>OY992897.1:29960153-30390153 GCA_963921405.1 Cepaea hortensis
GCGATTCTTCTTCTTCTTCTTCTTTTCGTTCATCCGGAGTGTTTTTTCAGATGTGATTGCGGTGTGTCTGTTATGCGCCCTTGGGCCGAAACCCGCAGGCCAACACATCGACTTTAGCGTGCTTTTTTGACCAGGTAGCATTCCTGGGAGACTCTCACTTTTGTGGTGCCATCTGCAACCATGCTGGCCAAGGTTGAACGGTCGAAGACAACGGTCATCCCTCAAAGGAAGGCAGGGACAGTCCATAGCATTTTCCGCCATCCAAGGTTGCTTCCATAGTTGCAGGGCCGACACATAACGCCCTGGATCTGGGCTCACCGAGGGAGATCGTCACGTCCTGCTCATGGCTGCTTTAAATCCTCACTTCAATATATTGGTCATTTCGTTTCCCCGGGTCATTCCCGCACAAACCAGACAGGTTTGCAGACGGCATCCACTCAGCGAGATTTCTGACATGTGCTTGTCGTTGCGCCCATCAGAGCTTTTCCAGGCTCAACAGACATTCGGAAAACTACCCAGTCAGAGCTGTTCCGAACAAGAGCGGCATTCGGAAACTAGGTAGTCAGAGCTGTTCCTAGCACGAGAGACATTCGGACGAGACATTTCACTCGGACGTAATTGCGTAGTGTCAATTTTTAGTTTGCCACCTGTAGGACGACACTTCCGACTTCAGCGGGCATTTTTTTAATGAGGTTAGCCATCCTCTGGTTTCGGGGCACGTTGGACTGTTGTGATGTCGCTAACATCTCAGCTGGTCAAGATAGAACGATGAACGACATCGTGGTCGGCCCTCAAGGGAAGGCAGGGGCAGACCATGAGCATTCCCTCGCTATCCAAGGAGGCTTCCATAATTGCAGAGCCGGCACATATTGCTCTGTGACTGGGCTCACCCGAGGAGTTGCCACGTCCTGCTCATGGCTGCTTTAGTTCCTCACTTCCATGTGTTGGGCATCCCGCTTGCCACTGATCGCTCAAGCACACATCAGGAGCGGTCAGACTGCGAGCGACATCCACTCGGTAAGCTTTTATTTTTGACTTCAGACCACGCAATAGGTTCGCTCGCCGTGCGTTCCATTTCGCGTTGTTGAGACGTTCTTCCACTTTTGTCTACACTCTCTATGAGTTAGATACAGACAGTTTTCGTAACCATGTCCTTCGACTGGAGCACTTTTCTGACATTTTGTACTCGCTTACGAGGTAGGCTACATGTGCTGCCGGCTCAGCACCTTACCTTCGTGCAGCAGTGAACGAGAAACGGCCAGGTCCTCTCATCCGGGAATCCCCCATATCCCCCAGCTGAGAGCCTTCGAACATGTATCAGACCTGAGCATGTAGCTTGCTCAGTATCACGTTTCTATTTTCCGGTAGACGGGTATCGGCCTGGCTCTCAGATCCGGGGGTTTGTGGCTTAGAGGCGTTCAGCCAAAGCCCTCGACAGGGAGCCTTAAGTGTTTTGTCCGAACCAAGGACTTCGTGCGCCTGATTTAAACTTCTGACTGTTATCCTCACCTCAGTCTAACCCGCAGAGCAGCAGGTTGTGTCTCTCTTAGTCTGGCCCCTATCCCATAAGCTGTCCGATATGTAGTTTTCACCCATCGGCAAGCACATGGGGTCAGAGTGACACACAAGCTCCCCCACCGCGGCAAGGTGGAGACACATCGGGGGAGAAACCCGGCGATTCAAGTTCACCCCTTGTGAATAAGTTAGTTGCATATAATGTTTACAGGACGTCGCACTCTACTCCAACATTTTTTGACTGTTTGTGATTCCTGGGCAGGTTTACTTCTCCGTAATCCCGTTTATCCAGGTAAGGTAACGCAGCGCGCGAGAATTGGAAGCGGTTCTCGCCGCGTTGGTAACTTACGGGATAAGTGAGCCGGCCGCTCAGAAAGCTATGGCAAACTACTGAGCGTAACCTTACCAAGAAATCAACGACAGCGGTAACATGCAGGTGTTGACAGCGATGTCCTGTAAAAGGATATGCAGAATAAAAAGTCTGCCATTACTTTCTGAACGACAGGCACTCATACCATTGTATGGAAATTAACGCAAGGCGGTCTACTTCCAAATCGTCTGCAGCTGTGCTTCGAACGCGGTATACGGAATTACCAGATCCGCCTGTAACCCCTTCGCCACAGTAAACAAACAACAACACAAACAACACAAATAAGACAAAGAGAGGGAGGGGGGGGGGGGGGTGGGAGTTAGGCTCTTTTCCCACTCCTTAAGTAGGTAAGTAAGTAAGTAATTAAGTAAGTAAGTAAGTAAGTAAGTAAGTAAGTAAGTAATTAAGTAAGTAAGTAAGTAAGTAAGTAAGTAATTAAGTAAGTAAGTAAATAAGTAATTAAGTAAGTAAGTAAGTAAGTAAGTAAGTAATTAAGTAAGTAATTAAGTAAGTAAGTAAGTAAGTAATTAAGTAAGTAATTAAGTAAGTAATTAAGTAAGTAAGTAAGTAAGTAAGTAATTAAGTAAGTAAGTAAGTAATTGAGTAAGTAAGTAAGTAAGTAATTAAGTAAGTAAGTAAGTAAGTAATTAAGTAAGTAAGTAAGTAAGTAATTAAGTAAGTAAGTAAGTAAGTAAGTAATTAAGTAAGTAAGTAAGTAAGTAAGTAAGTAATTAAGTAAGTAAGTAAGTAAGTAATTAAGTAAGTAAGTAAGTAAGTAAGTAATTAAGTAAGTAAATAAGTAAGTAATTAAGTAAGTATGTAAGTAAGTAATTAAGTAAGTAAGTAAGTAAGTAATTAAGTAAGTAAGTAAGTAAGTAATTAAGTAAGTAAGTAATTAAGTAAGTAAGTAATTAAGTAAGTAAGTAAGTAAGTAAGTAATTAAGTAAGTAAGTAAGTAATTAAATAAGTTAGTAAGTAATTAAGTAAGTAAGTAATTAAGTAAGTAAGTAAGTAAGTAATTAAGTAAGTAAGTAATTAAGTAAGTAAGTAAGTAATTACGTAAGTAAGTAATTAAGTAAGTAATTATGTAAGTAAGTAATTAAGTAAGTAATTAAGTAAGTAAGTAAGTAAGTAATTAAGTAAGTAAGTAAGTAATTAAGTAAGTAAGTAAGTAATTAAGTAAGTAAGTAAGTAAGTAAGTAAGTAAGTAAGTAAGTAATTAAGTAAGTAAGTAAGTAAGTAAGTAAGCAAGCAAGTAAGTAAGCAAGTAAGCAAGTAAGTAAGTAAGTAAGTAAGTACGTACGTAGATAGGTAGGTAGGTAGGTACGTACGTACGTAGGTAGGTAGGTAAGTAAGTAAGTAAGTAAGTACGTAGGTAGGTAGGTATGTAGGTAGGTAGGTAAGTAGGTAGGTAGGTAGGTTGGTAGGTAAGTAGGTAGGTAGGTAGGTAAGTAAATAAGTAAGTAAGTAAGTAAGTAATGGATTGATTGATTGATTGATCTAGGAACCGACATCACAGCATTCAGGGCATTCCCATAGGCGATCCGTCCCCATCCTCAGCAGCCAGCGAAGAGTTCCAACATCAATAGTGCCAGTAGCAATCTGATGTAAGTAAGTAAGTAAGTAAGGAAGCAAGCAAGCAAGCAAGCAAGTAAGTAAGTAAGTAAAGAAGCAAGCAAGCAAGCAAGCAAGTAAGTAAGTAAGTAAGCAAGCAAGCAAGCAAGTAAGTAAGTAAGTAAGCAAGCAAGCAAGCAAGCAAGCAAGCAAGTAAGTAAGTAAGTAAGTAAGCAAGAAGCAAGCAAGCAAGTAAGTAAGGAAGCAAGCAAGCAAGCAAGCAAGTAAGTAAGTAAGTAAGTAAGGAAGGAAGCAAGGAAGCAAGCAAGCAAGCAAGCAAGTAAGTAAGTAAGTAAGCAAGCAAGCAAGCATGCAAGCAAGTAAGTAAGTAAGTAAGGAAGTAAGGAAGTAAGGAAGCAAGCAAGCAAGTAAGTAAGTAAGTAAGCAAGCAAGCAAGCAAGTAAGTAAGTAAGTAAGCAAGCAAGCAAGCAAGTAAGTAAGTAAGCAAGCAAGTAAGTAAGTAAGTAAGTAAAGAAGCAAGCAAGCAAGCAAGCAAGCAAGTAAGTAAGTAAGTAAGCAAGCAAGCAAGCAAGTAAGTAAGTAAGCAAGCAAGCAAGCAAGCAAGTAAGTAAGTAAGTAAGTAAGCAAGAAGCAAGCAAGCAAGTAAGTAAGGAAGCAAGCAAGCAAGTAAGTAAGTAAGTAAGTAAGGAAGGAAGCAAGGAAGCAAGCAAGCAAGCAAGTAAGTAAGTAAGTAAGCAAGCAAGCAAGCAAGCATGCAAGCAAGCAAGTAAGTAAGTAAGTAAGGAAGTAAGGAAGTAAGGAAGCAAGCAAGTAAGTAAGTAAGTAAGCAAGCAAGCAAGCAAGTAAGTAAGTAAGTAAGTAAGCAAGCAAGCAAGCAAGCAAGTAAGTAAGTAAGCAAGCAAGCAAGTAAGTAAGTAAGGAAGTAAGTAAGGCACCTTGCCGTCTTTACAGACGAAAGTAAGTGAATTGGGGCAGAGCTAACATTCCAAAGCACAATACCTGGGCATTAAATCAGAGAACATGTGTTGCCCATGCAGCATGATCCCTCTCTCGGCCTGGCCTTGTTATGTCCAGAGGAAAGGATAACCAGTACGTCTGGAACAAGGGAGGCTGCAGATGCTAGCGGTTCAGCATCAAACCTCCAAGAGCAGGTAGGAAGCGGCCAGCCTCTCATATCCGAGGGATTTGTATTCCAAATGAAAATCAAAATCAAGCGAGCTTTTGCCCTTTTGCTCTACGCGAGGTTTCCGTCCTCGCTGAGCTCGCCTTAGGTAGGGTTGCCAGACGTCCGGCAAAGAGAGGACATGTCCTCCTTTTTAGCCTAATGTCTTCCGTCCGGCAGACAAAGCTAAAAACATTTAAAATGTCCGGCTTTTAAAATATTTTATGTTATCATTTTTTATGTATTGTTGTTACAACTTACAATGTATCTACACTCTACCGTGTGTTTACATTCTTTATTAAAACCATTGCTTCACAATATTTATGTAATTTTCCTATTTATACCAAGTGTGAAACACCAATTATTTGTGTCATTTGAATCTAACTGTTGCTCTATTCGGTAACACTAACAACGATGTAGACTCTATGGTCAAAATGTTAATGTTATTTCCGGTTTCGGTAGCAGAGACGCCACTTAAAATTGTTTTTTTTTTTTTAAATTTGTAATTTTCCCCGTCTATGTTTATGAAAATGGCATCTACAAAGAGAAAATGCAAATTCTCGAACACTATGAAAAATAAGTTTCCATGCTTCGTTGAAGGGACGCAACGAGAATGAGACACAGTGTACGATTTGCGATAGTTACTTGTCCGTTGCCAACAAAGGAACTACTGACCTGGAGCGTCATGTTGACAGTGAGAGACATAGAAACCTAATCAAAGTGTCCGCGTCATCTAGCACATTGACGTCTTTTTTTTTTTTCCAGCCTAAGTACTCAAATGTGTTGCTGAAAGCGCATGCGGCTGAAGCAACTTTGGCATTTCATACAGTTTGTCATCATCAGTCTTACAACTCGATGACCTGAAGAGCTGGTTTGATGCACACATTATTTGAAGATTCAGAAATTGCTAAAAATATTGCTTCTGCAATAAAAAAAAAATTGAAGCAATAATAAACCAGGTAATTACCCCCCCCCCCCCCCCCCACACACACACACTGTTGATGAATTGGATAAATCTTTAAGTGGTATTTCATGTGTCGGTCTTTCGACAGATGCTAGCAATCACTGTTCGCAGAAAATATTTCCGATCGTTGTTCAGTACTTTGACCGGAAAGCAGGTGGAATCCATACTGAGATTCTCGAGTTAGACAACACACCAAATGAAACCTCAGAAACTACATCACAGTATATTTTGAGAACACTCCAAAACCATGATTTGTACTCCAAATGTGTTACTTTTGCTGGTGACAATGCAAATGAAATTTTGGAGGCATTAACAGAAGAGAGGTAGAAATGTGTTCTCGCATTTGAAGGAAGCCTTGAGCAAGCCATTAGTAGGCGTTGGATGTTCTGCTCATGTTCTGCACAACTGCATCCAACACGGCGCGGATTTAATGCAGATTGACGTTGAATCTATTGTCTTGAAGATATTCAATTACTTTTCTATATACACTGTCAGAACAGAAACTTTAAAGGATTTTTGTGACTATTAGCAACTACTCTATCACTCTAAAACTAGATGGCTCAGTTTGTTTCTAGCTGTTGAGAGGCTGTTGAGGCTGTTTACTGCTTTGAAAGAATATTTTCTTTCTGTAAACCAACCACCTGCTATGATAAAACATTTATTGGCAGCTATTGTAATAAAATTGTACCAATTGTGGGTTTAATCTGGAAAGATTTAAATGAAACATTCAATATGTCCTCCTTTTTGTCTTATTATGTCCTCCTTTGTCCTCCTTTTTGTCTGATTATGTCCTCCTTTTGGTGCCCACGTATATAGCAACCCTAGCCTTAGGACACCTGCGTTACTTTTTGACTTCTGAAGAAGTATTGGTTAAATGGTGCTATGACGTCATGCTTGTATGGACCAATCGGCACTCAAGTGTCAAGAAGGAAAAAGAGCCAAAACATTCGGGGAATGGGACCACTTCTAATTTCTCTAATCAGTTTACGATTTTCATTTCTTTCTTGTAAGACTTTGTCATTGGTTTTTCTCCATATATGAAGCTCTTAAACGTGCACTCTCCCGCTGTTATTGCTTCATCTCGAAACGGCAAAGTACAAGAGGAACAAAATGAGACGCGATTTCAATCAGAAATCAAGAAGTGAATAAAAACTCCCAAGTTGTATTTCGCAACAGATGAGGTATACTAACAAACAAGGAAATTATCGATTAGGACTCGGTCACCTAGTGTTGTGTTTACCCAACATAGAGACAAGGGTGACAGACAAACAGTGGGAAGAAAACAAACAAATGCCAAGTCAATGTGGGCGTACGGACACCGGCGGCAAAACTCGTGGAATGAGAATAAAACAAATAGAGAGGACAAAACTAATCTGTAATTAAAATATAACTACTGAGCGAGATGTCTGTAGGTTGGGGTTAACGATCGCTGTTTCACTATCCCGACATATCGGGCTAGAAGTCAGCCGCAAGCGATTTGGAAGCAGATCGCTTTATGTTGATTTTCATAATGGAATATGCGAAGGGGTTAAGAATGCAATTCGTAATCCCGCATACGGTGCTCGAAACAAAGCTGGAGGAGATTTGGAAGCAGACTGCCTGGCGTTGGTTTCCCTATAATGGTGTAAGTGCCGGTCGTTCAAAAAGCAATGGCAAACTACTGAATGTTTACTTGAACAAGAATCACAAACAGCCAAGAATGCTGGAGTTGACTGCTGCGTCCTGTAAAGGATGTGCAACTAACTAAATCTGAAAGAAATAGCAATTAAGAAAGCAATAGCAAACTATTGAATGTAAGAAATAGCAATTAAGAAAGCAATAGCAAACTATTGAATGTAAGAAATAGTAATTAAGAAAGCAATAGCAAACTACTCAATGTAAGAATTCGCGTAAATCACAAACAACCAAACATTTCTAGGGTTTATTGCAACGTCCTGCAATAAGGACAGAAACTAACTAAACGAGATCAAGGTGGAACATAAAATACTGTGGGCACATCATTGTTATCGTGTGTCATGTTAGACGACGGAGGCCACCATTCTTCTCCACGGCCATCTGTTTTCTGTGTTCTGGAAAAATGCGACCAAAGTGCGACAAGTATAGTGGAAGCATTTTATTGTCCGCTCGTGTGTTACCAGGGCCCTTAAGGAAAGCGTATGTGTAGCACTCTAACGAATCTGTTAATATGTTTGTTAGTTAGTTACTTAGTTAGCTAGCTAGCTAGTTAGTTAGTTAGTTAGTTAGTTAGTTAGTTAGTTAGTTAGTTAGTTAGTTAGTTAGTTAGTTAGTTAGTTAGTTAATCGTGGTTCCAACATCACAGCAACGGGTCGTCCCCATTATGCTCCGTTCCTGTGCCAGTGAATATCACATAAAATGTTCCTCACTGCCCCTTGTGAAAAGTGAAAAAGACAGGGGTCTCGACAAACAACAGCCCGCTTAGGCACACTGTGCATAATGCCGCCGCCAGAATGTCACCACAAAAGTCCTCTACGAAACATACGCGTTCATCCTTGATGGAAGTGGCAGTCACTTTCCGAACCAGATGTTCACCTACAAAGTCTCGATGTTTTTAGATGTTGTTCCGTTTCTAGATGTTTTCTAGCCAGCCACGCCATTTTTTCTCCGAAATGCAGTTCACGCAACAAAACAACATCAGACAAATATAAAAACATTTCATTGTACATAATGCCGTCGCCAGAATGCCAACACAAAAGTCATCTACGAAACATGTAGTTCATCCTTGATGGAAGCGGCAATCACTTTCCCAACCAGATGTTCGCCTACAAAGTCTCGATATTTCTCGAAGAATCTGTTAACATATGGAAAGACAAATAATCCAGCTAACCACTATGTAAGTATGCTCTTCTATAAGATGTATGGTGCCAGGCAAATAAAGCCACACAGAGATCGGATCGCAGACCTACCATTTGTCCTATGTTGGGACTAATTTTCCTCAGTTAGGAAAGAAGCACTGGTGGTAGAAGAAATGAAATAGGCTAAGATTAGCATTTTGAGATTATGCGTAAACAAGGATGGAAAAGGTGTTCGAGAAGGGGTTAAAAATGAAAGTAAATATTAGAGTCATTGTCGTGTCCTCCTTTAAAGTGTCGTCCCTGGAGTGAGGAGAGTCAACACCCATATTATAATATTTTTCTTTCCTATCAATATCCTGGGATACACAAAGTGGAGAGTGGAAAAGAAGAAGTAACAAAGACATTTATGATCTGTTTAAGTCCCCGCTAATCACTGGTATCATGAAGGCTAATAGACTACAATGGCTGGGGCATATAGAAAGAATGGAAGATAATAGGGAAACAAAACTCGCTTACACTCAGGAAATAAATGACCGTAGACCCCGAGGTAGACCAAGAAGGCGGTGGAGAGATAATACATGTACAGACCTACAAGCACTTGGAATCAACGACTGGCAAGAGAAGGTCCACCAGAGAGACGAATGGAGACGGATTGTATTTGCAGCAAAGAACCTCAATGGCTCGGAACGCTGAAGAAGAAGAAGAAGATCAATATCCTGGAGAATCCACCAGCTTCCGTCCAACACACTCCATCAGCCCGTGGACACCTTTTCCTATCACTCTCTCACTGTCGTACTATGCCCCCCTCTCATACTTCCCCAACGCAACATATTCAACAACTCTTGCTTCCAAAAATTAATAAAGATTAATTTATTAAAAGAAAAATGTGTAATGTACGTAAGGCGTGTATGCAAAGAAAATGTGTGATGTGTTCTATAATGTGTGTATGATCGGACTTTCAGATAATAGCATAGTTTCTTCATTGCAAGGGCACACCACAGCACATTAAATCATAACCAGTGCACCTCACCCAGTGTCGAAACCCTCTTGCCGGATACTGACTGTCATCGGTAGCCACCTGGTAATCCATCTTCATGATCATCCGAAATAGATACTGTTTGTAAGTACAGATTGATTACGGACTGGTTGCAAACTAACTTTGTAAGTTCCTATCGGTCCTAAAGAATGCACAAATCCTTTGTAGTGTATTTAGGTTTTACTGTTAATGTTTCTACACTTGATCCTAACTAGTGTTCATATAGGTTCAAGTATATGTCATATGTAATATTACACTGGAATCTAGCACACGATGTGACTTATCCGTTAATGTTCTCGTTCCTTAAACAATGTTTGTCTGATGTGTGATATATCAACAATCATCACCCATCCTATGTGAACCATACCACGCAGGAGTCGTTATATTGGCTGGCTCTTCTGGCCCATGCCATGGTGAACCCTTCTGAGTATGAGTCCAGCGTAAACATATACCATCTTTCTTCATTTTAGAGTCCAACTGGTGGTCGTCCAATTGGAGTGCACTTCTTCAAAACCAGTGTTGAGTTTCCTAGTAACTGGTGGGGAACCTGTGGGAAAACCAACACATCATGTGAGAGCACTAGTCACTGATCCTACCGGCTGGGTGTAAGTTTATTACCCTGCTCTGTTATTTTACAGCTATCTACTCTGTCAGAGAGCCTTATAGCTTCTCACCTACGTCCGAATCAGGCTATGATAAGGAAAGACCAATAAACAGAGGGCAACCTCAGTATTCTATTCACCCTAGCAGAGCCAATATAACTTCACTACTCTAGTTTTCACCATGCTACCGCCTAAATTAATTAGGACTAATTACATAGTATACTACCTTAGGCAACACTGCAGTCTAACAAATCACATCTACAAATTGCCATGACAGGCACGTGAACCATTAAATCCACTAGTAAGCACATGGTAGACATTATTCCAATAGAACCGCAGTGCCGAAGCACGTCCGCTAAAATCCAAGGTTTGAGTTCAACTGTCCTCTCCAATCATGGTTTTCTGGCAAACCCCTAAAATTGGTCACGTGACATGGTTGATGTCCTGCAGGTGTTAGTTGGGCATATCATCCATTGTCAAGAATCTATTTTCCCTGGCTCCATCAATGTCAGAGTTGTCATCAGTTGTTTAGATTCCCAAAACAAGCCAGCGAGTTCCTGTATACTCCCAACAACAGTTGCCAATAACCAGCCGTCAATCTTCTGTCGACTGGTGACAATCACCGCTGCCATTTCTGTTTGATGTCGGGAAACTCTAATTGACAGATGGACTGTTTCCTGTCCCTAGCTGCCAATTCCGGTTGTCTCTGACTGTTGACAAACTGTCAAAGCGATGTATGCATTCATCTCACTTCCGAATGTTCCTATGTTTGCTGACGAGATGTACAAGTACAGCTGTTATTTATGCCCGACCTGTTTGGGAACACGTGCAGCCACAACTATGAATGTTTTCTCTGTATTAGTTGAAACAATTGTCGCTTAGCAGATCGTCCGTTTAATCAGAAATCCTCTATAATAATCACTGGTTAAACGCAAGGTTTTATTTTGTGACATAGGCCCCCTCTTAAGAGAGTAGTCCATCTCACTCTTCTCCACCGTGAGTTTAATCCAGATGATTCATTCTTCTTCTTCATGAGCTGGGTGTCTTGATAAGAAATCCGCTCCAACATTTTCCTTCCCAGGAATGTACTCCACTGTGAAATTATAAGGTTGAAGTAGCAAAGACCACCGCATCAACCGGGCGTTGAGCTTCTGAGAAGTAGCCAGGAACATCAGAGGCTGGTGATCCGACTGAACCCGAAACTTGACTCCATACAAATATGGCTGGAATTTTTGCACTGCCCATACGAGGGACAAGCACTCTCTCTCGACGGTTGAATAATTCCTCTCCGCCTGTAGAAGTTTCTTACTTGCGTATGCTACAGGTTTCAAAACCGAAGCATCGTCTTTTCCTTCCTGTAACAGAGCTGTCCCAATCCCAATCGCACTCGCATCCGTTCTCAACACAAATGGTTTGGAAAGGTCAGGGAGCTGTAATACAGGTTTGCTGACCAAGGCCTCCTTTAACTGACTATAGGCATTCTCACATTCTGGTGTCCAAATGATTTGGTCCGGGAATCCCTTTTTCAAGGTTTCCGTCAATGGAGCTCCCAGTTCAGTGAAATGTGGGATAAATTTGTGGTAGAACCCACACAACGAGAGAAAAGATCGCACATCCTTCTTCGTTTTTGGCCTTGGTGCATTTCTGATTTTCTCCAGGTTCTTCTCTTCTGGGACAATGTGTCCTGGGGTGATGGTGTGACCTAGAAATTCTAGAGTTTGGTAACCAATCATGCACTTGGTTGGACGAGCAGTAAGCCCTGCTTCCTTGAGTCTATTAAACACTCTCTCCAAGGATTGTAAGTGGTCATCCAAGCTGTCACTGGAAATCAGAATATCATCCATGAAAGAGATGATGGACGGATCCTGTAAAGGATCAAGTAAAGTCCTCATCATGCGTGTAAACACACTAGGTGCATTGCTGAGTCCAAAGGGCATGACCTTGAATTCGTAGTGTCCACTGGGTGTACTGAAAGCCAACAGTGGTCGAATCTCCGGTTTGACTGGTATCTGATAATACCCCCGACTCAGATCCACCTTTGAAAAGTACCGAGCCTTATGGAGCCTAGCGAATAACTGCGTTGGATTCGGCAAAGGTTCCACCTGAAATTGTGTGTGACTGTTCAGAAGTCGGTAATCTATACACAACCGGTGTTCTCCACTTGGTTTGCGTAACAAAACTACCCCTGCATTGTATGGGGATGTGGATGGTGCAATCACGTCATCCTCCAGCAGTTTCTGTATTTCCTCCTCCAGGGCCTTTTCTTTAGAGAATGGTACTGGGTAAACCTTTTGACGAACAGGTTCCTGCGTGGTCAAAGTCATCTCGAACTCCACCAACCTCGTTCGTCCTGGTTTATCAGTCAGTATCTCCTTATGAGACTTGAGAACCTGGGTTATCTTTTCCCTCTCCTGGGAGGTCAGATCAGGGTTCACTTGCACATCCCTATAGGTTTCCTGGTGTACCAAAGGATATTCCCTGCCCTCGCTGGTTCCCACTTCAGTCTCCACTGCAACTGCCATTGCCATGAGGTGAGCTGCCTTGTCTCCGGGTCTCTCTTCGTATTACCGCAAGAGGTTGATATGGAAAATCTTCGACTTTCCCCGGATCCGGATCTGATAGTTGGTTCTGGATATCACCCTTTCCACGGGAAATGGTCCTTGCCAACCTATCTCCAGTTTGTTGTTTCCCGTTGGGAGTAGCAACAAGACTTTATCTCCCACCTCTAGAGATCTGTCTTTAGACCTACGGTTGTAGTAAGCCGCATGTCTTTTTCTGGCTTTTTTCAAGTTTTGATTTGCCAGAGTCCATCCCTTGTGGAGTTTTTCTTTCAGTTCCTCCACGTATTTGTAGGATGAGATCACTTCTTCTGACGTCCCCTCTTCAGTCCAACTCCTCAACATGGCTTCCAACGGTCCTTTGATTGGACGACCAAACAGCAATGTAGCGGGTGGTAGTCCTGTTGAGCCATGAGGAACTTCCCGATAGGCAAAAAGGGCTGCTGGGATATATTCATCCCACCTATCAGGTTTTTCCTGCGCTAGTTTCCCGAGCATTGTCATCAACGTGCCGTTGAAACGCTCTACTTGTCCATTGGCTTGAGGGTGGTAAGGGCTGGTATGTATGTGGTTAGAGTGGAACACCCTAAATACCAAATAAGCAGTCAACATACCGAAGCGGCGTGGTAGCCGCGCAGGGAAAAAGAAGCCAGGTAAGCGCGGTGGCTTGAGACGTTTTAGACTCAAGTGTCACCGTCTAGGACTCAGGAACATCCGTATTCTATATTGGAACTGTGCCAGTGTAAAACAACGGGGCTCTATTTTAGAAACCCTAGTTTACAGGAACGACATTGTAGCACTCCAGGAGACGAGACTGGGCGATCAGCTACTCCGAATTGCCGGCTTCAAATGTTTCTATAACAGACGACATCTGGGAACGGCGATTCTCGTTCGCGACAGCATGGTGGCGTCAGAGCTAGACATGTCCAGTTGGAACAGTGACGATATACAAATACAGGCGTTGAGAGTTCATTCCAGTACACCATTCGTGTTGGTTAATGTTTATGCCCGCAATGCGAGTGTGGACGCCCAGAAGTGGCAGTGCTTAAGTGGCATATTAGGCCACGAGAGAAATGTTATTTTCTGTGGTGACTTCAACGCTAAAGGCAGATCATGGGGAAACACTTCCTCCAATACACAAGGGGAGGAGCTCGAGACTGCACTGGAAACCATCGACCTGGTTTGTATCAACAGTGGCTGTGTCACCAGGACAGCAAGCCGTCCAGGCGATGAGGACAGTGCTATTGATCTGGCGCTAGTTTCACCTTCACTCACTACAGTGTGTAGATGGGGTGTCCTAGGACACCATGGCAGCGACCACCACCCATGCAGCATATTGGTGGAGAAAGGCAGAACCAGGCAGCACAAGCTAAAGGTAAAGACGTTCCAGTATGACAGTACAGGGCAAGATGTGGTGAGTAAAATAAGACGTGACAAGCGCAGAACGTTTCAGGGCAGGAAGAAAAGGAAAAAAAGCTGGGAGCAGCCACCGTGGTGGAGTTTCGAGGTGGAGAAGGCTTGGGTGGATAAGCGTAGTGCTGTAAGGAGATGGCAAAATGCCAAGAAGAACAGAGCTGGTCATCCTAGTCCCTGCTTGCACTTAGAAAGAGAGATGCACACAAAAGTAAGCTATTTAAAAAAACTGGTCACGGTGGTTAAAAGCGAAAAATGGGCAGAGGTGTGTCAAAGAGTAAGCACAGACAAGTCACTGAAATTGTTCTGGCGACTACATAAAAGCATGAGTGGTGTAGTCAAGAATAAGAGCATTTCTGACTTCCAAGGTGCTGACCTCATCTGGCAGAGGACTGACGAGGACAAGGGCAAAGCCCTCTTTGAACGCTACCTTGAGCAGAGCAACCAGACAGACATGGGAGGCCGGAATCTGGCCAAGGAGGTCACCTCAGACAGATGCAAGGCCCAGAACACTTCGGATGAAGACACAGTGACAGTGCAAGAAATCAAGGCTGTGCTTCGACGATCAAAAAACAGTGCTCCAGGTCCTGATGGCATAAGATACGACGA
This sequence comes from Cepaea hortensis, assembly GCA_963921405.1. Classification (NCBI taxonomy): domain Eukaryota; kingdom Metazoa; phylum Mollusca; class Gastropoda; order Stylommatophora; family Helicidae; genus Cepaea; species Cepaea hortensis. The sequence goes on from OY992897.1 coordinate 29,974,771, forward strand.
CATAAATAGGTGTACCGACAATGAGCTAGAGAAACTAGCAGACATGTACAACAACAGTATAGGGAGTGCTAGCATCAAGGAGGAATGGTTACACAGCTATCTGATTCCCTTGCCGAAGCCTGACAAAGACCACAAGAAAATTCAGGGATGTCGAATTATAACCATGCAGAATACAATAGGCAAGCTGCTGGAGAAGGTAATTGCAAGGAAAATATCAAGCCAACTAGAGAGGCAAGGTGTTTTCCCACCTACCCTGGGTGGGTACCGTCCAAAAAGAGAAACCTGGACCAATGCAGCAGTCTTTGCCCATGATGTCTATGAAGGTTTCCACTCAGGCACTGAAACCGTTGCTGCAGCGATTGATCTTGAGGACGCATACAACAGAGTACCACTGGATTTTTTAATGTTTCAGCTTCTTGAACTAAACGTAAGTCCATTCCTCCTTAGTTGGATCGCTGCAGCTCTCTTCCAACGGAAAGTAGTTTTTAGATGTGGCAGTTGGACTTCGGAACCAACAACAATATATCCTGGCCTACCACAGGGATCACCATTATCTCCGGTACTGTTCAACGCCTACACAGTGAGAATCACCAGTGAGCAGATCACTGGACCTGGCAGGACATTGTCATATGCCGATGATGTTTTAGTGTATCGTCAGGGTAAGGATAGAGAGGAGGTTGCTGTGGAGCTACAAACCGAACTCAATCGCATAAGTACTTGGTGTGATGAAGCTGGGGCAATGGTCAACCCAACAAAGGCAACAGTGACTTGGTTCTCGTTGAATAATCATATTGTCAACAATCCAACACCAACTGTAATGCTGTGTTCAGAGACGGTGGAAAGAACGCAGGCAATGAATTACCTGGGGATACGGTTTGATCGAAGCCTTGCTTATAATGTGCACATAGACCAGGTGATAACAAAGGCCAAGCGGGGTTTGGCAGCGATGCGGGTGATGGCGGCAGCAAACTGTGAGCAGCGCCATCTATGTCTTCTGTACGAGGGGCTGGTCATGTCTGTTTTGGAGTATGCAATGGCAATCCTGACTGTCAGCCATAAGCAGATAGAAAGGATGGAAAGGATACAGAATGAAGCTATGCGCATTATTCTTGGATGTACAAGAGATACAGCATGCAGGGCGATGCGCTACCTTCTTGATTTTCCAACCATTGAAGAGAGAATGCAAGTTTGCAGGGCACGCGCCTACCTCAGAATTAACGCAAACACACAGCATCCACTGCATAGTGAAATTAGGAAGGTGAAGGGCAGCAGGTTAAAAAGAGGACGGTCGTGGATGGGTCAAGCCGAGGACATTCTTCAACAGGTGTGTTCACTTGAGGACTTAGAACCTGGCGAGGAGTGGGTGCAAGTGCCAACAGACTTCTGCACATCCTTTTCAGTTTGCATCCAACTAGGTAGAAAATGCAGACAAGAAAATCCGGCTGCTGTTGAGGCTGAAGTACAAGCGTTGATTTTCGAGAATTCGCTAGACAGTGACGCGGTCATCTACACAGATGGGTCGGTCATCCGACATGTGAGAAGCTCATGGGCCTTTACAGCTCGGGCCGGAGGGAGAATTGTGAAGGAGGACTCTGGTGCTTTCACTGAAACCACAAGTAGCCTGACCATGGAAGTCATGGCAGTAAGTAAAGCAATAACATGGCTCGAGACACAGACATTCACTAGGGCTTGTTTCCTTAGCGACTCAATGAACATGATCAAGAGGATAGAGGAGGGGTCGATCCGAAGAGAATGGTTGCTGCCTATGAAGCGGTCTCGGCTGGCAAAGATTAGTTTCATCTTCGTGCCAGGGCATGCGGGAGTACAAGGAAATGAGCGGGCTGACAAGCTCGCAGGTGAGGCTACTGTTGAGGGCGGACGCGCCATGGACCAGGCTGACATTCTGAATGCTCTACGAGAAGTGAGACTTTTGCAAGAACCAAGTGATGACTGTGAATCTACAACAATGGCCAGACTGCGAGAGCAGCAAATTAAAAGAGGGGTGGCCAAACAAGAACACTACGCAGGAAGCCAAAGAAGATTGATAAACCAACACAGAACTGGCGTCGTTAGCCGCTACACGCTGCGGGATTTGCTGAGGAGGGGATCCGAGCACTTATGGACTGAATGGTCCGATGTGCAACGAGGATGATCTGTCGACTAACTAACTAACTAACTAACCCTAAATACCTCCTCCATGAGTTTTCCACAAAACTGAGACCCATTGTCCGTCAGAATTTGATCCGGAAAGCCTAATCTGGTAAAGGCCTCCATCAGTGCGTCCGCCACTCTTTTTGAGTCTATCGTGGTTAACGGTATGGCTTCACCCCACATTGTACAGCAATCCACCATTGTGAGTATATACATGTTCCTCTTCCTAGTCCTGGGAAGTGGACCCACGATATCGATGGCTACCCTCTCGAAAGGAGAGTTCATGATGGGCATCTCACCCAACACCACCGGTGCTGTCCAGTGTTTCGGTGCCACCCTCTGGCACTCAGGGCATGACTTCACATACCGACGCACATCATCTGTCATTCCCGGCCAATAGTAATGGCAGGAAATCCGCTGCATTGTGGCGGCAATACCCATGTGTCCACTAAAGGAGATGGTATGCCCCATATGAAGAATCTGGGACCGGTGAGCTTTCGGGACGACCAACTGACCGTATAGGTTGTCTCCCCTTCCTGCTCTCCTGTATAGTATCCTATTCTTCATGTAGTACTGACCCCGTCCTGGCGGATCAGCACTTTTCTGCAGCTTTTTGTAGCAAGGACGTAAAGTATCATCCTCACTCTGGGCAGTTCGTAGCTCCCCCGGCATTGGGTTAGTCACAATTGCTTCTGCCTCTTCCGTTCTCGTCTGAGAGCGAGTCTGTATTGCTCCCATATGGATTGGCTCCCTGGGCATTCCCAGAAAGACATACCGGCAACCAAGGATTACTGGAAAAATGGGATCGGTCAATACAGCGGCCTTGATGGTGCCGATGACATACCTTGACCGAATCTCCACATTAGCAATGGGCAACTTCATGGCTACAGCACTCTTCTGTTCATGCTGTATATCCAAGGTCTCACCTGTGAATTGTTCTGGATGTACCAGATCCGCAGAAATCACGGTCTCCCCGTCCAGTCCTGTGTCGTATAAACACTCCACTTGACGACCGTTAACCTCTACCAATTCCACTACAGGTGGTTTTTCCTGGTCTGGAGTCTCTTCCTCGGCCTCGACCTGTTCGGTGGGCTCCACCTTAGGTTTCCCGGGGCACACGACGAATTTAGAGTCTCCTGACTTTCCCCTGCAGTCAATAGCATTGTGCGTATTTGACTTGCATTGGTTGCACCATTTCCCTGTCCTAGATTTTCTATTGTCGGACTTGAGTGAGCTCTCCTGGTGGAGAGCTTCCTTGTTGACCTTGGCATTTTCCGTGACAACCTCCTTGGAAGTCACTTGACATGCTGCGAAGTGAGGGTTCTTTGCCTTCGATTTGCAATCCCTCGTATTGTGAGAGGGTGACTTACAAATTGAACACCACTTCTCCGACCACGTTCGTTTTGGTGTAGAGCTTGAAGTGCTCTTGCTTCCCTCCTTCTTCTTCTCTGAAATATCCTCTGATTTTTGCACATAAGGTTCCCACTTTTTGGTTCCTGAGTTTTTGGCTTTCTTCTTATCATGTTTCTCTTGACTTTTGGAGTTGGTGGAAAGGTTTTCCCCTGTCTCCCCATGTACTTCGACGAACCGTTCTGCTAATTTAGTCACGAGGTCAATACGTTCCGCTCCTTGTTCTCCCAGGAACGTCCTGAGAGGTTTAGACATTTGCTTCTTCAGCTGGTCGACCACCATGAGCTCTTCCAGACTCTCATAGTCATGTGCGAACCCAGCCAAATCCATCCACTTATGGAGATAAGATTTTAGACGCAAACTGTAGGCGGCAAACAACTCCCCCGGTTCTCGTTTCGCTGCTCGAAATTTTTTCCGGTAGGTATGTGACGTAACCTCGAATCGTTTCAGCAGAGCCGTCTTTAACTCGTCATAATTGTTCTCATGTCCTGGTGGCAGGCGAGAATAAACCTCGTAGCCGGCCCCGCGTAATCCCTGGGATAGCTTGAGATTCCATTTGTTACGCTCCAGGCCCATAGCAACAGACATTGCCTCGAAGCGTTGAAGGTACTGGTCAATCTTCTCTTTGTCCTCCTCGTAGACCGCTAAAGGAAACTTCATAGCATGGTACCCATGTCCACCTACTGATGTTGAGCCTGATATGAAGGAACCTCCAACTGCTCCCTCAGTTTCCCCATTAGATTGACTCTTCAACTCGAGTTCCCTCATCCGGTACTCGTGCTCCCTTTTCTGTGCTTCCTGTTCAGCTTCTAATTTCTTAGCAGCCTGTTCAGCTTCAAGTTTTTTAGCAGCCTGTTCCGCTTCAAGTTTCCTAGCAGCCTGCTCAGCTTCAAGTTTCCTAGCAGCCTGCTCTGCTTCCAATTTCCTAGCTTCTTGTTCCAACTCCATCCTTCTCAATTCCAACTCGGCCTTTCGATCTTCCCTTTCTGCTTGACGATATTCTCTCTTCACTTCCTGTATGTAATCCGTTAGAGCAGAACCCGACAATCCCATGTCTTCCCCCTTTGACTTTAATTCTGCAGTGGTTAGTTTAGGGGTGGCCATTTTACAGAGAGGTAAGCTAGCAGGTCGAGTACAATATAACTGCAAATTACTATATAGATATATGAACAAGTACTATAAATCTAGATATTACCACACACAGCACATTCACTCAGTGACAAGAGTATAATCAGGACCACAGACGTATGCAGACGTGTGAAGTGTGAACAGGTAAGATATTAGTCCTAACCCCTATCCACATTCACTCTAGCTGGATTCTCCAATATGATATCTCCGTTTATAACTAAGGATCCCGTGTCAAAAGACCCCGTTGTCCGAAGATCCCACTGTCAAAGGATCCCACTTGCAGGAGATCTCGCTGTCCAAGGATCCCGTTTACGAGAGATCCCGCTGTCCAAGGATTCCGTTTAAGACAGATCCCGCTGTCCAAAGATTCCGTTTACGAGCCCCCAATAATGTCGTGTCCTCCTTTAAAGTGTCGTCCCTGGAGTGAGGAGAGTCAACACCCACATTATAATATTTTTCTTTCCTATCAATATCCTGGAGAATCCACCAGCTTCCGTCCAACACACTCCATCAGCCCGTGGACACCTTTTCCTATCACTCTCTCACTGTCATACTATGCCCCCCTCTCATACTTCCCCAACGCAACATATTCAACAACTCTTGCTTCCAAAAATTAATAAAGATTAATTTATTAAAAGAAAAATGTGTAATGTACGTAAGGCGTGTATGCAAAGAAAATGTGTGATGTGTTCTATAATGTGTGTATGATCGGACTTTCAGATAATAGCATAGTTTCTTCATTGCAAGGGCACACCACAGCACATTAAATCATAACCAGTGCACCTCACCCGGTGTCGAAACCCTCTTGCCGGATACTGACTGTCATCGGTAGCCACCTGGTAGTCCATCTTCATGATCATCCGAAATAGATACTGTTTGTAAGTACAGATTGATTACGGACTGGTTGCAAACTAACTTTGTAAGTTCCTATCGGTCCTAAAGAATGCACAAATCCTTTGTAGTGTATTTAGGTTTTACTGTTAATGTTTCTACACTTGATCCTAACTAGTGTTCATATAGGTTTAAGTATATGTCATATGTAATATTACACTGGAATCTAGCACACGATGTGACTTATCCGTTAATGTTCTCGTTCCTTAAACAATGTTTGTCTGATGTGTGATATATCAACAATCATCACCCATCCTATGTGAACCATACCACGCAGGAGTCGTTATATTGGCTGGCTCTTCTGGCCCATGCCATGGTAAGCCCTTCTGAGTATGAGTCCAGCGTAAACATATACCATCTTTCTTCATTTTAGAGTCCAACTGGTGGTCGTGTCCAATTGGAGTGCACTTCTTCAAAACCAGTGTTGAGTTTCCTAGTAACTGGTGGGGAACCTGTGGGAAAACCAACACATCATGTGAGAGCAATAGTCACTGATCCTACCGGCTGGGTGTAAGCTTATTACCCTGCTCTGTTATTTTACAGCTAACTACTCTGTCAGAGAGCCTTATAGCTTCTCACCTACGTCCGAATCAGGCTATGATAAGGAAAGACCAATAAACAGAGGGCAACCTCAGTATTCTATTCACCCTAGCAGAGCCAATATCACTTCACTACTCTAGTTTTCACCATGCTACCGCCTAAATTAATTAGGACTAATTACATAGTATACTACCTTAGGCAACACTGCAGTCTAACAAATCACATCTACAAATTGCCATGACAGGCACGTAAACCATTAAATCCACTAATAAGCACACGGTAGACATTATTCCAATAGAACCGCAGTGCCGAAGCACGTCCGCTAAAATCCAAGGTTTGAGTTCAACTGTCCTCTCCAATCATGGTTTTCTGGCAAACCCCTAAAATTGGTCACGTGACATGGTTGATGTCCTGCAGGTGTTATTTGGGCATATCATCCATTGTCAAGAATCTATTTTCCCTGGCTCCATCAATGTCAGAGTTGTCATCAGTTGTTTAGATTCCCAAAACAAGCCAGCGAGTTCCTGTATACTCCCAACAACAGTTGCCAATAACCAGCCGTCAATCTTCTGTCGACTGGTGACAATCACCGCTGCCATTTCTGTTTGATGCGGGAAACTCTAATTGACAGATGGACTGTTTCCTGTCCCTAGCTGCCAATTCCGGTTGTCTCTGACTGTTGACAAACTGTCAAAGCGATGTATGCATTCATCTCACTTCCGAATGTTCCTATGTTTGCTGACGAGATGTACAAGTACAGCTGTTATTTATGCCCGACCTGTTTGGGAACACGTGCAGCCACAACTATGAATGTTTTCTCTGTATTAGTTGAAACAATTGTCGCTTAGCAGATCGTCCGTTTAATCAGAAATCCTCTATAATAATCACTGGTTAAACGCAAGGTTTTATTTTGTGACAGTCATGCAGTGCTGCGCACTAACAGTTGATAATGATAAATTAGTTCAGGAGGAATTTTATATAAAACTTTTAAGTACTGCAACTAATCAAAGAAAAGGCAATGTCAAATGTTGATTGGTGATGTGAATACCAAGATAGGATCGGTTAACACGGGTTAAAAAGAGAAAATGCCGAAATGGACTTGGGGTAATAAATGAAAAAAAAAAAAAAGTAAGTTGCATATCCTTTACAGGACGTCGCAGTCAACACAAGCATTTTATGCTGTTGTGATCTCTTGGCAAATTTATGTTCAGTAGTTTGTCATTTCTTTCTGAACGACCGGCACCCATACCAATTCGTAAAAAAAAAACCAACGCAAGACGGTTTGCTGCCAAATCGTCTGCAGCTATGTTTCGAACGCGGGTAAGCGGAATTACGAACTGCGTCCATAGCGCCATAGCCACGGAGCCGGCAATAAATGAAAAGGGAGAATTATTCCCAAGTTCTTGCGCAGAATATCAGTGTATCATAAGTGGAGGTACATTCCCACACAAAAGAATACATAAAGCAGCGGGAATATCACCAGATCAGGACACAGAAATCAAATTGATCATATCTGTATTAAGAGATTAGCATGGCCGAATGGATAATTGCGCTCGTTCTTAAACACCCGGTGCGCTGATGCTGAGGTAGGGAGTTCAACCCTTTCACCGGTCAGCTGGACTAAAATGTTGACTTCTCGTCCTTCACTTGGGGACGTAAATTACAAATACATCTGAAGTCAAGGTGGGTTCACCTGCTGGCGAGGGACGCTGGTAACAGGGAAAGCTAATCCACACGCAAAAATCATTCCAGTGCTATTGGAAGTAATGTGAATCGACTACGCTTCAGTTCAAAGCGAGCTATGCATTAATAATTTGAGAGGGGCAGAATCCGATCACCATCTGCTGATAAGTAAAATGAAGTGGAAAGTCACCAGACACATAACATCGCACTCTTGGTTTTCCTCCATTTGAAAACTTAGTTGCATATCCTTTACATGGCGTCGCAGTCAGCCCCATTATTTTTTGGCTGTTTGTGATTATTTGATAAGCTTACGTGTAGTAGTTTGACACTGCTTTCAGAACGACCGACACTCATGCCACTGTATTAAAACTAGCGCAAGGCGGCCCGTTTCCAAATCGCCCGCAGCGGTATGCGGGATTGACAATTGCGCCCGTAACTTGCGAAGACTTGCTGTGTAAATTGTAGTTAAGAATGTGGTTGTTTTTCATTCTAACAATTTGTCCCAACCATTCACATTCTTCTTCAGCTCAGTTTTGCCATAATGGAACCATGCATGATGCGCGATTACAATCGCACATTCACACACTCTTTATTAATATGTCTTTCAAAACCGTTAAAGATCCTGATCTGTTGGGAAGGCTGAGACAGGCACCCCACGGCAGAAGATAGGTGCGCAAATGGCTCAACAATTGGAAATTCCCAGATGTACATTTTAATCACACCAACTCCCCTTGATGTTTAATTAGAATCTGCTGACAATGAGGCACCCGAGTTGAGTTGAGATGATTTAAGTTGAGATGATTTGAGTTGAGTTGATTTGAGTTGAGTTGATTTGAGTTGAGTTGGGTCAAGAACCGACAACACAGCACCCAGGACATCCCCAACCTCAACAGCCGGCAAAGAGTCCCAATAGTAATGGTTCCAGTAGCAGTCTTTGATGATGTGTCTGGACTTTCCTCGGAGTTGAAATACCTAAACTCTGTGAAGGAAATATACCATCCTAGACCGAATCTCATAAAGTCCGCACGTGACGCGCTGAATCATGACCTTCTATCATAATGTCTCCCCTCAGATGCGTGGTTCCAGTACCTATTTTAGACTCCCCTTTGGTTGTGAGTTTTGAGGGGAAGAAGAGATATGCAACATAGTGCCCGCCATCTCTGTGGCGAAGAGGTGACGGTCGCGATTCGTAATCCCACATACCGCGTTCGGAACACAGCTGCGGACAATTTAGCAGCAAACCGCCTTGCATTGGTTTTTATACAATGGCATGAATGCCGGTCGTTCAGAAATCAATGGCAAACTACTGAACGCACATTCTTGCCAAGAAATCACAAAAAGACAAAAATAAATGCTGGGGTTGACTACGATGTCCTGTAAAGATAGGCAACTGACTTAAAACAGCTATTGGTTGAAGCCCTATTCAGGGTTCAAATAATTTGATCTTCAAACCGTGGGGCATGAGAGTTAAAACGTATTATTCTACAGGATTCACAACCAGCCAACTAATATATATACACCCTTCCTTAATATGTCCACAAAGCCCGGTAGGGCTTTTCATCAATGGGTAGGCTAAGACCGAACCATTCTGCGGCAGAAAATATTCACGCCATTCGTCCAGCAATGAAAACCCCGAGAAGTAAATAGTAAACACAGAAACGCGTTTACTTCTAAACCGAGCACAAACTTGCTTCTTGCTGGCTCATTACCTTGTAGAACACAAATGCCAAGTTAACGTTAAAATAAAACCAGCGGTTAATGCCCCACGCTCTGTAAATAAGCCGACGAATGACTGCTGTAATTTAATGTGGCTTGCAGACAGTGCGGCACTAACGTCGTGGTTACTTCTTATACTATGAATATATTAGATTCTTTTATTTGATATAATACACAGAAATGGCACTGGCTGGGATACCGCTAAGGCTATCGAAATAGCCAGAGAAATAAATACACTGGTATTGATCGGCACTCTTTGACATAAAGGAAAGAGGTACACATCAGACAATGATGATTATAACCATGATAGACTGCAGAAGTTGTATGTGGCTTTCAGACGATGTGGTTAAGAAATCTACCCGGGTATCACGATATGAGTATCACAATAGTCTGAAGATTACATATTCTTTACAAGATGAAATAGCAAAACTATAAGTTGGATATACTTATCACAAACATAAGAAAGAAGCAGTCATCGTTTTATGGCCATATAATGAGAACACAAAACATGGAACATATAGTGACACCCTGAAAGATTTGTGGAAAGAGAGATTAGGTAGACAGGAAGATAAATATCTTGACAGTCTTGTGTCATGGCACAGTAGGGAGTCAACACACGAACTGATCCATGCCGTCGGAGATTTGTGGAGAAGCATGATCGCCCACTCCAAGCCGACAAGGCGTTGGGTGACGATGATGATAAGTTGTGATGAATGACAATAAACGCTTTATATCCAAATTATAACCTTGCAGGGTTGAGCAAGATATTGTTAATGCAATTGCAATATAACACATGATGATGGTGGTGTGATGATGATGTGATGGTGATGATGTGATGATGATGGTGTGAGCTTGATGACGGTGTGATGATGATGTGATGGTGATGTGATGGTGATGATGTGATGATGATGGTGTAAGCTTGATGACTGTGTGATATGATGTGATGATGATAATGATAACAATGTAATGATGATGATGTAATGATGATGATCTGATGATAATGGTATGATAATGATGATGTGATGATGTATGATGATGTATGATGTATGATAATGTCGGTATGATGATGATGGCGATGATGATGATGGTGTGAAGATGATGATGATGATGATGATGATGATGATGATGATGATGATGATGATGATGTGATGGTGATGTGATGATGATGTGATGGTGATGATGTGATGATGATGGTAAAAGTTTGATGACGGTGTGATGATGATGTGATAATGATAATGATAACAATGTAATGATGATGATGTAATGATGATGATGTGATGATAATGGGATGATGATGATGATGATGATGATGATGATGATGATGATGATGATGTGATGATGTATGATGATGTCGGTATGATGATGATGATGTGATGATGATGATGATGATGGTAATGATGATGGTGATGATGCTGATGGTGATGATGATGTTATGATGATGATGGTATGAAGATGTTGATGATGATGATGATGATGATGATGATGATGATGATGATGATGATGATGATGATGATGATGATGATGATTGTGGTGTGATAATGATGATGATGTTGATGTGCTGGTGTTGATGACGATGACTATGTGGTGATGATGATGACGATGATGATGATGATGATGATGATGATGATGATGATGATGATGATGATGAGATGATGATGATGATGATGATGATGATGATGATGATGATGATGATGATGATGATGATGATGATGATGATGATGATGATGACGACGACGAATGTTGTATGTCTTTTACAGGACTTTGCGGCCAACCCCAACCGCTGGTTCATTTACTAGGCAATTTTACCTTCGGTAGTTTGCCATTGCTTTCTGAACGAGAAGTCTACGCTTTAACTCCAAATGACTGGTGTATAGAATAAGTACGCTATCCAGCCGCCAGGGCACTGGGAGTTTATTCACTAACGCATTAAATGCCGCCGCTCCGCATATCTCAAGTGATGACGTAGATCAGTGGTTCTCAACCGGTGGGGAATTCCCCCCCCCCCCCAGGGGTGAATTTTAGGGTTTCCAGGGGGAGGGGGGGAATGAAGACCATTTCAAGATCGTGTTAATAGAAGAACCGATTACTTTATATTGTTTTTCCCTTCATACTTTACAGTTAAGTACGTCTCATCCTTCTAAAATTCATTTTATAAAGTCAGTAGACCCACAAGTCAAGAGACCTACACAGATGTCACCGAGGAACTAGAACCAGACATACTAAAAGAAGAAATTATAGAAGCCATCAGATTAGCCCCATTGAACAAATCACCAGGACAGGATGAAATACCAAATGAACTAATTAAAGCAGCAAGGGAAGTAGGAACAGCTTGGCTACATAGACTATTCAACCATGTTTGGGTAGAACAACAGACACCACGAGACTGGGGAAACGCCATAATTATCCCAATTTGGAAAAACAAAGGCAGCAAAAGAGATTGCACACAATACAGAGGCATTTCACTGTTGAGTCATACTGGGAAAATATTTTGCAAAATTCTTGAAAAAAGATTACGAACTACTTTAGAACCCCAGCTAAGCGAAACGCAGCTTGGATTTAGGAAAAACAAAGGATGCACAGACGCCATTTTTGCTCTTAGACAACTTATAGAAAAATCAATTGAATTCAATGAAACACTCTACTTAGCCTTTGTTGACCAAGAAAAGGCATTTGATAGGGTAGATAGAAACAAGCTGTGGGAAATCCTTAAACAATATGGAGTGAGTACACATCTAACAAACCTATGTAGAAGTTTATACGACAACAGTGAATGCATAGTGAGAGCAACTGGAGGACACTCAGAACCCTTCACCATAAGATCTGGAGTACGACAAGGTTGTGTCCTGTCCCCTCTCTTGTTCATAACATATATAGACAACATATGTAAAGAAACCAGCCAAGCAGAGACAGCAAGAATACCGCATGACGAGAACACAGAAGAAGAACCATCTGCAAATCTAACCATTAGAGAACTCCTGTTTGCGGACGACCAAGCACTAATAGCAAAATCAGAAGCTGAATTACAAGACCACATGAATAGTCTAAACGAAATGTGTAGGGAACATAACATGAAAATTAGCACAAGCAAAACAGAGGTAATGACTATAACTAAAGAAGAACAAACAGCAACAATTCACCTAAACGAACATCCCTTGAAACAAGTAAAGAGCTTCAAGTACCTAGGAAGTATAATATCATCAAATGGCAGATCAGAGGACGAGATCGAAAATAGGTGCAATAAGGCAAATCAACTCATTGGACAAATGGCACCAATACTAAAGAACAAACATGTATCAATAACTACTAAGAAAGCACTTTACAACACAATCTTCCTACCAACTCTGTGCTACCAATGCCAAACCTGGACAATGACAGAAAAAGAGAAAAGAAAAATCACAACAACAGAAATGAGGTTCCTGAGAAGAATACTCAACGTATCAAGAAGAGATAAGATCAGAAATGAAGAAATCAGGACTAAAGTGGGGGTTAAAGCTGCTCTAGATTTTATTAGAAAGCAGCAAGTCAAATGGTTTGGCCATGCAAGTAGGCTACCAGTCAACAGCATGCCACAACAGGCAATGACGTACAGACCAGATGGAAACAGAGGAAGAGGCCGACCACGTAAACGCTGGACGGAGGGAATAACAGAATCCATGGGAATGTCGATATACGAAGCCCATAACCGGGCATTCTCACGAAGTTTATACTTCACCTCGACACCGCAAGGTACAAGAGGAACATGATGAGATGAGATGAGTAGACCCACAAATCATGTTTTATGTGGATGCCTAGACTTGTTTTAGTATGTGCTGTTAAATTTACCTACATTTTTACGTATACTGTATAGGGGTTCGGGGATTTTTAGATAGGAAATATGAAAGGGGGGAATGACGTTCTCAAAATACGGTGAAAGGGGGGGGGGGGCTAAATTTTTGATAGGAAAAGGGGGGGGGGGGAATGACGTTCTGAAAATATGGTGAAGGAAGGCACGGGCCAAAAAAGGTTGAGAACCACTGACGTAGATGATGATAAATTGTTGACTGATATTTGGTCATTTCCTGACCCTTGAACTGTAACAGCATATAAACACCTAAATAGTGTAACAGCCGGCATAAAACTAGACAACACTGGAGATCTGCATGGCCGAATGGATTAGAAAGCTCGTTCTTAACTTCCGGTGTGCTGATGCCGAGGTAGCGGTTGACCTACGCCGGTCAGCTGGACTAAAATGTTGACGTCTCTCTCTCGTTTTTGACTTGGGAACGTAAATTACAAGCACCCCAGAAGTCGGAGTGGGTTTTCCTGATGGCGAGGAACACTGGTAATAGGGAAAGCTAAGCCACACGCAACAGTCAGTCCAGTGTACTATAGAAGTAGAAGCACTTATATGGACTAAGCTTGAGTTTAAAGCGAAAGGGGAAAATAAATAAATAAATAAATAATTCTCTGCTCTTCTGTGTCATCGTTCATGGCTCTGACATTGAGTCCTGCCCCTGTCCCCAGGGAATTACATTTCTCAGAGCCGGAAAGTAAATATGATTGATGGCGTCTATGGTACATGAAAATGGCGCCTCGGAACATTTAAGATACTGTACATGAAAATGATATCGTTGTTTCCAGTGGGATTTTGCCTATAACATCTCTCTGAAAATACTTTAGCTATAACACTCTAACTCACGCTATTCGTCAAATTTTTCATCCAAGGGACCCCTTTGCCCCCTCCCTACCTACGTCACATTAGATACCCAATGCGCGGGGGGAAATGTATTATTTCAAGTTTGGGCGAATTCCGATTGGGGGAAATAACTCACATTCTTGTTCTTCCTTGTTCGTTTTCCCCATGTCCGTTCACAGCGAAATTGCGAGTAGGACAGTATCAGCCAATTAAGAGAGGCGTTAGGCAGGGATGTGTAATGTCTCCAGATCTTTTTTCCCTATACAGTGAAAATATTTTCAGAAACGTAGAAGTCATAAATGGAATCAGCATTGGAGGACGAAACATAAATAACATTAGATATGCAGATGATACAGTATTGATTGCAGACAATGAGCAGTATCTGCAACAATTAGTAGATGCGGTTGTTGTACACAGCGAGCAGCTGGGGTTGGAATTACATTGTAAGAAGACACAGGTTATGGTCGTAACGAGGAAGAACGAAGTACCACAATGTAATATACAAGTAAATGGGAATATTCTTCAACAAGTGAATCGGTACAATTATCTCGGAACAGTCATAACATCTGATGGGAGATTAGAACAAGAATCACCGTGGCAAAGGTAGCCTTTAGCAAGATAAAAAATATTCTGACCAATAAAAAGATGTCAATTGAAACGAGAAAGAGAGTGTTGAGGGGATACATAGAGCCTGTTCTTTTGTATGGATGTGAAACTTGGACAATGTACAGTCAAGCTGAAAAACATCTGATAGCTGCAGAAATGTGGTTTCTGAGGAAAATGAAAAGAATACCATGGACAGATAGAAAAACCAATGACAAAGTACTACAGGAGACAAATTAAAATCGTAGATTGATTAGAGAAATTAGACGTAGACAGTCAACATTTTTTGGACATGTTATGAGAAGAAATGGACTGGAGACCTTAGTGACAACTGGCAAGATCGAAGGGAACAGACCAAGAGGAAGACCGAGAGGAAAATACCTGGATGGCTTGGCCACATGACATGAACGAGACAGGAACACTGAGCTGATCCACGACGCTGGTGATCGAGTGAAATGACGAGTCATGACCGCCCACGCTTTCCGGCATGGCACATGATTGATTGATTGATACTTGTTGACTCTCTCTCTCTCTCTCTCTCTCTCTCTCTCTCTCTCTCTCTCTCTCTCTCTCTCTCTCTCTCTCTCTTTCTCTCTCTCTCTCTCTCTCTGAGTATTGGGTTGGTGCCTGTTGAAAGTTATTGAACAGTGATTTTTGCGAGGGTCGGCAACATCGCACTACGGATCCGGAATAGGGTAAGCAGATTTTGGAAATAGAATAGTCAGGATTGGTCTCATGAGTGGACGAAATCGGGAATAAATGATTAAATGCAATAGGGCAAACCAGCTCATTGGACAAATTGCACCAAAACTGAAAAACAAACATTCATCGGCCGATAATTGTTTGGTTTTTACTCTATGCTACCAATGCCAAACTTGAACAATGAGTTAAAACGAGAAAAGGAAAATTACAACGACGAAAATTAAATTTCTGAGAAAAATATTCGTCGTATCAAGAAGAGAAAAAAAAATCAGAAATGATGAAATCAGGACTAAAGTGGGCGTTATAGCAGCGCTAGATTTCATTAGAAAACAGGAAGTAAAATGGTTCGGCCACATAACTAGGCTATCAACTAACAGTATACCACAACAAGCAATGATGTACAGACCAGAGGGAAGCAGAAGAAGAGGCCGGCCATGTAAACCAGGGTTGTCAAACTCAATCGCTCAGCGGGCCAAAACTCAAATCACACGTAAGGTTGCGGGCCGGACAGGATAAACATTCAATAAGCCGAAAATTAAACCTTTTTTAAACATTAATATGATATCTGATAAAGTTGACGGTTTGTGTTACAGTGCTCATTACATCTTCCATGTTGAGGGCTTTACCACACAGCGACCCATGGTGTATGATGCCGTGATATTCTATCAATTCACCAGTACAGTTCTCCTGCACCTTTAACCGCATCCTTCCAACTAGTCCACTTTTTCTTTCCCCACACATCGCCGGTGCTCCATCTTTTGTCAGTCCAACGAGTTTGTTCCAAGGCAAGTTCATGTTGGTTAAACTTTGACATACGTTGTCAAAAATGTCTTTTCCTGTCGTTGCCCCATGCATGGATATCATGTCCAATATTTCTTCTGTAACAATTAAACTGGAGTCCACTCCACGGATGAAGATGGCGAGCTGTACAGTGCCAGTCGTGTCATTACTTTCATCGACAGCAAGGGAGAATGCAACAAAGTCTTTGCCTTTTTCGATCAGCTGTGTTTTCACATCAGTGGCCATCTCACAAACCCGATCAACTACCGTATTTCTGCTAAGGCTTACCTTCGCAAACATCTGTGTTTTGTCTGAACACAAGACGTCACACACTTTCATCGTGCAGCGCTTCAGAAACTCTCCTTCTGTAAATGGTCGGCCTGATTTAGCGATCTCCTCTGACACAATAAAACTTGCTTTGACTGCAGCATCAGTTTGTGATTTGCTTTGGTGAAAAACATCTGTTGTGATGTTAGATGCCTCTTCAATTTTTCTACATTCTGTAGTTTCTTCTCTGCATTCAGGCTGTTTAACTTGTCTTGATGTTTAGTCTCGTAGTGCCGTCTCAGATTATATTCTTTGATCACAGCCACATTATCTCCACAAAATAGTCACACAGGTTTACCGCCGCCAATATCATTAAACATATATTCAGCCTCAAAGCGGCTTTGAAAGGCTCTGTTTTCAGAATCAGCCTTTCTCTTGGTCATTTTAAAGGCTAGCTTTGATTATAAAAGATAGACGCGTGATTGATATCAGGTTAGCCGTAGCTGGAAAATGTGATGCAATATCCGGACATTACACTACTTTCATTTTTTTATGCGCCAATCCAAAACGAACATCTGAGCGTTGCTAGGTAACTATAAAGACGAACACTAACTCACTACACAACTTTTATTTTAGCTTATTCTGATCGAAGCAAGAACGTTCTCAGGTAGCCTATCATTCGGAAGGCTGCTAATTAGGGAATTTGATTTGCACTTTATATCGTGACCATAAAAAAAAAAATTTTTGCCTAAAATTCTCTCTTGGGCCGAATATTTGTGTACATCGGTTGAGACCTCTCGGGTCTGATATAATTGTACGGTGGGCTGGATGTGGCCCGCGAGCCTTGAGTTTGACGTATGTGATGTAAAAGATAGACTGGGGGTATAAAAGACTCCATGGGAATCTCGATATAAGAAGCTCCAGGGTGCAACTTACCCACTCCCGGCACGGGGAGGTAGTAACGAAAAATAATACAGTAATACGGGACTCTATCGCAGCCCAGTCAAAGGCTCGCCAGTAGGCGGCCAGTGGTTTATGTGACATGGTGGAAGTGGCAAATATACAAGGGTTAAGTAGGTAAGGAACCTACGACTAGTCTAGCAAACCGGTAGGGAATTTAAATAAATAAATTTTGTTGCGTATCCCTTACGGGACGTTGCAGTCAACACCAGCATTTTTCAGCTGCTGTTGATGTACTAGGCAAGTGTTTCGTTCAGTAGTTTGCCATTGCTTCCTGAACGACCGGTTCCCATACCAGCACGTTATAACACAACGCGATACGGTCTGCTACACAAATTGGTCGCAGCTGAGCTTCGAACGCCTGGTACCCGGCTGACGAATCGCGTTCGCAAGCCTTTAGCCACGGAGTCGGTAGGGAATTTTCTTGATCCTAAAAATTCTGCTCAAGATTCTTGGAGCAAATTGGAGGAAAGGCGCTAGTCACAGGCGCCGGAACTTCAATTAGCCCTCCCCACGACGCCTAACAGCATAAGTGGAAGAAAAACAAACAAAACAAACAATAAACGAGCACTCTGTCGCTGTTATGCTTCACCTCGACACCGCAAGGTACAAGAGGTACAGGATGAGGTTCATTTGAGTCTTATGGGGGTTGTCGCTGGAACTACGGGGTTCATGCTCTGTGCGACGTTGTGGGCAGCTCTGCGGAGAGAGACCACGTGATGTGGGATAAAACTTGGTGCAGTAAAGTCGATAATCTCGCCTTTATGAACCCATTGGTGTAACATAATTTCCCACAAAATTAGTCACACAAACGAAATATTATTTTTATTTATTTGTTTATGTATTTTACTCGAAAATCCTGACGTAAGAGAGTAGAATATATACAATTGTTATGTTGACTGTAAAATATTAACTTTGAGAACATCATAAGATTGCATCAATCAACATGTTGTGCTTTGTTCTTCTCAGAACTGCGAATCCTCTCTTACGTATCTTCACCTTGAATGGGTAGAGGGGTAGCATAGTTTAGTCACCCCAAGAGCTATGCCGACGGTAGCGCAGCTACAAGCAGGGTCTCCCACGTCTGACAGTTTAAGGCAGGGGTCACCGGATCCGGCCCGCGACCTCATTTCGTCCGGCCCGCCGACGGTACTCGAACTTGCTTGAACACAAGACGTTGTGATTAAATTTTAATGTAAATATTATGTTTAGAATAATAGGAGATCTTCACACACTCGGAGACCGCCTGGCTGCTATGTGTCTTAAATTTACTATTTTAAGTTATAAATTAGTGTATTCAGATTTTCTTGAAAAATGAAGCATGTGATGTCAACACGTCGAACGAAATTGACTGATGAAAATGTGAAAGCAATTCTCTTGATTGGATGCAGCAACTCCAAACCAAACATTGATGATATCTTGAAAGCCAAATATCAGTTTCACAAATTTCACTAATCTTTTTTGCTGCTTAGTTTGTGAGATTCAGATATGTGCACGTTAAGTCTGATGTAACTATCTTTTTGTTAACGTCGCCTTCTTTGATAACTTAGTTTAGTAAATAAACATGTTGGCCGTCTTTGTTTTTGTGCATTGCATGCCAATCACCCATGATTAACTTAGTTTTTCGTATTTTTTCCCCAGAGCTTTCGTTCTGGCTTGTAAGTATTGTTAAAGTTAGTTGCATATCCTTTACAGGACGTTTGCAGTCAACACCAGCATTTTTTGCTGTTGTTAATGTCTTGGCAAGTTTACGTTCAGTAGTTTGCCATTGCTTTCTAAACGATCGGCACCCATACCATAGCGTTAAAAAAAAAAAACAGCGCAACGGGTCTGCTGCCAAATCGAATGCGGTTATACGGGATTACAAACCGCGTCCGCAAGACCTTGGCCACGGAGACGGCGCAAGTATTGTACAGAATGACTATGCGGCCGGCGCTCGTCATTTTGTCAGTTATCCAGCCCGCTGTGTAATAAGTTTGGTGACCCCTGGTTTAAGGGATAGTTGATGGTGTTGCATTCTAACGTGATAGCCAAACCATTTGATCTTCTGTCTTCTCATTACCAACAGAGTCTTATCCCATTCGGCCTGCATGTGTAGTGCTCAGTCTCGCCGCCGGGGTCCACCCTAATATGCCACACCGCAGATGTAAAGTTCCAGTTGCGCATCCTATCGTTTTCTGAGCTTGGAGGGGGGAAAGACAACTCTGCAAGTCTCCCGTGGAGATTTCATATCGCGTCAGGAAAAAAGGTTTTCACGCCAGCCTCATTGACGTAAACTGGAAGTTGATAGGCGGAACGGAATTCGAATCTGTCGCCTCCCCGTGACACGTATCTTTTGCCTGTTTATGGAAGTACACATCCTGTCAGCCAGGCTCTGTCGTCTGGAGAAGGTAGGTTAGAATCCAGATGTGCCTAAACTGTTTATTCACACACATTGTTTAGTTAGTTTGTCTCTTCTTCCGGTCTCCCATAAACCGATCTTTCCTTGTGTCCTTTTCTTCTGTGAACGCTGATCAGTTATTACCCACTGCCATCTCCGCAGTGAATTGGCGGTAATTTAATCTACAGTCATTCTGCCCTTGCCATGACCCCGAAGCTAAGAATAGTAACATAAATGACGTAAGCGGCAACTTAGAACGGTTGGGCGTCGACCTGGATACCCCACCTTGTTGCAAATCATAGCTGCAAGCCCAAGCAACCAAGAACAAGTCTGCACATCAAGAAAGAAGAATAACCCAGCCAACCAAGATAGGGGGAGGGGCTGGTTTCTCTTGAAGAAGTATAACGAGATGTGAAGAAAGCCCTATGGAGACTGGACTTACTTCCTGTCACCTAGGGAAATATCCATAATTGGCACGTACAGTGTCATAACAATGCATGAATGGGGACATACAGCGCAGGTGGTAGAAGAAATGAAATATAATATTAGCATTTTGGGATTATTCCGAACAAGGGAAAACAGCGCAGACAGGTGAGGCAGTGCTGTTTCGGGATTGTGATTTCTTGGCAAGTTTACGTTGTGTAGTTTGCCATTGCTTTCTGAACTACCGGCACTCATACTATTTTATAAAAACTAACGCAGTGCGATCTACAAAGAAAACGGAAGTGGGGGGGGGGGGGACGGACAAGAAGAAGCTTGTAAAAACTGCTTGTAATATACTTCCCCATGTCAAGGACGAAAGGTCAATATTTTAGTCCGATTGACCGGTGTAAGTGTTGAACCCGCTACCCCGACATCAGCACACTGGATGTTTAAGAACATTATTAACCATTCGGCCATGCCGACCTCCAGTTCGGCGATTGTTTCAACCTACTTTGTTTTGCAATGTTAAACTGCTATGTTATTTTTAAAATGTTCTCAGCTTGCACAGGAGACTACCAGTTTTCTCGCTCATATCGTGGATATGAATCGTATCCGATGCCAACCCCTAAAATATCAGGGAGAGCATCTAATCTCATTTGATGTCAGTTGTTCTGTTTCAACTACGCAGCCCTATACTGGGATACAAACCGGGTACCCTCTGAGCTTTAGGCGCACATCGTACCCTTCGCCACTCCACAACTCACCATTCATTCATTCATTCATTCATTCATTCATTCATTCATTCAGTAGCATGCCCCGTGCAGAACCTCGCTACATTACAACCTTCCGGAAAACTTTTCGGTCATAAGTAAGATGTCCCGCGTCGGATACATTCATATGGAGATCATCCGCCGCATCTTTCCCCATCTTTTCTTTGGCCTTCCTCTTCCTCTCTTTCCTGGCATCTAACACTCCACGATTGTTCTCTTCAAATTTTCATGACGTTTCAAGTGACCAAAACATTTCAATTTTCTTTGTTTTATCGTCTTTAGTAGCAAACTTTCTTCAATATTCAGATCTCACCAGCAAATAAAAACAGAGACAGACATAAACTAAGCATAATTACACCAAGATACACTTATCTGTTTGTATGTCTATCTGTATCTGTCTGTTTTTCTGTCTGTGTATGTCTGTCCTTCCCTCTATCCGAATCTGACCCGTCCAGATGCCTATCATGATGTGCCATGCCGGTAACCGTAGCGGTTATGTTTTGCCATCTCACTCGATCACCAGAGTCGTGGATCAGCTCCGTGCTTCTGTCTCGATCATGTCACGTGGCCAAACCATCCAGGTAATTACTTCTCGGTCTTCCCCTTGGTCGCTCCCTGTCGATCTTGCCAATTGTCACTAAGTTCTCCAATCCATCTCTTCTCACAACATGTCCAAAAAAGTTTTGACTGTCTCCGTCTGATGTCTCTAATCAGTTTACGATCTTCATTTGTTTCTTCAAGGACTTGTTCATTAGTTTTTCTGTCTGTCCATTGTATTCTTTGCATTCACCTCAGAAACCACATTTCCACAGCCATCAGATATTTTTCAGCTTGTCTGCTCTGACTAACTGTCTCTACGTATGTCTGTACCGCCGACCTTATGCATCTCTCTCCACCCACCCGTCGGACAATCTGATATATCTGTCCTCCCGCCCGTCTCTCTGCATTTCTTTCTTCCCCTCCCGCACCCCATCCACCAAGAAAGTCTTTGTTAACAATTAATCCCCCCGGCAGCTGCACCCGACAAGAACCAGGCCTGCAGCACAAACCCAGAGCTGGAGTACTTAACGACACGATTACCCCAAAAGCTCCACTTTTCCTCCCAGGCCTGGCACGCCTTAACCAATCAACGACACCTAACACAGGTAAGCATCTGAATGTATTGATTTACGCGACAATCCGCTGTCTCCTGTGAAGGTAGTGCCAAGGTAGGTTCTGCCGTTGTTGAGTGAAATGACAGGTCTTCACATGTTTTAGGCTACGGCTGAAGGGCTACGGCTGAATGAGGTGAAGTCGCCAGTTCCCTTCTTTGTCACCTTTTTTTTTCTGGCAATCAGAAAAGTTAAAATTATTCGGTACTATTTTATGGGATTTCTGGAGAATTGATGTAACGGAACGGGAGTTCGGGTGATGCCATTGTAACAATTAAGACACTCAGATGATGCCACCGTAACAACTAAGACACTTAAATAATGTTACTATAACAAATAAGATACTCACATGGTTTTACTGTAACAACTAAGACACTGAGATGATGTTAATGTAACACTAAAACATTCATATAATGTTACTGCAACAACTAAGACACTGATATAATGTTACTGTAACAACTAAGATCAATCAATCAATCAATCATGTGCCATGCCGGAAAGCGTGGGCGGTCATGACTCGCCATTTCACTCGATCACCAGTGTCGTGGATCAGCTCAGTGTTCCTGTCTCGTCCATGCCATGTGGCCAAGCCATCCAGGTATTTTCCTCTCGGTCTTCCTCTTGGTCTGTTCCCCTCGATCTTGCCAGTTGTCACTAAGTTCTCCAATCCATTTCTTCTCACAACATGTCCAAAAAATTTTGACTGTCTACGTCTAATTTCTCTAATCAGTTTACGATCTTCATTTGTCTCCTGTAGTACTTGGTCATTGGTTTTTCTGTCTGTCCATGGTATTCTTTGCATTTTCCTCAGAAACCACATTTCTGCAGCCATCAGATGCTTTGCAACTAAGATACTCACATGGTTTTACTGTAATAACTAAGATACTCATGTGGCTTTACTGTAACAACTAAAACACTCAGATGCTGTTACTGTAACAACTAAGATATTTAGGAAATGCTACTGTAACAATTAAGACATTCAGGAGCTGTTACTCTAACAAGTAAGACGCTCAGATGATGTTACTGTAACAACTAAGACACTCTGATAATGTTATTGAAACAACTAAGACACTCAAATGAAGTTGCTGTAACAACTAAGACACTCTTGAGATGTTATTGTAACAACTAAGGCATTCTGAAGATGTTACCGTAACAGCTAAGACACTCAGATAACGTTACTGTACACAATTAAGACATGCAGGTGATGTTATTGTAACAGCTAAGACACTCATATAATGTTACTGTAATAACTAAGCCATTCATATTATATTACTGTAACAACTAAGACACTCACGTGAGTTACTGTAACAACTAAGGCACTCACGTGATGTTACTGTAACAACTAAGACATTCTGAAGGTGTTACCATAACAGCTAAGACACTCACATAATGTTACTGCAACAATTAAGATACTCTGATGATGTTACTGTAACAACTAAGACACTCTGATGATGTTACTGATGATGTTGGCCAAGTTAAGAGAAGTTGACTTAATATATAAAACAGAGTGGGTCAATATTCCAACTGTCGGGGATAGAATGAAGATCGCTACATAGAAGCTGGTATCAATCCAGTGCACCAGGCATAGTAAAACGTGTGATGGACTACGCTTGAGTTCACAGAGAGCAAACGACAAATAAACTTCTCTTGAACACTGGAGGGAGGCGTGCCGGAAGCTGAAGACAAGCTGGATGAATGCAGGATGCGATGGATGGTTTGCAAATGGCGGAAGCAGAGGCGAGGCATTTAACTTCTGCTGGAGAGTAGTTTATAACAAATTGTTATGGAGGGAAAGTTCTGCGCGAGTAGGCGGGAAAATTGTCTGGGTCTGCATCGATGGGTGGGGTATTTGTGCACGATAAGGCAGATGTGGTCAAGGATGTTTGGTATCGTGTTTATAGTGTCATCATAATCAAGTGCCATGCCAGCAGGCGTGGCGTTGATGTCTCCACATATCTCGGTTTTCGGTTTTCTATATCAACTCATCTGCTAATATTCCTCCATGCCACCGTCTCAATCCATCCAGCATCATTTCTCTTGGCCGGCCTCTGCTTCTCTTCCCCTCGATCTTTCCAGTCGTCACGATGTTCTCCAATACCTCGCTTCTCATCACATAATTAAAGAAAGCTGTTTGTCTCTCTCTTATTGCTGTATATAATGTTCTAGTTTCATTAGCCTCTTTCAGACAATCGTCGTTAGTTACTCTGACAGTCTTCGCAGAATTCGCAACATTCGTCTTAGTAACCACATCTCTGTTGTTTCCAGGTTCTTTCTAATTTGTTCATTTACATGCCAAGATTCACTGCCATACAACAAAACAGGTTCTATTTAGCATTTCAGTACTCTATCTAACATTCAATGATAGTGACTTACTGCATAATATATTTTTCATTTTCTGAAATGCAGCTTTGGCTAGCCCTAATCTGTTCTCAATCTCTGTTGTGCGCCTTGCGTCTGATGTGATAAATGCCCATAGGTATTTACAAATTATTCACTTGGTTAAGTAAGGGTTTTGGTGTATAATGTGGGAGAACATATACACCATCATTGCCTGGACAGAATGGTGCCGCAGAGAGTGATCTGGCCGACACTCAGTACTCCCGGGAAAGGCCAGACTGACACATAATCAAATTGCGACTGGTACAATTAGTATTGGGACTCTTCGCTGGTTGTTGAAGATGAGGACTGAGCACCTATGGGAATGTCCCGAGAACTGTGATGTCGGTTCTTGAAACAACTCAGCTCAACTAAAGGGCCATTTACTGATTCAGTGTAGAAGGATAATATATCGCCCACATGTGACCTCCCATTTGAACAAAAGGACGACGTATCGCCATACTAGTGTCATCGTGTTATTTGTTTCGTTTCGTGATCTCTTCCGCAATTTTAATGCTCTATGAAAGAGAGACAGAGGAAGACATCGTGAGAAGATTCTTGACAGTCTTGTGTCATGGCACGGAAGGGAGTCAGCACACGAATTGTTCCATGACGTTGGAGATCGCAATTTGTGGAGAGGCATGATCGCCCACGCCAGCCGGCAAGACTCTGGATGATGATGATGATGATGATGATGATAAACGGAAATTTACATTTTAATACTTGTTCATTTCTTCTTCTTCTTCTTCTTCTTCTTCTTCTTCTTCTTCTTCTTCTTCTTCTTCTTCTTCTTCTTCTTCGTTCATCCTGAGTTTTTTTTCGGACGTGATTGCATTGTGCCTGTTTACGGCAGAGCTGCGCCCTTGCGCCGTTACGCCGACACACCCGACTTCTGCGGGCATTTGTTGACCGGGTTAATCTTCCCGGATACTTTTTCATTTGATTGTGCACCATGTTTGGTCCAAACTTACTTGTTGCTTGGCACTACATCAGTTTACTGATCTAACACTTTTTTCATATCCTTTTTGCTCCCCCGATGTGTCTCCACCTTGCCGTGGTGGGGGAGCTTGCGTGTCCCATCGACCCCAGCTGCTTGCCGATGAATGAAAACTATATATCGGACAGCTCTTGGGATAGGGACCAGACTAAGAGAGACACAACCTGCTGCTCTGCAGGTAGACTGAGGATAACAGTCAAAAGATTAAATCAGGTACACGAAGGCAGAAGACCTTGGTCCGGACAAAACTATAAGGCTCTCTGTCAAGGGCTGTGGCTGAAGCCACAATCCCGCGGATCTGAGAGCCGGGCCGATACACACCTACCGATAAATAGAGGTACTGAGCACGCTACATGCCCAGTTCTGATACTTGTTTGAAGGCTCTCAGCTGGGGGATATGACGGATTCCCGGATGAGAGGGCCTGGCCGTTTCTCGCTCACTGCTGCACGGAGGTAAGGTGCTGAGCCGGCAGCACATGTAGCCTACCTCGTGAGCGAGAATAAAAATGCAGAAAGTGTCCCAGTCGAATGAAATGGCTACGAAAACTGTCTGTATCTAACACATAGAGTGTAGACAAAAGTGAAAAAACGTCTCAATAACACAAAATGGAACGCACGGCTAGCGAATCCATTGCGTGGTCCGAAGTCAAAAGCAAAAGCTTACCGAGCGGGACACCCGCATCTGACCGTTCCTGGTGTGTGCTTGAGCGACCAGTAAGTAACAAGCGAGATGCCCAACACATGGAAGTGAGGAACTAAAGCAGCCATGAGCAGGACGTCGCAACTCCTTGGGTGAGCCCAGTCTCAGAGCAATATGTCCGGCTCTGCAATTATGGAAGCCTCCTTGGATAGCCTTGGATAGGCCCATGGTCTGCCCCTGCCTTCCCTTGAGGGTTAACCGTAATGTCGATGATCGTTCTGTCTTGACCAGCTGAGATGTGGGCGACATCACAACAAAAAGTCTAACGTGCCTCGAAACCCGAGGAAGCTAACTTCATTAAAAAATGCCTGCTGAAGCCGGAAGGGCCATCCTACGGGTGGCAAACTAAAAATTGGCACTACGCATTTACGTCCGAGTGAAATGTTTCGTCCGAATGTCTCTCGTGCTAGGAACAGCTCTGACTACCTAGTTTCCGAATGCCGCTCTTGTTCGGAACAGCTCTGACTAGGTAGTTTTCCGAATGTCTGTCGTGCCTGGAACAGCTCTGACGGGCGCAACGACAAGCACATGTCCGAAAACTCGCTGAGTGGATACCGTTTGCAAACCTGTCTTGTTTTGTGCGGGAACGGCCCGGGGCGAACAAAATGCCCAATATATTGAAGTGAGGAATTAAAGCAGCCATGAGCAGGACGTGACGAATCCCTTGGTGAGCCCAGTACCAGGGCGCTATGTGTCAGCCCTGCAACTATGGAAGCAACCTTGGATGGCGGAATATGCTATGGACTGTCCCTTCCTTCTCTTGAGGGATGACCGAAGTCCTCGACTGTTCCAACTTGACCAGCTGAGATGTGGACGGTACCACAAAAGTGATAGTCTCCCAGGAATGCTAACCTGGTCAAATGCACGCATAAGCCGGATGTGTTGGCATAAGGGTTTCGACCCAAGGGTGCCTAACGCACACCGCAATGACATCTGAAAAAACACTCCGGATGAACGAAAAGAAGAAGAGAAGATATCCTTTTTTGCAGGACATCGCAGTCAACACCAGCATTTCTGCCGCTATAATCTCTTGGCAAGTGTACGCTCAGTAGTTTGTCATTGTTTTCTGAACGACCGGCACTGATACCAACGCAAAATAAACCGCAACGCGGTCTGCTACCAAATCGCGCGCAGCTGTGTTTCGAACGCGGGTATACGGGATTACGAACCGCGCCCGTAATCTCTTCGCCACGTAGACGGCTTACTAACACTAGACACCTAAATAGCAGCATTTGCTATGAGACTACCTTTTATAATTATAGTTTCTAGACAATGTTATTGGGGTCATGCAATGAAAAGGTTAAGAACCACTGATATAATGGGCTGTCCCTGAACAGTATTTTCCCTATTCTATACTGTAAAAATGCAAGTATTATCTACCCCACTGGGGTATTTACGCTACAGGTATCAGACGTTTTAATTCTGTGCCGTGACATTGAGCACACTATTGTTTGGTAGCTTAATAAAACAAGTAGTTGACCTTGGTTGCGGTGAAGTAGGTCAGGGGTCAAGGGTCCCGCTTACGTTCGTGACAACCGTGTGTATAAAAAACCATTGCGTCAGCGGGCAGGCGTCGGCCAATATGGCAGATTGGAGATGGGTTGGGAATGTGTGTATACACAGTGTGTTGTGATCTGTTGTAAATGAGATGGGTTGGGAAATGTGTTTACACAGTGTGTTGTGATCTGTTGTAAATGAGATGGGTTGGGAAATGTGTTTACACAGTGTATTGTGATCTGTTGTAAATGAGATGGGTTGGGAAATGTGTTTACACAGTGTATTGTGATCTGTTGTAAATGAGATGGGTTGGGAAATGTGTTTACACAGTGTATTGTGATCTGTTGTAAATGAGATGGGTTGGGAAATGTGTTTACACAGTGTATTGTGATCTGTTGTAAATGAGATGGGTTGGGAAATGTGTTTACACAGTGTATTGTGATCTGTTGTAAATGAGATGGGTTGGGAAATGTGTTTACACAGTGTATTGTGATCTGTTGTAAATGAGATGGGTTGGGAAATGTGTTTACACAGTGTATTGTGATCTGTTGTAAATGAGATGGGTTGGGAAATGTGTTTACACAGTGTATTGTGATCTGTTGTAAATGAGATGGGTTGGGAAATGTGTTTACACAGTGTATTGTGATCTGTTGTAAATGAGATGGGTTGGGAAATGTGTTTACACAGTGTATTGTGATCTGTTGTAAATGAGATGGGTTGGGAAATGTGTTTACACAGTGTATTGTGATCTGTTGTAAATGAGATGGGTTGGGAAATGTGTTTACACAGTGTGTTGTGGTCTGACGTAAATGAGATGGGTTGGGAAATATGTATACACAGCGTGTTGTAGTTTGTTATAAATGAGAAGGGTTGGGAAATCCGAAATACACAGCATGCTGTGGTTTCTTATAAATTAGATGGGTTGGAAAATGTGTTGTTTATACAGCATCATGTGGTTTCCTATAAATGAGATGGGTAGGGAAATGTGTATACACTGTATGTTGTGATCTGTTATAAATTAGGTGGGTTGGGAAATGTGTATACACAGTATGTTCTGATCTGGTATAAATGAGAAGTGTTGGGAAATCCAAAACGTGTTGTATATACAGCGTGCTGTGGTTTCTTATAAATTAGATGGGTTGGGAAATGTGTTGTTTACACAGCGTGCTGTTGTTTCTTATAAATGAGATGGGTAGGCAAATGTGTATACACAGCTTGTTGTGATATGTTTTAATACATGAGATGGGTTGGGAAATGTGTATACACAGTATGTTGTGATCAGTTGTGTGTGTGTGTGTGTAAGTGAGTGGGTGGGAGGGGGAGTAAGAGAGTGGTCAGTGAGAGTTTGTGAGTGAGCGAGTGAGGAGTGTGTGAGTGAGAGAGAGAGTGATTGAGTGTGTGTGAGTGAGAGTGAGTGAGTGTGTGTGTGTGTGAATGTGTGAGTGAGTGTGTTAGTGAGTGGTGAGTAAGTAAGTGGGTGAGTAAATGAGAAATAATGAGTGAGTGTGTAAGTGGGTGGTGAGTAAGAGAGTGGGTGTGTAAGTGAGAGTGAGTGAGTGAGAATGAGTGAAAGAGTGAGTGAGAGAGTTAGTGGGTGAGTGGTGAGTGAGTGAGTGAGTGAGAGACTGAGTGAGTATCCTTGTTGTAGACTGGAGACTTGTGTAATCAAATCCGCATGTATAATAAGGGCAAGCAATGAATAGTAACACTACAACCTGCCAAGCTGGTCGAAGACACAGCTAAGGAGGCTCCGCCTATGTGGTCCCGGGCCTTAAAGGGAAGCCATAAATATTAACTGATTCAATGTCGACGGATAATATATCGCCAGATGTTACCTCTCCTGTGGACTGAAGGGCGCTATATCGCCACGCTAGGGTCATAGTGTTATTTGTTTCGTTTATCTTCCTGATGCCCTCTGCCATAGGATTCTATATAAGAGCTATATTGGGTCAATCATGGCGAGCGACGTAGTATAAATCACGCCGGTAGCGTTTGCTTCCGAAGAATGACCGGCCGCTTCAATTTGTCAATGTACACAATACACATAAATGTCGATCTAATAGCGGGACACCTTACGCCATAGAGTTCATAAGAGCTTTAATGAGCCAATGCTGATGTACGGAAGCTAATTGTGGACAATTAGCAGACAAGTCAGGATATGGACAATGACAGACAAAGAGACAAGAAATACCACAACAATAGAAATGAGTAACTTGAGAAGAGTACTCAATGTATCAAGAGGAGAGAAAATCAGAAATGAAGAAATCAAGACTTAAGTGGGGGTTATAGCAGCGCTAGATTTTATCAGAAGGCAACTAGATTACCCATTAACAGTATAAAACAACAAGCATTGGTGTACAGACCAAATGGAAACAGAAGAAGCGGCCGGCCACGTAAACGATGGACAGAGGGAATAGCAGAGTCCATGGGAATATCGATACATGAAGCCCATAAACGGGCACTCTCACGATGTTTATACTTCACCTCGATACCGCAAGGTACAAGAGGAACAAGATGACAGGAGATGAGACGAGCTACACACGTTTCAAGTCAATAACAAGAAACGAGATGATTTAACTAAACTGTTTATATATTTTCATGTAGAGTTTTTTATGTAGTTATTTCAGTGTATGTTTGTTGTTGTGTGTGTGTGTGTGTGTGTGTGTGTGTGTGTGTGTGTGTGCGTGCGCGCGCGCGCTGACGAAAGCTTGTGCCACAAGGTCCATTTTGACACTTGTGGTCGTGTTCTTTAAAAAGCTTACTGATTTTACTACTCGTTTTTGTTGATTCACTACTGTAGAATACTACCTCACTGGTCTTTTTTTTAAATTTTTTTGGTCACAGCCTCTAGCTCAGTGGTTCTCAACCCGTGAGGCATACCCCCCCCCCACCCCAGGAGGGAATTTTAGGTTTTCCAGAAGGGGAGGGGGAGAGGTGGGAATTAAGATTATTTCAAGACTGCGTTAATACAAGAACCGATTACTTGATATTGTTTCCCCCTCCATACTTTACGGTTCTGTACCTCTTGCCCTTTTGAAATTCGTTTTACAACGTAAGTAGACCAACAAATCACGTTTTACGTAGACGTTTAGACTTGTTCTAGTATGTATTATTAAATTTAGCTTCTATTTTTACGTATACTGTGTGTGTGTGGGGGGGGGGGGTTTATAGGGAGGAAATACGAAAGGGAGGAATGATACTCTAACCATATGGCGAACGGGTGCATGGGCCAAAAAATGTTGAGAATCACTGCTCTAGCTACTATAATCGGGTGAGGGTTTGGTAAAGTAATTTTTAGAATGTTGCAATCTGATCATACCAGCCTATTTTAGTTATAAATAGATTCATAATACATGACTGCCCACGCTAATATATTACCGATTTTTCCCCTGGGGTAAACGTGAAACACCCTTGCCAGAAAGTACATAGTTGCAACAGTTAGTATCGTAAGTTTCTTGAGGAGACTCCTGGGGCGACAAGACCATCACTAGATGGGAACAGATAGCGAAAGCAGCAAAACTACTATAAATAAAATATCAATCGGGGAACCCCGATGAAGCCGCTAAGACAGTTCATAAATAAATTCTCACGTATTGTTTGGCGCTCATCCATCCATCATGTGTCATGCCGATAAGCGTGGGCGGTTATGTTCTGCCATCTCACTCGATCACCAGAGTCGTGGATCAGCTCCGTGTTCCTGTCTCGACCATACCACATGGCCAAGCCATCCAGGTATTTGCTTCTCGGTCTTCCCCTTGGTCTGTTCCCTTCGATCTTGCCAGTCGTCACCAAGTTCTCCAAGTCATTTATTCTTATAACATGCCCAAAAAATTGTGACTGTCTACGTCTAATATCTTTAATCAGTTTATGATCTTCATTTGTTTCTTGAAGGACTTGTTCATTGGTTTTTCTGTTTGTCCATGGTATTCTTTGCATTTTCCTCAGAAACCACATTTCCACAGCCATCAGCTGTTTTTCAGCTTGTCTGCTCATTGTCCACGCTTCACATCCCTACAAAAGTGCAGGTTCTATGTAGCACTTCAACACTCTTTTTCTCGTTCCAATTGATATCTTTTTATTGGTCAGTATGTTTTCACCTTGGCGGGAGACATTTCGCAAATGACGCGGAAGCTGAATGTGAAGTGAAAACGTGGTTTAGAAAACAGAGCCGGCAGTTCTAAGCAGCCGGTTTGGGAGGACTGATAAAACGATGGGATAAGTGCATCAATATTGATGGAAATTATGTTGAGAAATAAAGGGACAATCATCAACAGGTGCCGTGCCGACTGGCAGAGCCTTCAAGACTCTCCACAGATCTCGGTCTTTGGTTTTCTGATCAACTCTGCCGTTGATATTCCCCCATGCCACCGTCGCAATCCATCCAGCATCATTTCTCGTGGTCGGCCTCTGCCTCTCTTCCCCTCGATCTTTCCAGTTGTCACGATGTTATCCACCGCCTCTCTTTTCATTACAGGACCAAAAAAGCTCTTTGTCGCTTTCTTATTGTTGTATATAATGTTCTAGTTTCGTTAGCCATTTTAAGGCATTCGTTGTTAGTTACTTTGGCAGTCCAAAGAATTCGCAACATTCGTCTAAGGAACCACAATGATTGTATAAAAATAAACTGGTTTCAAGTTGTTATCATATTCAGTTATTTTTCTACAGCCATTTGTGACTTACGTATTGACTTCCCCTCGTACAATACAGATTGGAACTCGTGCTACATGTCGCTTGTGGTGACAGGTTAAACGGGTATCGAGCCAGAGTAGGACGCAGATAGTTACAATCTACCCACTTCTTCTTCTTCTTCGTTCATTCGGAGTTTTTTTTCGGACGTGATTGCGTTGTTCCTGTTTACAGCAGAGCTGCGTTCTTGCGCCGTTAGGCCGACACACCCGACGTCTGCGGGCATTTGTTTACCTGGTTAACCTTCCCGGGATCTACCCACTTCGATACATGCTGAGAAAGACGAAGTTTTTAGTGTCATGCACCTAGTTCCCTGGCGTGGCTTCTGTAAATATAATAACGAATAATGAAATACTTTTGTTTGTTCGCTTTAGATTCGAACGTGGTCCGCACAATTGCTACTACTGGGTGTTTGTAAAGTCTCACTACACTTTGTGTGTAGAACAAAATTGAAACCAAAAAAATGCTTTCTTCCGTTGGTAACACCGTTCTGTTTGGAGTGCAAAGAATTACCCCAGCAGACGACAGCCATTCGCTGCATATTGCTTCACGGTGGAGCACATTTTGTGATGACATCGTGTATTTCATTTTTCAAATTTGTTCTACATACAAAGTGTAGTAAGACTACAAACACCCTTTACTACTGGTTAATTGTTAATAATAAGAAGTGAAATGGTCTGATGTTTTTGCATCTGTTTCGCTATTACCAGTGCCTAACGCCGTCAGACGAGCCTACTTCGACTTCTGAGTTACTTGTAATTAACGTCCCCAAGTCCAGGAAGAGAAGTCAACATTTTAGTTCAAATGACCGGCGTGCTGAACGAATCCCTTACTGCGATCACCAGAGAAAGTGTAAGCGCGAGGGTGTTAACACATTCGGCCACGTCAACTTCCAGTCAAATACCCATATCAGCCTAGGAAGCGAAACGCTCGCTGAACGGAAATTTCTGTAACTCAAATTGAACTTGTGACGAACCGTTATCTGGATTTGTTCTTTTGTAGCATTACAACAGATAAAAGAAACAAACCAAACACAGAACAATAAAGCCGCCACGAATCTCTGGATAAGAAACCCATTTGTCTGCCTTCTCCACGGCTAAAAATAACAGAAAATTTCGATAGCTATAAAGAAACAATAACCGAAAACAGCTGAACGTATGGACGAAAATCCATTCCAAATCAAAACCACAAGAAGTAAAGAACAACATTAAAAAAATGTCGCGTGTGTGACTAGGGCCTCAAAGGGGAAGTAAAGAATAGCAATACTGTAAACCGTCTGTGCAGATCGTAAATGTCAACAAAAGGGTGTTGCTTTAAGACTGGTTACCTGATATCGTAGAAAGAAAAGTTAAAAAAAAAACAAAACCAACCAACAGCCACCCAATTATGAGCTTTTCTACAAACGGCATGGTATACGTGATTGTGGGACGATACTCCACTAGAAGACTTAGTGGCTAAATCAGATTGCTGTTGGCACCATTAGTATAGGGACTCTTCGCTGGCTATTGAAGATGAGGACTGAACACGTATGGGAGTGTCCCGAGTGCAGTAATGACTGTCCTGGACGCGCCTCATCTCAAGGCGAAAGAAGATACCGAAATATGCTCCAGTGAAACAGAAAATGAAAGGTAGCATGTGCAATAAGTCTTTGAATGTAAGAAAGGCAGTGCTTTAAAAAAAAAAGTCGAAGAAAGAGAGTGCAGAAATGCTATATAGAACCTGTTTTGCTGTATGGATGTGAATTTTGGAATGAAAATCAACAAATTAGGAAGAGCTTGGAAGCAACAGAGATTTGGCTCCTTAGACGAATGTTACGAATTCCTTGGACTGCCATAGTAACTAACAACAACTGCCTGAAAGAGGCTAATGAAACTAGAACATTGTGTTCAACAATAAGAATGAGGCAATCAGCCTTCTTTGGTCATATGATGAGAAGAGAGGCATTAGAGAACATCGCGATGATTGGAAATATCAAGAGGGAGAGAGGCACCTGCAGACCAAGATAGACGATGCTGAATGGACTGAAACCATGAAATTGTGGAATATCATCAGCAGAGTTGACCTGCAACACCAAAGACTGCGATCTGTGGAGAGACCTGAACGTCTACGCCAGCTAGCAAGGCAGTTGTTGATGATGATGATGATGAAACATAATGCTTTCCAGAAATGACAATCTTCTGACGTATTACATATACTCCAAGTATTGGTCGGTGGGATTCAATGGACAATGCTTAGGATATTTCAAAGTATCTATAAGTGTTGCGATCTTTTTTTTTTGTTTCCTTTTTTTTTTTTTTATTGGTTTCTGTTATGGATCACACTTAATATTTTTCTTAAAGTTATTTGCATATCCATTATATGACGTTGCAGTCAGCCTCGCCATTTGTTTGCTGTTTGTGATTTCTTGCCAGGCTTACGTTCAGTAGTTTTTCATTGCTTTTTTTAAAACCTACGTTCATACCATTGTATGAAAACCAACGCAAGGCGAATACATTCGCAACACCTTCGCCACAGATCCGGAGAGTTTTGTATCATATACTCTATGCGCCTAAGGCGTGTAAATTGAGCCTTTACTTAATTGTTAATACACAACTGAAGAATATCTTACACCCACCCAGCTTTTCGGAGAGTGATTCGAATGCCTAGCCATCCCAGATAGGTACGAAAGATTGAATAAGCCCGCGTTCATGCTGCGTGCATTGAAAATCCATCGGCATTGAATCGTCTTAAACGTAAGCCGAATCGGTCGCTGACTTGCATACTACAGTCTATTTTAGGACACGTTCTTGATTTATGCAATTTTGACATGTACAGGATTAACTACAGCCTAATGTATAATTGCCGGCTTCCTGGCCTAGAGGTTAGCAACTTTTCTCCGTAATCTCGTATACTCTCGTAAGTAACGTGACGACGGTGAGAATCAGCAGTGGTTCGAATCGCGTCGGTAACTTACGGGATATTTGAGCCGGCCGCTCAGAAAGCAATGGCAAACTACTGAGCGTAATCTTGCCAAGAAATCAACAATCAGCTGAAAGATGCTGATGTTGACAGCGATGTCCTGTAAAGGATATGCGAACCAAAAAAAAAAATGTGTAATTGTCACGTGTCGACAGATCTTTATCATGCACGATACCTAATCTTTCGCCCTTATCTTGGAAGACTATGCACCTGATAAACTCCGCGGTATCCACGGAAGTAAAACTTCATTGAATCTGCTATTTTGTGAACATCATCATCATGCGGCAGCTGCTTTGGAAGCCGTGGCTCTCATCACCACCCACCGAGGAGTATCTAGATCCTGTGCTAGTTCTTCTGCCGTATGTACCATCTTGTCCATAGTGTCTGCAGTTTCGTGAGTCCATCTCCGTGATAGAATTAGGAAGAACTTGGAAGCAACAGAGATGTGGTTCTTGAGGCGAATGTTGCGAATTCCTTGGACTGCCATAGTAACTAACAACGACTGCCTGAAAGAGGCTAATGAAACTAGAACATTATATACAACAATAAGAAAGAGATAAACATCATTTTGTTGGTCATGTGATGAGAAGAGAGACATTGGAGAACATCGTGACAATTGGAAATATCGAGGGGAAGAGAGGCAGAGGCATACCAAGAGAAATGATGCTGGATGAACTGAAACGGTGGCATGGCGGATTATCATCAGCAGAGTTGATCCAGAACACCAAAGAGAGAGATATACGGAGAGACATGCACGCCTACGCCAGCTGGCAGGGCACTTGATGATGGTGATGATCTTCCTGATGGACAACCCCTGCCTCTTCTTCCAGGAACTACCCCCCCCCCCTCCCATCCCTGTCTCTTCCAAACCGCAGCAATGTTTATTTGACCAAAGTATAGGGTATATTTTTAATGACTATGCAGTGTTTGCAAATATTGCCGGTCCAAGTTTTGTATTCACCTCTGTAAAGTTCATGCAACAAAATAGGTAAATACAAAACTTGGACCGGAAATATTTTCAAACACTGCACAGTTATTAAAATTACACCCTGTATTTCCTCAGAATAGTTAGTTAGTTAGTCTTTCCTCTTGAGCCCAAGGCGGCGCATAGGGCAGAAGTCATAGCTCTCCATGTCTGGCGGTTCGCTGCTACCTGTTGTAGATCCTGGATGTTCACTTGACCGTTGAATGAGCCTTCTCTGATGATGGTTCTACGCAGGGTCTCTCTTGGTCTTCCCCGTTTTCTTTTCCCTACTGGTGACCATATGAGGGCTTGGTAGGGGAGTCTTGTCTTGTCCATTCTGAGTACATGGCCGATGTAGTTCCAACGGCATTTTCTTATAAAGTTAGATACAATATCTTGCTTAGTCTCTTGTCTTATTTGCATATTGGTTCCGAAATCTTTCCAGTGGAGGTTAAGAATTATTCTAAGACATTTGTTCTCAAAATTGTCTAATTTCTCTTCTAAAGCTACCGTTGATTTCCAACTCTCACATCCATACGTTAGCACTGGAATCACACAAGAATTTAAGATTTTTAGTTTCAAGTGTTTGCTGAGTATCTTTGACTTCCAGATGTTTGACAGTTTATTAAAGGCACCAGATGCCAGTACGATTCTAGATGATATTTATGGTGTTGAGTCCCCTGTAGATGTCATTTTGCTTCCAAGGTATGTGAAGCTGTTGACGTTTTCAAGAACGTGGTTGTTTAATTTGGTGTCATCTGAACTGTTGGTAAGATCAATAGTTTTTGTTTTTGCAGTGTTAATTTGGAGACCAATTAGTCCTGAAACATTTTGGAGATGGTTTATTTTCTCTTGGGCATCTGGGTGTGTTGAACTTAAAAGCACTATGTCGTCGGCAAAGTCCAGGTCTTCTAGAAATTTGTCAACACAATGGATACCCCTGTTTGTGTTGTTTGTGCATTTGCGCATGACCCAATCGATAGCTATTCCAAAGAGCATCCGTGACAAGACACAACCCTGTTTCACTCCCGTTTCCACTGAGAACCAGTCAGAGTTGCCTGATTCTTTCTTACGCAGCAACGTGTCTCTTTGTAGAAAGATTTTATGATGTTGGTATATTTGGTAGGGAAACCATAGATGTTAAGTAGGTTCCAAAGTGAAGGACCGTAGATGCTGTTGATTTTTGAAAGTCGACAAAGTTGGTGATTAATTTCGACTGGAATTCTACGGAGTCTTCAATAATTATTCTGATGGTGAAAATATGGTCTATACATGTCCTTTTTGGTCTGAAGCCAGCGTGTTCTTCGCTGAGCCTTTCATCTATACACTTTTTCAATCTCTCAAGTAACATGCTATAAAAAAAATTTCCTGGTACTGACAGTGGGTGATACCACGCCAGTTATAGCATTCAGACATATCGCCCTTTTTTGGCAGCTTGAAAATTACACCATCCTTCCACTGTTGTGGTGGGGATTCGTTTTGCCAGATTTCATTGATAAACTGTATCAAACGTTGTAAGGTATTCTCATCTGCTGCTTTGAGCATTTCTCCTGAGATATCGTCTTCGCCAACAGCTTTGTTGTTCTTCAATTTTTTCTAATGGCTGCTTTAACCTCTTTGTCACGAATTTGCAGCCTTTACTTCCCAGAACAATTTTCGGTTCACTTTTGATGGGCCATGTAGAGGATCAACAGACGAACAAAACTGTTTTCTCTATATTCAAGGCTATACCGTCTTGACGTAAGCTTGCAAAGCATGCAAGTAAACAAACCACCAGGAATGGCTTTCTATTTGGGAAGTTAATTTGACACCAGTACCGGTCACCCCCAGAGGTTATCAATCCAGCCAGACTGGAGGGCAGACTCAGGGGACTGAATGGTAATTAAAACCAACCAGGCATGACGCAAACAAACCTGGTTTACCAACAGAGTTGTAAACTGGCAGCTGACCATGAGAACCTAATTGCTCCCTTGACATGACATCTGATAAGCACAGCTAGGAAACCGCCCAACCGCGATGGCTGACCTCCATCTGGTAGAGACTAGAGGTGCAAGGTGTGAAATCACTGATAAGATTCAGGGGGCTAATAATTGTCAGACCCACAGGTGTGAAGGCTAGTGTGCATGCAGAAAGAATTTTTATGACTGGACAGACTTGGAGATAATTGCAATTAACGTCAGGGGGAGATAAGTGTCTACTGCTAGGCTAGGTATAAAAACCCATGCTAGACCGGTTCCCTTTAGATTAAGTCTGACTTCAGAACAGGTAGGCAGCCAGCTCAA
The DNA here is from genome assembly GCA_963921405.1 of Cepaea hortensis. Taxonomy (NCBI): domain Eukaryota; kingdom Metazoa; phylum Mollusca; class Gastropoda; order Stylommatophora; family Helicidae; genus Cepaea; species Cepaea hortensis. The sequence goes on from OY992897.1 coordinate 30,013,461, forward strand.
TGTTTGTAGTCATATGTATGATTCTTATGTTGCTAGATTTCACTAGGAGAATTATTTCTTAGTAACTAGTCAGTCTATATCTGACATAGGTTATTTCAATAAATATCATTGTCTAAGTATACTTTTAGGTGTCTTGGTAGATGCTTGTCATTTCTTTGTACACTATCCTAGTTGCCTTTTGGTGTGTGCATTTGTTGTACAGAATATAGTCAACCGACTATTTCTTTAATTCTTACCACAGCAGTAACTAAGTGGTGATTAAACCGGGCAGATCAGCAAATATGGCTGGTCTGTGTGGTCACTTCAATTAGACTTGTTGTATATCTCATTTTGTAGCTATACAATATTAGTACTCATTAATAATGCCTGATGCTATTATGTTGAGTATCATTAGATGTCCATCTTGAAGTAATATAATGTTTATGGATAGGTTGGATGTATGTATGTGTAATTTCATATGAATATACGATGCTAGGAATATGCTTCGTACATATTCTTTTTGTGTATATACGTCTCATTTCGTATACATACAAACTAACTAGTGCATTATGCTATGATGTTAAAGTATCATAATATGTCTAGTTTAATCAATATGTTTATATGTATTGGATGTTTGATATATTGATTTGTCATATGCAAACCTACCAATATGATGTGTTATGCTATTGTCTGCGCATTGGCACATTGGCCAACGATTGTGTTGGAAGCAGAGGTGTAATGGTACAGACATTACCCACAATTGGTATAGGGTATATGGTGCCAAACTTTCTCAGTGTATGGTGGGCGTGCGTTCACGGTAATGCATGGGAACCTGGCACAGCTACTGATCAGGGCTTGTAAGCCCGGATGACCCGGCATTATTATAATACCATGACCGATCCTGTGAGCTGCTAAACCAACTTTGGACGGAGTAGCTGTACGACACAGAATTTCTGTATTAGCGACATGGACATGGGGCCGCAGAAATGTAATCATTACAGGCGTGTGAGACAATTGAAAAGCCCGTCCCAGACTAAGACAGTAGGGAGAAGGAGGATGGTGAACGCAGTAGAGCTGGAAGATAAACTTGGCCAGACTGGTCATTGTATATGTTTGTGTTATGATATGTTTTAATTAGGATTGCGCTGATGTAGAACTAGATATAACACATTCTTGACTTTCTTTCAAGCTCTCACAAGGAGCACCTATGTTGTAGATCTCAAGGACGAGTGAAGACTAGGTCGTGTCAGGACTGACAGGATTCGTCAGAATACCGGCAAGCTGTTCTTTTTTTTTTTTGTTGCTACTGGAGAGTGGGGATCTGGACCACAGATCCAGATAGATCAAGTAACAAGTTACGTAATGTTTGTCATCAATATCAATATGTATATGATTTCATCATCCTCATATGGACAATCATCCTATGTCTATTGTTATGATTAGCAAATAAATGTTGTAGTATTGTAACTCATAGTTCTGTCATTATATTTTTTCCAATTGTGCATGCGTGTTGTTGTGTACATTGGTGGGGGTTCACTTAGACACCAAGGAAGGGAGCAGTCAGGGAGAAAAACCTGTACTGAGATAGTCGTCTATACTCATATATTTAGACTTAAACATTTATGTTAGCTAACCTTCTCTTTCCCATTCCTTGGCGAATATTCAGCACAGTTCATTTCATTTTGTAACGAGCCACTTGGAGCTGTACGTTGAATATTCAGGGCTTAATCTATAGTTCAGCCATATAGTTTTTGTCCCTAGTCAGTTTCTGACTATTTGGGGTTGCTCGCCAGTGAAAAATACTTTCATCTAGTCGGTGGGGCACCCCGACTTCTGACAGATTGGGGGGGGCTCGTCTGGAATTTGAATTCGGACTTCTCGCTTTCAATAGACTCCGGTACTAGACCCTAGACATACGATTTTAAAAGTTAACTCTTGTAATCTTCAGTCATCAAAATAGACTATCATCAGATGTAGCTAATTTTAGTTGAGGAAGTTACAGAGTATAGATATAACTTTTCAAAAGTGTATAACAGATAAGAACTTATGAGAAAACTACCTCATCTATCATTTATGGATAAGTATTTTAATTCTTATCATTTAGTGTATCATTCATCATTTAATGATAACTGATCACTTTAATCATAATTACATTGATGTGTTTGATGATTTAACTGCTTGATTGATTTGCCATTTTATGCTTACTTATGCCATTTTCATTATGACATGTATGCAGTGCATTTTAATATTTATTTAGGTAAATATTACTGATTACTGTGTAGTATATCTCTCACACTTACTTCACTGCGGTCGCCAGAAACTACTTGAATATTACTTTCAGTTGTCTTTCACTGCTGAGGTTTAACTCTGCTGTCATTGGTTCACTCTTGTCTTTCTAACTTAGCTCTGAATTTGATAGATACATAGGAGCTTACCTGAATTTAGCCATTAGCAAATATGGACTCACCTTCCCAGGATCTAGATTATCTGAAGGCGCGCACAGATTACTTAGAGTCCACGAGAAGGTTAGGCATAATAGAGGGCTTAACAGGAGAACAGTTAGAAATATACATCAGAGACGAGATGAAAGAGTGGGACATGGCGGAGGAACAGATGACTAAAACAATTAATTAGTTATTTGAAGCAAAAGAGCGTAGCAAAACTGAAGAAGCTGAGATTAATAAAAAGCATATGGAAGTAGTCAATGCAGAGAAGCTAACCTTTCTAGCGGAACATAAGGTAGGAGATATGGATGCTCACCCAACCAGGAAGGAAGGGACATCTTTGCCAACCACCGCGGAATCAGAGTTAGTGGACCGGGAACTACAGGTTCTCATTCGACCCAGTCCTAAACGGAAAAGAGGGAAGAAGAAACGTGCCCAGGGCACTTCAAGCAGTCACAAACGTGATAACTGTTTGTACCACGGCAATGGTGGTTTAACTGTACAGGACCTTCAGGGAAACCACTTAACTTCTACGAGGAATGAATCTCGAGAGAAAGAGGAACTGAAGACAACCTTTGATGAGGTCGCAGGCAGAGACCTAGCCGATTCTCACATTCTCTTCGGTTCAGAGAATGACGAAGTGGAATTACATCTGACTGAAATAGGGAGGAAGGAAAAAACGGAATCCCAGGTGAATTTCATTACTGCAACGCGGGAAGAATAACTAATTATCAGTTCAGATAATTTAACTATTGACAGTTACCCAGAGGACAACTGTTTGCACTACGGTTTGCAAGTACAAGACTCCCAGGAATCTCATTTTACTTCAACTAGGGGTGAAACTCAAGAAGAAGAGGACCTGAGGACATCTTTTAAAGAGGTCAGAGATGGAGAGGTAACCGACCTTACTATTCCCTTCAGCTTAGGCAAGCAAGAAGTGGGATTAAATTTGACTGACAGTGGGATGAAGGACGATCCGGAACCCCTTGTGATCTTTGAGGCTGCAGCTCAGGAAAAGACACTAGACATCAGTTCAAAGGATTTACCTCAACTGGACTTAGCCCATGAAAGCACGACTAGAGAGGAACATCCAGAACAGGAAACATTTCCAGTTGTTATCTCACAGTATACCAGTTCGGAGACTCAGGAAACACAGGGAATTGTCATGAGCCAGAATATGGACTCTGATATTGTGCAGACAACATTGTCTGTAGTTGCTAAAGAAGAATATTCTTTGCTCAAGATGGAGGAAGAAACGCCTATCATCTCATTAGCTGAAGTTATTATGGAATCCCAGCAACAGGGACCTGAAGTAACATAATTCAAGAGTGGTTTGGAATCAACACTCTTAGGACTCAATCTACCCTTCAGTCAGGTCGATTTGATAGGAGTATATCAGCTATTTGTGGATACTTTATTCAAAAGTAACACCACTTTATCGCCCTGGAGTAACTATGTTATTTCTCAAGGCAGGACAACTTGGCACACTAAATTTCCAATTTCTAGCACGGTTTGTACAAGAAACTCTAATGCAGAGAAGCTCAGCCCGTTAACTGATTATCAGGGGAAGAAACCGCGACACCGAGGAGGGACGATTGTTACGCCCGACTTTGAAGGAGGAAAGCGCCAGTTGAATTTATATCATGGGACCATGATGTGTAACATTATTCCTTTCAAAAGGAAGATATTGATGGATCAGTTAAGGGTCTATAAAGGATGGAGGAAAATCACGGAGACAAGCTTTTGCTGGGGCCAGCTTATGCGAGACTTCACTACGGGGACATCCTCGGCTGAAAGGTTTAAATCACGTGAGGGAGTGGACTAAGACCGTTGGCCAGAGGCGCCGAAGAATCCAGTTGATTGTGATCTTTCCCAGAAGGGTAAAATTACAACCTCCTGGCAATTACCGGATTTTACCAAGCTATTGCATGGAAACCCGGCCGATAACCAGGTACAAGGACCTATCCAGAGTATCATTGGATTATGGAAATGGGACGTCTTTATGCAGAGAAAGGCAGTCAGTGGGACAACCCACTGCCACAAGGAATATTGGAAACTTTTAGGCAGATACAGAACGGGGAGTGCTTAGGCATTATTCTGGGGTGTACGGCGTGCTTGACAAAAGATTTCTGGCAGAAACCTTTTTTTAAAGGGGGAAGCTCTGTCACGAATTTGCAGCCTTTACTTCCCAGAAATTTTCGGTTAACTTTTGATGGGCCATGTAGAGGATCAACAGACGAACAAAACTGTTTTCTCTATATTCAAGGCTATACCGTCTTGACGTAAGCTTGCAAAGCCTGCAAGTAAACAAACCACCAGGAATGGCTTTCTATTTGGGAAGTTAATTTGACACCAGTACCGGTCACCCCCAGAGGTTATCAATCCAGCCAGACTGGAGAGCAGACTCAGGGGACTGAATGGTAATTAAAACCAACCAGGCATGACGCAAGCAAGCCTGATTTACCAACAGAGTTGTAAACTGGCAGCTGACCATGAGAATCTAATTGCTCCTTTGACATGACATCTGATAAGCACAGCTAGGAAACCGCCCAACCGCGATGGCTGACCTCCATCTGGTAGAGACTAGAGGTGCAAGGTGTGAAATCACTGATAAGACTCATGGGGCTAATAATTGTCAGACCCACAGGTGTGAAGGCTAGTGTGCATGCAGAAAGAATTTTTATGACTGGACAGACTTGGAGATAATTGCAATTAACGTCAGGGGGAGATAAGTGTCTACTGATAGGCTAGGTATAAAAACCCATGCTAGACCGGTTCTCTTTAGATTAAGTCTGTCTTCAGAACAGGTAGGCAGCCAGCTCAATGTTTGTAGTCATATGTATGATTCTTATGTTGCTAGATTTCACTAGGAGAATTATTTCTTAGTAGCTAGTCAGTCTATATCTGACATAGGATATTTCAATAAATATCATTGTCTAAGTATACTTTTAGGTGTCTTGGTAGATGCTTGTCATTTCTTTGTACACTATCCCGGACGAGCCCCCAATCTGTCAGAAGTCGGGGTGCCCCACCGGCTAGATGAAAGTATTTTTCACTGGCGAGCAACCCCAAATAGTCAGAAACTGACTAGGGACAAAAACTATATGGCTGAACTATAGATTAAGCCCTGAATATCCAACGTACATCTCCAAGCTGCTCGTTACAAAATGAAATGAACTGTGCTGAATATTCGCCAAGGAATGGGAAATAGAAGGTTAGCTAAGATAGATGTTTAAGTCTAAATATATGAGTATAGACGACTATCGCAGTACAGGTTTTTCTCCCTGACTGCTCCCTTCCTTGGTGTCTAAGTGAACCCCCACCAATGTACACAACAACACGCATGCACAATTGGAAAAAATATAATGACAGAACTATGAGTTACAATACTACAACATTTATTTTCTAATCATAACAATAGACATAGGATGATTGTCCCTCCCCCGATGTGTCTCCACCTTGACTTGGTGGGGGAGCTTGCGTGTCCCATCGACCCCATGTGCTTGCCGATGGGTTAAAACTACATATCGGACGGCTCGTGGGATAGGGACCAGACTAAGAGAGACACAACCTGCTGCTCTGTAGGTAAGACTGAGGATAGCAGTCAAAATCAGGCAAACGATCCCTAAATCTCAGTCCGGGCATAACCTCTAAGCCTCCCATCCGAGGTGTATGGCTGAACGTCTCTAAGCCATAAACTCTCGGAAGTGAGAGCCTAGCCGACACAAACCTACATCAAAATTGTGATGATGTGCTGAGAACGCTACATGCTCGGCGCAGATTCGTTCGATGGCTCTTAGCTGGGGGATATGAGGTATCCCCGGATGAAAGGGTCTGACCGTTACTCGCCTACAGACGGACGGAGGTAAGGTGCTGAGCCGGCAGCACATGTAGCCTACCTCGTGAGTGAGTACAAAAGGTAGAAAAACACCTCGGTCGCACGTCTCGCAGACGTCCGATAGTCTGTAACCACACTCATGGAGTGAGTGTAGTCAAAAGTGGAAAATTGTCTCGTTGACACGAAATGGAACGCCTGTCTTGCGAATCCATTACGTGGCAGCCCGAAGCGAAAGCTTGCTGTGTGGAAGCCGAAACAAGAGTCTCGAAACCCGAGGAAGGCTAACCTCATTAAAAAATGCCCGCCGGAAGCCGGAAGTGTCGTCCTACGGGTGGCAAACTAAAAATTGACACTACGCATTTACGTCCGAGTGAAATGTCTCGTCCGAATGTCTCTCGTGCTAGGAACAGCTCTGACTACCTAGTTTCCGAATGCCGCTCTTGTTCGGAACAGCTCTGACTAGGTAGTTTTCCGAATGTCTGTCGTGCCTGGAACAGCTCTGACGGGCGCAACGACAAGCACATGTCCGAAAACTCGCTGAGTGGATACCGTCTGCAAACCTGTCTGGTTTGTGCGAGAATGGAACGGGGCAAACGAAATGACCAATATATTGAAGTGAGGATTTAAAGCAGCCATGAGCAGGACGTGACGATTCCCTCGGCTAGCCCAGAACCAGGGCGTTATGTGTCGGCCCTGCAACTATGGAAGCAACCTTGGATAGCGGAAAATGCTATGGACTGTCCCTGCCTTCGTTTGAGGGATGACCGTTGTCTTCGACCGTTCTAACTTGGCCAGCATGGTTGTAGATGGCACCACAAATGTGAGAGTCTCCCAGGAATGCTACCTGGTCAAAAAAAAGCACGCTAAAGTCTATGTGTTGGCCTACGGGTTTCGGCCCAAGGGCGCATAACAGACACACCGCAATCACATCTGAAAAAACACTCCGGATGAACGAAAAGAAGAAGATGATTGTCCATATGAGGATGATGAAATCATATACATATTGATATTGATGACAAACATTACGTAACTTGTTACTTGATCTATCTGGATCTGTGGTCCAGATCCCCACTCTCCAGTAGCAACAAAAAAAGAACAGCTTGCCGGTATTCTGACGAATCCTGTCAGTCCTGACACGACCTAGTCTTCACTCGTCCTAGAGATCTACAACATAGGTGCTCCTTGTGAGAGCTTGAAAGAAAGTCAAGAATGTGTTATATCTAGTTCTACATCAGCGCAATCCTAATTAAAACATATCATAACACAAACATATACAATGACCAGTCTGGCCAAGTTTATCTTCCAGCTCTACTGCGTTCACCATCCTCCTTCTCCCTACTGTCTTTAGTCTGGGACGGGCTTTTCAATTGTCTCACACGCCTGTAATTATTACATTTGTCTCCCCATGTCCATGTCGCTAATACAGAAATTCTGTGTCGTACAGCCGCTCCGTCCAAAGTTGGTTTAGCAGCTCACAGGATCGGTCATGGTATTATAATAATGCCGGGTCATCCGGGCTTACAAGCCGTGATCAGTAGCTGTGCCAGGTTCCCATGCATTACCGTGAACGCACGCCCACAATACACTGAGAAAGTTTAGCACCATATACCTTATACCAACTGTGGGTAATATCTGTACCATTACACCTCTGCTTCCAACACAATCGTTGGCCAATGTGCCAATGCGCAGACAATAGCATAACACTTCATATTGGTAGGTTTGCATATGACAAATCAATATATCAAACATCCAATACGTATAAACATATTGATTAAACTAGACATATTATGATACTTTAACATCATAGCATAATGCACTAGTTAGTTGTATGTATATGAAATGAGACGTATATACACAAAAAGAATATGTACGAAGCATATTCCTAGCATCGTATATTCATATGAAATTACACATACATACATCCAACCTATCCATAAACATTATATTACTTCAAGATGGACATCTAATGATGCTCAACATAATAGCATCAGGCATTATTAATGAGTACTAATATTGTATAGCTACAAAATGAGATATACAACAAGCCTAATTGAAGTGACCACACAGACCAGCCATATTTGCTGATCTGCCCGGTTTAATCACCACTTAGTTACTGCTGTGGTAAGAATTAAAGAAATAGTCGGTTGACTATATTCTGTACAATAAATGCACACACCAAAAGGCAACTAGGATAGTGTACAAAGAAATGACAAGCATCCACCAAGACACCTAAAAGTATACTTAGACAATGATATTTATTGAAATAACCTATGTCAGATATAGACTGACTAGTTACTAAGAAATAATTCTCCTAGTGAAATCTAGCAACATAAGAATCATACATTTGACTACAAACATTGAGCTGGCTGCCTACCTGTTCTGAAGTCAGACTTAATCTAAAGGGAACCGGTCTAGCATGGGTTTTTATACCTAGCCTAGCAGTAGACACTTATCTCCCACTGACGTTAATTGCAATTATCTCCAAGTCTATCCAGTCATAAAAATTATTTCTGCATGCACACACTAGCCTTCACACCTGTGGGTCTGACAATTATTAGCCCCCTGAATCTTATCAGTGATTTCACACCTTGCACCTCTAGTCTCTACCAGATGGAGGTCAGCCATCGCGGTTGGGCGGTTTCCTAGCTGCGCTTATCAGATGTCATGTCAAAGGAGCAATTAGGTTCTCATGGTCAGCTGCCAGTTTACAACTCTGTTGGTAAACCAGGTTTGCTTGCGTCATGCCTGGTTGGTTTTAATTACCATTCAGTCCCTTGAGTCTGCCCTCCAGTCTGGCTGGATTGATAACCTCTGGGGGTGACCGGTACTGGTGTCAAATTAACTTCCCAAATAGAAAGCCATTCCTGGTGGTTTGTTTACTTGCAGGCTTTGCAAGCTTACGTCAAGACGGTATAGCCTTGAATATAGAGAAAACAGTTTTGTTCGTCTGTTGATCCTCTACATGGCCCATCAAAAGTGAACCGAAAATTGTTCTGGGAAGTAAAGGCTGCAAATTCGTGACACTCTTCCATGGTGAATGACTCACAGGAGGCATCTAGTGGTGGCATGGCGGTTTCTCCATCCAAGTTGGGAACAATGTCAGGCGGCGGTCTATTTAATATTTCTTAGAAATGCTCTGCCCATCGTTGCTTTTGGTGGTCATCGGCTAACAGTAGTTTACCTTGTTTGTCCTTGATGCGTGTGTTTGGTGTAGGTGGGTGATTGCATAGTTGTTTCGTGATGTAGAATACGGCTTTGTTGTTTCCAGTTCTGGCAGCTGCTTCGGCGTCGGCGGCCAAGTTGTGTATAAAGTTCTGTTTATCTTTTCGTGCGCTTGATTTCACCTCTTTATCCAACATGGAGTATTTTTGCTTATGGATTTCATATGAAGATGTATCTTTTGTAGAAAGAATTGTTAGTTTTGCTTGCTTTCTTTCTTGAATCTTCATCCAGGTGTTATCGCATAGCCACTTCATCTTCTGTCTTTGAACGTAGCCGACTGTGTTTGTTGCCGCATTTAGCACGGTCTCTTTAAGGAAATTCCAATTTTCTTCAATGTTAATTTTAATATCCGCATTGCTCAATATACTTTTTTTGTTAGCGTAGATGTTTTCCACCTCTGAGTTGAATACGAGTTGGTGTTCTTTAGTCAGTAGGGACTGAGAGTTTATTTTCTTGATTCGGAGTGTTTTGTACAGTCTTAAGTTTTATTTTTAGCTTGGCTATGCAGAGATTGTGATCGCTACCAGTATCTGCTCCCCTTTAAGCTCTGGCATCTTGTACTGATGAACGGAATTTGGCACTAATGCAAACATCTATCTTTTTTTTTTTTTTTTTTGGTTATACTATCAGGCGAGTTCCACGTGATTTTATGTATATCTTTATGCGGAAATAAAGAGTTTGCTGTTATCAGATTTGCTATTTTACAGAATTCTAGTAGTCTCTCTCCGTTTTGGTTCATGTCCCATATACCGTGAATTCCCATATATTTCTCGACACCTTTATTGTCAGACCCTATCCTCAGAATAGGGCAAGCAAAAACTGTATTCTATGAAATGAAGAACGTATTGTGCAATAAGTCATTGTCCCTGAAAGTTAGAAAAAGAGTTCTTGCATGTTACATAGAACCAGTTTTAACAAACGGCTGCGAATCCTGGACAAGTGGTAAACAGGCGAAAAAAGTCCCTGGAAGCTTTGGAGGTATGGTTTTATAAAAGAATGCTAAAAATTAATTGGATAGCCAAAATGAGCAATCAGGACGTTTTAATGAAATCAGAGTGGCAAAGGCAACTTATCACAAACCTCAGAAAGAGGCAGTCTTCGTTTTTGGCAACGTTATGAGAAAACAAAAACTGGAACATGTGACAACCGGAAAGGTTTGAGGAAAGAGAGATAGAGGAAGACAGCGTGAGAAGATTCATGACGGTCTTGTGTCATGGCACGGAAGGGAGCCAACACACAAATTGATCCATGCCGTTGGAGATCGCAATTTGAGGAGAGACATGATCGCCTACACCAGCCAGCAAGGCACTGGATGATGATGATGGTGGTGGTGGTGATGATGATGATGATGATGATGATGATGATGATGATGATGATGATGGTGATGATGATGATGATGAAAGTATTTTATTTTCCTAGACAAAACACTGATAATGAGCCAGTTTTTCCCTCGATGTTCAGATCTGGTAGAATTTCAGTATTTTTCTTATCCTGGTAGAATTTCAGTATTTTCTTCTTCTGGTAGAATTTCAGTATTTTTCTTCTTCTGGTAGAATTTCAGTATTTTTCTTCTTCTGGTAGATTTTCAGTATTTTTCTTCTTCTGAATCCACGAAAAGCACGAAAAAGTGGAAATTATGTTGAGAAATAAAGGGACAATGTATGTACAAAAATAAACTAGTTTCAAGTTGTTATCATCTTTAGTTATTTTTTTTCTACGGCCATTTGTGACTTACTTATTAACTTTTCCTTTTCGTTCCAATTTTTTTTTTTTTTCGTTCCCTAGCTTTGAAGTGGAGCGTATTCCAGACATGTGCTACTGCTACTTGTAGTTGCTACTTCTAGGGAGTGCTCTGGTGCTTGTCTGTGGAGTAGCTTTCCCTATTACCAGTGTCCCTAGCCATCATGCGAAGCCACTCCGACTTCTGAGAACGTTGTAATTCACGCACCCAAGTCAAGGACGAGAATTCAGTATTTAAGCTCGACTGACCGACATTGCGCACCGAATGTCTCTACAGTTTTATAAATAATATTTCTCTGTGTTTGTTGGATTGCATGAAGTTGTTCTTCGCGCTTCTTTAAAAAAATAAAAAATAACAACAACAAACTAAAAGCTAGTCTGCAAACAGGAAAGACCTTGACCCAAATTTCCCTATCCGTACACCAGATGAACACAGCTTGGTTATCAACAATTTTGTTACAAATCGGCGCGTACTCTACGCATGTTGTGCTGTAACAGTACACAGCGTGTTTTAACGTTAGTTCACAGGTTAAAGTGGGGTTCATTGGCACCTTGCCGTCTTCATAGACGATAGTTGTTTTATTGGGCTTCAAAACGGCATAATAACTACAACCCTTGGCAGTTGAGAATGTGACTGATCAAACCAATTCGCGCTGTAAATGTTCGTCCACAATGGATGCATTTGAACATACGGTCATTTTCACCATCATGCACCATCTTACTTCTCACGCGCTCAGTGTGTGACCTATCTGTAATCATTTTCTCTTTTGTCTTTATTCCATTTCTGATGTTTGCCCTCCATGCAACACGTTCAGCGGCGACGTGCTCCCCACTGTGCATTATCAATGCCTGTATCAATCATGTCCCGCTTACACACATCTTTGTATCGTAGTAGAGGCCGACCCTGACACCTTTTCTTTTTCGCATATCCTTTTACAGGACATTGCTGTCAACATCAGCATCTTTCAGCTGATTGTTGATTTCTTGGCAAGATTACGCTCAGTAGTTTGCCATTGCTTTCTGAACGACCGGCTCATATACCCTGTAAGTTACCGACGCAGAGTTAACCGCTACCAATTCTCGCGTACGTCACATTATTCATGAAAGTATACGGGACTACGGAGAAAGACGTTTAACACCTAGGCCAGGAAGACGGCCCGACACCTCTTACCAATCTGAAATTCAACCCCCCTCCCCCCCCCCCCAAAAAAAAAAGAAGATATCCTTTGGTATTCTACCATCATCCATCCTCCTAACGTGTCCTATCCGTTTAAGTCTACGAAGACTGAGCATGGAACAAACCGTCACACAACCTGATCTTTCCAATACTTCAATATTTGTGATTTTGTCTTGCCACTTAATACCAAGTATTCTTCTCAGACACGGCATATGAAAGCTGCTTAAACATTTCTCTTGGTGTGAATAAGTTGACCAAGCTTCACTGCCATAAAGACTAACTAACTAACTAACTAATTAACTAACTAACTAACTAGCTAACTAACTAACTAACTGACTGACTGACTGACTGACTGACTGACTGACGGACGGACTGACTGACTAACTACCTAACTAACTAACTAACTAACTAAGGATACAGGCTTGATAGACAAGGACTTTTGCTTTGGCAGTGAGCTTCCTGTTCTCCCAGACTCTTTTTGTTAACTTGTTCATTGTTGTTGCTGCTTTACCAATTCTGATGTTGATTTTCCGATCTATGGAAAATTTACTACTTACCTCTGATCCTAGATATGTAAAATGGTCTACTATCTCTAGTTCAAGGTCGTCAATAAAGATTGATGGTACCCCATGTGCACGTCGTAACACAATCTGTGTCTTCTTTTTGCTAATTTTTAAACCAAATTCAGAACAAGTATTGGAGAATGCAGATAGTAGTAGTTATAATTCTTCCCCAGAGAAGGTAGTAATTGCAGCATCACCAGCAAACAGCAACTCTCTGATCAGTACCCTCCTAAATTCGGTCTTGGCCTTCAATCTCTGAGCATTGTAGAGGCCGCTATCTGAGCGTGAGTGAATGTATATACCACCATCCTGATGTGACAAAACGGACTAGATCTCTGATCTGTACTCTGTATTATATCCCTTTGGTCAGGATTAGCCGAGTTGTCTTCCGTCAGATACGTAATTAGCTAGGGAAACCCCCTGCTAAAATAGTCATAATTCGAGTGAATTCTGGAAGAGCCTAGAATGGGATAGGCAATGTTCGTACGTGATGTTGGCTGTCACGTTGAACCCACAATTACATTGGGTAGCACGGGATACTGGATTTCTCCGTGACCCGTGAAATTCTCTGGGCCCGAGATGTAGTTGTAACTGCGCAATCAGCTTTCCGCTGTTAGTCGCCATCCATCTATCGCCAGAGACGGCCGCAAGTTACTGACTGCTGTGAAGAGATGTCTTTTGTCGCTTGTCAGAGCGGGACACTATGCAGCCCAGTAATGTGGTGACTCGATGATCTAAGGTAATCTCGTAATACAATATTAGTTAGCCGTTGTCCGCAAATAAAACGCCGACAGCCGAAATACTTTTAAGCGCCGAACATAGAAATAATTGTCTCCGCGAAGCGAATAGATTTTCCGATGTCTGTCTGCATTTCTAATTAGCTATATCGATCGGCTAGGAAATATTGAGGTCAGACGTCTCGTGCAATAACCGGTGTTTGTGTGCGTCAAAACATTACGCGTATGTAATTAATCACATCTAATCAGCTGTGTAAAACTGATGGTGTTGTAGTAGATGGACTTAAAGGTGTTATATTACAAGCATATTCATTGTTAGTGAGATGTACTATGAAGGATATTAAAATAATATTAATTGTTAGTGAAAGATTTGCTATGAAGTTATCACTGCTACTTGTAAGTAGGTTTGGGTAACATTTGTGTAGCAAGTGTGTTAACTATCTTGTTTAGTGAATACATTGTTAGGACGGTGAGGAATTTTGACACTAGTTAAACTGTGTGATGTTAGAGGCATTAATAGTGATGAATTATTAGCCTGAGCTAGTCAGTAATGTGTTGTTTGCTTAGCTAGATAGTGCTATAACGTATGCCATATATAAGTGGTGTTTATTAATTCCTGGAATCAAGGTGTTCGTATTTCCATTAGGATGTGGAGGTAAGTATTTGCTGAGTGAGGATGTCAGTGCTATTACACCTCTATGTAGAAATGTCTTGTATTTACTTGATAGAGGTAGACAGGAATTACCTGTGGATTTATGATGTCACTACTTGTTTATATGCCTGCCCGCCTGAGTAAATATGCGTGCCCGATCGTGCTTATAAGGTCTGCCAGACCAACTGGTTATTTGGCTTGTCCGACCGAAGTGATTGTGCGTGACCGAATGTTGATTTAACATACCCGACCGAGAGTGAGGCGACGTGCTTTAAACGAGGCCAGTGTGTTCGTACCTATCCAAACTGTGAACAGAACGTTGCTGTATGACTCTAATGCTCTTCTCTTCTATAAACCTAACCCTATAAGTGGGGTAACTTTCCACTAGGAGTGGTAGTTACACCCGAGCCATTTAGGCAGCACTTGAGAGGGGACTGAAGATTTAGGGGATGAGAGGCTGGATGCCACCCTAAAATGGACGACGTGTATTAACTCGCCACGGAACCAATGTGCTCTTTTTCCACAGCAGCTGTGGGAAAGATTACTCGGTGGATGACCACCATATCTGTGATAGACCTGCATAGACTTGACCGTCATGGGAGAAGGTCAACTAATAAAGGTCATACCTTGTTCTGGAACAGAGATCCCAGGACGAAAGCTGTTGCTTTGTTTATGAGTTTGTTAATTAGTTATTAACGAGTCATAATTTAATTTATTAACGCTATGTTGATGAATTATGATGTATATAATTTATTAATATTTAGTAGTCATTAATTAATTATGTTTAATTAATTGATCAATGGGTCAAGTGATAAATCAATTGTTGAGTTATTTGAGTGAGGAGGATATGTCCAGCTGGACACCTCCTAGATAATGTAACCGCTACACTGAAAGATAAGTAGGTGTATTGTATGGTTGTGGTGGGAAGAGAAGTGAAGGATTGGAGTAACACCAGGTAGAGGCCTTTGACAGAGTCAAACAGTCTACTCTGGTGCTATCGGGCTAGATGTTGCCCAGACGAGTTACTTGACTATATACTTGCGTACTATTGCTTTCTCTTGCACCCTCATGCCTGTACCTTGCAGTTAAGAGAGATCTAAAATGTTGATGATCTATATCATGTACGATATATATATTAATCTGATGCATGTGTTATGGTGGAGGTGCAGGTTAGTCCTAGTTGTAGTTGAGTACTCACACCAATCTCCGTGTTTCAGGATCTGTTTATATGATTGTCACCGAAGGAATAATATCAAGGACAGGAAGATGTTATTTCCTATACTTAAGTGCTCAAAGACAAAGAAGCGCAACACTGACTTTTAATGGGCCAGAGAAGAAAAGGACAATAAGAAGAAGTAGAGAGAGAGCACTGTATATATTCTCCTCAGTTAACAAGAAAAGGGATAGTATTAGACAGAAGATTCCAGGAGTTCTTAGGGCGGGGGATATACTGTTGTACACCCCAGACAGAAGATTACACTGCTGGACTGTAACAGGATCAATGAGTTTACACAACAAACTACAGACTAAACAAAACAAATTAAGAACAACAAAATTAGGTTTTTATTGACAGAACTGCATGATTTGGTGACAAACAGGCATCTTGACATGTCACATAACTGACATATACAGAAATGGGAACCTATGTTCCCACAGTAATCACTGCTGCCTAACATCGCCATGCACATGACTAGGTACCCATCTCCACAAACCAACAAGGACATGGCAACAACAGAGCCTCAACGTAAACAACAACAGTAACAGCGGGTATGGACTCTCTATTGTAATCATCTCAGGACTCATGGACAGTTGGTACATACAGAAATGGGAATCTGAAATCCCACAGTTAGAGATAACTGCTGCCTAGTACTAACTACAGGGGCGGTCTCTAAATGACAGTGAGACCTCAATCATGTTCAGTTGAGTCGAAGGGCACCCTCAATACCCACACAAGACACCCGCATCACATAAGTCGACTGGGATCAGATACAGCGAAAAACCATAACATAACGAATAACAAAACTATAACCCTAACAGTAGAGATATAGTGACATAAACATGTATACAAATGGGGATATGAATGGGTATACGAAAGGGTATACGAAAGGGTATACGAAAGGGGATGTGAGTGGCCTACGACATTAACCAGAGCCGGGGCTCAAGTTTGCTCTACAAACCACAAACATGGCCAGGGGTCACTACCATCGTATGAGTACATCCTTTCTCCTGAATCGTCACTGAATACCCCTGGTACTAGTTTTCTTACTACATCCCTGCCAATCTGCAGAGTAGCACTTTTACAGTCCCTAATTGAGGCAAACCCATGTTGTTGTCATTCTGCCGGTCATCGCCATTTTACATGAAGATAACTCTACTAATTTTAGTCACTCAGGAACAGAAGAGTTCCTCATTCTAGGTAACACTATAAACCGAACTACCCCAAATTGTACCTCAAACCTGTGGATGTTAAGTTTGGAGCTTCCAGTTGGGGACTAGCAAAGGCACCACTATCCTATCTTTAATTAAGCTATCTAAATAAATTTAACTCACCAAGAGTGGGCTTACAAATTGCCAGTCATTTTGATGGATTTCCTCGGTCCTCGTGTGTGGGCCACACAAGCCAGTCATGGTTAAATCTAGAGGCATTTGTGACTCCCTGCTCTGGTCCAGTGACTGGGGAGGGCTGGTTAAAGCCTCCCTATTCTATACTACAGCGATCTACATAATCGCTCCTTCGGCCACGGTTGTCTGGTTTGGAGAGACCGGGAAACTGACACGCGCCTCTATTTATCCTCGCTTCCAGAGCGGCTTCCCATCGTACCCCAGGGCACTACAAGGGATGCTGGTATTGGTAACATCATCATCATCATGTATCGCGCCAGACGATTACACATCACACCCCCAATTTTTCGACGGTCCCTGTCGAATACTCTAGACTCTTAGGGTTTAGACAAAACACTAGGACTATTGAAATAAACAATCAGTCAAGGGGGTTTCACCACGGGACTTAAACCTCTCAGCGTAAAATTTTTACCAGTTATATTTTCTGAACCTGCCTTAAAAACATACATCAGTGACAATTTACAAAAGTCAGTCCCTGACAAAAGATAATACCATATCTTATGAGTGGCCATGAGGAATATGCAGTCTGCATACAAAATAAACCAGCAACCCTAACAGCAACATCAACACTTAACTCCATGGATGCAATACATAGGGGCACCAAAAATAAATTTTACATAGGCATCCCCTTAAATTTACAATCCCCACTAAAAAAAAAATGGCCAGAATCACATGCGTGCTATCCACTAGACCACCTGCAAACCAAGATGCAGACACCCTTGCCACTGAAAAAAAAAATATAATTCCCATGACTATGCAAGCAAACCCAGTTTTTGTTTTCTCGGTCTGATTCTGGTAGCCCCGCTTCTGCTAGCAGCATCCACCAGTTCCTTGGGATGAGTCAGTAATTTCTCTGTTGTCACCGTGATACCTAAATGAAGCAGGGTAGGAAAATACCTGTACATGGGGAAAAAAACAAAGCAAAACAAAACATGCTGGAAGACATGGCATCTTAGACTCACTTTCTGTGAGTGGGGATTCCTAATTTGAATTAACATTGAATGACACAAAACTTAACTAGTAATTAATTATTTGTCCATAAAGTGTGTCGTGGAAATATATGATTCTCGCTGGATGCTATTTCCTCTCACTGAATGTCTATGCACAGGGGAAATATAGGAAATCACTGTTCACTGTTCAACACTTAATATGTCCACTTATGATATAAACCTGGACGAACACGCTGGTATTATTAACTCCTCTGCTTCCGCCTATAAGGAAATGATTTTCTTATCACCACAGGTAACATTGTCATGTCACTTCAAACGAACATGGTGAACTGATGTACAATAAGGGAAACATCCACCTCGATGATCTCAGATGATGGGGCCACCGGTGGGGATTGAATATGGATGTCCAGCGCTCTGCTGCTGGTGGGACACACTGGTGGGATGGATTTCTGATGTCCCCTCTTCCAGACAAACAAGGGAAAGGTACTTCTATGGATGGCCCCAGATGTTGGCACTGCTGAAATCAGTCGCATGAACAGTCCACAACTGTTCTCCCAAAATAATCAACAGAATTTTTCTCTTGGACAAGCACAGCCCCAGCCTCTATTGAATGTGGGAGCATTCTGCTCTCATGGAGTCGTCAACCACCTCTGTAGCTTTCTGAGTAAAGCTTGATGGTTTCAGTAGGAATATATATGCATATTCCAAAAGACTTTATAGCTAAAGTTTGGTGACCTTCGTTGGAGTGTTCGCACTCTTAATTTATACCAGCGAACTCAGACTGAGCGCCGGCTGGGTGGGAAACTTCGGTTCCCTAGACAATGAATAAGGTCACCTTTAATTTCGACGACTTGAGATGTGGTGTAGGTCTGGAGGCTCTTCTCTCAATGCTGTGCTTCTTGGAGACTTGGGGAAAAAACCTGAACCCAGTTAATGTCTTTGGCCAGGGACCTCTCACACCCCCAAAAAGGCAAAAAAAAAAAAAAAAAACATGGAACTACCACCTAAAAGAATCACTGAAGACTGGAACAGACACCAAAAATATAATCTAAAGGCCGCCAAACAATCCTGGCAGGCTCGCCACTTGTCACCGAAGGAATAATATCAAGGACAGGAAGATGTTACTTCCTATACTTAAGTGCTCAAAGACAAAGAAGCGCAACACTGACTTTTAATGGGCCAGAGAAGAAAAGGACAATAAGAAGAAGTAGAGAGAGAGAGCACTGTATATATTCTCCTCAGTTAACAAGAAAAGGGATAGTATTAGACAGACGATTCCAGGAGTTCTTAGGGCGGGGGATATACTGTTGTATACCCCAGACAGAAGATTACACTGCTGGACTGTAACAGGATCAATGAGTTTACACAACAAACTACAGACTAAACAAAACAAATTAAGAACAACAAAATTAGGTTTTTATTGACAGAACTGCATGATTTGGTGACAAACAGGCATCTTGACATGTCACATAACTGACATATACAGAAATGGGAACCTATGT
The DNA here is from genome assembly GCA_963921405.1 of Cepaea hortensis. NCBI lineage: Eukaryota > Metazoa > Mollusca > Gastropoda > Stylommatophora > Helicidae > Cepaea > Cepaea hortensis. Next base: position 30,032,887 of record OY992897.1, read on the forward strand.
TCCCACAGTAATCACTGATGCCTAACATCGCTATGCACATGACTAGGTACCCATCTCCACAAACCAACAAGGACATGGCAACAACAGAGCCTCAACGTAAACAACAACAGTAACAGCGGGTATGGACTCTCTATTGTAATCATCTCAGGACTCATGGACAGTTGGTACATACAGAAATGGGAATCTGAAATCCCACAGTTAGAGATAACTGCTGCCTAGTACTAACTACAGGGGCGGTCTCTAAATGACAGTGAGACCTCAATCATGTTCAGTTGAGTCGAAGGGCACCCTCAATACCCACACAAGACACCCGCATCACATAAGTCGACTGGGATCAGATACAGCGAAAAACCATAACATAACGAAAAACAAAACTATAACCCTAACAGCAGAGATATAGTGACATAAACAGGTATACAAATGGGGATATGAATGGGTATACGAAAGGGTATACGAAAGGGTATACGAAAGGGTATACGAAAGGGGATGTGAGTGGCCTACGACATTAACCAGAGCCGGGGCTCAAGTTTGCTCTACAAACCACAAACATGGCCAGGGGTCACTACCATCGTATGAGTACATCCTTTCTCCTGAATCGTCACTGAATACCCCTGGTACTAGTTTTCTTACTACATCCCTGCCAATCTGCAGAGTAGCACTTTTACAGTCCCTAATTGAGGCAAACCCATGTTGTTGTCATTCTGCCGGTCATCGCCATTTTACATGCGAAGATAACTCTACCAATTTTAGTCACTCAGGAACAGAAGAGTTCCTCATTCTAGGTAAAACTATAAACCGAACTACAGCAAATTGTACCTCAAACCTGTGGATGTTAAGTTTGGAGCTCCCAGTTGGGGACTAGCAAAGGCACCACTATCCTATCTTTAATTAAGCTATCTAAATAAATTTTACTCACCAAGAGTGGGCTTACAAATTGCCAGTCATTTTGATGGATTTCCTCGGTCCTCGTGTGTGGGCCACACAAGCCAGTCATGGTTAAATCTAGAGGCATTTGTGACTCCCTGCTCTGGTCCAGTGACTGGGGAGGGCTGGTTAAAGCCTCCCTATTCTATACTACAGCGATCTACATAATCGCTCCTTCGGCCACGGTTGTCTGGTTTGGAGAGACCGGGAAACTGACACGCGCCTCTATTTATCCTCGCTTCCAGAGCGGCTTCCCATCGTACCCCAGGGCACTGCAAGGGATGCTGGTATTGGTAACATCATCATCATCATGTATCGCGCCAGACGATTACATGATGGAGATTCGAAGGAGTTAGACCATAAACTCAATGGGACCAGCTCATTCCAGTGCCAGTCAAGGTGCTTGTGGCAATACTGGGAGCGGTCAACCAAATCTGCCAAAGTCACCACTTGAAAGAACCTGTAAGTTTAGAATATCATGGTGAGTCTAAGCTAAGACTGCCGTGACGCGTCCGACGAAGGTTTAGTCAAGAGATCCAGGTTGGATCTAGGACTGATGCGTCTCCTGATTCATGCCAGAAAGGTACTGGTGAATATCTAAGCAGACTCACATGTAAATCTTTAGTGACTTGTTAAGAACTCAAGAACATTCGTTCCAGTTGAATTAAAGGAAATGAACTCTATTGACAGTCATTGTGATGGCCAGTTTAATATGTTTCAGGCCCGGCTGGGTCTTAGAGAGGTCCAATGTATAATAATTCATTTAACTCCGGTGTGGATCTACATCTGTGATTTTTTTATGAAACCTGAACTTGGTCAGTTAGTTAGTTAGTTAGTCGCAGTTCCAACTTCACAGCAACGGGTCGTCCCCATTATGCTCCGTTCCTGTGCCAGTGAATATCATACAAAACGCTCCCCACTGCCCAATGTGAAAAGTGGAAAAGACAGGAGTCTCGACAAACAACAGCCCGCACAGATGCACTGTGTCAATGACCTATAACAGTTGTTTGCTATGTTCGTGAACACCGGAGGGAACAGACGTGATTGGGCTACCCCCTTCCTAGGTGTGTTTGATTGTGACAGTAGTGATCTGTGAAGTCATTAGTTGCCTACAGAACGGTGTAGAAGTGACATTGTGACTATGTCAAGTTATTGCATTGAAATGTTGGATTAGTAACATGGGACTTGTTATTACATGGAGCCAACACTCCAGTTATGCGTTCCAGATATATTCATCCCATTAAGTTGAGATGCCGAAGAGCACCCAGGCTCTTATATTCGATTGTGTTGTGCAGCAGTACTTATCATCAGTTGGGGACCTCTATGATACTAGGGTCGGCCCACAAGTCATCATTAGAGTAGAACTTGTGATTTCTTCCGTCATCGAGGGATGACCAGCGAACAGTGTTGAAGTGTCAATCAGGTATCAGACACCTGACCAGTCCGAGATCTTACTCACAGTGGAAGGGGAGAACTTTGGAAGAGTCAACGACTTGGAGTTCTTTTGCACTGGAGGTTCATCGGGTGAGTCGTTAACCACGACGGGACGACAGCACGAACTGAAGTCACAGGCTTTTCAGCCATCCCTCTCTGAGTTATAGTTGACGTATTCAGAAATTAAATTTTGCTTTGTTACCATCGCTTTGAGTACTAGTATGACTGTTGTCTTGTCCGAGCCCCCTGTGGGTAGGAATCCATAGGTGGGGAGGGGAAGATCAACTGTCCCGGCTTGTGTGGGGCCCTGTAGATGTAAAGTACTATTGGGGTGGTCGGAGCAAATGTGGGGATATTAACTATAGTAACATTCCTGTCCAAGCCCCGGGGGTCTTGTTACAATGATCACTGTCACACGTTTCTCTTCATGATAATATCACGAAGTTCTCACGATGATACTGTTCATGATATTGATGATAAGTTTTGTGTGATGGTCGTTGTCTAGGTAACGATACTCATGGTGTGTCAATGGAGATATCTGTCTTGCAATGTAACTCACCCCCGCAGTGCATATTCACCAGGCATGAAACAAGATTCCGTTGGCGCACATAATCCTTTATTACAAAAATAAGACGGACAAACGGAACAGGTTTATACATCCAGGAACATAACGTAATCCATAGAATAGAAATATCCTCACAATTCTAACCAGCACACATCTATGCCTTCTCACGGCTGGCTTCTAATCTCAATCCACAAGACAGGTAAACCAGCTACTATCCACGGCGGGGTCTCCCACAATACAACCCACACATTGGGTTGGAGCCACTGCTCAACTATAGAACCCACTCTGGGTTTAGGCCCACACTCAATACAGAACCCACTCTGGGTTCAGGCCTGTCTTCACCACTCGAAGAACAACACAACACGGAGCTCTCTCTTAAACGACCTGACCCGCAGTCGGTCTCTTCTCTCACTGACTTCCAGTCTCCTCACTTCACACAACACACCACTCTCTTTCGACCCATCCCCCCCTGGGGATTTCCACTCATATCCGCCCCATTATTTCTGAGGGTTGATTGTTTTCCTCGTAGCCAGGTCAGTCAATTTACTGTGTCCCACTCTCATCTCCATTCTTCCTCCTGCCCGGTCACTCAACTCAATGTCAGTGACCCAGGCTTATGTCATTACCCCCCTCTTAAAAGAAAACTTCGTTTTCAAATATTGGGAGACTAAAACTTACTAAATATGTGACTCAGACATATAGCCTGGGTAGCCCTAAGTATGGCTGCACCTTACTCTAGCTACTACACTACATAATACATCAAATGCTCATAGTACACTCCTATATTCATCACACATAAATACAACCATCTATCTTGTGTATCAATGCATGAACTAATACATCACATCATAATAATAATACATCATAGAAAAGCATTATACTTATGTACCCACAGGTCTCTTACTACTTCATGACCCCACAATACTATTTGTGTACCGACCCTATATCAGGTGGTTCTGTTCTTGCATTAACCCACCTCTGATTCCTGTCGATGCTGTGTCTACCTTTCATGTACCCATGACTCATGGTACCTCTACAATTACAACATCTGTTTGCTATCCCTAGCCCTGGGTCAGTAATGTCGCGAAAACTCTTTTGACCTGACTCAACTTTCCTATCTGCATATTGCACCGTTACACTTGAGTCTCTGTTTAGTCTGAACTCTTTATTTAATCTTGGCCCATATATCTGGCACCCTGCTTTCTGCTGCATACGCCTTATGCCTATGTGCCCTGTACATGCACTATCCTGAGCTGTTCTAGTATATCGGTCTCTATGTACTAAAGGTACTGCTCCTTGCCCACGTGCAGTTCCACTATCTGACAAGCGGCGAGTGAGAACATTGTTCTTCCTCTCGAAGCACCATCTACCTTTCTTTGACTGCCTATTTTCTACTCTCCTACACCCTTGGGAACATTTGTTCAGAGTAGTATCTTGTCTCTGGGATTCACTAGCACTATATTTGGGATCCATTCTCATCTGCTCAGCTGTACTATCCTTGTCCTGAGTTCCTGTGTCTACTTCAAGTGCCTCTTCTATCTCAACTATACTCTCTAGTTTTGGTTCTCTTGTGGTAACTACCTCATTACTGTTTACACTATATTTTTGGTCCCAATAAGCTACTTCCTCTTCTGTACAATCTTTAACTCCTATAACATTTCCTATGATCAAATCAGCCACTGGTGAGTCCAAAACACACGCTGTCACTCTTCCAGTGATATATGGTGTTTTTACTGTTATTATGGCTACTGGGTAGAACTCTACTGTGCCGTTGAATGTTATGCATCTAATCTTTTTCCCTGTATAATCCGAGGGATCTATTAAACTTCTCCTCACTCCGATAGACGTACATCCGGAATCCCTAATTGTTAACGCTGGTCTATCATTAACAAATCCCTGATGCAACTTCAGACTTCCTCCTTCATGCACTGCTGATCCTGCTTTTACTGTATGACCACATATTAAGACTGGCTGACCATCTTTTTCAAAAAGAGGTTTGCACCCACTACAATCTTCATTGTTCAGCGTCTCAATTACTTGCACTGCATTTGAGTGCTCTGTTTCTCTCATCCTACATTGATGGCTGACATGCCCCTTCTTTCCACATTTGAAACAGATAATCTCCCTTTTACTGCTGTTCGTTGGTCCATCTGATGGTTGTGCATCACACTCTGCTGCCTTGTGTCTCCAGCTCCCACAATTCCAACATCCGGCATAATTTGGACGTCTCTGGAAGTTCCCTCTTCTATATGGGTACCGTCCTACTCTACCAACATTGTTTCCTCGGAAACCATTATCTTGAAGTTCTTGCTGCTCACCTTTCTGTGCTGAATCCACACTTTTCGCCCTTGGTCTGATGACTGGATTCTGGTCCTGTTTAGTGTACGCTGCACAGACTATTTCCTCACTCATTAGTTTCCCAATAGATACGTTAGGATGTGCAGTCATGTAGTTTTGACCTAACTGAGACATTGTGTCTATGTCCTTTGGCTTCCGTTCCTCAAAGAACGCCACTAAATTAGAATTGCATGCAGATACTACCTTGTCTCTTAACATTAGATCTACTAATTTATTAAAATCTTTCCCTACTTCTGCAAGCTCCATCCATTTGTTAAATGTATTCTTTACAGTGTTAGCAAAGTCTGTGAAATCTTGATTTGTCTCTGGCACTAACTGTCTAAACTTTGTTCTATATCCATGTTCAGTTAGTTGGAACTTAGTCAGCAAACGTTGACGTAAGATAGTGTAGTTGTTCCTTTCTTCTACAGGTAAATTGAACATGGTGTCTAGTGCCTTCCCCGTAAGAAGCTCCCCTAGTCTAATAGCATACTGTTCTTCGGGGATGCCTAACACTTTCGCACTTGCTTGAAATCTGTCCAAATAAGATTCAAGGTTGTCTCGGTCCGTAAAGTATGGCAGTTTTAATCTCTGTGACGACTGCGAAGGTTTTCCGCTTTCCTCACTTTGACCCTTTGAAGATAGTTCTAGTTTTCTGAGAGCAATTTCAGCTTCCCTCTTAATCTTCTCTTTCTCAATTTCCACCGCATTTGTGTGTTTTAACTTTTCAAGTTCCATTTGTGTCTCTCTCTCTTCCTGTAGACGCTTGTTTTCTATTTCAGCTAGTTTTACTTGTGTCTCTTCCTGTAGACGCTTGTTTTCTATCTCAGCTAACTTTACTTCCTGTAGACGTTTGTTTTCCATTTCAGCTAGTTTTACTTGTGTCTCTTTCTCAGCTAACTTTTCTTCCTGTAGACGCTTTGCCTCGCGTTCATTATGCCTCTCCTCTCTTTCCGTCTGTTGTTGTTCTTTTGCTTCGGCATACTCCTGTAACTCTTTACCTTTCAGGCCTATTCTTTCACCTGCTTCAATATAATCCATTAAAGTAGGCATCTTGTACTTGTGGACACGTTGCTGTGAATCAGCCAACTATAAATGTACAGACTCTGCTGTTAGTCTTTGTGTCACTTGCCTAAGTACACCCGCACTCCCTGTGTACGTAAATCCGTAGTGCTACAATATCACTCTGTACTCACCCAGTCACTCTATAAGTACTAGGTAGTGAGGGGGGAAGTATCACCTATACTCCCTTATATCTATATATCTATGACCAAAAGTTCATAAAGTCCCTGGAAATAATGTTAAACATACATATCAATACATATACAAACAAATGGATGATAACACTAAGTGATGACTATCCAACGCTAGACTTCACAAGCTGAGTACACGGAGACGATGATGACACAGAAATAAACCACAGTAACAACCACAAGCTTGTGTAGAGACATCCACAGTGCGCGTAAAATAAAAATATAAATTGACCAAGACCACTAGACAGCAGAAATGACGAAAGATCACAATAAAAACATATATCCGAACACAACAAATATTATATGTAAATATAACGAAAAGAAAGAGAGAAAGAAAAAGAATATATACTGAAAATATACACAGATCTGACGTCAGACAACTCGGCTCTAGATATTGGTTAAGACTATTTCAATGCCCCTGCACGATACGTCAACTCATTAACGTTTTTCTTACAAAAATATCGTAAGCACCAGAAAGAATATATATTTGTGTGCTGTATCCCGACTCTCGAGAAACACCCCACAAATCTCCTACTCTTGACAAACACTGGACCACATACAAGTAACAGCTTAACAACCGAAAACAATATTTATAAGACAATGAGCAGCAAACAGAATGTCCACATCGTTGGCCGATAAATATGTGCCCACTAATCCGTCGCCAAAAGTTCTTTTTATTCAATGTCTACGACGCTAGATTTCAAACCGACTTCTTGTTTTGTTGAGTGGTTATTGAATTCACGTGGTGATCAAAAGTTCCAACTGTCGACAAAAGTTGAAGATGATAGTGATATCCGTAACGTTATTGTACTTTCTCTGTACGTGGTAATAATCCAAAGTGTTCTTTCGATTTGTTGTTACTCTCGTTGCGGAGATGGCGCTTCGCTGTATCATTAATGTTATGGATTTCCCAAAAGAAAAGACCAAAATAATGGCAATAAATGTTCAACGCTTTCACTCTGTACAGTCAGTTCTTTTTGGCAACTGTATGCAACTATGTACGCGGAGATGCCACGTCATCAATCGTTGACAAAATGTTTGCTGATTATAAGGTAATGAACACAAAGGGCTTTTAACAAAGCCGAACATAAAGTCTAGTTTCACACAAAAACAGCTTGTTTATCCAGTTCCACTATGGAACATCTCAGTAACTTTCCACTGTCCACGGCCTTGGCCTTGCCGGACACCTCAATTTCTCTTTATCTCTCAGTGAAAAATTCCTCCGTAAAACAGTTTTCACACAAACTTGACAGCCCCACCCGGCTGCGGTAGGGGTAACGTTACTATCCCCTTCAGTCAACTGTCCGTCAAATTAGCGACTGCCAATTTTTCTCTGTTATCCAAACATGTACTTCCCCAGTACCTGGACGCTGGTGTACCCACCCGTCCTATTTACTGCGTCGACTAATCTTGACCAGTCAACTTGCAACAACACAGTGCGCTTGCCTCCAGCACACACACACACCTGTCAATTATCTTTGGTTCCCAATCCTGTCATTATCACCGACAGTGACGTCCTACACACACCCACGCTGCCCTCGCCACTCTGGATTCAACACTCGTCTTTAATTTCAGCACTGCTGCCTGGTATCAAATTTACCTGTCACCGTAATGGACTCTCCCGGTTAGTCTGTGTGGCGTGTCTTTATCACCGACTTTTGTGCTGCCGCTGCACCCCCACTCGCTTTAGCGATATGGTTGGTTCCAATTCACCTGTAGTGGACTTCACTTGAACTGTCTGCTAGCTTGTGATTTCCGCCGCGTACCCTCCCCGCGCGCTGACAGTTTTTTTTTTTTTTTTTTTCGATGTGGCGTCTTACACACACAAAAGAATTGCTGTTAATCTCGTGACGCAGTACTGTCTAAATTGATGGCACGAAGACACCGATAATAACTCCTCTCTTTCAGCGAAGAGCCCACAAATATCTCAGAATGACAACACTGTCTATAATGTTCTTGACCGTACGTAGCCTTCCAGATACTCCTTACTAAGTGACGAGCGCCCAGATTGTCACACGTTTCTCTTCATGATAATATCACGAAGTTCTCACGATGATACTGTTCATGATATTGATGATAAGTTTTGTGTGATGGTCGTTGTCTAGGTAACGATACTCATGGTGTGTCAATGGAGATATCTGTCTTGCAATGTAACTCACCCCCGCAGTGCATATTCACCAGGCATGAAACAAGATTCCGTTGGCGCACATAATCCTTTATTACAAAAATAAGACGGACAAACGGAACAGGTTTATACATCCAGGAACATAACGTAATCCATAGAATAGAAATATCCTCACAATTCTAACCAGCACACATCTATGCCTTCTCACGGCTGGCTTCTAATCTCAATCCACAAGACAGGTAAACCAGCTACTATCCACGGCGGGGTCTCCCACAATACAACCCACACATTGGGTTGGAGCCACTGCTCAACTATAGAACCCACTCTGGGTTTAGGCCCACACTCAATACAGAACCCACTCTGGGTTCAGGCCTGTCTTCACCACTCGAAGAACAACACAACACGGAGCTCTCTCTTAAACGACCTGACCCGCAGTCGGTCTCTTCTCTCACTGACTTCCAGTCTCCTCACTTCACACAACACACCACTCTCTTTCGACCCATCCCCCCCTGGGGATTTCCACTCATATCCGCCCCATTATTTCTGAGGGTTGATTGTTTTCCTCGTAGCCAGGTCAGTCAATTTACTGTGTCCCACTCTCATCTCCATTCTTCCTCCTGCCCGGTCACTCAACTCAATGTCAGTGACCCAGGCTTATGTCAATCACGAAAGGCGTATTTCAGTATAAATAAAAATTATATTTCAAAGAGGGTGGGAGCTAGTACACAACCTTGCTTAACTCCACTCTTGATTTCAAACTCTTCTGAAGACCATCAAACTCGATTGTACCCTTCATGCCTGTGTGTAATGATTCCACAATGGACAGAAGAGTTGGTGGGCAGCCGATCTTCTTTAGTGCCTTGAACAGACCCTTACGACTGACCAAATTAAAATGCCTTTGTGAGGTTGATAAAAGCGACACAGATTGGTTGATTCTGTTCATGGCATTTTTCTTGCATTTGTCGCAATAAGAATATAATATCAATGGTAGACAGGTTCCGTCGAAAGACACACTGTGATTCGGGATAGACTAAATCCCCCAGGACTTGAGGTCTGCGCAGAACAATTCTGGCAAATACTTTCCCAACAATACACAGAAGTGAGATACCCCTATAGTTGTTACAGTCACCCCGATCCCCCTTGTTCTTGTACAGTGTTATGCCAATCCGGTGTGGGATTTGCCATTAAGTCGGCCCTGGTTAGCAAATTAGCTGGATTTCCAAAGGCTATAAACGACAGGCTCATGATCATGAAGTTGCCCCTGCTGAATGGAAGGAAGCATGCAACCATTGTGAGTGTCTACGCACCAACTATGACCAAAAAAGATGATGTCAAGAACAAGTTCTATGAGGACCTGCACAATGTATTAACATCTGTTCCCAAAGGAGACAAACTTATACTCCTTGGGGATTTCAATGCCAGAGTAGGCACGGACACCACCTCTTGGAGTGGCATTTTTGGAAAGCATGGAGTCGGAAATTGTAACAGCAATGGACTCCGCCTCCTTCAGACATGTGCCGAACATGATCTCCTGATTACGAACACAATTTTCCGTCTCCCCATGAGAAATAGGACATCGTGGATGCACCCTCGCTCAAAACACTGGCACCTCATTGACTATGTCATTGTCAGGAGGAGTGACAGACAAGACGTCCGAGTGACAAACTCCATGTGTGGTGCCGAATGTTGGACAGACCATCGTCTCATTGTCTCGAAAATAAACATTCACATCAGGCCACAACGGCGTCCTCAAGGGGTGAAAATGCAAAAAAGCTAAATGTCACCCGCTTAAACAGCAAGAAAATGCAGCAGTCGTTTGAAAATATGCTGGAAGACCGCCTCAAGCCCAATGCTGCAGCTAAACAGGATACAGAAACAGAATGGAGAGCCCTAAAGGACATAATCTACAACACTGCTATGGAAATCCTGGGTCAAGCCCCCCGAAAGCATAAAGACTGGTTTGATGAAAAATCCGAAGACATCAACCAATTGCTGGCCGAGAAACATCTTCTCTTCAAGGCACATTTGAATGACCCAAAGTCAACATAAAAAAAGATGCCTTCAAGAACATTCAGAGAGTAGTGCAGCAGAAACTTCGGCACATGCGGGACTCCTGGCTGAGCAGCAAAGCTGATGAAATTCAGGGCTTTGCTGACAGACATGATATGAAAAACTTCTACGACTCACTGAAAGCGGTCTATGGTCCTACATCACCAGGCACAGCTCCCCTCCTCAGTGCAGATGGGGAAACATTGATCACCGATAAGAAAGAAATCCTTCAACGCTGGGCAGAGCATTTCAGCAACATCTTAAATGCAACTTCCTTCTTCGATGTTGAAACCATCAACTGCCTTCCTCAAGTTCCTACCAATGAGACACTTGATGACCTGCCAACCATAGTGGAAGTAAATAAAGCCATCCAGCAACTCTCCAGCGGCAAGGCACCTGGTCCTGACTCCATCCCAGCAGAGATATACAAGGCAGGTGGGCCGGTCCTAACAGAGCAGCTTCACCAAGTCTTTACAAACATATGGGTGAACGAGACCATGCCACAAGATTTCAAGGACGCGTCAATAGTCCACCTTTACAAACGTAAAGGAAACCGCCAATCCTGTGACAACCACCGAGACATCTCCATGCTTTCAATTGCAGGGAAGATACTCGCCAGAATTCTTCTCAATCGCCTCACAGCTCATCTCGATCAAGGTCTTCTTCCTGAGTGTCAGTGTGGCTTCAGAAAAGAACGTGGAACTGTTGACATGATTTTCGCTGCAAGGCAGCTGCAAGAGAAATGTCAGGAACAGAACTGCGAAATGTTCTCCACTTTCATTGACCTTACCAAGGCTTTTGATCCAGTCAGCAGAGAAGGACTGTGGAAGATTATGGCAAAATATGGCTGTCCACGAAAGTTTGTCCAAATAGTGCGGCTATTTCATGATGGCATGCAGGCAAGAGTACAGGAAAATGGCGAACTGTCTGAACCCTTTCCTGTCACCAATGGAGTGAAGCAAGGATGTGTCCTGGCACCAACACTGTTCGGCCTCATGTACCCTCATGCTGATGAATGCCTTCGAGAACGACGACATTGGAATAGACATCAACTACCGTATGGATGGAAAGTTATTCAATCTCAGAAGGCTGAAAGCTAAAACCAAAATTAACAGCGACACCGTCAGAGAGCTCCTGTTTGCTGATGATTGCGCTCTGTACGCCAACTCAGAGGCGGACATGCAACATAATGTTTCAGCTTTCTCACATGCCTGTGCCAACTTTGGGCTCAATATCAACTTGGAGAAGACTGTAGTTATGTACCAGCCAGCTCCATGGAATAATCACACTGTGCCGAATATCAAAGTGAATGATCATAGACTAAGTGTTGTGGACAAATTCACCTATCTTGGCAGCACTGTGTCACAAGCTGCCACAATTGATGACGAAGTGAATGCAAGAATCTCCAAGGCCAGCGCGGCCTTTGGCAGACTGTACAAGAATGTATGGGACAGAACTGGAATAAGCCTGCAAACAAAGCTAAAAGTCTACAAAGCAGTTGTATTATCCACACTGCTATATGCTTGTGAAACCTGGACTGTTTATCAGCGACACGCTAGGAAATTAAACCACTTCCACACAGTCTGCCTAAGGAAGCTACTGAAGATTAAATGGCAAGACAAGATTCCAGACACTGAAGTCCTAGAAAGAGCATCCATGCCCAGTATCCACACTCTACTGATGAAGAATCAGATTCGCTGGGGCCGGGAAGGTTAACCCGGTCAACAAATGCCCGCAGAAGTCGGATGTGTCGGCCTAACGGCGCAAGAACGCAGCTCTGCTGTAAACAGGCACAACGCAATCACATCCGGAAAAAAACTCCGGATGAACGAAGAAGAAGATTCGCTGGGCTGGTCACTTGACTCGCATGCCAGATCACAGGCTCCCTAAACGAATTTTTTACAGCGAACTGCGTTGTGGTAAACGCTCCCAAGGTGGCCAGAGGAAACGCTTTAAAGACACTCTGAAAATTTCACTGAAGGCTTTTGAAATTCATCATGACACCTGGGAGGCTGCAGCCAGAGACCGAAATTCGTGGCGTGCATCATTACGCAAGGGTGCAGTCATATGTGAGGCAACCAGGACTGCAAGAGCTGTGAAGAAAAGGCAGGACAGAAAAACCACTGCAGGAAATCCCCCTCCAGAAACGTCAAGCATTCCTTGCCCACATTGTCAAAGAACATTTCGAGCCAAAATATTCCTTATCAGCCATCTTAGAACCCACGGCTCCATACCTTCAACCCCACTGGATGAAATGAATGGTCATCATCATTCTTGATGGACAAACAACATAACAGTGTTATGATGCTTGAATCTTTGAAATCATGTGGGACTTGTCCTTCTCGCAAGCATAGCTCTATTAGCTGGTGTATCTGTAGAGTCAGTGTGTCTTGCCCACACCTGATAACCTCAATTGGAATTCCATCCTTACCTGGAGTCTTGCCAGATGCAAGTTCATTAATAGCACACTTAACTTCTGCTATGTTGGGAAGTGTGTCCAGATGGTCAAGAGTTAGCAGGGCCTCTATGGCGTTGATTTCATCATCTGCTAGTTTAGTCTCGCTTGAGTAAAGCTCCAAATAGTGCTCTAAACATCTATCCATCTGTTATTTCTTATCAGTAGTGATTTCTCCAGTCAAGGTTTTCAGTGGTGCACTTTTGATTATTGGACCACAGGCCTTCTTTATCCCTTCACACATGCTTCTGATGTTTCCCTTATCACTTGCAATTTGAATGTACTCGCATAACTTGATCCATTAGTCATTTGCACACTATCTGGCAGCCTTTTGCGCATCCTCCCTAGCTTGCTTCAGCTCACTGAGTTTTTGGCGTTGTTCTTTCCTTGTTTCTTAAGAGAGCCATCTTCATTTTATCAATCAAGGGCTGCAGTGTCTGGCAATTTGCTGCAAAATAGCCCTGCCTCTTGTGATCCACAGTGCCATAAACCCCTACCGCTGTTTTATAAAGAGTTTCCTTAAGTGTACCCCATTTTTCACTTGCTGTAAAATTTTCTCATGTATCAGTGAAGGCGTCTTCTCAAAAGTGGTACTAAAAGCACTTATCAGGATCTTGGGTATTAATAATATTAATCCTGGGGCTAGATTTATGTTTAGCCGTGTAGCTTCTCTTTGATATCAGTCTAGCCGCTAGGTCATAGCCGCCAGTCACACCACTCACCTTCTCGTAGCTACTTTGGCGTTGAAATCCCCGAGGATGACAGTCATTTCACATTTTTACTCTGGTCCTCGGCCATGTCTAATTAGTTATATCATTCAAGAAGCCCTGGGCATGAAAACGTGAGGCGAATAAATTCATTGGCATTGAGAATCTTTCGCATTACTGAACCCTTGCCTTCTACTAACCCACACTGCTCTTCTCCTATTTATATACCCATTATAACTGATACCCCACAGGACCTCTGGATCCGAGTCTACATAGATGGGTCAGCACAAAATGTTGTTAGAAATGGAGGAGCGGGAGTGTACATAGAATACCCAAATAATACTAGGGACACGGCTAGAGTACCGACAGGAAAGTACTGCCATAACTATGATGCTTAAATTGAGGCAATCAAGATAGCAACTGAGAAATTACTAAATACCAGCCATGGTACACAACCTGTGGTGCTACTGACAGATGCAAAATCAGTACTCGGGGCGCTCCTGTCTGGGAAGCTGCCAGTACTAAGGACACTACTTTCTGAGCTTAGCAGTCAGCATAAGGTCACCATACAGTGGATACCATCCCAATGTGGAGTGCCCGGAAACGACAGAGCCGATCGATTGGCTAAGGAAGGAACCATGAAGAACAGCCTGATGTGCCCGTTACATACCACCAAAAGAAAAGGATGATCAAATCAGTCAGAAGGCCACCAAAACGTGCTCAAGACGACTACCACGTTATGGACAGACCAGAACAAGTCATTGTTCTGCGTCTTAGAACAGGACACAATATGGTTTGGCGTCGCAGACAGCAGAGTACATACTCCAAGACTGCCCAAACTACAACATATCCAGGCGAACCTTCTGGCCTAGAGAGACTACAGTGGAAGATAAACTCTATGGACCGCTGAGTGAACTAAGAAAAAAAGAAGACTGTTAGATTCATACAAGAGACAACATTGCAGTTACAGACATATTTCAAGCGAACGAAAGAAGAAGACGATATTTTTTTTCTCTCCGCCAGAATGGTTTATGCTACATTCCTCGGAAGCTACAATGCCCTCTGGTCTCACACATATATACCTAACATGTTAATATTCAGTCTTCTCATGTCTTTCTTAATGTTATCAAAGTTTGGGTTGCGCGTAGTTAATTTTCTTTAAATTTTGTGTGGCCCTAGGAGGCCAATAAAAAAAATTCCCCCATATAGGAGAATTGTAATTTTGTGTGGTAGGAAATACAATTAAAAGGACACTTTTAGTAATTAAAAATAAATGTGAAACGACAAAATTTGATTATAAAATGTAAGTAAATAAAGGTTAATCAAATTTTCTGTAAGTAAACTAATAGTCTTATTCTTGGGATTACAATATCTGACTACTGTATTAATACTTTTATTTATAAAAGATAGAAGAGAGATTTATATGTTAATTAATGATATTATAGTTAGGTATACAATTTCCTTCTTTTCAAATTCTAGTAATATCCCTTGTAAAAATATTAGATGTTTATGTCCCCTACTTATTGCTTTTCTGGGTGTTTTCTTTTAGATATCTAGTAATTCAGCAGAATGCTTGAACATAAGTATTAATAAGTGTAGTAATCAATCAATGCTTTACTATCATGTTATTATGATATTTTAAGTATTATCTAAGCACACGACATTGTACCAGCATTTGGCAGAGAGAGAGAGAGAGAGAGAGAGAGAGAGAGAGAGAGAGAGAGAGAGAGAGAAAGGGGGGGGGGGAGAACAATTATTTAAAATGAATGAAATTTACAAACATAAATGACATTTCCTCTAAACATAATATTTGTCTACATAAACCCCATAAGCTTGCACGGCCTTTCGCCTGTGCGAAAATAAGTGCATGCAGGCCTTGACTGTGCCAGACCAGGTTGTGTCCTGCTCACTTCGCCTATTATTAATCGTTCTCTCTCTCATTCCTATCACCTAGGCCATGGGTGGGCAACAGCCCGTCAGCTGATATTATGCGGCTCTGGGCACTATCTGCGGCACTATTTGGAGCTTTACTCAAGCGAGACTAAATTAGCGGATGATGCAATCAACACCATACGGCTCGGCAACTGATACTATGGGGTTCTCGAGGACATTTAGAAATAAAAATGTTTACTTCATTTTAAAGTTATTTTGTTGAATTTTACAGAATTTCGTGTACCGTTATGGTTGTTTAAACATTTTTGATAAAATTGCTGTCTAATTTTATATTATTGTAAACAGTCCTTGACCTTCGTAATGTTAGTTGAGGTTCCAACTTCACGGCAACGGGTCGTCTCCATTATGCTCCATTCCTGTGCCAGTGAATATCACACAAAATGCTCCCCACTGTTCAATGTGAAAAGTGGAAAAGATAGGAGTCTCGGCAATCCAACAGCCCGCACAGGCACACTGTGCATAATGCAGCCGCCAGAATGCCAACACAAAATTCATCCACGAAAACCACAGTTCATCGTCGATGGACTCGGCAGTCACCAGAAAGACCCTAATGTAATGCTAAAATGCGAATTTATCGATTTTAATATAGATAAATATTTATCGACATGTAAAAAATTTAATAAGGATGTTTTTGTGAAAAACATATTTTTCCAGTGATTAAAATGATTTATTTTGCAAGAAAATATTAAATTTAAAATTGTTTTGCTGTTATAATTTATTTCCGCATTTACAATGTTCAAATTAATTTATTGTTGTTGAAACTTGATATATTTCTGAAATTTATTCTGAGTTTACTCCTTGTTATCCGAATATTTTATTTTCACACACAGCCGGAAGTAGGTTTTGTTTCATTTCCTTTTTAAAGTTTTGTAAAATTCTAACTGTTCGAATTTTATTAAAACAATGAGTGTCGCTTTAAAAAAATAAAAACGTAAGATTGAAGATGAATGCCGTGTTTTTAATGATGAATGGACAACTAAGTACTGTTTTATAAAAGTTGGTAGCATATCAGTTTGTTTGTTGTGTGGTGAGACAGTGGCTGTCTTCAAGGATAAGTTTTTTGGTGATTCATTCTTGTACCTGTCTTCAAGGAGTACAATTTAAAATGACATTATCAAACAAAACATTCCGATGTTAGAAACAATTTAACAACCGAAGAGGGGGAAAGGAAATGCCTGGAGTTGGTGAAAAATTTGGAGAAACAGCTAACTGATTTCACTAAACAGTCTTCAATTCAAGATGCTGCACCAGAAGCTAGTCTTGTGCTGTCACACAGGATTGTAAAACAGAACAAGCCATTTTCTGATGGCGAATTCATCAAGGAATGTTTGCTAGATGTGCGCGCGCGCGCGCGCACGCACACACACACACACACACACACACACACCACACCACACCACACCACACCACACACCAAGAAATTTGCCAACATTACCTTATCAAGGAGAACTGTGGTCAGGCGTGTTGACAAGATAAGTGACAATTTGATGCATAAACTTCAAGATGCAAGTAAACAATTTTTGTGGTACTCTCTTGCATTCGATGAGAGTACCGATGTACATGATACTGCCCAATTATTGATATTTATACGTGAAATAAACATTTCTTTCAAACTCACTGAAAGGTTACTGAGTGTTGAGTCACTCAAAGACACAACCACAGGACGATATATTCAGTGCTGTTACTAACTGTATTGAAAGAACTGGGTTGGTTTGGAACAAGATGGCAAGTGCTACAACTGACGGAGCTCGTGCTTTGATTGGAAAAAAGTAGGTCTGGTAAAGTTGATAAGTGATAAGATTAAAGCATAATATTCTGACCACACATTATTATCCATCAAGAAAGTCTGTGTAGAACTGTTTTGAATATCAAGCATGTTATTTACCCAGTTGTCAGTGTCATCAACGTCATCAGATCAAGGGGGCTGCTTGGTCTCGAGGTATGGTGTCCGCCTCGAGTGCTGGAGGTCCCGGGTTCATGCCCCGGTGAGGACCGGGATTTATTCTCGTGGACTTCTAGTAATAAAATGTTCCCTGGTCTCTGGGTAGTGAGATCGGACGCCCGTGTGTATTGTTGCGCAAGTAAAAAAATCCCTTGGCAGATGGAAATCGAAAAAGAGTAGTCTAACGGCGCTGCCCGGGCAAAATTTCGAGTTAAAAATCTACCCAAAAGTATTTCAAGATCCTCGCTGGTGCTACAGAGTTCGTGCACTGAGGTGAGTTTCTCCAGACTCAGGTTTGAGATAGGAGGAGAACGGAGCACTTATGGGTTGCAACCGTGTGCCGTGATGTTGATCCATCGACTCAACTGAACTAAACTAAACAATCAAGGCGAGAGACAGACAGTGTTGGAGATCCATTGCAGCCAACCTTCACTGTGAAGACGGCACCTGACTGTTTAATGTCTAGCCACATTTAATTTATTTCAAACCTGATTTTTTATGAGAGATGTAATCGTGCATATGATATCTTTGGCTTCTCTTCTTCGTTCGTGCGGTTTTATTTGATTACAGAACGGTATGTTTTTTTTCTTCTTTATTTTCCCATTCTACCATTACCCCTTCAGTG
The DNA here is from genome assembly GCA_963921405.1 of Cepaea hortensis. Lineage (NCBI taxonomy): Eukaryota > Metazoa > Mollusca > Gastropoda > Stylommatophora > Helicidae > Cepaea > Cepaea hortensis. The sequence goes on from OY992897.1 coordinate 30,051,256, forward strand.
TTCAACCGCAGAAGAGAAGTTATGAAGTCTTGAAGTCTTAAAAGTAGAGAGGATCGACTTCATTGCACCGGGTTTTATCCCATATGAGTCAGTCTCTTTCCGCAGAGCGGCCTGCTGAAAGCGTCGCACAGAGCACGAACTCCGTATCACCGGTGACGACCCCCAGGAGTCTCCGAGAAAAATGCACCTGTGAAGCGAAATACGTAGCCAGGAATCGAACCCACAACCTTCAGAGCGAGAGGCAGACGGCTTGACTACTTCGCCACGGAGACTCCCAGAGTATTAGTGTCCTTCTCTGGCTCAGATTAATAATCCTGTTGACGAGTCAACTACAAGTGGGGTATTGATATTTGAAGGTGGTTGTTGTCCGAAGATGGCAATGGCAGAGATCGGTGTTGGTCATGTATGCCATGGTTGTAATATTTGCACACTCGTTGTTGTTGTTGGGCCGCGTGCACATTTATCATCATCATCATGTGCCATGCCGGTAAGCGTGAGCGGTCATGTTTTGCCATCTCACTCGATCACCAGAGTCGTGGCTCAGCTCAGTGTTCTTGTCTCGACCATACAACGTGGCCAAGTCATCCAGGTATTTACTTCTCTGTCCTTCCCTTGTTCCCTTCCCCTCAATCTTGCCAGTTGTCACCAAGTTCTCCAATTTATTTCTTCTCATAACATGACCAAAAAATTGTGACTGTCTACGTCTAATTTTTCTAATCAGTTTACGATCTTCATTTGTTTCTTGTAGGACTTGGTCACTGGTTTTTCTGTCTGTCCATGGTATTTGTCACAGACTCACCTAAAGGGCGGTACCAACCTAAAAGAACGAGACACTGGCGAAGGGATATAAATCCAGCTAAAGGGAAAGAACCGAGTCACTCGAAGGCTCGAATAATCTAGAGCCTTCTCGAAGGAACGGTCAGTGGGTCCACAGCCACGTGGACACTGATGGGGCCCGCCGATTGCGGGGTCCACGAGAAACTCAGAGGGAGTTACCACCCGTGTCGGATTGCGACACGTGTGGAAGGACAGACACGGACTGGACATCGAGGAAGCAACAGGGCTTACCTTAGGGGACTTGATAGTTTCAGACCCAAGTGTTTTAGGGGTCTTATACATACATTATTATATGTTAGATAGCTGCTAGAGTTGTTGTTATAATCATGTTCATTGTACACTCCTGTGATACGCAACTTGTTAAATGCTGGCTTGTGAAAACTCACTTCGCCAGCGTACTGTAATATAACTGTAAATAAATAATGCTCGATTGTATCTGAACGGAGTTTGTTGCCTGTATGAGCCCGAGTTTCAATCCCCTAGAGATCTAGGACTGTGACAGGCTATTTGGGGGCAAGCGCCGGTTTTGGCATACACAAGCTTTACTTTTCAAACAGCTCTTGGTTTTGCCAAGTAAAAAAAAATATATTTCAACGTTAATACATGACAAAGTTAAAAACTTTGCAGCTATCTGTGAATGAGCGATCATATTCCCTCGACAAAAATATTTGAACTGATGATAATGTTTATGATAATTGACATGACTGTGACAATTACAGTGACAGTACTAATTTTTTTTTTTATTCCAACATCAGATTGTTCCGCGAAATATCGTGTATGTAACCTGTTCTCCAGCAGTGGCGAGAAAACAAGTCTACAGTCGAGAGCTCAGGGAAAATAAGATGAGTTTCATTTCATGCTCATTACATCCTTAAGCGATACTCACCCTCATCCAGTGTAACATTTTTTTTCTATGTATTGATTTGTATGTATATGCTAATGTTGTAATCAAGTAAATCTTTTCATAGAAATTTGAATGTAAACATTGAGGGGGGGTTAACCAACTTGTGTACACCCAAACTAATTTCAAAGGGATTTAATTTCAAGAAAGTAAACAATCACTAAAATACAAGATGTCAACATTAGAACAGTGCATTGAATTAGGCATTAAGTTAGGATATAAAGAAGAAAAACTTTCAGAATGGGCACAAAAGACACATTCAGAAAATATTGCACGAGAAGAAAGAGCAACAGAAAGAGAAGAGAAAAAGATACAGATGCAAATTGAGGCAGAAGAGAAAAAGTTGCAAGCAGAAAGAGAAGAGAAAAAGATACAGATGCAAATTGAGGCAGAAGAGAAAAAGTTGCAAGCAGAAAGAGAAGATAAAAAATTACAGATGCAAATTGAGGCAGAAGAGAAAAAGATGCAAATGCAAATGGAAGAGAAGAAAATGGAGCTTGAGACCGTGACCAAACAAGCCCAATTAAATGCAGAGACACAGATAAAACTAAAACAAATGGAAATTGACTCTAACGTAGAAATGTCAATGAACAAAATTAAAAGCAAAGAAGATGAACAAAAATACAACAAATATAAAGGCCTTGTCAAAGCGTTTTGTTCAGGAGACTCTATAAGCGCATACTTAGAGAAATTCGAGTGTTTGATGACTTACCATAAGGTCGCAAAAGTCGACTGGTCATTTATTCTGATGAGAAATTTAACATTAGAGCCCTTAAACGTGATAGAGACAGTTCCACAAGATATGAGGAAAGATTATGATTATTTAAAGCAAAGAATACTCCAACATTTCTCACTAGACACAGCAGGCTATCAACTTCAGTTCTCAAAATTAGCCCCTCTACCTAATCAAACCTTCATTGACTACGTGTCTACTGTGCAGGATATTTGTACAAAATGGATATCCTCAGCAAAAACAAATAACAACCATGATAAACTGAAAGAGTTAATTATAATTGATAAAATTATTACTACAATTCCAACACCTTTTTCTAAATTTTTGAGACAAATGGATTGTAAAACTATCCAAGAAATTGAATCCAAAGGTAACGCATATTTTACAGCGAACCGCGATATTTTCCAGTTGAACATGAGCCAAAATGAAACAGCAGCGGTTACAAACACCAAGTACTCAAAACCAAACGAATATAAGTTCAAACAACGCTCTAAATTCACAAAACCAGTCAAATGTCAGTATTGTCATCTGACACATGAAGAGTACGCGATGTGCGACAAATCACCAAATTATCCACATCATCTACAAATGGTAGTGGAAAAACAAAAGAACAAAAGAAACGCATATCAGAGAGCGGTTAAATGTTGTTTTTTTTTGCTCGAGCTATGGCCATTTTTCTTCAATTTGTAATGGTAGAAAGATGTTGAAGCAGGCCAATGCCGCATTAATAGACACAACCTCAGATGAAGAGGGTGAACAACAGAACGAATGCGACATCCAGAATGAAAGTTCAAGTGAGTTAGGCAATGCAGTACAGATCATTGACACCATCACTGATAACAAATGTAATACCTGTGCAAAATTTCAGTTGGATACAACTCTGTTATGTGGCCACACAATCCCAGTTGCTAACGAAATGGCCAACTTAGCCTTAACACCAACAGGCAAATTAAATTATGCAACAGGTTTTGTAAATAACAAACAATGTACATTAATACGAGATTCCGGACCGACTCTTTGTGGAATTAAGAGAACATTAATTAGTGACAAAGACTACACACACAAATACGTAAGGTGTCGCACATTCGCAGGCACGATCGAAAGATACCCCATTGCACTTGCCGAAATTCGGACACCTTTTATATTAGGACAAGTGCTATGCGCAGTACTAGAAAATCCTGTCGCCGAAATCATCCTTGGGAATCTTCCCAACATAAGATCTTGCTCTGAAAAGGAAATCAGAGAATGGGAACAGAAAAACTGTGTCCAAAAACCAAACAACGATTCCAAAGTGAAAAACCACGCGTGCTTGTCTCAAACTGCCAAAAGCACAAGGGAGACAACCGATGACGTAATTCAAAATGAATTCACAGAGGTGCAGAATACAGGGGCGGTCGAATCTTTCAAAGATACCATCAGATTAACACCTCGAACTGAGGACGCCATCGATCCACAAATTAGTGAGCCTGTAAATGTGCAACAACACACACAACACACTAATATAGTAACAAGACAAACGACACACAAAACCCACACTGACCAACTTCAGGAAGCACTACAAATCATCTCACCTAGTATTACCACCACCGAGTTTATAGAAGAACAAACTATTGTATTACAACCAGATCAAGATATTTTACTAGTACTACCTGACAAGAGAGATTTACTATCAACCTCTTGGCAGGGACCATTTAAAGTTGTGAGAAGAATTTCGGAAGTTGACTACGAAATTTCTTTGAATGGAAAGTTGAAAATATTCCATGTAAATATGTTAAAACCTTACTATTCTAGAAATGACAGGGACACGAACAAGCATACGCAGATAACAGATGGCAATAACCAGACTGACAAGAATGACAACAGAAACGAAACGGCAGGTATACGACTGAATGACACCCTGACAAACGAAGCATCGTTAACGACTCATTCTTGTGACAACGAAGACGACGAAAACATATTTACAGTACCGACAATAGGGGATAACGACAAATACGACCAAGTTAACGACACATTGACAACTATTAATCTCGACGACGACGACAATGACATTGAAGACAATTTACAAACAGTAGCGTCAGTAATAAATCAGACGGACTCAGACAATACAGAAATTCCAGTACCAATTATGAACGACGACAGTACTATGAATGACATACAAATTTCTGACACCTTGACACAACAGCAGCGACAAGACATTTTGTCTCTTCTGAACGACTATAGAACTATCTTCTCAAACAAACCTGGACGGACTGACAAAATAACACATTCAATTGTGTTGACGGATCTGACACCGATCAAATGTAGACCATATTCGATTCCTTTACATTATAGAGCGAATTTAGATAAAGAAATTTTGGACTTAGAGAAAAATAGAATAATTCAGAAATCTGTGTCCCAATATTCTTCGCCGATTGTTCTGGTGAAAAAGAAGGACAAAACCATTCGTTTGTGCATAGATTATAGGAAATTAAATACCATAACCACGACAGATGCTGAGCCAATGAGCAGCTGTGAAGACCTCATCTTGAATATGTCTCAATCATCCTTATTTTCTAAGCTTGATTTAGCTAAAGGTTACTGGCAAGTGCCACTAGATCCCTCTTCAAGGCATATAACAGCATTCGCTACACCCCTTGGGATGTACGAATGGAGATATCTTCCGTTTGGTCTCAAGAACGCCCCCGCCACATTTGTCAGGTTAACTAGACTTCTATTACACGGCATCAAGGACGTGCAATCTTATATTGATGATATATGCATCCATTCTTCAAACATGACTTCTCACTTACTTACTCTCCAACAAGTCTTTAACCAAATCTTGCTTTTCGGACTTACTATCAAACCTTCCAAGGTTGAAATAGGCTATAAAGAGATAGACTTCCTAGGTCATAGGATTTCCGAAGGCAAACTATTGACAGATGATAAAATAGTATCAAAAATTCTCAACCTAGGAGTTCCAACTACAAAGAAACAGGTTAGAAGCCTATTAGATCTCATAAACTATTATGCCAAGTTTATACCAAACTGGGCAGAACTCACATCAGTTTTTTCTAATCTGTTGACAAAAGATCATCCAGAAAAATTTTGTAAGAGTATCCGCTTAGAGGATGCAATGTGCAAATTGAAATCAATTTTTTCTAACCCACCAGTATTAAGATTACCAAACATAGATATACCCTTTATTCTAACCACAGATGCGAGTGCTATTGACATTGGAGGATGCCTGATGCAAGAATATCAAGGCACGAGACATCCGATACTCTACGTCAGCCGCAAGCTGAAAAGGGCAGAGATTCATTACGCCACAATTGAATTGGAGGCACTAAGTCTACTGTTTTGTATGCGTCGATTATCTATGTTCCTCTTAGGTTCGCATTTTGTTGTTTTAACCGATAGTTCGCCACTGCTGGTACTTAAGCAAGGTGTTCCAAAGAACCATCGTTTGGAAAGATGGTGTCTTCCTCTCCAGGATTTCGACTTCGAAATCCGCCATATCAAGGGCACTGATAACATTATTGCTGATTTTTTTATCACGGCAAACTAATGCACCAGCAGACGAACATTAGGCACATTAACTATTCGCCATATAAGAAGCTGTGATATTTTAGTCTGTGGCATAGAACAGTGTACCTCTACACCTACTAAAGAACTTTCATTCATAAGTAACAACACCCAAGTGAATACGTGACGTATAACACCCACGAACATGACACTTTGAGAACCCTATTTTACCAATTGCCAAGGTGTTAAAAACAATCCGAGCGATATATATAATATCTGTGAAATGATTTCTACCAGTGAACTGAAATTCATCTGTAAAGATTAAGAACACTGCTTACTCGCTATTGCTAAGAGAAACTTCGCAAACAACCGAAATAGAACTACGTCGATTACAACATGCAATGGAGAGCTATATTAACTATTAACATTGATGACACGACACACGGACAACAGGAGGACAACACACATCGTCGCTGGAGTTAGTTAGTTAATTAAGTTACTATTAGGTAATATGTATTACACTTGTATTTAATTATTATGTATATAAAATATGTCAACCTATAACTTGTAGATTTTCTACCATAATATTACAAGTATTTCCACTCATAGGTGAAATATTTTTCCTATACAAGTTTTTTTCTATTTAAATTATAAACCATTTTTTGATTACACGTACAAAAATTACTTGTTACCTTAAAGGGAACATATCGCCCAATCCATTTTTCTAAGGGCAATAACACTTACATCAACTTTATCTATATATTTTAACAAAATACTATTTTGTATGAAAGACGAATGAATGACAGAGTGAATGAATTAAATGAGAGAGCGATATACTGAGCGGAAAAATTGTACGCAAAACGTATTTATTTTAATTTGTCTGCGTCTTCATGTAAAAATGTATTACCTGTCTAAATTGTTGATACATGTTTAATACATTACATCTAAGCGCCACTGCTTGGAATGCCCCGATCATGCATTACACACATTGGGGTAATTCATGACGAAGGATATCCCAACTCGTGACGCTTGGAGACACCACACAGTGAGCACACACTTTATACAAACTCAAAACTAAACACTAACAATTAAAATACAGTCACTTTATTAAAAACAGCAACATATCATTCAATACACAAACAAGCCAACAGGAACACGTAGTCAGATGTGATAAAACAACAGCATAACTACATATTCAGCATTATACAACATACCTCTTCTTCTTCAGCTTTCCGAGCCATTGAGGTTCTTTGCTGCAAATACAATCCGTCTCCGTTCGTCTCTCTGGTGGACCTTCTCTTGCCAGTCGTTGATTCCAAGTGCTTGCAGGTCTGTACATGTATTATCTCTCCACCGTCTTCTTGGTCTACCTCGGGGTCTACGGTCATTTATTTCCTGAGTGTAAGCGAGTTTTGTTTCCCTATTATCTTCCATTCTTTCTATATGCCCCAGCCATTGTAGTCTATTAGCCTTCATGATACCAGTGATTAGCGGGGACTTAAACAGATCATAAATGTCTTTGTTACTTCTTCTTTTCCACTCTCCACTTTGTGTATCCCTAATGGGTCCAAAGATGCGTCTTAAAATTTTGTTCTCAAAGGTTTGTAACAAGGCTTCGTCTCCTTTCGTTGTACTCCAGGTTTCAGAGCCATACAGCACAACTGGTCTGATCAGTGTTTTGTATATTGTGATTTTGGTGTTACGAGATAGCGCCTTTGATTTTAGTAGATGTTGTAGTGCATAGTATATCTTATTTCCAGAGTTGATTCTAGTTTGTATTTCTTCCCTTATGATGTTGGAGCAGTTGAAGATTGTACCCAGGTATTTGTATGTTTCCGTTCTTTTAATGGTCATATTATCTATTTGTATTATACAACATACGGAAGTAAAAATGTATTGAAATACACACACAAGACGAGATTTGCAGGTGTACTTAAATGGCCAAGACATTTGTCTTGTTAAAACTCTCTCACACAGAGGTTTTAATATCTTGGTATCATATGGATACTTGAGAAGGGCGCGGTTGTAAAAACAACTAGGAAACGTCACGGTACTTCGGTCAGATAAGCATGTTTAAGAACATAGAAGAGAGAAACCTCTTCAGCAATCATCTTAAAGTGGTGTATGGGAGAATACATGAGTTGGCGATGCAGATATGTAAGTTGCCAAGTTACTATCCACCAAACTACAAACACCGACTTTATGTGATACTGTGACAGAATTAGTACAGAACTAATTACCATAGAATAACCCATCAAAGCAGGGGGGGGGGGACTCCTGTCACAGACTCACCTAAAGGGCAGTACCAACCTAAAAGAACGAGACACTGGCGAAGGGATATAAATCCAGCTAAAGGGAAAGAACCGAGTCACTCGAAGGCTCGAATAATCTAGAGCCTTCTCGAAGGAACGGTCAGTGGGTCCACAGCCACGTGGACACTGATGGGGCCCGCCGATTGCGGGGTCCACGAGAAACTCAGAGGGAGTTACCACCCGTGTCGGATTGCGACACGTGTGGAAGGACAGACACAGACTGGACATCGAGGAAGCAACAGGGCTTACCTTAGGGGACTTGATAGTTTCAGACCCAAGTGTTTTAGGGGTCTTATACATACATTATTATATGTTAGATAGCTGCTAGAGTTGTTGTGATAATCATGTTCATTGTACACTCCTGTGATACGCAACTTGTTAAATGCTGGCTTGTGAAAACTCACTTCGCCAGCGTACTGTAATATAACTGTAAATAAATAATGCTCGATTGTATCTGAACGGAGTTTGTTGCCTGTATGAGCCCGAGTTTCAATCCCCTAGAGATCTAGGACTGTGACAGTATTATTTGCATTCTCCTCAGAAACTACATTTCCACAGCCATCAGATGTTTTTGAGCTTGTCTGCTCATTGTACACGCTTCACATCCATACAAAAGTACAGGTTCTATGTATCCCCTCAACACTCTTTTTCTCGTTTCCATTGACATCTTTTTATTGGTCAGTAGGTTTTCCATCTGGCAAAATGTTACCTTCGCCATTGCAATTCTTATTCTAATCTCTTCATGGCACCTCCCAGCAGATGCTATAACTGTTCCGAGATACTTGCTTGTGTTCGCTGGCTGTGAACTCCAACGCGAAGTCCTGTATGTCGGATGAAGACATCCTGTTGTCCAATATCAGTGTGATGTTATACCGGACTGAGGTTTGCGTGAGTATCCGTTGTCCCATATTTGGCTTATGGTGTGCAGACTGGTGGTTCCTCGCCATGCAGGCAGATGCTCTCCGGCTTCGGGGGAAGTTTCGAGATAATTGTACCGATTCACTTGTTAAAGAATATTCCCATTTACTTGTATATTACATTGTGGTATTTCCTTCTTTTTCTATTAGTAACGACCATAATCTGCGTCTTCTTACAATTTAATTCTAACCCAGGTTGTTCACTGTGTGCAACAATCGTACCTACTAAATCTTGCTGATCCTGCTCATTGTCTACAATCAATACTGCATATCTAATGTTATTGATGTTATGTCTCCCAGTGATAATTTATTTTATATCGTCAACATTTCTGAAAATACTTTTACTGTGCATGGAAAAAAAAGAAAGAAAGATCTGGAGACCTTACACATCGCTGTCTCACACCTCTCTTAATAGGCTGATATTGACCCACTTCATTATCAATCTTTATGGCAGCTTGTTTCCAATATATATATATATATATATATATATATATATATATATATATATATATATATATATATATATATATATATATATTGGCCACATAATGAGAAGACAAAAACTGGAACAATTTGTGACAACCGGAAAGATTTGCGGCAAAAGAGACAGATGAAGACAGCGTGAGAAGATTCTTGACAGTCTTGTGTCATGTCACGGAAGGGAGTCAACACAAGAATTGAACCGTGCCATCGGAGACCGCAATTTGTGGAGAGGATCGCCCACGCCAGCGGGCAAGGCACTGGATGCCGGATGATAATGATAAAGATTGGCCCCTTTCGGCCGATATATCCGACTTCTTGCGGGCTTTAGTTTTCTGGGTTCGCTTCATTGTTGTGACGTCATCTGTGTTCGTTCTATCTGCATTTGTGCTCCCCAACAAAAATATTTCTAACGGCCACATCTCTGGATTCCCGCTAACTCTGATATTCTTTGGGAGCGCGATTCAAATCTTTGATGGTCATTTGTTCACGATCCACGACTTTGGGTACCATAAAACGAGCAGATAAACCAGCTGGCTCCGGCAGTGAAGTACGGGGTCCCCCGTTATTGAATAACGAAGACATAAACAATAGATTGCACGATTTATTGCCTGGCATGGTTCGCTGCATGCCGCCAGGTACATACTGCTGAAAGCGTGCAATAAATCGTGTAATCTATTAATAGTTTCTCTCTTCGTTATTCAAATTCACTACGGGAAAACATTGTGTTGAATATCTCGTCTGGCCGAGCGAGAACAATGCAGGATGTCTCCTTCGGGAGACCCGGGTTCTAAGCCTCGGTAAGATGTGGATTTTTTTTTTTCTGTCGGGGGAAATAAGAACACCCTAACCTGCACAGTTCGCGGCGACTACACTAGCCAGGCGGCCTTAATTCCTCAGGCCCAAGACCCCCCGCCATAGACCGCAAGGTACTATATTGGCAATAAATAACAGTTATGACAGTTATTCCCCCTCCCCCCCCCCCCAAAAAAAAAAATAACGATTGGGACACTAGCCATGCATGACTGATTGACAAGCTGAGAGAAAAGAACTCAACGGAAGCCACATCAGGCTGAGAGACTGGAGGATTTCTGTTCTTACTGCGCATCGACTCAGTCAGGTGTGACTGACGGGGGATATTGTGCATGTGGTCAGTGCGATGTAGCGATTAGGAACAAGGAAGTATCCATGTTGGGGTGCACACATGGAGATAAAACGGACACAAATGACTTCAACCACAATGAAGCTAACCTGGATAACTAAAGTCTGGAAGAAGTCGCATGTGTCGGCCAAAAGATGCCAATCTTACAGCCCTGTGAAACCACCAGTGGATGACGATGTGTCTCATTCTGCAGCCAGGTTAAGTCACAGCATCAGCTCACACATTTCCGGTGGTCCCGCGGTAAAAGGATAACCACTGGTGGGCAACTGTCAAGGACACCCGCTCATTGTTGCGCTCAGATTAATTTACGAAAGTAAATGTTTGTTTTCAATGTTCTCTACAGCTGCAGAACCGAAGTAGCAGCAAAATAGATGAATGCAGTTAGTGATCCATAGCTTGACTGCTTGTATGGAATTAGAGAGCTAGAACTGAGATGTTACTTCAACTTCAAGTGACGAGGGTCAGCATGACCAAATAGATCAGATCGCATGCTCTTAAATGTCCGGCGTGCTGCTGCCGAGGTAGCGAGTTCAGTCCCTACACCGGTAAGTTGGACTAAAATGTTGACTTCTCGTCCTGGACTTTGGGACGTAAATTATAAGTACTTCAGAAGTCGGAGTGGGTTCGCCTGATGGCGAGGGACACTGGTATCAGGGAAAGCTAACCCACACGCAAAAATCAAGCAAGTGCTCTTAAAAAGCTTAAAAGTCGACAGGGTCGACTTCATTGCACCGGGTTTTATCCCATGTGGCTCGGTCTCTTTCCGCAGCGTGGAAAGCGTCGCACAAAGCACAAACTCCGTAGCTTTTAGCGACGACCCACATGAGTCTCGGAGTGCTCTAGAAGTCTCATCTCATCATGTTCTTCTTGTACCTTGCGGTGTCGAGGTGAAGTATAAACAGCGGGAGAATGCCCGCTTATGGGCTTCATGTATCGATATCCCCATGGACTCTGTTATTCCCTCCGTCCATCGTTTACGTGGTCGGCATCTTCCTTTGCTTCCATCTAGTCTGTACATTTGCTTGTTGTGGTATACTGTTAGTTGGTAACCTACTTGCATGGCCAAACCATTTGACTTGCTGCCTTCTAATAAAATCTAGCGCAGCTATAACCCCTACTTTAATCCTGATTTCTTCATTTCTGATCTATCTCTTCTTAATATATTGAGTATTCTTCTCAGGAATCTCATTTCTGTTGTGATTTTCCTTTTCTCTTTTTCTGTCATTGTCCAAGTTTGGCATTGGTAACATAGTTGGTAGGAAGATTGTGTTGTAAAGTGCTTTCTTAGTAGTTATTGATACATGTCTTTTCTTTAGTATTGGTGCCATTTCTCCAATGAGTTGATCTGCCTTATTGCATCTATTTTCGATCTAGTCTTCTGATTTGCTATTTGATGATATTATACTTCCTAGGTACTTGAAACTCTTTACTTGTTTCAAGGAATGTTCGTTTATGTGAATTGTTGTTGTTTCTTCTTGATTAGTTATAGTCATCACCTCTGTTTTGCTTGTGCTAATTTTCATGTTATGTTCCCTACACATTTCGTTTAGACTATTCATGTGGTCTTGCAATTCAGCTTCTGATTTTGCTATTAGTGCTTGGTCGCCCGCACACAGGAATTCTCTACCGGTGTAATTTGCAGATGGTTCTTCTTCTGTGTTCTCGTCATATGTTGTCTATATATGTTATGAACAAGAGAGGGGACAGGACACAACCTTGTCGTACTCCAGATCTTATGGTGAAGGGTTTTGAGTGTCCTCCAGTTGCTCTCACTATGCATTCACTGTTGTTGTATAAACTTCTACATAGGTTTGTTAGATGTTTACTCACTCCATATTAGAAGTAGTAGCACATATATAGACTACGCTTGAGTTGAAAGCGAGGGAATGCAAAACACACACACACAAAACTTCAAGTGGCGATCTTGGGAACAGGTTAAATCACGGAAGTCTGGCTGACAAAGTGGGCATCGAAGGAGAAAGGCTAATCCGATCTTCGAAAATATAGTGCTGATGTCAGCCTAAGGGTACAAATATTTCCGTTGAGCTATTATTAGAGATAACACAACCAATACATTTTGTTTTACAAGAGGAACAACATAAAGGCAAAATTATGTCTAAAGATTCATGTATAATAACCAATCACTCATGAAGGATAACATATAGTTAAATCATGATTTAATACAGCAATTAAATATAATGAAGCACTTTATAACCAATTTAGCACTTTATAACTCATGTAGAACAATATATAGACAAAATCACATTTCTTCTTCGCTCCTCTTCTGAGGGAGTATTTCCACAAGTGCTCAATCCTCATCTTCAACAGCCAGGGAAGAGTTCCAAAACTAATGGTGCCCGTTGCATTCTGATTATATGTCCGGCTTGCTTTAGCTCTGAATGACGACTGTTGACCAGATCCTCTAACCACCCCCTTGCTGCTGCATTCTCTTTAGACAAGTAGTTCTCAACCTTTTTTTTTTTGGGCCCGTGCCCCTCCCCCCTTTTTTCACCATATTTTCAGAACGTCATTCCCCCCTTTCATATTTCCTACCTAAAAATTTGGCCCGTGCCCCCTTCACCATATTTTAAGAACGTCATCCCCCCCCCCCCTTTTTCGTATTTCCTACCTAACCCCCCCCCCCCCCCCTCCTTACACAGTGTACCTAATAATGGAAGCTAAATTTAATAGCACATACTAATACAAGTCTAGACGTCCACATAAAACGTGATTTGTGAGTCTACTTACTTTATAAAATGAATTTTAGAAGGGTTAGACATACAGAATCGTAAAGTAGGGAGAGAAAAACAATATCAAGTAATCGGTTCTTGTATTAACGCGATCTTGAAATAATCGTAATTCCTCCTCCCCCCCCCCCCCCCTTTTCAATCAATCAATAAATCATGTGCCATGCCGGAAAGCGTGTGCGGTCATGACTCGCCATTTCACTCGATCACCAGTGTCGTGGATCAGCTCAGTGTTCCTGTCTCGTCCATGCCATGTGGCCAAGCCATCCAGGTATTTTCCTCTCGGTCTTCCTCTTGGTCTGTTCCCCTTGATCTTGCCAGTTGTCACTAAGTTCTCCAACCCATTTCTTCTCATAACATGTCCAAAAAATAATTTTGACTGTCTACGTCTAATTTCTCTAATCAGTCTACGATGTTCATTTGTCTCCTGTAGTACTTGGTCATTGGTTTTTCTGTCTGTCCATGGTATTCCTTGGAAACCCTAAAATTCCCCCCTGGGGGAGGGGGTGGGGGATTCCCCACCGGTTGAGAACCAGTGCTCTAGACCATGACAGGAAGTATCCCACGCCTTGTTATACATCTCACAGATCACCGTGTCTGACTTCGGCACACATTTGTGTGATGTTTGCTTCCCCTAGACAGATTCCATCCAAGGTATGAGCTCTATCTATCCACGTAGATCGCCCTGGTCATCCACTGCACCTGTATTCGTCTCCAGTCGTCTTGTCACTGGATTCAGATGGACTCAGGCGAGAGAGTGAGGTTGACGAATTGCGCAACTCTTCCCCACTTTAATCCAATTCATCGCGCAAGTCATTTTTCATCCAACCATCATCAACCCGTGGGTAGCCTTTCTTTCCTAACAGGTTTGCCAGGACAGCAGCCGTAATGCCAACTCTTTGCAATTTCCAACTGCCGTGGAATGTTTGACTTGTACGGCTTGTACATGGGAATCTCCTATTGTTTTCTTTCCCCCTAATCTGCTCACCTAGTTTCAGAGGTCACAGGTTGTGAGAATTGTATGGGTTGTTTTTGCCCTAGCCATGCGGGAGTGCGGGGGAATGAACAGGCTGATAGGCTGGCAGGGAATGCACCTCTTGGTAGTAGATTACTTATGGACAAGGGGGGGGGGGGTGGTCGTGCACCTGTGGGACCAGGTGGAGAAGGCGGGAGAACAGATTGAGAAGGTAGGGGAACAGATTGAGAAGGTAGGGGAACAGATTGAGAACCCGTATGTGGAAAGGATGAGATTGCGGAGGATTGGCAGGGGTTCTGGAAGAATCTAAAAACTGAGAGGGAAGACCATGAGAAATTTCAACCAGAAAGCGGTGGGAACAATTAGCAATTCAACTCTTCTCTGGCTTTTAAAAGACGGGACGGAGCGCATATGGGAATGTCCTGAGTGCAGTGATGTCGATTCTTAGCTCAACTCAACTAAGCTCAACTTGCCCTTATCTGAGAAAGCTAGATATCCCACCTCACTACCCAAGAGCTCAGCATATTGTGAAGCTCTCCTAGCAATACAGCAATTGCACTAATAATCCAGAATCACATTTTAAGATGACAATAACATCTAAACATTCATAAATCACATGTTTTAACTCATTAATATTCATTAATTGCCATGGGATGATTAATTGTCTTAAGCGACTTCCCAAATCTACCATGGGCTTATATATTGCCAAAATGTTGTCATTGCCAAAATGTTGTCTCAATTAAAATATAAATACAGTAGTTTTCCCTAAGCAACCTCCTTTAATTTGATATATAATACAACATGTCTACTACCGTTTTAACAACTTTTAGGACATAACTGTGACACGCTCCTGCTTCTCATTTTTCGCGATCCATTTTTGTTTGGTCAAAACCTACTTTTTGTTTCGCATTGAATCTGTTAAAATAGCCCTTTGATGTGCTGGCGCAGAGGTAGCGGGTTCAAACCCTACACCAGTTAGTTGGACTGAAATGTTGACTTGTCGTCCTTGACTTGGGGACATTTATTACAAGAACCTTTGAAGTCGGCGTGGGTTCACTTGATGGCGGGGACAATGGTAATAAGGAAAGCTAATCCACACACAAAAAATCAATCCAGTGCGGAGTTGATAGCAAACTACGCTGGTAAAGTCATGAGCATAGTCGGAAGCGGATTTGAAGCCTGGGCTCATCGCTTGTAAAAGTGAGAGAAAGATTGGCCAGCTATTCCTTCTCAAGGCCTACATGTGATAGCGATATCACACCACAAACCCATAGCATGAAATTGCTTCAAGAAAATTTATTTATTTATGTTTAAGAACAATTAAAATCTCGACTGGACGGAGCAAGAACATGGTTAAAAGCATATTTACATGGCATTAAACAACAAAACATTAACAGATCCACCAATCTGGCAGTTCAGTTTGCATAAATCAAGGAAATTAAGGCTCCCTGAAGTATAAAGAGAATGGTGAGTTCTAGAACATCATGTGTCACCGCCTCAGTGGTGCTAGTGTGTTTATTATAATTATAACAGTCAAAAGCACTCAGTGTGTAAAATCTGTTGGTGGTGTGCAGAAGTTGTATGTAACATAGATAAAAGAGTTTAGACACAAATAATAGAATTAGGTAACTATGACAAATGAGTTTACACACAAATAATAGAATTAGCTAACTATGACAAATGAGTTTAGACACAAATAATAGAATTAGGTAACTATGACAAATGAGTTTAGACACAAATAATAGAATTAGGTAAATATGACAAATGAGTTTAGACATAAACATATAATTATTTATCTGATTCAGTGCCGAAAGATATAATAGGGAAACAAAACTCGCTTACACTCAGGAAATAAATGACCGCAGATCCCGAGGTAGACCAAGAAGATGGTGGAGAGATAATATATATACAGACCTACAAGCACTTGGAATCAACGACTGGCAAGAGAAGGTCCACCAGAGAGACGAATGGAGACGGCTTGTATTTGCAGCAAAGAACCTCAATGGCTCGGAACGCTGAAGAAGAAGAAGAAGTGGCGAAGGATAACATATCACTAAATGTGACCTCCCATTTGGACAGAACAAAGATATATCGCCATACTAGGGTCATCTCGTTATTTGTTTTGTTTCATGGTATCTTCTGTTCATTTGTTTGTGTAACATATTTGGTCCAAACCTACCTTTTGTTTGGCACTGAATTGAGTTACTCTGAGGAAGAATTACGTCTACTATCTGCATTCTCCAATGCTTGTTCTGAATTTGGTTTCTTCTTCTTCTTCTACGTTCATCCAGAGTTTTTTTTGTTTTTGTTTTTCCGGATGTGATTGCGTTGTGCCTGTTTACAGCAAAGCTGCGTTCTTGCGCCATTAGGCCGACACATCTGACTTCTGCGGGCATTTGTTGACCGGGTTAACCATCCCGGGAATTTGGTTTAATAATTAGCAAAAAGAAGACACAGATTATGTCACAAGGTGCACATGATGTACCATCAATCTTTATTGACGACGCCGAACTAGAGATGGTCGACCATTTTACATATCTGGGATCAGAGGTAAATAGCAAATTATCCCTAGATCAGGAAATCAATATCAGGATTGGTAAGGCAGCAACAACAAGAACAGGTTAACAAAAAGAGTCTGGGAGAACGGAAGCTTATTGCCAAAACAAAAGTCCTTGTCTATCAAGCCTGTGTCCTTAGTACTCTTCGTTATGGCAGTGAAGCCTGGTCAACTTACTCACACCAGGAGAAACGTTTCAATAGCTTTCATATGTGGTGTCTGCGAAGAATACTTGGTATTAAGTGGCAAGACAAAATCACAAATACTGAAGTATTGGAAAGATCTGGTTGTGTGACGATTTGTTCCATGCTCAGTCTTTGTAGACTTAGATGGATAGGACACATTTGGAGGATGGATGAAGGTAGAATGCCAAAGGACATCATTTTTTGGTGAATAACAGATGAGTAAGAGATCTCAGGGTAGGCCTCTACTATGATACAAAGATGTGTTTAAGCGAGACATGATTGATACAGGCATTGATAATGCACATTAGGAGCAAGTCACCGCCGAACATGTTACATGAAGGGCAAATATCAGAAATGAAATAAAGACAAAGGAGAAAATTATTGCAGATAGGTCTTACACCGTGCGCATGAGACGTAAGATGGTGCGTGATGGTGGAAATGAACATGTGTTCATGTACATCCATTGTGGACGAACATTTATAGTGCAAACTGGTTTGATCAGTCACATTCGCTACCGCCATGGGTTATAGTTATTATACCTTCTTGAAGCACAATGTAACAAACTATCGTCTGTCAAGACGGCAAGGTGCCAATGAATGAATCAATCAGTTAACTAAAACAAATGAGTTTAGTCATAAAAAATGTAATTATGTAACTAAGACAAATGAGATCAGACATAAAAATAGAATTACGTTGCTATAACAAAAAAGTTTAGTCATAACTATCAGAATTATATAACTATGACAAAAGAGTTAAAACGTAAAAATATCTGGCATTCAATATTACATTTCACAATAAAGTGAATTATTGTACAACATGAGATGAAGTAAATGACTGGTAAATGACATCCAAAGATAAATAATTGTTTTAAAAATTCATTCTGTCTTTCATCTTCTACTAGAGGTTGTAGAGCTACCTGATGGTAGTGTATGTCTTAGTTAGGGTATGTCTTCAGTATGACTCAGTATGTCTTCAGTATGTATTCAGTATGACTCAGTATGTCTTCAGTAATGCACAGTATGCCTTCAATATGTATTCAGTATGTCTTCAGTATGACTAAGTATTATGCCTTCAGTATGTATTCAGTAGGCCTCTAAGCTCTTCCTAATGTGTTCATTCACATTCCAAGATTCACTGCCATACAGCAAACACTGGCTCTTTTTAGCATTTCTGTCCTCTCTTTCTGACATTTAAAAATAGTTACTTATGATGGCATAAGACACTTTTAATTTTCTGAAATATAGTTTTTTGATTGGTCTATACAGCTATTAATCACACACATAACTCATGTAACTGTTAATCTTTGCCACACATATAATGCATGTACGAGGGCGAGTCAATAAGTAAGCCACACAGTTCTGTGGGATGGCAGGTAAATGTAGCTGGTGTTTTCTACAGGTGTCATTAGGTGACAGCAACATTGAACTTTATATTCCCGTTCGTCAGGTGGCGCTGGGTGTCTCATACGCATGTGCAGCGAATAAACAAAATGGCGACTGTACTTACGGAGTGTACAACCAAAGAGCAACGTGCTGTTGTGCGTTTTTTGTGGGCAAAAGGACTGCCTGAAAAGGACATTTATAAGGAAATGCTTCCTGTTTATGCTGGCTACCAGCCCGAATCAAAGCGTGTTTCAATGCAATGGAAACATCCTTCTTTGCCTTGTGTCCAAAGATTCAAGATTACGCTATCAGCAGGGAAGGTTGGGCTGACAGTGTTCTGGGATTGTCAAGGAGTGCTTTTAACCAATTTCAAGAAGAAATATGACAATGTTAATTCTGAATCATACTGTGAAGTTCTATCATGATGCAATTCAAAGAAAGCGTCCAGGACTGCCGACTAGAGGAGTGTTGCTTCTTCATGACAATGCCAGACCACATACGGCTCAATTAACTCAGGAGAAAATTAACCAACTAAGATGGGAAGTTCTGGAACATCCACCTTACAGCCCCGAGTTAGCCCCTAGCGATTTCCACCTGTTTGGTCCACTGAAAACCCACCTTGGCGGGGGATATTTCACGAATGATGCCAAAGTTGAATGTAACGTGAAAACATGGTTTAGAAAACAGAGCATGCAGTTCTATGCAGCGGGTTTGGGAGGACTGATAAAACGATGGGATAAGTGCATCAATGTTGGTGGAAATTATGTTGACAAATAAAGGGACAATGTATGTATAAAAATAAACAGGTTTAAAGTTGTTATCATATTTAGTTATTTTTCTACAGCCATTTGTGACTTACTTATTGACTTCCCCTCGTACCCGTTAATCTCTGCCACACATATAACTCATGTAAGTGTTAATCTCTGCCACACATATAACTCATGTAACTGTTAATCTCTGTCACACATAACTCATATAAGTTCTGTGTTTATCTCTGCCACACATATAACTCATGTAACTGTTAATCTCTGTCACACATATAACTCATGTAACTGTTAATTTCTGTCACACATATAACTCTTGTAACTGTTAATCTCTGTCACGCATATAACTCATGTAACTGTGTTAATCTCTGTCACAGATATAACTCATGTAACTGTTAATCTATGTCACACATATAACTACTGTAACTGTGTTCATCTCTGCTACACATATAACTCATGTTAACTGTTAATCTCTACCACATATATAACTCATGTAACTGTTAAATCTCTGTCACAGATATAACTCATGTAACACTATAATCCATGCATAGATACCAAACACTTAGCGAACGTTATTTCAAAACTATAAGTAAATGACGTAGAGATTCACTGTTACACATAGCTTTCTATTTGTTACCTACTGTTTACCCAAAAACATTTGTGGTCATAGAGCAAGACAGAATTAATAAATACAACATGGCTATCTTGTTGATTACTTGATGCTCCTGCTGGGTCACAACCAAAGAAAAACAGCTCTTCAACATGCAAAGTTTAGTTATCTTCAACAGCTTCGTATCTGAAACAAGAAAGAAAATTAGGTTTTCTTTGTCATCATTTAGTATGTCTATTTCACATTTTCCATTGGAGCATCAGGGTGATTACTGAAGCAATTCCCTGGAAACGCAAGGAGGGGTTAAAGGGCAAGAGGTCTGACTTTATTGCCCCAAGGTTTCTTCTTCTCTCCTTCTTTTCGTTCATCCGGAGTGTTTTTTCAGATGTGATTGCGGTGTGCGTTAGGCACCCTTGGGTCGAAACCCTTAGGTCAACACATCCGGCTTCTGCGTGCATTTTTGACCAGGTTAGCATTCCTGGGAGACTCTCACTTTTGTGGTACCGTCCACCTCCCAGCTGGTCGAGTTGGAACGGTCGAAGACTTTGCAGTCATCCCTCAAAGGAAGGCAGGGACAGTCCATAGCATTTTCCGCCATCCTGGGTGGCTTCCATAATTGCAGAGCCGACACATAATGCTCTGGTACTGGGCTCAAAGAGGGAATCGTCAGTCCTGCTCATAGCTGCTTTAATTCCTCACTTCAATATATTGGGTACCTCGTTAACCCCGGGCCATTCCCGCACAAACCAGACAGGTCTGCAGACGGTATCCACTCAGCGAGTTTTCGACACGGACATGTGCTTGTCGTTGCGCCCGTCAGAGCTGGTCCAGGCACGACGGACATTCGGAAAACTACCTAGTCAGAGCTGTTCCGAACAAGAGCGGCATTCGGAAACTAGGTAGTCAGAGCTGTTCCTAGCACGAGAGACATTCGGACGAGACATTTCACTCGGACGTAAATGCGTAGTGCCAATTTTTATTTTGCCTCCCGTAGGACGGCAATTCCCGCTTCGGCGGGCATTTTTTAGTGAGGTTAGCCTTCCTCGGGCCCCAAGGTTTTAATCCATATAGCTTGGTCTCTTTCCACAGAGCATTAACTCACTTGCTTTGGTTATTTTATATTTTGTTATGCTATGCTATGTTATGCTATATGAATAAAATTTGGTGGAACTGCAGTAAAGCTGTGGAAGTGTAAACAATATAAAATAACACAAAGTAGTGCAGTTTTACAGAACAGAATTACGAAACATACAGGACGTTGCGGCGATTAGCCTTCATCAGCAAACAAATACATACACAAAACACAACATATAGTCACAGAGAAGACCCTCCGGTGACTACATTAAGGTGTAAGGATGGGATGAGAAGAATAAGAATATGAAAAAATGAAAGCAATGAAGAAAAAATGAAAATTTGAAAAAAAATGTTGCTACTTATCTCAGATTCCTAAGCTGTGTACTAACACAAATGTCACTGTTATCTTCTTTTATACACAACCGAGGGAGTCTGTGGGTCATAGGGACTTCTTCTTCTTCGTTCATCCGGAGTTTTTTTTCGGACGTGATTGCGTTGTGCCTGTCCACAGCAGAGCTGCGTTCTTGCGCCGTTAGGCCGACACATCCGACTTCTGCGGGCATTTGTTGACCGGGTTAACCTTCCCGGGGGTTTCTTAGGACGTTTGGCTCTCACTGTTGTGGTGTTATCCCCCATCCCAGCTGGCCCATATAGAACAGCCAAAGACATCCTGGTCAGCCCTCAAGGGAAGGCAGGGGCAGACCATGGGCATTCCCCGCCATCCAAGGAGGCTTCCATACTTGCAGAGCCAACACACAGCGCTCTGGTACTGGGCTCACCCAAGGAATCGTCACGTCCTGCACATGGCTGCTTAGCCTCACTTCCGTATATTGGGCCTTCCATTCACCATAGGCTGTTCTTCCGGAAACCAGAAGTATGCAGTCTGCAGATGACATCCACACAGTGAGCTTTCGATTCGGACATTCCACATAATGGATTTGCTATCCAAGCAATATTCCATTTCGTGCCACTAGGACACTTTTTCCACCTTTTATGAAGCCCACACAGTGTGCTTTCGATTCGGACTTCCCACATAATGGATTTGCTATCCAAGCAATATTCCATTTCGTGCCACTGGGACACTTTTTCCACCTTTTATGAAGCCCACACAGTGAGCTTTTGGTTCGGACTTTCCACGTAATGGATTTGCTATCCAAGCAATATTCCATTTCATGCCTCTGGGGCGCTTTTGTAACCGACATACCTGTGGTATGAAGTGCGACAGTCTAAATACTTCTTCATGCACCTTTAAATGTCAACCTGAATGTAGTTAAAGTAAGCTGCAGTCAACTTGAGCTTGTTGATATCTCCATAGAGCTTGTCCTCAAATGAAGCAGGTGTGGGCCAAAATATCTTTCTCTGTTCTGCATATATTGGGCACTCCTGCAGCAAATGTTTAGCTGTCATTTTACCAGTTCCACAATTGCATTCATCGGTATCTCCTATCTTTAGTTTATTGAACAAGTGGTATTTCAGCCTGTTATGTCCTGTGCGGAGTCTGAAGATTGCTACTTGTTCTCTTCGGTCGAGTTTGTAATATGCATCATCCTTCTGGTGACCTGGATGCTCTGATTCCCATTTGGTTCTATAAGTGCTTTTTATCAACCTCTTTGCCTCGTTATAGGTTATGTCTATGTCAGGCTGTGGTAGTCGTCCGCCCTCTTTTGCCAGTCTGTCAGCCTCTTCATTTCCAGGTATACTGCAATGTGATGGTATCCACTGTATTACAACTTTTTTGGATTTCTGGCATAGACCATGGAGTGCTGCTCTTAGGTCAGCTATTTCTGTGCTGTAATTGCTCTTCAGTATTGAGACAGCTGACTTTGCATCTGTAAAGATAGCTATTTGCGTCTCTTTATTTTCCTCCATCAAGAGCATTTCTGCTGCAGTTTTCAGAGCCTCTACCTCCGCTTTGAAGTTACTTGAAAACTTTCCAGTTGCCACTGAATGTGTTTTTTTCACTCCATTTTTTAAATTTAGGAGAATTCCTCCTCCTCCATTCTCTACTGAATTTTTGGCTGATCCATCTGTATATGCATGGGTCCAATTGCTGCTTGGGTAATGTTCTTTTATGTAGTTTAGGGTTATTTCTCTTCTTTCGGTTTCATGCTGAGTGTTCTTTTTCTCAATACCAGGAATGTTTTCTATCATCTCAGGTAGTAGCTGCTGTCTCCAAGCTGGGAACTTGTCTGCATTGTAAATGGGTTTGACTGTTGATATGTTAAGTATGGGATCTGCCCTAATCTTTCGTTTTGCAGTTTCTACAAAGTTGCTACGCTTCAGTCTTCCCTTTCCAAAACCACTAAACCTTTTATACATAGGGTGGTCTGTCAATCTTCTAAATTTTTCACCTTGTTGCTGGGCTCTGCTATCTCTTCTATCCTGCATTGGTTGTAAACAAGTGATCTTTTCTAGTTCATTAATAGGCGTTGTCTTCAGGCTTCCAGTTATGATTCGCATTCCTTGATTTTGGACTCTACTTATTTTGTTAAAGTTTGACTTAGCTGCTGTTGCCCAAGCTGCAATGCCATATTCCAGTACTGGCCTCACCCGTCCAGTATATAACTTCTTGAGAACTTTCTCATCTGCTCCCCACGTTGTACCAGCAAGCTTTTTCATGATTGCCATTCTTTGCCTTGCTCTTGTTCGATTTTTCTCAACCTGTGTCTTCCATGTCAGGCGACGATCAAAGGTGACTCCTAGATAGTTTGGATTTTCTTCATGGCGCAATATTTTTCCATTCAATACCAGCTTAGGTTGCTGAGTTTTAGTTGAGAGGGAGAATACTGTGCATGTTGTTTTCTCCTCACTTATCTTCACTAGCCATGATTTTGACCAGTCCTCTAGCGCTAATAGGGCTTGCTGTATTCTGCTGTTAGCTGTACTAATATATTCTTCAGATGTCCATATGGCTAGGTCATCTGCAAAGGATGATGTGTGTACTCTGGCTGGAAAATTTTCCGTGATGTCGTTTATATATGCTAGGAACAATGTTGGTGAAAGAACTCCTCCTTGGGGGACACCTTGCTCCAACAGCATCATTTTGCTGGTTTGTCCTTGTACTTTTGTCCTGGCAGTTCTGTTCTCAAGGTAGTGGCTGATCCATTTGTACATTTTCCCACAAACATGCATTTTTTGCAGTTTTACTTTCAGTCCTTCCTTCCATACTTTATCAAATGCTTTTTCTAAATCTATCCAGACCGCTAGTGTGTGCTTTTTCTCTTGGAAGGCATCCTCTATTTCCTGAGCTATATAGGTTATTTGATCTTCAGTGGATCTGTACTTTCTGAATCCTGCTTGGTGAGGTGTTAAGAGTTGGTTTTCTTCCAGATGCCATGTTAGCCTGCCATTGATAATGCGTTCCATTAATTTTCCTACACAGCTAAGAAGACTGATAGGTCGATAGCCATTTGGTTCTTCCAGGTCTTTTCCTTTCTTTGGGACTGGTATTAGTATAGCTTCCTTCCATGCCTGTGGGACTATTCCCCTCTTCCAGCTGTAATTTAGGACTGCTAGTAGTTTCTTTTTTGCCTTAGTGCCTAGTCCTATTAGCATTTCATTTGTGATTCCATCCTTTCCTGGTGATGTCTTCTTTTTTAGGGTATTCATTGCCTGTTCCATTTCTTCCATTGTTAGATTTGCCATCATATATTCTGCTGCTGTCTCTGTATATCTATGATGTATCTGTTTATCTTTGATTGCTTTCTTCTGTTCGGCTGTAATATCAATGTAGTTCTTAACTACATATCAATAGCTCTTAACCTACTCCTCTGTGCCTTGACTCCACAGCACAGGGGAAGGTGACCACCAGTAGTCATGGGTGGACCCCCTCGAGGCAGGGGGCCCGGCACTATCACCGCCTGATGAGACTTCACGGGATTAGCACCATAACGATTAATTTTCATCTGTGGCATCATGAAATGATAAAGTTACGTTGCACTTCTTTGTCAAGCCTGTGGCTCAGTACATCCGATTTCGACAAGCATTTTTCGGGATGCTTTCCCTAGCCTTTGACTGTCCCCAGTCTACCTACAAGGCAGCAGGTTTGTGCGTCACTTCGTCTGGTCCCTCTCCCTTGACCTGTCCGACATGGGTGACCCTACCAGTAGCTGTGCTACCGTCGGCATAGCTCTTGGGGTCATTGGAACGCTCAAGCCCCTCTACCTCGTCAAGGTGGACGCACGGCAGAGGGGGGTCATAGGGACTGGGGTAAGGGATTATACCGGGGGTAGTGGGTGGTAACGGTTCAGTAAAAATCCCAAGTACATGAGTGGAAGTGGTACATGAAAAAAAGAGGGGTGGGGGGGGGGGGGGGGGGGGCGAAGGCTGGAAGGTAGGGCGGGAAACTGGAAGCAATGGAGATGTGATAGTTATCTGAGAGTGGAAACTAAGGAGTCCCAGTGGATGTACTTACAATGCATGAGTGGGTGTCAATGAATGGGTTGACCCTAGTGGACGAATATTAAAGAGCAATGAAGTGTGCACCTGAGTATGATGGTGATACTAACAAAACTCATTTTCTGTGCTCCTTTATATTTGTACAAAGCGAGTCCTAAAGTCTGGGTGTACTGATATGTGTGAGCACACATACATACATCTGCACGCATCAACAAACATTCATACAATAGTATACATACACATGTGCATGGTATATATGAGAAAGGAGAGAGAGAGAGAGAGAGAGAGAGAGAGAGAGAGAGAGAGAGAGAGAGAGAGAGAGAGAGAGAGAGAGAGAGAGAGAGAGAGAGAGAGAGAGAGAGAGAGAGAGAGAGAGAGAGAGAGAGAGAGAGAGAGAGAGGAAGGGGGGGGGGGGGGTTAGTATAATTCCTGCGATATGCCAAATGGGGTATGCAAAGTAGAAAGGTCTACACCCCTCTGCCGTGCGTCCACCTTGACGAGGTAGAGGGGCTTGAGCGTTCCAATGACCCCAAGAGCTATGCCGACGGTAGCACAGCTACTGGTAGGGTCACCCATGTCGGACAGGTCAAGGGAGAGGGACCAGACGAAGTGACGCACAAACCTGCTGCCTTGTAGGTAGACTGGGGACAGTCAAAGGCTAGGGAAAGCATCCCGAAAAATGCTTGTCGAAATCGGATGTACTGAGCCACAGGCTTGACAAAGAAGTGCAACGTAACTTTATCATTTCATGATGCCACAGATGAAAATTAATCGTTATGGTGCTAATCCCGTGAAGTCCCATCAGGCGGTGATAGTGCCGGGCCCCCTGCCTCGAGGGGGTCCACCCATGACTACTGGTGGTCACCTTCCCCTGTGCTGTGGAGTCAAGGCACAGAGGAGTAGGTTAAGAGCTATTGACCAAACACCCCGGACTCTCAACATACTACAATGGAATGCCGAAGGAGTTTATAACAAGAAAGCCTCCCTAACACAGCGTCTTCATAAAGATAGAATAGATGTGGCATGCATTCAAGAGACACACCTCAACGCCAATCGCACATTTTCAGTCGAGGGATATCAGGCCACACGTTTTGACCGCGAAGGACACAAAGGAGGAGTTGTAATACTTACACGAAATACAATACCTTGCAGCGAAGTATCTGTGATCTCTGACAACCAAACGGAAATTATAGGTGTTGATATAATGATAAAGGACATGAAAATAAGAATTTACAATCTGTATAGCCCGGCAGATAAGGATCTTACACTCTCAAACATGGAAATAACTGACACAAATTGCATTGTTGTCGGAGACTTTAATAGCCGCTCAGAAAGATGGGGATACCCAGATACTGACAAAAGAGGAGATGAAGTGGAGGACTGGGAAATAGACTCAAATCTCCATCTACTCAACAAAGCGGATGACACACCGAGCTTCTACTCCAGAAGATGGATTACCACTTCTACTCCAGACTTAGCTTTCTGCACAGGAGACATCCTCCACAAAATCGATCGCCATGTGCTTGACCAATTAGCAGGTAGTGACCACAGACCAATCAAGCTTGTAATAAATATGGAGTATGTTCCACAGGAGCAAAAGCCTTTGCCTCGCTGGAATTACAAACGAGCAGATTGGGACAGATTTTCCATACTAACAGACAAATATTGTGAAAACATAAATACACGATATGGCAACATGAAGCAAATGGTGGAAAGTCTAAACAGAGCAATAATACAGGCGGCCACTGAGTCTATTCCAAGAGGAGCGAGGAAAAATTACAAACCATACTGGACTGAGGAACTACAAATTTTGGAGGACAAAGTTGAAGATGCTAGGAAGACCGCAGAGAGAGAACAAACAACTGAAGCGAACATCTCTCTCAAAGCCATCTCAGCAAAATATAAAAGAACAGTAAATCAAACAACAAGAGATTGTTGGAGGAAAAAAACAGAAAACCTGAATTTTGACAGGGATGGAAACAAACTATGGAAACTAGTGAAAGCCATGAACAATGAAGGACCTAGAAACAAACAAATAACAATTAAACAAGGAAATGCCTTGCTTACAGGAAAAAAGGCTGCAAATGCACTAATGGAACACTATGCCAATGCAAACCACATTGATATTACAGCCGAACAGAAGAAAGCAATCAAAGATAAACAGATACATCATAGATATACAGAGACAGCAGCAGAATATATGATGGCAAATCTAACAATGGAAGAAATGGAACAGGCAATGAATACCCTAAAAAAGAAGACATCACCAGGAAAGGATGGAATCACAAATGAAATGCTAATAGGACTAGGCACTAAGGCGAAAAAGAAACTACTAGCAGTCCTAAATTACAGCTGGAAGAGGGGAATAGTCCCACAGGCATGGAAGGAAGCTATACTAATACCAGTCCCAAAGAAAGGAAAAGACCTGGAAGAACCAAATGGCTATCGACCTATCAGTCTTCTTAGCTGTGTAGGAAAATTAATGGAACGCATTATCAATGGCAGGCTAACATGGCATCTGGAAGAAAACCAACTCTTAACACCTCATCAAGCAGGATTCAGAAAGTACAGATCCACTGAAGATTAAATAACCTATATAGCTCAGGAAATAGAGGATGCCTTCCAAGAGAAAAAGCACACACTAGCGGTCTGGATAGATTTAGAAAAAGCATTTGATAAAGTATGGAAGGAAGGACTGAAAGTAAAACTGCAAAAAATGCATGTTTGTGGGAAAATGTACAATTGGATCAGCCACTACCTTGAGAACAGAACTGCCAGGACAAAAGTACAAGGACAAACCAGCAAAATGATGCTGTTGGAGCAAGGTGTCCCCCAAGGAGGAGTTCTTTCACCAACATTATTCCTAGCATATATAAATGACATCACAGACAATTTTCCAGCCAGAGTACACACATCATCCTTTGCAGATGACCTAGCCATATGGACATCTGAAGAATATATTAGTACAGCTAACAGCAGAATACAGCAAGCCCTATTAGTACTAGAGGACTGGTCAAAATCATGGCTAGTGAAGATAAGTGAGGAGAAAACAACATGCACAGTGTTCTCCCTCTCAACTAAAACTCAGCAACCTAAGCTGGTATTGAATGGAAAAATATTGCGCCATGAAGAAAATCCAAACTATCTAGGAGTCACCTTTGATCGTCGCCTGACATGGAAGACACAGGTTGAGAAAAATCGAACAAGAGCAAGGCAAAGAATGGCAATCATGAAAAAGCTTGCTGGTACAACGTGGGGAGCAGATGAGAAAGTTCTCAAGAAGTTATATACTGGACGGGTGAGGCCAGTACTGTAATATGGCATTGCAGCTTGGGCAACAGCAGCTAAGTCAAACTTTAACAAAATAAGCAGAGTCCAAAATCAAGGAATGCGAATCATAACTGGAAGCCTGAAGACAACGCCTATTAATGAACTAGAAAAGATCACTTGTTTACAACCAATGCAGGATAGAAGAGATAGCAGAGCCCAGCAACAAGCTGAAAAATTTAGAAGATTGACAGACCACCCTATGTATAAAAGGTTTAGTGGTTTTGGAAAGGGAAGACTGAAGCGTAGCAACTTTGTAGAAACTGCAAAACGAAAGATTAGGGCAGATCCCATACTTAACATATCAACAGTCAAACCCATTTACAATGCAGACAAGTTCCCAGCTTGGAGACAGCAGCTACTGCCTGAGATGATAGAAAACATTCCTGGTATTGAGAAAAAGAACACTCAGCATGAAACCGAAAGAAGAGAAATAACCCTAAACTACATAAAAGAACATTACCCAAGCAGCAATTGGACCGATGCATATACAGATGGATCAGCCAAAAATTCAGTAGAGAATGGAGGAGGAGGAATTCTCATAAATTTAAAAAATGGAGTAAAAAAAACACATTCAGTGGCAACTGGAAAGTTTTCAAGTAACTTCAAAGCGGAGGTAGAGGCTCTGAAAACTGCAGCAGAAATGCTCTTGATGGAGGAAAATAAAGAGACGCAAATAGCTATCTTTACAGATGCAAAGTCAGCTGTCTCAATACTGAAGAGCAATTACAGCACAGAAATAGCTGACCTAAGAGCAGCACTCCATGGTCTATGCCAGAAATCCAAAAAAGTTGTAATACAGTGGATACCATCACATTGCAGTATACCTGGAAATGAAGAGGCTGACAGACTGGCAAAAGAGGGCGGACGACTACCACAGCCTGACATGACATAACCTATAACGAGGTAAAGAGGTTGATAAAAAGCACTTATAGAACCAAATGGGAATCAGAGCATCCAGGTCACCAGAAGGATGATGCATATTACAAACTCGACCGAAGAGAACAAGTAGCAATCTTCAGACTCCGCACAGGACATAACAGGCTGAAATACCACTTGTTCAATAAACTAAAGATAGGAGATACCGATGAATGCAATTGTGGAACTGGTAAAATGACAGCTAAACATTTGCTGCAGGAGTGCCCAATATATGCAGAACAGAGAAAGATATTTTGGCCCACACCTGCTTCATTTGAGGACAAGCTCTATGGAGATATCAACAAGCTCAAGTTGACTGCAGCTTACTTTAACTACATTCAGGTTGACATTTAAAGGTGCATGAAGAAGTATTTAGACTGCCACACTTCATACCACAGGTATGTCGGTTACAAAAGCGCCCCAGAGGCATGAAATGGAATATTGCTTGGATAGCAAATCCATTACGTGGAAAGTCCGAACCAAAAGCTCACTGTGTGGGCTTCATAAAAGGTGGAAAAAGTGTCCCAGTGGCACGAAATGGAATATTGCTTGGATAGCAAATCCATTATGTGGAAAGTCCGAATCGAAAGCACACTCTGTGGGCTTCATAAAAGGTGGAAAAAGTGTCCTAGTGGCACGAAATGGAATATTGCTTGGATAGCAAATCCATTATGTGGAAAGTCCGAATCGAAAGTTCACTGTGTGGATGTCATCTGCAGACTGCATACTTCTGGTTTCCGGGAGAACAGCCTATGGTGAATGGAAGGCCCAATATACGGAAGTGAGGCTAAGCAGCCATGTGCAGGACGTGACGATTCCTTGGGTGAGCCCAGTACCAGAGCGCTGTGTGTTGGCTCTGCAAGTATGGAAGCCTCCTTGGATGGCGGGGAATGCCCATGGTCTGCCCCTGCCTTCCCTTGAGGGCTGACCAGGATGTCTTTGGCTGTTCTATATGGGCCAGCTGGGATGGGGGATAACACCACAACAGTGAGAGCCAAACGTCCTAAGAAACCCCCGGGAAGGTTAACCCGGTCAACAAATGCCCGCAGAAGTCGGATGTGTCGGCCTAACGGCGCAAGAACGCAGCTCTGCTGTGGACAGGCACAACGCAATCACGTCCGAAAAAAAACTCCGGATGAACGAAGAAGAAGAAGAAGAAGAAAGGTCTACAAATACCCATATTTGTACAGAAACATCTAATCCACACCACCACATTCAGTGGCACATGTTGTGTTTGCAGCTGACTGATGCTATTTTGACCCGGCCAGCATGCATCTAGTCTGTATTTATGCATCTAGTCTCTAGTCGTGATTATGCATCTAGTCTCTAGTCTGTGATTATGCATCTAGTCTCTAGTCTGTGATTATGCATCTAGTCTCTAGTCTGTGATTATGCATCTAGTCTCTACTCTGTGATTATGCATCTAGTCTCTAGTCTGTGATTATGCGTCTAGTCTCTAGTCTGTGATTATGCATCTAGTCTCTAGTCTGTGATTATTCATCTAGTCTCTAGTCTGTGATTATGCATCTAGTCTCTACTCTGTGATTATGCATCTAGTATGTGATTTCTTCTTTTCCGTTCACCTTCAGACATCAAGATGAATAAATGCAAAGAAAGCAGCAATCAACTTAAGCTTGTTGATATCCCCATAGACTGTCATTGCATGACTGCTGTTTTCTCTATAAAGTCTAAAATAAACAACACTCACTTTGAAAGACGCTTGCGAAGATCTTTCATCTGGTCATTCTTCCTCTGCAACATCTGTTTGAGGTTCTTGAATGGGGCGGTCTGGCTGATCTTCTTCTCCAGCTCCTGCATCGGACATTTGACAAATGTATTCACTGACATTTTCCCGCTCTTTTTTAATTTAGCAATCATGACGGGCATGTTAAGAGAAGAAATAAACATGAGAACTAGGTGACAACTGGCAAGATTGAGGGGAAAAAGAACAAGGGGAAGGCAGAGAAGTAAATATCTGGAAGGCTTGGCCACATGTGTGACAAGAACATAGAGCTGATCCACGACTCTGGTGATCATGTCAGATGGCGAAATATGACTGCCCAAGCTTCTCGGCATGGCATATGATTATGATATAGTGATTACTAAAGAGGAGAGTGGGGAATTGTAAGCTTAGGTGTTACATAAAAGTTCTTGGAATATTCTAAACCAAGAGAAGAAGTAATGAAATGGAAACATAAAAACACATGGAAAACAGAATAAGATAAAGTAACCAAATAGAGGGAACTAGAAGCACACGGAGAAGAGAATTAGAGATAAAGAGGAATGATATGAAGAAGAATTGGTGTTGAAAGTGGAACAGACAGGACTCTCAACAAACCAACAGCCCGCACAGGTATACTATGCATAATACCACTGTCAGAATGCCAACACATCGATGGAAGCAGCAGTCACTAAAAATCCAACAGCCACACTTTATTGCATAAGACAAACCCAGTTAGTTCAGCAACCGGCTGGCCGCCATTATTCTGAACATGCAGTTCACGAAACAAACAACCGCGGACAGATGTAAATGCACCCCCACATTAAATTCACAGCTCACAGAGTCACTCCACGTACTTAACTCGGTAGCTGGGTGATGGAACCATATACTACCAGTCCAACATGAGGAAAATGCATAAGCAAACCATAACCACAAGCATACACACTCCGGAGGGCTTAACAGTTCAACCGCTGCCTATCCTCTATGTTGGTCCTGATGTCCTAGAGTGAGGGAGATGGGAGTGAAGCGGAAGGCCGCCAGACATGAACTTTTTCTCAAGAACACAAGACCTTTGGTTAACCAACACAGAACTGGTGGGATCAATTAATATTTGCTGGCGGAGATGTTAAGGAGGAGATCGGAGCACCCATGGAACTGTCCGGAGTGCACTGATGATGATCTTCACTAATCACTAATGTAACATATTAAACTTGTGACAGTTTTACCTTCTTCTGCACAAACTGTTATACACACATATACCAATTTTATTTTTTTTTAATTCCATGGTTTGATTTTACTCAGTTTGATGTCAAAAGTGAATATTACCTTTTCTGCCAATTCCAACATTTCTCTTATTCTGAGCAATTCATGTTTTGTATTTGCCACTTCCTTCTCTGCGTCTTGAACAGATAACTGGCCTTTCTTGCGCTCCTGATAAGGACAGAGAGAGAGAAAAGATATTGGTAAAGATGAATCATTCCAATGATAATAATTGTCATCGTCGATTCAGTTGCTACCATCTTTGTGGTGGTCTTTTGTCGCTGTTGTCATCACAACATTTGTTGGCTTCACTGTCATCACTGTCACTAGAAATGCATTCAGTATAAGATGAAATACGAACAAACGAACAAATTTTTATTTTCAACAGATCACAAATTGGGCACGCAGGCCCGTTTAACATTCAGCCCTTCCCGTCACTGATCTTTTGCACACATGTTATCTACTATGAATGTAATATTTACATTGAAGAAAAAAATTGTAAGCTGAATGCTGTAAACATATATCAAACATAAATATAAGCACTAAACATTGAGTTACATGATAAAAGACAGAAGCTAGATGTAAGAAAGAGAACAAGCAAAAGACAGAAACTAGATGTAAGAAAGAGAACAAGCAAAAGACAGAAACTAGATGTAAGAAAGAGAACAAGCAAAAGACAGAAACTAGATGTAAGAAAGAGAACAAGCAAATGACAGAAATTAGATGTAAGAAAGAGAGCAAGCAAAAGACAGAAACTAGATGTAAGAAAGAGAACAAGCAAATGACAGAAACTAGGTGTAAGAAAGAGAACAAGCAAATGACAGAAACTAGATGTAAGAAAGAGAACAAGCAAATGACAGAAATTAGATGTAAGAAAGAGAGCAAGCAAAAGACAGAAACTAGATGTAAGAAAGAGAGCAAGTAAATGACAGAAGCTAGATCTAAGAAAGAGAACAAGCAAAAGACAGAAGCTAGGTGTAAGAAAGAGAACAAGCAAAAGACAGAAACTAGATGTAAGAAAGAGAGCAAGTAAATGACAGAAACTAGATGTAAGAAAGAGAACAAGCAAATGACAGAAACTAGGTGTAAGAAAGAGAACAAGCAAAAGACAGAAACTAGATGTAAGAAAGAGAACAAGCAAATGACAGAAACTAGGTGTAAGAAAGAGAACAAGCAAAAGACAGAAACTAGATGAAAGAAAGAAAGCAAGCAAAAGACAGAAACTAGATGTAAGAAAGAGAGCAAGCAAAGACAGAAACTAGATGTCAGAAAGAGAGCAAGCAAAAGACAGAAACTAGATGTAAGAAAGACAGCAAGTAAAAGACACAAGCTAGATGTAAGAAAAAGAGTAACCAAATGATACAAGCTAGATTTAAGAAAGAGAGCAAGTAAAAGACACAAGCTAGATGTAAGAAAGAGAGCAAGTAAATGACAGAAGCTAGATGTAAGAAAGAGCAAGCAAAAGACAGAAGCTAGATGTAAGAAATAGAGCAAGTAAGCTAGATGTAAGAAAGAGAGCAAGCAAATGACAGAAGTTAGATGTAAGAAAGAGAGCAAACAAATGACAGAAGCTAGATGTAAGAAAGAGAGAGCAAGCAAAAGACAGAAGCTAGATGTAAGAATGAGAGCAAGCAAAAGACAGAAGCTAGATATAAGAAAGAGAACAAGCAAATGACAGAAACTAGGTGTAAGAAAGAGAACAAGCAAAAGACAGAAACTAGATGAAAGAAAGAGAGCAAGCAAAAGACAGAAACTAGATGTAAGAAAGAGAGCAAGCAGACAGAAACTAGATGTCAGAAAGAGAGCAAGCAAAAGACAGAAACTAGATGTAAGAAAGACAGCAAGTAAAAGACACAAGCTAGATGTAAGAAAGAGAGTAAGCAAATGATACAAGCTAGATTTAAGAAAGAGAGCAAGTAAAAGACACAAGCTAGATGTAAGAAAGAGAGCAAGTAAATGACAGAAGCTAGATGTAAGAAAGAGCAAGCAAAAGACAGAAGCTAGATGTAAGAAATAGAGCAAGTAAATGACAGAAACTAGATGTAAGAAAGAGAGCAAGTAAGCTAGATGTAAGAAAGAGAGCAAGCAAATGACAGAAGTTAGATGTAAGAAAGAGAGCAAACAAATGACAGAAGCTAGATGTAAGAAAGAGAGAGCAAGCAAAAGACAGAAGCTAGATATAAGAAAGAGAACAAGCAAAAGACAGAAGCTAGATTTTTTTTTAAAGTAATGAACATAATCAGAAACTGAATACAGGAAAGAAAAAAAATAAGATAATCAGAAGTTAACCATATGAAAGAGAAGAAATGAAAGAGTGTGGTTTGATGTAAGGATCAAACATTTTTTAAAAAGCATAATAGACAAAAGCTTTCAAGGAAACACAAACTGACTTGGTCTATCTGGGCCTGTAGCTCTGCCATCCGTCGAGTCATTTCAGCTACTTCTTCTGAGGTTGCTTCAGGCTGTCAAGAGAATCAAGTCAGCATGAAGCATACACCAACAGCGGGAGACTGACAACAAGACATGTATACAAATGACTACAAGTCATGTTTTCTGTTGTTATTAATGTAACAAACACCACTGTTTTTAAGATACTCTTCTTCTTTTTCTTATCCTTCCTCTTCTTCTGCTTTTTCTTCTTCTTCGTCTTTCAAGTACATCTTCAGACGTCAACATGAATTAATGCACACACAAAAAAGCAGCAATCAACTATTTTGGACAAAGTATTGTTCATATATTCACCTGGCAAGATGCAGCAAAATATGCCAGGCAAGAAATTGTATATTGTTTATGGTCTCTGTGTAAATGTACTAAGGAAATACATTGTTTTGAATTTTCAACATGAGCTTGTTGACATTTCCATAAAGTTTGTCTTCAAATGAAGAGGGTGTCAGCCAAAACAGTTTTCTCACTTCTGCATATGTTGGATATTCATGCAATAACTGTTTAGCGGTCATTTTACCAATGCAACAGTTAATTTGTCAGTATTTCCTCACTTTAGTTTATTAAACATGTGATATTTCAGTCTGTTGTGTCTTGTGCAGGGTCTGATGATTGTTACTTGTTTTCTTTGGTGGAGTCAATAATATGCATTGAGTTTTTGGTGGCCTGGGTGCTCTGATTTTCACTTGGTTTAATCAATGTTTCTTGTTGATCGCTTGGCCTCATCAAAGGATATCTTCTTTTTCTTCTGCGTTCATCCGGAGTTTTTTTTTCCGGACGTGATTGCGTTGTGCCTGTTTACAGCAGAGCTGCATTCTTGCGCCGTTAGGCCGACACATCCGACTTCTGTGGGCATTTGTTGACCGGGTTAACCTTCCCGGCATCAAAGGATATGATTATATCACGCTAAGGTAATCTTCCACCTTCCTTTTCCAGCCTGTCAGCCTCTTCACTATTCAGTTACTCAATCCTGAGATGAACACTGAGGGGCTATAGTGACTTGGTTCAACCCTGGCAGACAACCTCATACACTCATTTTGAGCGTCTTGGTGACTTTTCCGAGCAAAGTGTGCAAGACAAGAGAAGCGAGGTTCTCATCAACATAGTGCATAGTACTGGCACTCATCCTTAACGTTGGGATGTAAATTACAAGTACCTCAGAAGTCGGAGTGGTTCATCTGATAGCAAGGGACACTCGTAACAAGGAAAGCTAAAACCCATATAAAAATCAATCCAGTGCACTGGAAGTAGTAGTCTAGTGCGTCCTCTGGTCTCTACTTCTTTCCCCTACTTCTGTTAGCTCCAGACAATACCTGTGTGTTTATTTATGAACTGTCTTAGTGGCCTCCAAGGTTTCCCAATTGATTTATATTATTCTTCCACAACCCCTGCGACATTTAATATGGCCAAAGTAAGTCTGTTTCTTCTTCTTCTTCTTCTTCTTCTTCTTCTTCTTCTTCTGCATTTATCCGGAGTTTTTTGTGTGTGGACATGATTGCGTTGTACCTGAGCTGCATTCTTGCGCTGTTCGGCCAACACATCCGACTTCTGCGGGCATTTGTTGACCGGGTTAACCTTCCCGGGAGTCTGTTTCTAAGACATGATACAGTTTATGAACCAGTTTTCTTCAACGTTCAGATCCTGTAGAATGCCAGTCTTTTTTTTCTTCTTAGTTCACGATATTCTAAGAACATTTTTTGTAGCATTTAAGTTAATAAATCTGAATTTTCTTCTTTTATAAATCTGCATCAAGCTGATGCCTCCTCAAGAATAGCCGAAGCATTTCAGTCCCCAACACATGACACAATTTATGAGACATTTCTTCGATGTTTGAATCTTGTAGATTGTCAGTATTTGTCTTTTGTCTTGATCCATGATATTCTAAGAACTTTTCTGTAACATATAAGTTCAAAAATCCTGACTTTCTTATTCATAAAATGAGCAATGGAGGAATTTCATAATCTACTAGGAACTGTCCGGAAAGGAAAGTTAGCGAGAGTGGAACCCCACTTATTACGATCTGACCTAGAATATGTGAAGACTAGTACTTCACAACTCAACCGCAGTTTCTGCCATGGGACTACTTTTATGTAAATGCTGGTAACATTTATGTTAATGATAACTATGATTATGATGAGGGAGACGATGATGAGAATACAAATAAAGATAGTGATGATATCAATTATGAT
Source organism: Cepaea hortensis (assembly GCA_963921405.1). Taxonomy (NCBI): domain Eukaryota; kingdom Metazoa; phylum Mollusca; class Gastropoda; order Stylommatophora; family Helicidae; genus Cepaea; species Cepaea hortensis. The sequence continues at coordinate 30,088,648 of OY992897.1, forward strand.
CAGGAAAGAAAAATGATGAGGAAAACATGATGATGATGTTGAAAAGAATTATGGTAATGAGGATAAAAATGACGAGGACTATAAAAATGATGATGTGGATAGAAATGATGAAGAAGATAAAATTGATGGTAATGAGGATAAAAACGATGAGGACTATAAAAGTGATGATGTGGATAGAAATTATGAAGTAGATCAAATTGATGGTAATGAGGATAAAAATGATGATGAAGATGATGATAACTACGATGAAAATGAAAGACAAACCAACCCTAGTTCCCTTTGCTCTCAGCTCTGCTTGCATACGTTCCAGATCTGCAGTCAAATTCCTCGTCTGCTGATAGTTGGTGGTAAACTGAAACCATATAAAAGATAAAATAACATCCTTTCTTTATCAAGTGTCAAAATTTCAACCACAGCCAAAAAAGAGAACATGAGATCTCATGTTATCGAGTGTTGATAATTCAATCATAAACAAACAGATAAAATCACAACTTGTTTTTACCCAGTGCACACAAGCATAACAGAAAGATAAAATGACATCCTGCCCTACCAGGTGTCAATATCAAAATCATAAGAGAAAAGATAAAATATCTTATCCTTGCTTAGTGTCAATAATCTAGCCATAACAGAAAAGTTAAAATGACATCTCATCCTTAGGAAATGTTTATATCTATCTTTACTCAGTGTAAATAAATCATAGCAGTATAGATAATATAACAGACAGCCAGGAAGGTTAACCCGGTCAACAAATGCCCGCAGAAGTCGTATGTGTCGACCTAACGGCGCAAGAACGCAGCTCTGCTGTAAACAGGCACAACGCAATCACCCCGGGGAAAAAAGTCCGGATGAACGCAGAAGAAAATATAACAGACAGTGTTAATATCTCAACCATCACAGACAAGATAAAATAATATGCCCAGCAATCAGTAACTGAACTATAACATAAAAGATAAAAGGACATTCTCTATCCACCCAGTGTCAATAACTCAGCCATAACAGACAAGATAAAATAGCATCCTAGCCTCATCAGTGTCAATAACATAACAATAACAGAAAAGATTAAATGACATCCCATCTGTACCCAGTGTCAGTATCCCAACAATAACAAAAGAGATAAAAATAACATTCGACTTGACTCAAATCAACTCAACTCAACCCAACCCACCTCAATGCACTCAACCCAACCCAGGTCATGATTCGGCACAACACATACAGGCTGGCCAGGGTTAGGTCAAGGTTGGTCGTGTCTCCCCCATGGTGTTAGGTTTCATCGTCAACAGACTCCAACCCAACACCCCGAGGAAAAAGTCATGAAAGAAAGATATAGACCTCAAAATGAAGTGCAGGTTCAAGTAAACAATCCTGTGACTTACTTCTTTGTCAAACTTTGATAGCCGCTGAAGCAACATTTCATTATCGGACTGTAGCTCGCTGATTTTCTGGGGAGGGAAACAGAACGGGGAAAATCAGTAAAGACTGTATATCCAACAGTGTGTTTCTGTCACAACATTATTACAATAGGATGTTGAAGCAAATAAATTCTTATTAGAAAATGAGACTTTGTGGTCTTGTATGTTAACCTTAGTCTGTGGTCTTGTATGTTAACCTTAGTCTGTGGTCTTGTTTGTTAACCCTACTCTGTGATCTTGTATGTTAACCTTAGTCTGTGGTCTTGTATGTTAACTTTAGTCTGTGGTCTTGTATGTTAACCCTGCCCTGTGGTCTTGTATATTAACCCTACTCTGTGGTCTTGTATGTTAACCTTAGTCTGTGGTCTTGTATGTTAACCCTGCCCTGTGGTCTTGTATGTTAACCCTACTCTGTGGTCTTGTATGTTAACCTTAGTCTGTGGTCTTGTATGTTAACCTTAGTCTGTGGTCTTGTATGTTAACCTTAGTCTGTGGTCTTGTATGTTAACCCTGCCCTGTGGTCTTGTATGTTAACCTTAGTCTGTGGTCTTGTATGTTAACCTTAGTCTGTGGTCTTGTATGTTAACCCTACCCTGTGGTCTTTTATGTTAACCTTAGTCTGTGGTCTTGTATGTTAACCTTAGTCTGCGGTCTTGTATGTTAACCTTAGTCTGTGGTCTTGTATGTTAACCATGCCCTGTGGTCTTGTATGTTAACCCTGCCCTGTGGTCTTGTATGTTAACCTTAGTCTGTGGTCTTGTATGTTAACCTTAGTCTGTGGTCTTGTATGTTAACCCTGCCCTGTGGTCTTGTATGTTAACCTTAGTCTGTGGTCTTGTATGTTAACCCTGCCCTGTGGTCTTGTATGTTAACCTTAGTCCATGGTCTTGTATGTTAACCTTAGTCTGTGGTCTTGTATGTTAACCTTAGTCTGTGGTCTTGTATGTTAACCCTACCCTGTGGTCTTGTATGTTAACCCTGCCCTGTGGTCTTGTATGTTAACCTTAGTCTGTGGTCTTGTATGTTAACCTTAGTCTGTGGTCTTGTATGTTAACCCTGCCCTGTGGTCTTGTATGTTAACCTTAGTCTGTGGTCTTGTATGTTAACCCTGCCCTGTGGTCTTGTATGTTAACCTTAGTCCATGGTCTTGTATGTTAACCTTAGTCTGTGGTCTTGTATGTTAACCTTAGTCTGTGGCCTTGTATGTTAACCCTGCCCTGTGGTCTTGTATGTTAACCTTAGTCTGTGGCCTTGTATGTTAATCCTGCCCTGTGGTCTTGTATGTTAACCTTAGTCTGTGGTCTTGTATGTTAACCTTAGTCTGTGGTCTTGTATGTTAACCTTAGTCTGTGGTCTTGTATGTTAACCTTAGTCTGTGGTCTTGTATGTTAACCTTAGTCTGTGGTCTTGTATGTTAACCTTAGTCTGTGGTCTTGTATGTTAACCTTAGTCTGTGGTCTTGTATGTTAACCCTACTCTGTGGTCTTGTATGTTAACCTTAATCTGTGGTCTTGTATGTTAACCTTAGTCTGTGGTCTTGTATGTTAACCTTAGTCTGTGGTCTTGTATGTTAACCCTGCCCTGTGGTCTTGTATGTTAACCTTAGTCTGTGGTCTTGTATGTTAACCCTGCCCTGTGGTCTTGTATGTTAACCTTAGTCTGTGGTCTTGTATGTTAACCTTAGTCTGTGGTCTTGTATGTTAACCTTAGCCTGTGGTCTTGTATGTTAACCCTACTGTGTGGTCTTGTATGTTAACCTTAGTCTGTGGTCTTGTATGTTAACCCTACTGTGTGGTCTTGTATGTTAACCTTAGTCTGTGGTCTTGTATGTTAACCTTAGTCTGTGGTCTTGTATGTTAATCCTACTCTGTGGTCTTGTATGTTAACCTGGTTGTTACCAGAGCCACGTTCTGCAAAGAACTTGCTACAAGATTATGATTATGGACACACTGCAACCAGCCTTCACTTGAGGACAAACATGGAAAAAGACAAAGATTTGCTTTTTTTGTTAAAAAAAATAAAAAAATATCCTACAGCAGTTTCTTGTTATGAGTCTGTGATGAGATGTGATGTGATATGATAGGACCATCACATTGTGAAGGACCGGATGCACGGAGGAATAGATGGCCAGTCTTTCCCTCACTTTTGCAGAGAATGAGCATCCATATCCCTCCCCTCTACTTGTTCTTTCATTCGCTTGAAATGTGTCTACAACTGCAATGTTGTCTCTTGTATGAATTTAACAATCTTTTTAGTTCGCTCAGTGGTCCATAGAGTTCAAATGTTATTTCTCCAGGCCAGAATATCCCTCCCTAATATTGACCCTTCTTCTGGAGCCTCTTACGACAAGCATTACGGTAGAAGTGTTACTACTCTTTGTTTCCCTAATGGGTTCTGGTAACACACATGGGCAAGTATGGAGACTATTTCTTCTGCTGTTTTAATTCTACCAATGAAGCATAGGTCCTCAACAAACTAACGCCAAACCTTTTGAAGACTTGTTCATCACTGGTTGGAGTATGGCCATGCGGGAGTGCAGGGGAATGAACAGGCTGATAGGCTGGCAGGGAATGCACCTCTTGATGGTAGATTACTTATGGACAAGGAAGAGGTGGTCGAGTGCTTGTGGGACCAGGTGGAGAAGGCGGATGAACAGATTGAGAACCCTTATATGGAAAGAATGATATTACGAGGGATAGGCAGGGGTTCTGGAAGAGTCTAAAAACTGAGAGGGAAGACAAAGAGAACTTTCAATTGGGTAGCAGTGGGAATGATTAGTAGTATGACTCTTTGCTGGCTGTTGAACGAGGGGAGGGAGCGCGTATGGGAATGTCTTGAGTGCAGTGATATCGGTTCTTATCTCAACTCTACTCAACTGTAGTCAAAGCTTACTACAGGACCAGGTACCCAACCCTCCTTACTCACATCCTCCTCTTCTTCTTCTGCACTCATCTGAAATGTTGTTTTAGGCATAATTGTGTTGTGCCTGTTTACAGCAGAGCTGCGATATTTGAACCTTTCAGCCGACACATCAGACTTCTTCAGGCATTTGTTGCTTGGGTTACCTTCCTGGGTACTCACATCTTCAGACAAGCATGGTAGGTTACAGTGTTGTTGTTTTTTTTCCCTTTTTTTTTGCGCTCGCTCGCTTTGAACTCAAGCGTAGTCCACACACACTACTTCTAGTAGCACTAGACTGATTTCTGCGTGTGGATTAGCTTTCCCTATTACCAGTGTCCCTCGCCATCAGGCGAACCCACTCCCGACTTCAGAGGTACTTGTAATTTACATCACCAACTCAAGGACGAGAATTCAACATTTTAGTCCAGCTGACCGATGTAGGGATTGAACCTCCTACCTCAGCATCAGCACACCGAATGTTTTAAGAATGAGCACTCTTATCGATTTGGCCATGCTCAATTCCAGTTACAGTGTTACTATTCTTTTCATCCCTTATTCACCCCCCCCCCCCCCTGTAACGCATGTACAAATATTGAAGCTACGATAACAATACTGACCATGTTGAGCAACTGTGTTAGACCTGTGTCGTTAATCGGCATCAGTTTATTTGGGACAAACTCCTTGTCTCTTTTTGATCCAGAAAACTCTCGCTCTTCAATTTCTCGTATTTGTTCCAATAATTCTCTGAAACGAATACAAGTTTCCAAGCATTCAAATTCAAATTTGACCTCAACTTCTCAATGACCCTCCACATTTATTTTACAATTTCTCTAACTCTCCCCCTCTCCCATCATCCTTCTTTCTCTGTCTGTCTCTCCTCTCTCATTCTTCCTTGTCTCTTTATCTCCCATAGCTGCTCTTTTCCTGCTTCCCTCCCTCCCTCACTTTCTCTAACTTCCTCCTTCTCTATCTCTTTACTCTCTCTGTCTCCCATAACTCCATGACAACAGTCCCATTATATAGTTACCTATTTTCCAGCTCTGATATATTCATGACAACAGCTCTATTATATAGTTACCTATTTTCTAGCTCTGATATATTCATGGCAACGGCTCTGTTATATAGTTACCTATTTTCTAGCTCTGATATATTCATGGCAACGGCTCTGTTATATAGTTACCTATTTTCTAGCTCTGATATATGCATGGCAACGGCTCTGTTATATAGTTACCTATTTTTCAGCTCTGATATATTCATGACAACAGTTCTATTATATAGTTATCTATTTTCCAGCTCTGATATATTCATGACAACGGCTCTATTATATATTTAGCTATTTTCCAGCTCTGATATGCATGGCAACGGCTCTATTATATAGTTAGCTATTTTCTAGTTCTGATATATTCATGGCAACAGTTCTATTATATAGTTACCTACTTTCTAGCTCTGACATATTCATGGCAACGGCTCTATTATATAGTTAGCTATATTCCAGCTCTGATATATTTATGGCAACGGCTCTATTTTATAGTTACCTATTTTCTAGCTCTGATATATTCATGGCAACGGCTCTGTTATATAGTTACCTATTTTCTAGCTGATATATTCATGGCAACGCCTCTGTTATATAGTTACCCATTTTCCAGCTCTGATATTTCCATAGCAACAGCCCTTTTATGGGACGCAGAGGTGTTTCCAAGGCACCAGGGCCGGGTTATATACTGGCCAAGACCTATTGACGCGTCCTCGTTGAGCGTCCTAGGCAACAGGTCCTTCGGGGTCCTGGCTAAAGTTAGTAGGATCGCCGATTCCTCCGAAGTCGGAGAGTGTCTGCCTGTACGCCGAGGAACCACCAGTCTGCACACCAATAAGCCAGACATGGGACAACGGATACTCACGCAAACCTCAAGTCCTGTATGACATCACACTGATGTTGGATAACAGGATGCCTTCATCCAACATACAGAACCTCGCGTTGGAGCTCAAGCCAACGAACACAAGCAAGAGAGCAAGCTGTCAAAGTGTGGAACAGGACATAATAGGACAAGAGACAGAAGTAGGGTAAGGACAGAGACAGGACGTAGATAAGGACCTTTACAAGGGAATAGATAGAGACAGTATAAGAAGGTATAACTTTGAATAGGTATAGGACAGGACTTAGACTAGGACACGGACATGTCATATCTAGGACACAGCAGGGACCAACCCCGAGGATAGGACAGGGGACATTAGTTCACGGGAGAACTCCCATAAACAGACTGAACAGTAGTACAACCCCAGGTTAGCGAGTACTGGACGACTGGACTACGTGACAGGTGACACAGCACGTAGTTCTGCTGACCGCACGGGATGTTAGGGCGAGCAAGCCAGCGAGCCGTGTAAACTTGGGACAGACGGGACTCGACAGTCAGCCAGTCAGGACTTGTGTGATCTTCCTAGCCATTGTGTAGTTTATGAGGACGCATGTTAGAAATAGCAATAGTGAAGACTGTATTGGTTTATGTGTGGGTTTTGAGAGGCGAACAGTGTATAAGTGAAGAGGCCATTACCGCCTGATTGTATATGTACGAGCGGATTCGCCTGTAATAAACGTAGAATGATTTCCATTCATACAACTGTTTTCTGTGAGGTATAGATGAAGTAGCCAGTGTGCCTGTGTATAATCTAGGTTTTTGACACAAGCCCTTTTATATAGTTACCTATTTTCCAGCTCTGATATATCGGTTGACAGTTTGAGGTGCCATTTCTCTGCCTGCTGGCACATCTGCCGCGTCATGAGTACATTTGTATGTGCTGTGTTGATGAGCTCATTCTCCACCTCAGACCTGACCACCGCAAGCAGTCCATCCAGCATATCCGTGACCTCATCGACTGTGAAAGTGTCATCTGTAAGTCTTTTGTAAAAAAGAACACAAAAATATTTCATAAGAAGTGTACACCTTTTATTTAAAAAAAACAAACAGTAAAAGTGAAGGCAATATGGGAAGGAAATGGACAGGGCTGCATGGGATAGCTAAATATAGGGAGACTTGGAGTGGGTTGGTTGGGGGGGGCTTATGTCTCATTTGGAAATAGAGGACAAAAGAAGAAGAACAAAAGTAAAGCACCCATTTCAACACCTTGAGGCATAGTGGGCTTATAGTGCTGGTGCTATAATTTTATAGATTAATCGGAACGCAATGGATGATGCGGTCAATATAATTCTGGCTATCTTTATTTCCCAGGACATATTTTGGTACCCATTTTAAGGCTCGGTCAACCTGGCATGTTTCAGCATCTGTAAAAGTCTTTTATAAAGAAGTAAAGTATGTTTCAGTATCTGCATAAGTCTTTTATAAAGAAGTAAAGAGTGTTTCAGAATCAGCATAAGTCTTTTATGAAGAAGTAAAGAATGTTTTAACATCAGCATAAGTCTTTTATAAAGAAGTAAAGTATGTTTCAGCATCTGTATAAGTCTTTTATAAAGAAGTAAAGTATGTTTGAGCATCTGCATAAGTCTTTTATAAAGAAGTAAAGTATGTTTCAACATCAGCATAAGTCTTTTATGAAGAAGTAAAGTTGTTTCAGCTTCTGCATAAGTCTTTTATAAAGAAGTAAAGAATGTTTTAACATCTGCATAAGCAGACTGTGTCGCATTGTGTTATAACGTGTTGGTATGGGAGCCGGTCGTTCAGAAAGCAATGGCAAACTACCGAACGTAAAAACTTGCCTAGTACATCAATAGCAGCTGAAAAATGCTGGTATTGACTGCAATGTCCTGAAAGGGATATGCAACATTAAAAAAATAAGTCTTTTATAAAGAAGTAAAGTATGTTTCAGCATCTGCATAAGTCTTTTATAAAGAAGTAAAGTATGTTTCAGCATCTGCATAAATCTTTTATAAAGAAGTAAATAATGTTTTAGTATCTGTGCTTAAGTCTTTTATCATCATCATCAAGTCTCTAGTCCGGGAGAATTACCAGAACTACTGGCACTACTGACTGACCAAGGCAACCAGCTTAAGGTCATCATACAGTGGATACCGTCTCACTAATGAGTGCTCGAAACTGCCACAGCTGATCAACTAGTGAAAGACGGTGCAACTGAAGAGCAACTAGATGTATTAGTCAAGACCACCAAAAGAAAAGAATCATCAAATCAATCAGAAGGCCACCAACACCAGCACAAGACAATTATCACATTATGGTCAGACCAACAACAACAACAAAAATCACCATTCTGCTGGTTTGTCCTTGTACTTTTGTCATGGCAGTTCTGTTCTCAAGGTAGTGGCTGATCCATTTGTACATTTTCCCACAAACATGCATTTTTGGCAGTTTTACTTTCAGTCCTTCCTTCCATACTTTATCAATTACTTTTTCTAAATCTATCCAGACCACTAGTGTGTGCTTTTTCTCTTGGAAGGCATCCTCTATTTCCTGGGCTATGTAAGTTATTTGATCTTCAGTGGATCTGTACTTTCTGTCTCTAAGAGAAAAGTTATAGTTACCTGCTGTCTCTAAGAGAAAAGTTATAGTTACCTGCTGTCTCTAAGAGAAAAGTTATAGTTGCCTGCTGTCTCTAAGAGAAAAGTTATAGTTGCCTGCTGTCTCTAAGAGAAAAGTTATAGTTACTTGCTGTCTCTAAGAGAAAAGTTATAGTTGCCTGCTGTCTCTAAGAGAAAAGTTATAGTTACTTGCTGTCTCTAAGAGAAAAGTTATAGTTACCTACTGTCTCTAAGAGAAAAGTTATAGTTACCTGCTGTCTCTAAGAGAAAAGCTATAGTTACCTGCTGTCTCTAAGAGAAAAGTTATAGTTGTCTGCTGTCTCTAAGAGAATAGTTACCTGCTGTCTCCAAGAGAAAAGTTATAGTTACCTGCTGTCTCCAAGAGAAAAGTTATAGTTACTTGCTGTCTCTAAGAGAAAAGTTATAGTTACCTGCTGTCTCTAAGAGAAAAGTTATAGTTACCTGCTGTCTCTAAGAGAAAAGTTATAGTTACCTGCTGTCTCTAAGAGAAAAGTTATAGTTACCTGCTGTCTCTAAGAGAAAAGTTATAGTTGTCTGCTGTCTCTAAGGGAAAAGTTATAGTTACCTGCTGTCTCTAAGGGAAAAGTTATAGTTACCTGGTGTCTCTAAGGGAAAAGTTATAGTTACCTGGTGTCTCTAAGGGAAAAGTTATAGTTACCTGCTGTCTCTAAAAGAAAAGTTATCGTTACCTGCTGTCTCTAAGGGAAAAGTTATAGTTACCTGATGTCTCTAAAAGAAAAGTTATAGTTGTCTGCTGTCTCTAAGAGAAAAGTTATAGTTACCTGCTGTCTCTAAGAGAAAAGTTATAGTTACCTGCTGTCTTCAAGGGAAAAGTTATAGTTACCTGCTGTCTTCAAGGGAAAAGTTATAGTTACCTGCTGTCTCTAAGAGAAAAGTTATAGTTACCTGCTGTCTCTAAGAGAAAAGTTATAGTTACCTGGTGTCCCTAAGGGAAAAGTTATAGTTACCTGCTGTCTCTAAGAGAAAAGTTATAGTTACCTGCTGTCTCTAAGGGAAAAGTTATAGTTACCTGCTGTCTCTAAGGGAAAAGTTATAGTTACCTGCTGTCTCTAAGAGAAAAGTTATAGTTACCTGCTGTCTCTAAGGGAAAAGTTATAGTTACCTGCTGTCTCTAAGGGAAAAGTTATAGTTACATGCTGTCTCTAAGAGAAAAGTTATAGTTACCTGCTGTCTCTAAGAGAAAAATTATAGTGGCCTGCCGTCTCTAAGGGAAAAGTTTAGATTAGTTTAGTTTAGTTTAGTCGTCGGATCAACATCACGGCACACAGTTTAACCCATAAGTGCTCCATTTTCCTCCTAACTCAAACCTGTGTCTGGAGAAACTCAGCTCAATGCATGAACTCCGTTTATCTGCAAGGATCCTGAAATACTTTGGGTAGATTTTTAACTCGAAATTTTGCCCGGGCAGCGCCGTTAGGCTACTCTTTTTCGATTTCCAACTGCTAAGGGATTTTTTACATGCGCAACAATACACACGGACGTCCGATCTCACTACCCAGAGACCAGGGGAAATTTTATTACTGGAAGTCCAGGTGGAATTTTTAAATAAATCCTGGTCCTCACCGGGGCCTGAACCCGGGACCTTCAACACTCGAGGCAGACACCATACCTCGAGACCACTCAGCCCCCCTAAGGGCTGTAACTAAGGGAAAAGTTCTTCTTCTTCTTCTTCTTCTGCGATCATCCAGAGTTTTTTTTCCGGATGTGATTGCGTTGTGCCTGTTTACAGCAGAGCTGCGTTCTTGCGCCGTTAGGCCGACACATCCGACTTCTGCGGGCATTTGTTGACCGGGTTAACCTTCCCGGGGGTTTCTTAGGACGTTTGACTCTCACTGTTGTGGTGTTATCCCCTATCCCAGCTGGCCCATATAGAACAGCCAAAGATCCTGGTCAGCCCTCAAGGGAAGGCAGGGGCAGACCATGGGCATTCCCCGCCATCCAAGGAGGCTTCCATACTTGCAGAGCCGATACATAGCGCTCTGGTACTGGGCTCACCCAAGGAATCGTCACGTCCTGCACATGGCTGCTTAGCCTCACTTCCGTATATTGGGCCTTCCGTTCACCAGAGGCTGTTCTTCCGGAAACCAGAAGTATGCAGTCTGCAGATGACATCCACACAGTGAGCTTTCGATTCGTACTTTCCATGTAATGGATTTGCTATCCAAGCAATATTCCATTTTGTCCCACTAGGACACTTTTCCACCTTTTATGAAGTCCACACAGTGGGCTTTTGATTCAGACTTTCCACGTAATGGATTTGCTATCCAAGCAATATTCCATTTTGTGCCACTAGGACACTTTTCCACCTTTTATGAAGCCCACACAATGGGCTTTCGATTTGGACTTTCCACATAATGGATTTGCTATCCAAGCAATATTCCATTTCATGCCTCTGGGTCTTCATGCACCTTTAAATGTCAACCTGTATGTAGCGTATGTAGTTAAAGTAAGCTGCGGTCAACTTGAGCTTGTTGATATCTCCATAGAGCTTGTCCTCAAATGAAGCAGGTGTGGGCCAAAATATCTTTCTCTGTTCTGCATACGTTGGGCAATCCTGCAGCAAATGTTTAGCTGTCATTTTACCAGTTCCACAATTACATTCATCGGTATCTCCTATCTTTAGTTTATTGAACAAGTGGTATTTCAGCCTGTTATGTCCTGTGCAGAGTCTGAAGATTGCTACTTGTTCTCTTCGGTCGAGTTTGTAATATGCATCATCCTTCTGATGGCCTGGATGCTCTGATTCCCATTTGGTTCTATAAGTGCTTTTTATCAACCTCTTTGCCTCATTATAGGTTATGACTATGTCAGGCTGTGGTAGTCGTCCGCCCTCTTTTGCCAGTCTGTCAGCCTCTTCGTTTTAAGGTATACTGCAATGTGATGGGATCCACTGTATTACAACTTTTTTGGATTTCTGGCATAGACCATGGAGTGTTGCTCTTAGGTCAGCTAGTTCTGTGCTGTTATTGCTCTTCAGTATTGAGACAGCTGACTTTGCATCTGTGAAGATAGCTATTTGCTTCTCTTTATTTTCCTCCATCAGGAGCATTTCTGCTGCAGTTTTCAGAGCCTCTACCTCCGCTTTGAAGTTACTTGAAAATTTTCCAGTTGCCATTGAATGTGTTTTTTTAACTCCATTTTTTAAATTTAGGAGAATTCCCCCTCCTCCATTCTCTATTGAATTTTTGGCTGATCCATCTGTATATGCATGGGTCCAATTCCTGCTTGGGTAATGTTCTTTTATGTAGTTTAGGGTTATTTCTCTTCTTTCGGTTTCATGCTGTGTTCTTTTTCTCAATACCAGGAATGTTTTCTATCATCTCAGGCAGTTGCTGCTGTCTCCAAGCTGGGAACTTGTGTGCATTGTAAATGGGCTTGACTGTTGATATGTTAAGTATAGGATCTGCCCTAATCCTTCGTTTTGCAGTTTCTACAAAGTTGCTACGCTTCAGTCTTCCCTTTCCAAAACCATTAAATCTGTTGTACATAGGGTGGTCTGTCAATCTTCTAAATTTTTCTGCTTGTTGCTGGGCTCTGCTATCTCTTCTATCCTGCATTGGTTGTAAACAAGTGATCTTTTCTAGTTCATTAATAGGCATTGTCTTCAGGCTTCCAGTTATGATTCGCATTCCTTGGTTTTGGACTCTACTTATTTTGTTAAAGTTTGACTTAGCTGCTGTTGCCCAAGCTGCAATGCCATATTCCAGTACTGGCCTCACCCATCCAGTATATAACTTCTTGAGAACTTTCTCATCTGCTCCCCATGTTGTACCAGCAAGCTTTTTCATGATTGCCATTCTCTGCCTTGCTCTTGTTCGATTTTTCTCAACCTGTGTCTTCCATGTCAGGCGACGATCAAAGGTGACTCCTAGATAGTTTGGATTTTCTTCATGGCGCAATATTTTTCCATTCAATACCAGCTTAGGTTGCTGAGTTTTATTTGAGAGGGAGAACACTGTGCATGTTGTTTTCTCCTCACTTATCTTCACTAGCCATGATTTTGACCAGTCCTCTAGCGCTAATAAGGCTTGCTGTATTCTGCTGTTAGCTGTACTAATATATTCTTCAGATGTCCATATGGCTAGGTCATCTGCAAAGGAGGATGTGTGTACTCTGGCTGGAACATTTTCTGTGATATCATTTATATATGCTAGGAATAATGTTGGTGAAAGAACTCCTCCTTGGGGGACACCTTGCTCCAACAGCATCATTTTGCTTGTTTGTCCTTGTACTTTTGTCCTGGCAGTTCTGTTCTCAAGGTAGTGGCTGATCCATTTATACATTTTTCCACAAACATGCATGTTTTGCAGTTTTACTTTCAGTCCTTCCTTCCATACTTTATCAAATGCTTTTTCTAAATCTATCCAGACTGCTAGTGTGTGCTTTTTCTCTTGGAAGGCATCCTCTATTTCCTGAGCTATATAGGTTATTTGATCTTCAGTGGATCTGTACTTTCTGAATCCTGCTTGGTGTGGTGTTAAGAGTTTGTTTTCTTCCAGATGCCATGTTAGCCTGCCATTGATAATGCGTTCCATTAATTTTCCTACACAGCTAAGTAGACTGATAGGTCGATAGCCATTTGGTTCTTCCAGGTCTTTTCCTTTCTTTGGGACTGGTATTAGTATAGCTTCCTTCCATGCCTGTGGGACTATTCCTCTCTTCCAGCTGTTATTTAGGACTGCTAGTAGTTTCTTCTTTGCCCTGGTGCCTAGTCCTAATAGCATTTCATTTGTGATTCCATCCTTTCCTGGTGATTTCTTCTTTTTTAGGGTATTCATTGCCTGTTCCATTTCTTCCATTGTTAGATTTGCCATCATATATTCTGCTGCTGTCTCTGTAATTCTATGATGTATCTGTTTGTCTTTGATTGCTTTCTTCTGTTCGGTTGTAATATCAATGTGGTTTGCATTTGCATAGTGTTCCATTAGTGCATTTGCAGCCTTTTTTCCTGTAAGCAAGGCATTTCCTTGTTTAATTGTTATTTGTTTGTTTCTAGGTCCTTCATTGTTCATGGCTTTCACTAGTTTCCATAGTTTGTTTCCATCCCTGTCAAAATTCAGGTTTTCTGTTTTTTCCCTCCAACAATCTCTTGTTGTTTGATTTACTGTTCTTTTATATTTTGCTGAGATGGCTTTGAGAGAGATGTTCGCTTCAATTGTTTGTTCTCTCTCTGCTGTCTTCCTGGCATCTTCAACTTAGTCCTCCAAACTTTGTAGTTCTTCAGTCCAGTATGGTTTGTAATTTTTCCTCGCTCCTCTAGGAATGGACTCAGTGGCTGCCTGTATTATCGCTCTGTTTAGACTTTCCACCATTTGCTTTATGTTGCCATATCGTGTATTTATGTTTTCACAATATTTGTCTGTTAGTATGGCAAATCTGTCCCAATCTGCTCGTTTGTAATTCCAGCGGGGCAAGGGCTTTTGCTCCTGTGGAACATACTCCATATTCATTACAAGCTTGATTGGTCTGTGGTCACTACCTGCTAATTGGTCCAGCACATGGCGATCGATTTTGTGGAGGATGTCTCCTGTGCAGAAAGCTAAGTCTGGAGTAGAAGTGGTAAGCCATCTTCTGGAGTAGAAGCTCGGTGTGTCATCCGCTTTGTTGAGTAGATGGAGATTTGAGTCTATTTCCCAGTCCTCCAATTCATCTCCTCTTTTGTCAGTATCTGGGTATCCCCATCTTTCTGAACGGCTATTAAAGTCTCCGACAATAATGCAGTTTGTGTCAGTTATTTTCATGTTTCAGAGTGTAAGGTCCTTATCTGCTGGGCTATACAGATTGTAGATTCTTATTTTCACGTCCTTTATCATTATATCAACACCTATAATTTCCGTTTGGTTGTCAGAGATCACAGATACTTCGCTGCAAGGTATTGTATTTCGTGTAAGTATTAGAACTCCTCCTTTGTGTCCTTCGCGGTCGAAACGTGTGGCCTGATATCCTCTGAGAATTTGTGATTGGCGTTGAGGTGTGTCTCTTGAATGCATGCCACATCTATTTTATCTTTATGAAGACGCTGTGTTAGGGAGTCTTTCTTCTTGTAAACTCCTTCGGCATTCCACTGTAGTATGTTGAGTGTCCGGGGTATTTGGTCAATAGCTCTTAACCTACTCCTCTGTGCCTTGACTCCACAGCACAGGGGAAGGTGACCACCAGTAGTCATGGGTGGACCCCCTCGAGGCAGGGGGCCCGGCACTATCGCCGCCTGATGGGACTTCACGGGATTAGCACCATATCGATTAATTTTGATTTGTGACATCATGAATTAAGTTACGTTGCACTGCTTTGTCAAGCCTGTGGCTCAGTGCATCCGATTTCGACAAGCATTTATTCGGGATGCTTTCCCTAGCCTTTGACTGTCCCGTCTACCTACAAGGCAGCAGGTTTTACGTTGCACTGCTTTGTCAAGCCTGTGGCTCAGTACATCCGATTTCGACAAGCATGTATTCGGGGTGCTTTCCCTAGCCTTTGACTGTCCCCAGTCTACCTACAAGGCAGCAGGTTTGTGTGTCTCTTCGTCTGGTCCCTCTCCCTTGACCTGTCCGACATGGGTGGCCCTACCAGTAGCTGTGCTACCGTCGGCATAGCTCTTGGGGTCATTGGGACGCACAAGCCCCTCTACCTCGTCACGGTGGACACACAGCAGAGGGGAGGGAAAAGTTCTAGTTACCTGCTCTCTCTCAGAGAAAAGTTATAGTTACCTGCTGTCTCTAATGGGAACAGTTATTGTTACCTGCTGTCTCTAAGAGAAAAGTTATAGTTACCTGCTGTCTTCAAGGGAAAAGTTATAGTTACCTGCTGTCTCTAAGAGAAAGGTTATAGTTACCTGCTGTCTCTAAGAGAAAAGTTATAGTTACCTACTGTCTCTAAGGGAAAAGTTATAGTTACCTGCTGTCTTCAAGGGAAAAGTTATAGTTACTTGCTGTCTCTAAGAGAAAAGTTATAGTTACCTACTGTCTCTAAGAGAAAAGTTATAGTTACCTGTTGTCTCTAAGAGAAAAGTTATAGTTACCTGCTGTCTCTAAGAGAAAAGTTATAGTTACCTGCTGTCTTCAAGGGAAAAGTTATAGTTACCTGCTGTCTTCAAGGGAAAAGTTATAGTTACCTGCTGTCTCTAAGAGAAAAGTTATAGTTACCTGCTGTCTTCAAGGGAAAAGTTATAGTTACCTGCTGTCTCTAAGAGAAAAGTTATAGTTACCTGCTGCCCCTCTGCCGTGCGTCCACCTTGACGAGGTAGAGGGGCTTCCGCGTTCCAATGACCCCAAGAGCTATGCCGACGGTAGCACAGCTACTGGTAGGGTCACCCATGTCGGACAGGTCAAGGGAGAGGGACCAGACGAAGTGACGCACAAACCTGCTGCCTTGTAGGTAGACTGGGGACAGTCAAAGGCTAGGGAAAGCATCCCGAACAAATGCTTGTCGAAATCGGATGTACTGAGCCACAGGCTTGACAAAGAAGTGCAACGTAACTTTATCATTTCATGATGCCACAGATGAAAATTAATCGTTATGGTGCTAATCCCGTGAAGTCCCATCAGGCGGTGATAGTGCCGGGCCCCCTGCCTCGAGGGGGTCCACCCATGACTACTGGTGGTCACCTTCCCCTGTGCTGTGGAGTCAAGGCACAGAGGAGTAGGTTAAGAGCTATTGACCAAACACCCCGGACTCTCAACATACTACAATGGAATGCCGAAGGAGTTTATAACAAGAAAGCCTCCCTAACACAGCGTCTTCATAAAGATAGAATAGATGTGGCATGCATTCAAGAGACACACCTCAACGCCAATCGCACATTTTCAGTCGAGGGATATCAGGCCACACGTTTCGACCGCGAAGGACACAAAGGAGGAGTTGTAATACTTACACGAAATACAATACCTTGCAGCGAAGTATCTGTTATCTCTGACAACCAAACGGAAATTATAGGTGTTGATATAATGATAAAGGACGTGAAAATAAGAATTTACAATCTGTATAGCCCGGCAGATAAGGATCTTACACTCTCAAACATGAAAATAACTGACACAAATTGCATTGTCGTCGGAGACTTTAATAGCCGTTCAGAAAGATGGGGATACCCAGATACTGACAAAAGAGGAGATGAAGTGGAGGACTGGGAAATAGACTCAAATCTCCATCTACTCAACAAAGCGGATGACACACCGAGCTTCTACTCCAGAAGATGGCTTACCACTTCTACTCCAGACTTAGCTTTCTGCACAGGAGACATCCTCCACAAAATCGATCGCCATGTGCTGGACCAATTAGCAGGTAGTGACCACAGACCAATCAAGCTTGTAATGAATATGGAGTATGTTCCACAGGAGCAAAAGCCTTTGCCCCGCTGGAATTACAAACGAGCAGATTGGGACAAATTTTCCATACTAACAGACAAATATTGTGAAAACATAAATACACGATATGGCAACATAAAGCAAATGGTGGAAAGTCTAAACAGAGCGATAATACAGGCGGCCACTGAGTCTATTCCAAGAGGAGCGAGGAAAAATTACAAACCATACTGGACTGAAGAACTACAAAGTTTGGAGGACAAAGTTGAAGATGCCAGGAAGACAGCAGAGAGAGAACAAACAATTGAAGCGAACATCTCTCTCAAAGCCATCTCAGCAAAATATAAAAGAACAGTAAATCAAACAACAAGAGATTGTTGGAGGGAAAAAACAGAAAACCTGAATCTTGACAGGGATGGAAACAAACTATGGAAACTAGTGAAAGCCATGAACAATGAAGGACCTAGAAACAAACAAATAACAATTAAACAAGGAAATGCCTTGCTTACAGGAAAAAAGGCTGCAAATGCACTAATGGAACACTATGCCAGTGCAAACCACATTGATATTACAGCCGAATAGAAGAAAGCAATCAAAGACAAACAGATACATCATAGATATACAGAGACAGCAGCAGAATATATGATGGCAAATCTAACAATGGAAGAAATGGAACAGGCAATGAATACCCTAAAAAAGAAGACATCACCAGGAAAGGATGGAATCACAAATGAAATGCTAATAGGACTAGGCACTAAGGCAAAAAAGAAACTACTAGCAGTCCTAAATTACAGCTGGAAGAGGGGAATAGTCCCACAGGCATGGAAGGAAGCTATACTAATACCAGTCCCAAAGAAAGGAAAAGACCTGGAAGAACCAAATGGCTATCGACCTATCAGTCTTCTTAGCTGTGTAGGAAAATTAATGGAACGCATTATCAATGGCAGGCTAACATGGCATCTGGAAGAAAACCAACTCTTAACACCTCACCAAGCAGGATTCAGAAAGTACAGATCCACTGAAGATCAAATAACCTATATAGCTCAGGAAATAGAGGATGCCTTCCAAGAGAAAAAGCACACACTAACGGTCTGGATAGATTTAGAAAAAGCATTTGATAAAGTATGGAAGGAAGGACTGAAAGTAAAACTGCAAAAAATGCATGTTTGTGGGAAAATGTACAAATGGATCAGCCACTACCTTGAGAACAGAACTGCCAGGACAAAAGTACAAGGACAAACCAGCAAAATGATGCTGTTGGAGCAAGGTGTCCCCCAAGGAGGAGTTCTTTCACCAACATTATTCCTAGCATATATAAACGACATCACGGAAAATTTTCCAGCCAGAGTACACACATCATCCTTTGCAGATGACCTAGCCATATGGACATCTGAAGAATATATTAGTACAGCTAACAGCAGAATACAGCAAGCCCTATTAGCGCTAGAGGACTGGTCAAAATCATGGCTAGTGAAGATAAGTGAGGAGAAAACAACATGCACAGTATTCTCCCTCTCAACTAAAACTCAGCAACCTAAGCTGGTATTGAATGGAAAAATATTGCGCCATGAAGAAAATCCAAACTATCTAGGAGTCACCTTTGATCGTCGCCTGACATGGAAGACACAGGTTGAGAAAAATCGAACAAGAGGAAGGCAGAGAATGGCAATCATGAAAAAGCTTGCTGGTACAACGTGGGGAGCAGATGAGAAAGTTCTCAAGAAGTTATATACTGGACGGGTGAGGCCAGTACTGGAATATGGCATTGCAGCTTGGGCAACAGCAGCTAAGTCAAACTTTAACAAAATAAGTAGAGTCCAAAACCAAGGAATGCGAATCATAACTGGAAGCCTGAAGACAACGCCTATTAATGAACTAGAAAAGATCACTTGTTTACAACCAATGCAGGATAGAAGAGATAGCAGAGCCCAGCAACAAGCAGAAAAATTTAGAAGATTGACAGACCACCCTATGTACAACAGATTTAATGGTTTTGGAAAGGGAAGACTGAAGCGTAGCAACTTTGTAGAAACTGCAAAACGAAGGATTAGGGCAGATCCTATACTTAACATATCAACAGTCAAGCCCATACACAATGCACACAAGTTCCCAACTTGGAGACAGCAGCAACTGCCTGAGATGATAGAAAACATTCCTGGTATTGAGAAAAAGAACACTCAGCATGAAACCGAAAGAAGAGAAATAACCCTAAACTACATAAAAGAACATTACCCAAGCAGGAATTGGACCCATGCATATACAGATGGATCAGCCAAAAATTCAATAGAGAAAGGAGGAGGAGGAATTCTCCTAAATTTAAAAAATGGAGTGAAAAAAACACATTCAATGGCAACTGGAAAATTTTCAAGTAACTTCAAAGCGGAGGTAGAGGCTTTGAAAACTGCAGCAGAAATGCTCCTGATGGAGGAAAATAAAGAGAAGCAAATAGCTATCTTCACAGATGCAAAGTCAGTTGTCTCAATACTGAAGAGCAATAACAGCACAGAACTAAATGACCTAAGAGCAGCACTCCATGGTCTATGCCAGAAATCCAAAAAAGTTGTAATACAGTGGATCCCATCACATTGCAGTATACCTGGAAACGAAGAGGCTGACAGACTGGCAAAAGAGGGCGGACGACTACCACAGCCTGACATAGACATAACCTATAATGAGGCAAAGAGGTCGATAAAAAGCACTTATAGAACCAAATGGGAATCAGAGCATCCAGGCCATCAGAAGGATGATGCATATTACAAACTCGACCGAAGAGAACAAGTAGCAATCTTCAGACTCCGCACAGGACATAACAGGCTGAAATACCACTTGTTCAATAAACTAAAGATAGGAGATACCGATGAATGTAATTGTAGAACTGGAAAAATGACAGCAAAACATTTGCTGCAGGATTGCCCAACGTATGCAGAACAGAGAAAGATATTTTGGCCCACACCTGCTTCATTTGAGGACAAGCTCTATGGAGATATCAACAAGCTCAAGTTGACCGCAGCTTACTTTAACTACATACAGGTTGACATTTAAAGGTGCATGAAGACCCAGAGGCATGAAATGGAATATTGCTTGGATAGCAAATCCATTATGTGGAAAGTCCAAATCGAAAGCTCGCTGTGTGGGCTTCATAAAAGGTGGAAAATAGTCCTAGTGGCACGAAATGGAATATTGCTTGGATAGCAAATCCATTACGTGGAAAGTCCGAATCAAAAGCCCATTGTGTGGGCTTCATAAAAGGTGGAAAAGTGTCCTAGTGGCATGAAATGGAATATTGCTTGGATAGCAAATCCATTACGTGGAAAGTCCGTATCTAAAGCCCACTGTGTGGACTTCATAAAAGGTGGAAAAGTGTCCTAGTGGCACGAAATGGAATATTGCTTGGATAGCAAATCCATTACATGGAAAGTCTGAATCGAAAGCTCACTGTGTGGATGTCATCTGCAGACTGCATACTTCTGGTTTCCGGAAGAACAGCCTATGGTGAACGGAAAGCCCAATATACGGAAGTGAGGCTAAGCAGCCATGTGCAGGACGTGACGATTCCTTGGGTGAGCCCAGTACCAGAGCGCTATGTATCGGCTCTGCAAGTATGGAAGCCTCCTTGGATGGCTGGGAATGCCCATGGTCTGCCCCTGCCTTCCCTTGAGGGCTGACCAGGATCTTTGGCTGTTCTATATGGACCAGCTGGGATGGGGGATAACACCACAACAGTGAGAGTCAAACGTCCTAAGAAACCCCCGGGAAGGTTAACCCGGTCAACAAATGCCCGCAGAAGTCGGATGTGTCGGCCTAACGGCGCAAGAACGCAGCTCTGCTGTAAACAGGCACAACGCAATCACATCCGAAAAAAAAACTCCGGATGAACGAAGAAGAAGAAGAAGAAGAAGTTACCTGCTGTCTCTAAGAGAAAAGTTATAGTTACCTGCTGTCTTCAAGGGAAAAGTTATAGTTACCTGCTGTCTCTAAGAGAAAAGTTATAGTTACCTGCTGTCTCTAAGAGAAAAGTTATAGTTACCTGCTGTCTTCAAGGGAAAAGTTATAGTTACCTGCTGTCTCTAAGAGAAAAGTTATAGTTACCTGCTGTCTTCAAGGGAAAAGTTATAGTTACCTACTGTCTCTAAGAGAAAAGTTATAGTTACCTGTTGTCTCTAAGAGAAAAGTTATAGTTACCTGCTGTCTCTAAGAGAAAAGTTATAGTTACCTGCTGTCTTCAAGGGAAAAGTTATAGTGACCTGCTGTCTTCAAGGGAAAAGTTATAGTTACCTGCTGTCTCTAAGAGAAAAGTTATAGTTACCTGCTGTCTCTAAGAGAAAAGTTATAGTTACCTGCTGTCTCTAAGAGAAAAGTTATAGTTACCTGCTGTCTCTAAGGGAAAAGTTATAGTTACCTGCTGTCTTTAAGTTCCTCAAAGCAGGCTTCAACAGCGCGTAACCGCTGACCTCTCTGATATCTTGCAAAACGAATGTAGTTAAACACTTGCAATTGGTGATGCTCATTAATACCCAGCTCCGCCTGAGAAATGAAAGTAAAAACGACATTGCAAGAAACAATACTGTGAATATTCAAGTTCACATAATTTAGTTTAGTCGATGGATCAACATCACGGCACACGGGTGTAACCCATAAGTGCTCTGTTCTTCTCCTAACTCAAACCTGAGTTTGGAGAAACTCAGCTCAGTGCATGAACTCCGTAGCATGGCGAGGATCCTGAAATACTTTGGGTAGATTTTTAACTTGAATTTTGCCCGGGCAGCGCTGTTAGGCTACTCTTTTTCGATTTCCAACTGCCAAGGGACTTTTTTACGTGCGCATCAATACACACGGGCGTCCGATCTCACTACCCAGAGACCAGGGGAAATTTTGTTACTAGAAGTCCATATGAACAAATCCCGGTCCTCACTGGGGCTTCAAGTTCACATATTCAACATAATCATAATCTTTTTGTTTTTGTTCACCCGCTTTGAACTCAATCATAGTCCCCTGTGATATCTCGTAGTGGATCAGCTACTAAGTTGTACTGAAAAGGTGGGTGGATGAGTGAGAGAGAGGGAGATGGGGGAGAGAGAGGAAGAGAGAGAAGGGGAGCCAGATAGGGGAGAGAGGGGGAAAGAGACGGAGATGGAGAGGGGGAGAGAGGGTGAGGGAAACAGAGAGGGATGGAGAGAGGAAGGGAGAGGGAGAGAGAGAGAGGGAGAGAGAGAGAGAGAGAGAGAGAGAGAGAGAGAGAGAGAGAGAGAGAGAGAGAGAGAGAGAGAGAGAGAGAGAGAAGGCAAAATGAAAAATAAAGTTTAGAGGTCCCATGTTCAAGTTATGCGCACCTGTTTTCCACCCTTATCCGAGAAGGGTAGGTACCCGACCTCACTACATCAGAGGTGGGGTGTAATAACAACAATTGGACAAATTCCCCGCCCTTACTAGGATCGAACCGGGTACCTTCTGTGCCTGAGGTGGACACTGTAATCTCTGAGCTGTAGCTCCCCCATGTAAACACGTATTTATATTCTTCCAGTCCAACAAAGATGATAGGCAGTTGAGCTGTTAAGGCCTCTATAGTGTTTATGCTTGTGGCTATGGTTTGCTTACGCATTTTCCTCATGTTGGGCTGGCAGTACATGGTTCCGTCCTGATGCTGAGCTGAGTGTGTGGAGCGACATTGTGAGCTGTGAATTTTGTGTGGAATGCTTTTACATCTGTCCATGGTTGTTTGTAGCATGAGCTGCATGTTAAGAAAAATGGCAGCTGGCCAGCCGGTCGCTGAACTAACCGAGTTGCCTCATGCAGTAATGTGTGGCTACTGGTTTTCTAGTGACTGCCACTTCCATCAATGATGAACTGTATTTTTGAGGTGGACTATTATTGTGTTTGCATTCTGGAAGCAGCATTATGCATAATATACCTGTGCAGGCTGTTGGTTTGTTGAGACTCTTGTCTGTTCAACTATTCACATGGGGCGGTGAGGAGCATTTTATGCGATATTCACTGGCATAGGAACAGAGCATAATGGGGCGACCCTTTGCCATGAAGTTGGAGCCGTGACTAATTAACTTATATTAATATTTGCGCATAGCTTGGGGACAAGGTTCGCAGTCTTTATTTATTTGCCAATTACTTAGGTAATGACTGCTTACAGGATGTTGAAACAGGTGGTGCAAACATCTGCGATGAATGTATGGATGTCTGACTGGCACCTGGCCGTCTTGACAGTCGATAGTTTGCTTGCTTGCGTTTGCTGGCTGTGAACTCCAGCGCGAAGTCCTGTATGTTGGATGAAGATATCCTGTTGTCCAACATCAGTGTGATGTCATATAGGACCTGAGGTTTGCGTGAGTATCTGTTGTCCCATGGCTGGCTTAATGGTGTGCAGACTGGTGGTTCCTCGCCGTGCAGGCAGATAATCTCCGACTTCGGAAGAATCAGCGATCCTACTACGTTAGCCTGGACCCCGAAGGGACCTGTTGCCCAGGATGCACGACTAGGACATGTTAGTAGGTCTTGGCCAGTATAGAACCCGGCCCTGGTGCCTTGGAAACACCTCTGCGTCCCAGACGATAGTTTGTAAAATGGAGATATACCTCTCCAAAACACAAAGCCTGGGCTGAGTTTAGAGACCATGTCTGGTCCATGCAGCATGATCCCCGCTTGGCCTGCCTAGTTTACTCCAGAGGAAAGGTAACACCAATATGTCTGGAATAAGACAAGCTGCAGAAGCTGCCAGATCAGCAAAGCAATGCTCTAACTATCCGCCTATTGGAGTTACCATCCTAGACCAGTTGCCAACCAAGACTTAGGGCCTGGTCTGTCCTGCCATGACATTTAGTCTTTAGGATGCATTTCCTCGCACTAGGGCTAGGGTGAAGCTTGTACCCTCCCTATTGTACTCCTCTGCCCGAAACTGTTGGCACAATGTGGAGTGTCGGGTTTGGTGAGTGCCACCTAACATGCGGCGCTAACAGAAAGCAGGTAGTACCATCTACTGTCATACAATGTTTGCGGGATATCTGCATCATTGTTTCTGATGTTCATGTCAAAATGTGTTCAGAATGCTTTGATGATGATAATGTAGTTGATGGGTGTAGGGGCTTTTAAGAAGCTCACAGTGAAGAGAAACTTCTGAAAGTTATAGGAAATTAATGAGAAGTCAACATTTTAGTCCAGCTGACCAGTGTAGGGGTTGAACCCGCTACTCCCACCATCAGAGTACCAGAAGTTTAACAGCAAGTGCTCTTATCCTGTTGGCCATGCTGACCTCTATGGCTATGATTGTTTGTTACAGAAGAACAGCTTCAGTGAACAGCTTCAGCGAACAGCTTGTGAAGCTAAAGCGTGTTGCCCAGAGATTATGTCCTCAAGATGAGAACACTATTTTGAAAAACTGAGAGTACAGTGTAGATCTTCATACTTGTTTCAAATACTACAGTCAGGTTTTCAACTAATTTCAACATCAGATATTATGGAACATCAGAGGAAAAGTTTTCCAGCAAATCTGATCCACTTTAATTGAAACACTGTTTCACTAACAAGCCGCCATCAGGATAGATGTGAACCATCAAACTGGTTGAAGTGCAAAGTAGTAAGGTAGCTTAGCACTCTCATATCATACCTGTTAACAATCTACAGAGAAAATGTAATCAGAAGAGTGCCGTTTACAAGTGATTAAACCTTCAACAATTTTTATCCAACTGGCATGCTACACGTTGAATGGTATGCATAATTCAGGTGTCGCAATTTGTGAGCATTTGCTGGATATTTTCTCCAGGACACTCTTCTGTGGTTGGAAATAAACAAGCAGACAGATTGTTGCATCATTGAGGGGTGATTTGATGCATGATAAGGCAGATGTGGTGAAGGCCCTCAGGGAGCACGTGTATAATGCAGAAGAACAGATGGAGTATCATGGTTTAAAGAGCATGCAACAGCAGGGGGTGGTCAGAGAATCTGGTAGACTCAGAGGTAAAGCAAGATGGACATATAATCAAATTGTGGTCTACGGCCATACCACGTTGAAAATACCGGTTCTCGTTCAAGCAATGTCGGGCATGGTTAGTACCTAGATGGGTGACCGCTTGAGAACACGTGTTGTAGACATTTTAGTGAATGAAACTCAATCGCATAATGGAACTCAATCGCATAAGCATTTGGTGTGTTGAGGCTGGGGCAACCCAACAAAGGCAACAGTGACTTGGTTCTCGTTGAATAATCATATTGTCAACACTCCAACACCAACTGTAAATCTATGTTCAGAGACGGTGGAAAGAACGCAGGCAATGAATTACCTGGGGATACGGTTTGATCGAAGCCTTGCTTATAATGAGCACATAGACCAGGTGACAACAAAGGCCAAGCGGGGGTTGGCTGTAATGCGGGTGATGGCGGCAGCAAACTGTGAGCAGCGCCATCTATGTCTTCTATACAAAGGGCTGGTCATGTCTGTTTTTGAGTATGCGATGGCAATCCTGACTCTCAGCCATAAGCAGATAGAAAGGATGGAAAGGATACAGAATGAAGCTATGCGCATTATTCTTGGATGTACAAGAGATACAGCATGTAGGGCGATGTGCTATCTTCTTGATTTTCCAACCATTGAAGACAGAATACAAGTCTGCAGAGCTCGCGCCTACCTCAGAGTTAACGCAAACACACAACATCCACTGCATAGTGAAATTATGAAGGTGAAGGGCAGCAGGTTAAAAAGAGGACAGTCGTGGATGGGTCAAGCCGAAGACATTCTTCAACAAGTGTGTTCACTTGAGGACTTAGAACCTGGCGAGGAGTAGGTACAAGTGCCAACAGATTTCTGCACATCCTTTTCAGTTTGCATCCAACTAGACAGAAAATGCAGACAAGAAAACCCGGCAGCTGTGGAGGCAGAAGTACAAGCGTTGATTTTCGAGATGCTGTCATTTACACAGATGGGTCGGTCATCCGACATGTGAAAAGCTCATGGGCCTTTATGGCTCAGACCGGAGGGAGAATTGTGAAGGAGGACTCTGAAGCTTCTGCCGAGACCACAAGTAGCCTGACTATGGAAGTCATGGCAGTAAGTAAAGCAATAACATGGCTCGAGACACAGACATTCACTAGGGCATG
Organism: Cepaea hortensis; assembly: GCA_963921405.1. Taxonomy (NCBI): domain Eukaryota; kingdom Metazoa; phylum Mollusca; class Gastropoda; order Stylommatophora; family Helicidae; genus Cepaea; species Cepaea hortensis. The sequence continues at coordinate 30,114,879 of OY992897.1, forward strand.
TTTCCTTAGCGACTCAATGAACATGCTCAAGAGGATAGAGATGGGGGGGGGGGGGGGGAACCGAAGAGAATAGTTGCTGTCTCTGGAGCAGTCTCGGCTGGCAAAGGTTAGTTTCATCTTCGTGCCAGGGCATGCGAGAGTACAAGGGAATGAGCAGACTGACAAGCTCGCAGGTAACGCTACTGTGGAGGGCGGACGCGACATGGACCAGGCTGACATTCTGAATGCTCTACGAGAAGTAAGACTTTTGTGAGAACCAAGTGATGACTGTGAATCTACAACCATGGCCAGACTGCGAGAACAGCAAATTAAAAGAGGGGTGGCCAAATAAGAACACTGTGCAGGAAGCCAAAGAAGACTGATAAACCAACAAAGAACTGGTGTTATTAGCCGCTACACTCTGCGGGATTTGCTGAGGAGGGGATCCGAGCACTTATGGACTGAGTGGTTTGATGTGCAATGAGGATGATCTGTCAACTAACTAACTAACTAACTTAGTGAATGAAACAAGAAGATAAGATTGTAACGGGCACCATTAGTAATGGAACTCTACGCTGGCTGTTGAAGGTGAGTACTGAGCAGTTATGAGAACGCCATGAGTGTAATGATGTTGTTTCTTTACTCAACTTAGCTCAGTCTTTAACCATTTATAATTGGTGCAAATTTGTTGTAATTGTTATACTTGAAACATTTCTTTCCTTAACGGTAATTCTTTTTAAATCACCGTCGTCACCATCATCGTGTGCCATGCTGGATGAGCCATGGCTGAAAAAGGTTACACGTGAGTGTCTGCCCCAGGTTTATATTAAGTACATAGCAGAAGAAGAAGACAGACTACATGCCCCCTAGGAAAAAAAACAATAATAATGGTAAATTGTCTCAAATGACAACTAGCCAAAAAACATTCCCATATATGTATGGCACGTTACACCTTCCTTAGGTATTTATAATGCCCATGTTAAAAATTGCCTCAGTGAGTCATGTATTACTATTATTTATTATTTTTCATGCGTTTTAATGCTTATTGTTCTTTTGTTGTCAAAGATTAGCTTAATAAGTGATGTTGAATGAAAGAATAAATAAGTAAGAATGTGTGAGAGGAAATAGAGAAGGGCAGAATGAATGGCGTGCTCAATTCTTAACTCTGAAAATAAAGGTTGTTCGTTCGTTCTTTATTTTTTTTTTTCATTTTAAGTTTAAATGCATAGATATTTTAGCTATTGCGAAATGGTCCATAATTTAATTAATTTGAATCGCAATGATTGCGGCACCGGCAATCCTAAGAAGAACACTGACTGATCATCTGATGATTCAATTAAAATAACATTACAAATGATTGCATTTATTTATTACTTAGATTGATTGAAGGCATAAAGTGATTGACATATTATTTTTGTTTGCTTGTATTGTTTTTAAAGTTCTACTTCTTTCTCTTGTATTTTATGCGCGCTAATCAATGCCCGTGAAATGATTCCTCATCTCACAAACAAACCCACCATTTTATGGAGAAGGAATATCTTTTAGTTTACGGATGCGATGTCTTTGCCAGAACGAGGCTGCTGATGCAGCAGTGAATGAACTAATTGTTATAATTAAATTTATTTAAGTCTTTTATGAAAGTATATATAAATAAATAATACTTTCTTGGTATTATTTACTTTAAAATTATTTTATTTTACTTGAAACATGTGGATGTTTATATAGGTATGGCAGCTTGTTGAAATATGCCAGGTTGGCAGTGGGATTTACTGTTCAGAATCCAAATGTATTTCTCAAGATGCAAAATAGTCTAATAAACAAGTAGCAGAAAAGAAAGTAAGTAGTTGGAGAGGCATCAAGTGCAATGTATATCCTACATTCCATGGCAAACTGGGTCTAAAAATATTGGTTCTTAGTAGACAAAGCACCAATCGTGGCACAAAGCCTATGATGCTATTGACAGATGTAAAATCAGTACTTGATGTGCTCCAGTCTGGGAAATTGCCAGTATTACGGTCACTACTACATGCATTTGAACTATGTTTTTTATAGGCAGCCAGCTCCGTGTGGACAACAATCACCTTCAGATTGATAGGACTGTGAGGGTAAAACCATATTCAGCTGCTTTGGTGGCTGTCTAGTCACAGGACTATCATTCTGAGCCGGTGATGGACCCTACTATAACTTCTCCTTGAGGTTGAACGGGGTAGGGGTAATGGTGAAATCGAATCGAAGTTAGGTCACGAGTTCACGGTTCACGAATTCAATTTTTCGGAGACTCCTGTGGGTCGTCGCTAGAGCTTTCCGCGCTGCGGAAAGAGACCGCGTCATATGGGGTAAAACTCGGTGCAATGAAGTCGACCCTGTCGACTTTTAAGCGACTTTTTAAGCGAAGTTAGGTCACCATACAATGGTTACCATCCCACTGTGGGGTACTTGGAAGCGAGAGAGCGGATCGACTAGCTAAGGAATGAGCAAAAGGTATATACCACCAAAAGAAAAGAATAAGCAAATCAATCAGGAAACCACTAACACAAAACGATTACCACTTTATGTATAGACCAGAGCAAATAAGAGTAAATACTAATGAAGAGTGGATCATTATAATCATCTTCATGTAGGCCGTCATTTGCAGAACGTTGCTCTTATCGCATCTTGCTGAAAAGACTGTCGCCAGTTCCCTTGATAAATGTTATGCCCATGATGTCTTTTATGTGATATGCTCCGAGTCGTGTTGGTCTACCGCTGCCTATTCTCCAAGGGACCATGTCTTCCATTACAGTTTAGTTTAAGCCACTGTGGTGTTTCATTGCACTTGGGACACCATGTAACCAATGCTCTCCAAGACGCGGGAAGGATCCTTTTTTTTAAAAAAAACTTAAGACACAAATATAACTTATCATCTTACACTTTTGCCGTCAAGAGTCGTGGGGGGGGGGGGGGTAATAACTGACGCTCGAGCACCCAATGGGTGTCACTAGATAGTGTTATTCCGAGTGAATATACAATGTCTTTGCCGTCAAGCGTCGTGGGGATGAATAACTGGCGCTCCAGCGCCCGATGGGTGACACTAGATAGTGTTATTCCGTGTGATTGTAGAATGTCTTTGATGTCGTCAATACATTTTCTTCTCGGGCGTCCTTTTGCTCTCGTAGCAGATCTTCTTTGATGTAGGGCCAGCGCTGGCAGTTGATGGTGTTGCATTCTAACAAGATGGCCAAACCATTTGATCACCTGTCTTTCAATAAATGTGCCACAAGGTGTTGATCCCACTGTCTGTCTGATAACATTATTTCTTATTCTATCTCAGATAGTTAAGTTAGAAGCTCTCTTCTCGCGTCTCATCTCACAGGGGTTGATTTTCTGTAAGTGTGATTTGGATAATGTCCAAATTTGACATTGATAGCATAGATTTGGCATGAATGTGCTATTTATTATATGTCGTTGTGCAGATGTAGGTGTATTTGGATGTTTCAGTATGGGTGATAGTTGATATACAAGTACACTTGCTTTTTGACATCTTATTACAAACATAAAAAGATGGCGGTAAACATTGTTTGGTCACATAATGAGAAGCCAACAACTGGATCATATTGTAACAACCTTTAGGTTGAAAGATTCAGTGTCAAACAAAAAATACGTTTGGATCAAACGATGGATGACGGAAGATGGAAAGTAAAGGTGTCACAGTTATCACCTAAACGTTGTTAATATTATAGCAGATATGTTGTATTACATATCAAATTAAAGGAGGTTGCTTTGGAAAAACTAATGTTATTTATATTTTAATTGAGACAAATATTTCGCAATGACAACACTTCGACGATATATAAGCCAATGGCAGATAGGAAAGTCACTTAAGACTATTAATCATCGCATGGCACTTAATCAGTTATCGGATAGAGAAACGTAAGATCTGGGGGGCTGAGTGGTCTCGAGGTATGGTGTCCGCCTTGAATGCTGGAGGTCCCGGGTTCAGGCCACGGTGAGGACCGGGATTTTTTTCACGTTAACTTTTAGTAACAAAATTTTCCCTGATCTCTGGGTAATGAGATCGGAAGCCCGTGTGGATTATTGCACACGTAAAAAAAAAATCCCTTGGCAGTTGGAAATCGAAAAAGAGTAGCCTAACGGCGCTGCCCGGGCAAAATTTCGAGTTAAAAAATTTACCTAAAGTATTTTAGGATATCACCGGTGCTACGGAGTTCGTGCCGTGAGCTGGGATTTTCCGGACTCAGGCTTGAGTTAGGAGTAGAACGGAGCACTCCCCTGGACGGTTAACCCGGTCAACAAATGCCCGCAGAAGTCGGATGTGTCGGCCTAACGGCGCAAGAACGCAGCGCAGCTGTAAATTGGCACAACGCCCGAAAAAAACTCTCCGGATGAACGCAAAATAAAAAGAAGAACGGAGCACTTATGGGTTACACCTATGTGCCGTGATGTTGATCCATCGACTAAACTAAACTAAACTAAACTAAACTAAACAAACTAAACTAAACTAAACTATCCAGCAGTGGCTAACACGAATGCTTGCCGCCTCAACAGTCATGTTTTCACATCTCAGTTGACCCAGGTTTGAAATTAAATAACCTTGACTCCCAAGTTGACCCAGCTTGAAATTGGTTCACAAGATTTTCCTGGGAAATAAAGGCTGCCGCGGTGATATTGACCACATGACACAAAGAGTGCTGATTGTTCTATAAAAACATGGAATGAGTTGAGTTGAGTCAAGAACCGACATCACAGCACTCGGCACATTCCCATAGTGCTCCGTCCTTATCTTCAACAGCAAGCGAAGAGTCCCAATACTAATGGTACCGGTAGCAGTCTGATTACGTGTCCGTCTGGCTTTTCTTCGGAGTCCTAAGTATCGACCAGATCATCTAGTAATTCCCTGCAGCACCACTCTCTTTAGGCCGTGATGATCTGTCTGTTGTTCTGCATTATACACACAATCCAAAAAGGGCCTCGATATCCCACCAAGCAGTGCAGACCCAGCCAATCTATCCACCAGCTCGTTTCCCACCACAGTATGTCCTGTGGTAACGATCCAACAGATGTTCTCTATGATTGTTGAATGGAAGCCTGCCACTCTGCCCGAAGCATGTCTGTCTTCACCTTTCTCATCGTACTTTGCGAGTCCGTTACAATCACGACGTGCGTGTGCTGTTTGTCCTGCAGCCAGCGGAAAGCTGCTGTGACTGCCTCAACCTCCATTCTCAGACTAGATTTTTTGGTGTCGTATGCCTGGCTCTCCTGCACCATACACCACCCATCAACCTTCCCCACAAACCCACAGGCACTTCCTTAAAAATAGGAGATAGTACCACATACCTAATGCTCCTCAAGGACCTGTAAAATGGTCCTTTACCTTTACATTTTATTCTATCAAGAGAACATTTCATTAATGTCATCGTCCGCATTCGCTGTAGAATCTGTGTTCATTGCATACTTCTTCATCACATATGTTTGTGTTCGGCGTAATTGCATCGTTTCTGTTTATAACAGAGTTGGAATACTTCTCATTTCGACCGACACAAGCGACTTATTCCCCGAATTTGTTAACCATATTAGCCTTATCGGGTAGTTTAGTTACACATGCCACTGCAGCAGAATAGTGACATAATTTTCGCAATTACATCTATACTTGACGCATCGCAACAGACCGTCCCAAACATCCGCATGCATGCCATTCGGTCCTAATGGTCAGTAGCGACAGCAGGTGAGCATTCCTAGTGATGCCAGGATGCTTCCATAAATGTAGAACAAACACGTAATGTTCTAGTACTGGGCAGACATAAGGAATCGTTACACATCAACCGTGTGCAGTCCGTTGACTTGGCACGTTGATAATCATCACACAGTGAGCGGTTCGACAGCTGTTGTTTTCTTATGAGGGTCCTGGTTATTAACGTCTGTTGGTTTTCTCGTTGAGTAACTTGTTCTAAACAGTGCACCAAATCCCGAAAAGACGTGTAGACGTTTGTATTGGTATTCTATGCACCCTAGGAAGTACTGAGATGTGGTCGGATGTGACCTTGCACTAGCGAAACACTGCAATATTGTCGGATTAGACGTCCACCACAAGAAGCACTGTGTTGTCTTCGGGTTATACTGTCCACCTCAGGAGAATGCGAGCTTTCATTTGATGACCAGCGAGATACCCCCCTCCCCCAGGCAAGATTGTTTCCCCGTAGCACCGAGTCTCCTTTCAGTAGCAGACTTTTAATTGACATCTGCACTGACTGTTAACCGATTGGGGCACTTTTTCGGTAGACCTCACGTACTCATAATTTGGGGGCGACCGATAAGTGCCAGAAAGACATTATCTCCGAGATCCTCCGCCAGTTCGGTTAAGGACTGCAATGGCTACATATACATGGTGAACGACGATGGCGTATGGTACAGGTCTTGTATGGGGTGCCATAAAACCAGCACAGAGATCCTTGACGCTTGAGTTGAGGTGCATGATAACCCAGCACAATGGTTGTATATTCATATTATTGATAAAAAGTACATAAGCCATAAACAATATGTTGCACTATTCATGGCCTGGCATATTTCGCTGTACTTCGTCCTGTGCACTTGCTGAGTTATATATAATATAAAGTGAATAAATTAATAATACTTAAGGTGAAACACCTAAAAGCGGATAGTCAGATTCACATCTATTATCATAGAGGTCATTTCAAACTTAACAAGCAGTATGCACCTGACGAGACGCAGCGAAATATGCCAGACAATAAATCGTGCAACATATTATTTGTGGCTTCCGTGTTTACATTCACCAAGGGAATACATTCTTCTTCTTCTTCAGCGTTCCGAGCCATTGAGGTTCTTTGCTGCATATACAATCCGTCTCCATTCGTCTCTCTGGTTGACCTTCTCTTGCCAGTCGTTGATTCCAAGTGCTTGTAGGTCTGTACATGTATTATCTCTCCACCGTCTTCTTGGTCTACCTCGTGATCAAGGGAATACATTGCTTTGATTAATAAAATAACGGTATTACGTTATCGGATCGTTCGTTTTAGCATACTCAACTGTATATTTTTTTATACATATCACACACACACACACACGCACACATACACACGCACGCACACACTTACACAGGCTCACACACACACACCCTCTCACACACACACCATTTTATTTTTATGGCTGTGATAATTTGACACGATTAAAAATTTAAAAGTAGCAAAAATTAACCAAACACTGTTGACTGTACCATGTCTAGCGTCCGAGTGATTTAGTCCAGAAACATCCTACAATTCTAGAAGCCAGTTTTGACATTTCTTCCGCCATCCTGGCCACCACTAGCAAATATTGCGTCACTAGGCATTTGCCCCGTTCTACTCTTTTCAAAATGAATACCGGAGGTAGGAAAGCATGTGAACCTCAAGCGAGTTATTGATGTGTTTTTTAGTTGCCTCCATTTTATTTCACAATACACAAACGTTACTTTAGTATAAGTATATCATTTTATTGTTTGATAATCATCTCAGATGTTTTAATTTACCCCGCGAGTTTTAACAACACAGTTATTGTGCGCGATCTTTGGTACTGAGTGAACTCTCAGGCTTTCCCCCATTTTTTTTGGCCACGTTTTCGAGTCGGGGAAGCTTGGACACAGTTTTAGCGCAGATTTTATTTATATTTCTTGTTTTGGAAACCAGAAGTTGTCAGCTGTTATCGTATCTGATGAGTATGTGTGTATGTTTGTTGATTATTTCAATAATTTTATGCTAGTATTGGTGAAATAGTGCATTTCTTCTTATCGGGTGCAGACGGCACGGAACTACCTAAAAAATTACCGTCTCCAGTTTTGACTTATGACGGTTGCGGTACCCGTACTGTCCTTTGGGGAACAATTAATATTATCTGTTACAAATTATGTAATGTTTAGCTGATAAATCAATATACCCTTACACGATTTAAAATATTACATTTTATTGTAACTCTATCACTTGATTTAAAAAAATGTGGGTGGTAGCTTTATTTACATTTACCCCTAAGTGGCTTGCTTTGCCGACTGGCGTGGGTTATCATGCCTCTCATCTTATCTCTAACACATTACACATGTATCAGTTTCTGTGCTGACACTTAAAAGTGTCATGACACGAGGCTGTTATTTTCATGTCTTCCTCTGTTCATAAATTTTTCCTGTTGTCACAGGGTGCATAATGTTGCCAAACCATAGCAATTGGCTTTTCTTCTGGTGATAAGTTGTCTTTGTGAATCTTAGCCTCTTTGAAAACAGTTAGATTACTTAGACTGTCCAATGAGTTTTCAGCATTCGTTTATAAAATCACATCTATGAGGTCTTGAGAGATTTTTGAATGATTATTTAATTGTCCAAGATGCAAAGCTATATGGTGTATCATTAAAACTAGTTCTATGTAGCATACAAGAATTAAATCTATGAGGTCTTGAGAGATTTTTGAATGATTATTTAATTGTCCAAGATGCAAAGCTATATGGTGTATCATTAAAACTAGTTCTATGTAGCATACAAGAATTAAATTGAAGAGGCATATTTCGCTGCATTTCGTCCGGTGCACTTGCTGAGCTATATAATTATAATATCATATGAAGTGAATAAATGAACGATACTTAAGCTGAAACCCATAGTTACGGATGATGATAAAATGTGGAGTATCTATTCTAAAGGTAATTTCAAATTTAACACGTATGCACCTGACGAGATGCTGCAAAATATATGCATTTTAACATTTAATTGTAAGGTGAATTGTTGCATTCTTCAGTCATTTTATGAATTCAGCATCAGGTATCTTTATCTCACCACAGTAGGTCAAGCAGTTTTATTTTGAATCTGCTATCTAAGATGACATAATCGTTTATGGAAGTTGTAACTGTTTTATTGTGATGCTGCGGTATACAGTCACATAAAGAACAATTAAATATAGCTATATTTAAAAATTCCCTGCTTTTGTCTTCTTAAGGCGTACTGAGTTAATAGTAATACTTCCTTATTTTGTATGATAAATTTGTTTTCATGGTTATTTTAGTGTATATAGTGAGGCTATTTTCATGCATAATTTTTAGAACATGTAGAGTCTCTTGGAACATATTTTATGTACATGCAAAACAAATCAGGGATTGCATAATCTACCATCTGTTGAAATCCTGTCAATTCATTGATAGAGACAATGTATTCCATAAAATGGAGGAATGTTAAGATTTGCTGAAGCAGTTGCTATTCATATGACCAAGCCATAGTTTTGTAAACAAATATGTGGTAGTAAGTCTGATTAAATTGTGATTGATAGTGGTTAGCAGCTTTCTCCGCTAACTCCGAATACTCTCGTCACGTGACGCGACGAGAATTAGCAGTGGTTTGAATCGCAAAAGTGACTTATGAGAGTATGGAGCCGGTCGCTGAGAAAGTCGTGGCGTGCTGATGAGCGTAATCTAGCCTAGGAATCAACATACAGCTGAAAGATGCTGGTGTTGACTGCAATATCCTGAAACAGGATGGAAACGCGGAAAAAAAAAAAATATATTATTTCAGCTTGAAATTTCATAGTTTTGCTTTGTTGTATGAATTCTGCAGTATATGTCTGAGATGTAGTAAAATACATCAGGCAGCAAAATGTGCAACCTAATATGTCGTCATTATTCAAATCACGGGAAAACATTATTTTGAATTTATTTATTCTTTATGTGACTTTATAATCCAGCACATTGACATATTCCAAGATCATTTCTAAATATGTTCTTCTGACAGTTTCTTTTTCATGTTATGTTTTGAAAATAGATCCTCCACACGAAGATGTGCCCAAGGCCACCACTACAGGTGGAAAAGGTAAGTGAAAAGACAATTTTCTGTAGAAAATAGTGTGTTGGTTGTCTATTCTTGGCAGCCTGATATCATTCTTTTATGAATGTGCAGGTCCTTTGTAGCTCATTCAGGTACCAATTGAGGAATGTGGCATGCATGTATGGTCAGTAAAGGATCATGTATCATGTTATGAGGTGTATGAGACCAGCCCTATATTTTTAAACTAATTACTGCTCTCTGAGTGATGTGTTCAATATCACACTGGTTGCTTTTACCTCCCCGGAACTTTCCAGATGTCAGTGAAAAAAATCACCGGCGATTTTAACAGACGGATGTGTCGGCTCTGCTGTAAACAGGCACAATGCAGTCACATCCGAAAAAAAAACTCTGGATGAACGCAGAAGAAGAAGAAGAAGATTCAACTGCCATATATATAACGGGATTGATACTGATTATTTCTAAAGGAAGCATTGTTGCATGTAATTCTTATACATACATTCTACTCTCATATCATAAATCACAGCATTTATACTGATTATTCCTAAAGGAAACATTATTGGACATAATCCTTATATATACATTCAGCTGTCAGAGTTGAAAAGAAACAAGACAATTAATAGATGGTTATAATGTTATATGTAACGAATTGAATGATGTTGTGTGATTAACCCACTATTGTCTTATTCTGTCTTGTAGGTAAAAAGAAGAAGAAGGAAGGGAAGAAAACCCTGACTTTGGATCAGTTCTTGGCTCAGGATGATGGCTACTCCGAGCCCAAAAGTACCAACTGGGCTATTCTCTCTGAAAACCCTGATGGTGGTAAGTGCCGTGGGATGTTAATGTACACAATCATTTTGGCAGTGTTGAGTGTGCACAAGTATTTTCTCATAGGAGTAATTTGTGTGTGTGTGTTAAATGTTTTTCCCATAAGATTAATTTATTTACAAATAATTGTTTTGAATGTTTTTCTCATAAGAATAAATTGTGTATGTTTGTGTTGAAGGTTTTTCTCATAGGAATAATTTGTGTTGGCTTTTCTAATAGGAATCATTTGTGTACAAATAATTTTATTTAACGTTTTTCTCATAAGAATAATTTCTTTAAGATTAATTGTGTTCAACGTGTTTCCCATAAAAATAATTTTTATATGGTTTTGTTGAATGTTTTTCTCATAAGAATAATTTGTGTACAATTAATTGTATTTAACGTTTTCTCATAAGAAGAATTTATGATCAATTGTATTGATATTAACTGCATTGTAAAGAATATTTTTCTTTTCCTCAGATGATTACGATTCCTCCATGAAGTTTGACAGGTCTATGCTGCCTACTGCCCCGAAGGCAGCAATGGGCCCCAAAGTGGACCTCTCGCAGATACCAAAGGATGGGCCATTTTCTGCGTATGTTGGGAACATACCGTATGATGCCAAAGAGAGTGATTTAATGCAGTTTTTCTCAAAGCTGGATGTAAGTTTCCAATCTTATGTTTTCTTACTAAACAGTCAAGTCAAGGAACTTTTTACACACTTGCGCTTAGATTGAACCTGTGATCTTCTATGACAGGGAAAACACCACAGCTTCTCAGCCTTGCCTTCAGCAGATCCTGCATATATCAGTACTGGGAGTTCTGTGCTTGCCTGGGTCCTGACCATGATCTCTGATCAGTCTTCTCACTCTACCTTCAGCAGATCCTGCATATATCAGTACTGGGAGTTCTGTGTTTGCCTGAGTACTGACCAAGTTCCCTGATCAGTCTTCTCATTCTCAGCCTTCCCTTCAGCACATCCTGCATATATCAGTACTGAGAGTTCTGTGCTTGCCTGGGTTCTGACCAAGTTCCCTGATCAGTCTTCTCAGTTCCCTGGAAGACTTCATGGGGCTTATTTTGATGATGATGCATAAGAACATGGGTTACTAGGGGGAAGAGCAGAGAACCATCAATCAGTGTAACTGACAAATGAAGTAAAAGGGTCTTTTACTTGGCTTATGGTGTCATTATTTTCAATGGTTATAACCAGGGGTAGACAAATCCAGGAGCCTGGTCGTTTATGGTGCCTGGGAGTCTTTACCTGACACCTAATTTTCATTTGTTTTCTTGGCCGGTGTTTGCAAAAATAAACATGCTGGCTCCTGGATTATGTTCAGTTGTTTTCTGCCTCTGGTTATTGTAAAGATATATAATGTCGACATATATATATATATATACGGGACACCCTTGGGCAAGGTGGAGTACCCGTTTAGCCCCCCGATCAGGGTTACGTGAAGCCATGGGTGCAGGTGGTGGATGAAGATGGAGAGCAGCCGACAGATAGTTGTAGGTTATGGTCTCCACCTTCACGACGGTAGGCAGAGGATCTCCTTTTTTGAGGAGACAATGGCTACGGTCACTGACCAGTATGGTCACTGCTGGGAAGGAAAGCAATGGCAAACTACCTTCTTTACACATGCCAAGAAAATCATGTTGTGTTCACTTATCGATAATCAGAGAAACGGCGTAAATGGGTGCTCCATAGGAGCAGCCTCGCCCGGTAGGGATAGTCATGCGCACCAGGTGACTCCAGACCGTCAACAGGCTACTAGGTGCAAAAGATTAATATCATTGAAAGTAGGAACTTGGAATGTTAGAACAATGAATGCAGATGGAAAGTTGGAGGACATCAAAAAAGAAATGGAGAGAGAGAAGATTAACATATTAGGAATATCGGAAACGAGATGGAGAGGAGCAGGGATAAGGACAGGAGAGGATTGTAAGATTATTTACTCGGGGGGAGAAGAACAGCAAAGAGGTGTAGCCATTATATTAGATAAGCAAACATCAAATTCTGTCAAAGGATATTGGGCTGTGTCAGACAGAGTTCTATTAGTAAAATTAAACGGAAGACCTTTTAAAATAAATGTAATTCAAGTATATGCCCCAACAAGTGAAAGCAGTGAAGAAAGTATAGAGAAATTTTATAATGACATGGAGTCTGCTTTGAAGAACTGTAAAAAATCAGAAATAAATATCATAATGGGTGATTTCAACGCAAAAATAGGAAAGCAAAGCGATGGATGCAGTGTAGGCAACCATGGTTTGGGAGAGAGAAATGAAAGAGGTTACAGACTTGTTGAATGGGCAAAAGAACAAGAAATGGTTGTAGGAAACACCTGGTTTAAACAACATCCTAGAAGATTATGGACATGGAGGAGTCCAGACAGCAGGATTAAAAACCAGATAGATTACATCCTGATAAGCAAAAGGTTTCGAAATGCATTAACAGTTGTAAAAACAGTTCCAAATGCAGACTGTTACAGTGATCACAGATTAATTATTGGCACATTGAGGGTAAAGTTAAAGAAAGTCAAGTATACAGCAGGAAACCCTAAATATGACTTGTGCAAATTGAAAACTGACAAAGAAATACAAGATAATTTTAACATAGAAGTAAAGAACAAATTTGATTTATTGTCTGATCTAGAGATCCTATTTCAAGATGTAGATGATCAATGGGAAATGCTGAAGAATTCAATCAGTTGTGCAGCAGAAAAAACTATTCCAAAAGTAAAGAAAGTGGGCCGTAAGACATGGATGACTGAAGAAATTTTACAACTAATGGAAACAAGAAGACAGAACAAAAACAATCCTGCCAAATATGAAGAAATTCACAGAAAGGTCAGAACCTTATGTAAGGAGGCTAAAGAAACATGGCTTGAGAGGGATTGCAGAGAGGTTGAAAGACAACACAACAGTGGAAATGCGAAACTAATGCACAAAAGAATTCAGGAGATTACTAATCAAAGAACACGTACATCAGCAGGCTGCCTAAAGACAAAAGATGGAAGAGTCGTAATAGAAAAAGATCAGATTCTACATGTATGGTCAGATTACGTGAAAAACCTTTATGACGATAACAGAGACGAACAATATATTGTTCAAAATAACAATGAAGGGCCAGCAATTTTGAAGACGGAGGTTCAGAATGCTCTTAATCATATGAAATCTGGCAAGACCCCCGGTCCAGACAGCGTCACAACAGAAATGATTAATGCTTTAGAAGAATATGGAATAGATAAAGTTACCAGTCTGCTTAATACAATATATGATACTGGAAATATACCTCATGAGTTATGTAATTCTGTATTTATTGCAATCCCAAAGAAATCAGGAGCCTTGGAATGTGATCAACATCGAACAATTAGTATAATGAGTCACATCACGAAGATTTTGCTAAGAATTATCATGCAAAGAGTTAGGAGGAAAATACAACCTGAAATAGGAGAAGAACAATGTGGGTTTGTAGTAGGCAAGGGTACAGTAAATGCTGTGTATATACTGAGAACCGTAATCGAACGTTCTATAGAAGTAAACAAAGATCTACACCTTTGCTTTATTGACTACACAAAGGCTTTTGATAAAGTGAGACATGTCAACATGATAAGGATGCTTGAAGATCTACAAATTGATGGGAAAGACCTTAGACTTGTAAAAAACATATATTGGAAACAACAAGCTGCCATAAGAGTTGATAATGAAGTAAGCCAATATCAGCCTATTAAGAGAGGTGTGAGACAGGGATGTGTAATGTCTCCAGATCTGTTTTCCCTGTACAGTGAAAATATTTTCAGAAATATTGAAAATATGGAAGGAATCAACATTGGGGGACGATGCATCAATAACATTAGATATGCAGATGATACAGTCTTGATTGCAGACAATGAACAGGATCTGCAAAATTTAGTAGATGCGGTTGTTACACACAGTGAACAACAAGGGTTAGAATTAAATTGTAAAAAGACACAGATTATGGTCGTCACTAGGAAGAACGAAATACCACAGTGTAATATACAAGTAAATGGGAATATTCTTCAACAGGTGAATAGGTACAATTATCTCGGAACAGTAATAACATCTGATGGGAGATGCCTTGAAGAGATTAGAACAAGGATCGCCATGGCAAAAGTAGCCTTTAGCAAGATGAAAAACATACTGACCAATAAAAAGATGTCAATTGAAACGAGAAAAAGAGTGTTGAGATGCTACATAGAACCTGTACTTTTATATGGATGTGAGGCTTGGACAATGAGCAGCCAGGCTGAAAAACATCTGATGGCTGTAGAAATGTGGTTTCTGAGGAAAATGCAAAGAATACCATGGACAGCCAGAAAGACCAATGAACAAGTCCTTCAAGAAACAAATGAAGATCGTAAACTGATCAGAGACATTAGACGTAGACAGTCACAATTTTTTGGGCATGTTATGAGAAGAAATGATTTGGAGAACTTGGTGACAACTGGTAAGATCGAGGGGAACAGACCAAGGGGAAGACCTAGAAACAAGTATCTGGATGGCTTGGCCTTGTGGCATGGTCGAGACAGAAACACGGAACTGATCCACGACTCTGTTGATCGAGTGAGATGGCAGAACATGACCGCCCACGCTTACCGGCATGGCACATGATGGATGGACATATAGAAGATAAATAATATCGATGACATTTAGAAGGTAATATTGATGACATATAGAAGATAAATAATATCGGTGACACATAAAAGTCAGTTATTACAGTATATTTTACAGATGTATAGAATATGATGTCTATGAGATGGTGAATGTGAAGCCAGGGAGGTTCCTATCCTGACAACCACACAGCCTGAGTGTGGTGTGCAGTGTTGGTTGTACGAGGTAGGGATATAAATGTGGGATGCCACAGGTCACACGTACTAGAGTACCTGGTCGTATGATGCCAGGTTTCTCAATCAGTGTGATTACATTTACATATCTCAGGCTGGTCCGTCTCTGGAGTGTCTGTAAATCTTCTAGTGTGGTTTCAGTATTGGTGTTCAACAAATGCTTATTTTGTGCTTGTCAGTGACATAGTTCTTAAAGACTGTTTTAGTGGGTGTTGCTTTGCACACAATAAACAAGAAACCTAAGTTGAGAAATTTCTAGTAATTTCTCACCTTTTTTGTTGCCCTTTGCCACTTTGTGTAATGCTGCATGTCTGTACTGACAGTTTTTTTGTGTCTGGTAGCTATTGTGATGTGATCTCTGACTTCTTTTGTTCACTCAAAATTTGTCTGTAACTGCAGAGTTGTCTCTTGAATGAATTTGTCTTTATTAGTCCACTCAGTGGTCCATAGATTTTATCTTCCACTTTTTTCCCCCTTGGCCAGAAGGTGATCTCTAACCACTCTCGGGCACTTTAGGATATCATAATCATGTGCCCTGTCAACCGCCATGGTCGTTCAAGTCTTTCCACAGATCTAGGTCCTTGGTGTTCTGGATTAACTCTGCAGATCATATGTCTCCATGCCACAGTCTGATGTCCATCCAGCATCATTTCTGTTGCGATGCCTCTGCCTTTTCTCCCAGTTATCTTCCCAGTGGTCACAATATTTCCTTCTGGGACGTAGTCTGCAGGAAATGTAGTGGATCTCTTTGCACATATTACCCAGACTAAAAACTATAATAGAGTGATGTAGCTATGCTAGTGTTAATGATGTCATTAAGAATGGTAGTTATGATGACAGATAATCTATATCTATAAAACAGAGTGTATGTTTGTTTGTTTGTGGGTTTGTGGATTTGGATGCGTTCGATAACGGTACATCCGATTGAGATGAAATTTTCTACACGTCTTCCTTTCATTCCTGTGCAACCGACTATAATAATTTCTTAATGTAAAATCTTCGACTTATTTAATAACATTTACTTTTCCATTTTCATTATATAATGTCTATATAGCAGGGGGACTTCACTCTAGAAAAGTTATTTCAAGGGGCATAACTTTTAATAACATTTCTATATACTTTATAGTCATATTGTTGGACTTTCTTGCACTATTGTTAAACTCTTTGTCTATAGTTATTTTTAGGCATATGAGTTATATTAAATAATGATATAATCTTTAAGGTATTTTTTAAGTTTGCATAAAAATAATGCATTATGCATAACATTTTAACCCATCTTTTTCTGCTTACAAAACTTATCAACTGTCATGTCGGTGATTAAAAACAGTTTTCATTAAAAATAATGAATGGTGTCTGGAAGGACATTCTTTTAAGTTACTGTGCGCCAGGAGCTGGGCGAAACCACGCCGGGTCAGATAGATAGACAGATAGTCGGGAACGGAAGCTTATTTGACTACTTATATGAATGAATTAAATGACATGCTCCCCACCAGGGACTGGGTGAAGCCGGGCCGGGACAGACAGACAGACAGTCGGTAACGGGAACGGGAGCTTATATGACTACTTATATGAATTAAATGAGGTGCTCCACACCAGGAGCCAGGCGATGCCGGGCAGGGTCAGACAGACAGACAGACAGATAGTCGGGAAAGGGAGAGCTTATATGACTACTTATATTAATTAAATGAGATGCTCCCCACCAGGGACTGGGTGAAGCCGGGCCGGGTCAGCCAGACAGACAGACAAACAAGCAGACAGACAGACTGATAGATAGATAGATCCCCTCCAGGGCCTGGGCCGGGCCGGGTCAGCTAGTATATATATATAATGTAACAAAGTCTTAAGATGTGAAGCCAGGAAGGTTCCTACCCTGACAACCACACAGCCTGAGTGTGGTGTGCTACTGTTGGTTGTACGAGGTAGGGATATCAATGTGGGATGCCACAGGTCACACGTACTAGAGTACCTGGTCGTATGATGCCAGGTTTCTCAATCAGTGTGATTACATTTACATATCTGCAGCTGGTTGTCATTATTTGAACTGGCTGTAAATCTTCTAGACATGTTCCATCAATAGTGTTCAACAGATGCTTTTGCTGATCAACTTATTTGTGCTCTTCTATGTTATAGTCCTCAGGGAATGTTTTGGTGGGTATTCTTTTGCATACAATAAACAAGAATCTAAATAGCAAAGCTTCTGGAAATTTCTCACCTCTTCTGTCTGCCTTTGCAGTATTTGTAATGCTGCAAGTCTCTACTGACAGAACTCTGTCAGCAAATGTGATCTCTGACCACGCGTTGTCATTTCTCTGGGATATCACCATTATCATGTTCCCTTTGCAACTATTTTCAAAGCTGCATGTCTGTATTGCCAGATCTCTGGTAGCAAATGTGTTCTCTGGCCACCCTATTTCTCTCTCAGTTATATCACCATTATCATGTTCCTTTTCCCACTGTTTGTTATGCTGGGTGTTTGTGCTGACAGATCATTGGTAGTGAATGTGTTCTTAGTCTCAAGATGTGAAGCCAGGAAGGTTCCTATCCTGACAACCACACAGCCTGAGTGTGGTGTGCTGTTGTTGGTTGTACGAGGTAGGGATATCAATGTGGGATGCCACAGGTCACACGTACTAGAGTACTTGGTTGTATGAATGCCAGGTTTCTCAATCAGTGTGATTACATTTATCTATCTTCAGCTAATCAAACTCTGGACTGGCTATGAATCTTCTATTTATATTTCACCATTAGTGTTTAAGCTTTCCTGATTGGCCTATTTCATTCTTCTCTGGGATATAGTCCTGAAGGACTGTTTTAGTGTGTGATCCTTTGCACACAATCAACAAGAAACTAAGCTGCAAAACATCAAGTAATTTCTCACCTTTTCTCTTTGTCCTTTGCCACTCTTTGTAATGCTGCATGTCTCTACTGACAGATAAATCTGTCTGGTAGCGAATGTGTTCTCTGACCACCCTCTCTCTTCTTTAGGAGATCATCATGATGATAACATGCCCTGACAACTGCCACAGGCGTTCATTTCTATACACAGATATAGATCGTTGATTTTCCGGATCAACTACTTAATCATATTTCTCCATGCCACAGCCTGTCCATTCAGCATCATTGCTCTTGGAATGCCTCTGCCTCTTCTCCTATTGATCTTTAATCTTTAGGAACTGCAGTTGGCCTTCTTGTGCACATGTTACACAGTGAAATTAAGCTGTAATATGGTGTAGTAACTTTGATCTTAAGGTCAGTGTAACTGACTGACTGGCACCTTCTCGTCTTGACAAGTGATAGTTTGTAGAATGGAGTTACACCTCTCCATAGCACACAGCCTGGGCTGAATTTAGAGACCGAGTGATGTTAGTGTGCACATGTACACTGTGTTTGTTTAATATCTTTCACAGGAGTTACACATATCTGTTTTTATTTTCTATTAAAGTTATGTTGTTGATAATAGTCGCTATGATAGTTAATGTTACAGATGTAGTCATGTTGACTGGTTTACATGATGTTGAATGTAAAGCCAGTGAGAAGGTTCCTATCCTGACAACCACACAGCCTGAGTGTGGTGTGCTGTTGTTTGTTGTACGAGGTAGGGATATAAATGTGGGATGCCACAGTTCACACGTATTAGAGTACCTGGTCGTATGAATGCCAGGTTTCTCAATCAGTGTGATTACATTTACTTAACTCCAGTTGGTCAATATATGTAAATCTTCTAGATATGTTTCGTCAGTAGTGTTCAACTAATGTTTTCGTTGATCAACTTATTTTGTGCTCCTCTGTGATATAATCCTCAGGGAATGTTTTGGTGGGTGTTCTTTTGCATACCGTCTACAGGATTATAAATTGCAAAGCTTCTGGAAATTTGTCACCTCTTCTGTCTGCTGCAGTATTTGTAATGCTGCATGTCTGTACCAACAGAGCTCTGTCTGGTAGCGAATGATTTCTCCGACTACCCTAATTCTCTCTTCGTTATTTCGCCATTATTATGTTCCTTTTGCCACTCTTTGTAATGCAGCATGTCTGTGCTGACAGATCTTTGGTAGCGAATGCGCTCATGGTCTCAAGATTTGAAGCCAGGAAGGTTCCTATCCTGACAACCATGCAGCCTGAGTGTGGTGTGCTGCTGTTGGTTGTACGAGGTAGGGATATCAATGTAGGATGCCACAGGTCACACGTACTAGAGTACCTGGTCATATGAATGCCAGGTTTCTCAATCAGTGTGATTACATTTATCTATCTTCAGCTAATCAAACTCTGGACTGGCTATGAATTTTCTAATTATGTTTCACCATTAGTGTTTAACAGATGCTTTCCTGATTTGCCTGTTTCATTTTTGTCTGGGATATAGTCCTCACGGACGGTTTTAGTGGTTGTTCCTTTGCACACAGTCAAGGAACTAAGCTACAAAACTTATAATTTCTTACCTTTTCTCTTTGTCCTTTGCCACCCTTTGTAATGTTGCATGTCTCTACTGACAGATAAATCTGTTTCTGGTAGCGAATGTGTTCTCTGATCACCCTCTCTCTTCTCTAGATCATGATGATAATATGCCCTGACAACTGCCACAGGCGTTCATTTCTATACACAGATATAGATTGTTGATTTTCTGGATCAACTACTTAATCATATTTCTCTATGCCACAGCCTGTCCACTTAGCATCATTGCTCTTGGAATGTCTCTGCCTCTTCTCCTATTGATCTTTAGTCTTCAGGAACTGCAGTTGGCCTTCTTGTGCACATGTTACACAGTGAAATTAAGCTGTAATATGGTGTAGTAACTTTGATCTTAAGGTCAGTGTAACTGACTGACTGGCATCTTCTCGTCTTGACAGGTGATAGTTTGTAGAATGGAGTTACACCTTTCCATAGCACACAACCTGGGCTGAATTTAGAGACCGAGTGACACGTGCACTGTCTGTTTAATATCTTTCACAGGAGTTACACGTATCTGTTTTTATTTTCTATTAAAGTTATGTTGTTGATAATAGTCTTTATGATAGTTAATGTTACAGATGTAGTCATGTTGAATGGTTTATATGATGTTGAATGTAAAGCCAGTGAGAAGGCTCCTATCCTGACAACCACACAGCCTGAGTGTGGTGTGCTGTGTTGGTTGTACGAGGTAGGGATATAAATGTGGGATACTACAGGTCACACGTACTAGAGTACCTCGTCGTATGAATGCCAGGTTTCTCAATCAGTGTGATTACATTTACTTAACTTCTGTTGGTCAATATATGTAAATCTTCTCGATATGTTTCATCAATAGTGTTCAACAAATGTTTTCGTTGATAATTTCTTTTGTGCTCCTCTGTGATATAGTCCTAAGGGAATGTTTTGGTGGGTGTTCTTTTGCATACCGTCTACAGGATTATAAACTGCAAAGCTCCCCGGGAAGGTTAACATGGTCAGCAAATGGCCGCAGAAGTCAGTCGGCCTAAAGGCGCAGTATCGCAGAAAACAGACACAACACACCCACACCCGAAAAAAGACTCCGGATGAACGCAGAAGAATTGCAAAGCTTCTGGAAATTTGTCACCTCTTCTGTCTGCTGTTGCAGTAGTTGTAATGCTGCATGTCTGTACCAACAGATCTCTGTCTGGTAATGAATGATTTCTCCGACTACCCTAATTCTCTCAACGTTATTTCGCCATTATCATGTTCCTTTTGCCACTCTTTGTAATGCAGCATGTCTGTGCTGACATATCTTTGGTAGCGAATGCGCTCTTGGTCTCAAGATGTGAAGCCAGGAAGGTTCCTATCCTGACAACCACACAGCCTGAGTGTGGTGTGCTGTTGTTGGTTGTACGAGGTAGGGATATAAATGTGGGATGCCACAGTTCACACGTACTAGAGTACCTGGTCGTATGAATGCCAGGTTTCTCAATCAGTGTGATTACATTTACATTTCGAGTTGGTCAGTCCTTACGCTGTCCTCAATGCTGAAAATATCTGTACTGATGGTTCTTTATTATGCTGTGTAAACATTTGAGCCTGAAAGAAATCGTTTGTTGCTGTAACAAACACTGTCTGAAACTTAAAATTCAGGTTCCTTACTTAGATTTATTTAGTCTTCTAATAATGATCTAAACATGCTGGTGGACTGAGATGGTAGCAAGTAGAAATGTCATCAGCAAAGTGATAACACCAGTGCTTGTTGGCAAGGCACATGCTGATGATGAATGATGTGAAGCTTAAACTTTGAAAGTAATGGTCTCTTAAGAAGACCATGGCTTTGAAAGTAATTAGTGGGGATTCTAAAAGTAATGTTTAGTTACAGGTGAATCTGAAAGTAATGGTTTATTAATTAAGCTTGTCTTGTCTAATGATATCTAACTAATAAATCATGCTACTTTATTTCTGCAAGGTGGAAATGGTGAGACTCATTTATGACGGTGGAAGACCCAAGGGGTATGCCTATGTGGACTTCAAGAACAGGGATTCACTGTTGGAAGCTCTTTCATATCACGATAAGGTAAGCTCTGGAATGGCACGTCCCCGGGAAGGTTAACCCGGTCAACAAATGCCAGCAGAAGTCGGATGTGTCGGCCTAATGGCGCTGTAAACAGGCACAATGCAATCACGTCCGGAAAAAAAGTCCGGATGAACGCAAAAGATGAAGAAGAAGAATGGCACGTCATAATAAAATAGTACCATAGCCAGTGGTAGTTTGTGTTTATCCATTATAAGGCAAGTTTTTCAAAGTGTTAGTTCCTAAATGCATTAGCTGGTAAGAAACATAGTGAGGAGTTGAACTGTCTACTACTGTCATTGTTCCAGTTGGAAATGTGTGAACATCAGTTTTCGATAAAAAGAATACATGTGTTGTAAAATATACAGACTAAGATATATGTGGAAATATGGAACAGCTGGACAACAAATAACATATTCCACAGCCTGGGTTATATGTTGTTAATAGATGAGGCCGTGATAAATTATTAGTTGTGATTATATAAGTTGATAAATGCAAATTATTTACACAAGAGGCCAGTCAAATGGCCCTGACCAAACCACAAGCAGTAAGCACAGATTGTAATGCTACAAGAATGAATGCTGTTTTGCTAGGTGAAATGAACTTGCTTCATCGATGTTGGGAATTGATTGTAGATACGTTGGACACAACTACTTTGTTTGGGAAAGTAGACATGTTTGTTATTCATCAGGATGAATGTTATTTAGCGTGTAAATAAGTCATGTACTTGTAGTTGTCCACGGTAGGGAATGTTCTGACAGGCAGGGACAGGGCATTCTAGATGTGTGTGGTGGAGATGTGCACAAAACTCCAGAGACTACTGTCTGCATTTGTGTGTTGTATTTCACACAAAACTATCTTACGCCAGGACAGTGCAACCATCCATCCATCATGTTCCGTACCGATAAGCTTGGGCAGTCATGATTCACCATTTCACTCGATCACCAGAGTCATGGATCAGCCAAGCTATCCAGGTATTTACTCTCCTTGTTCTCTTCCCCTCGCCAGGTGTCACCAAGTTCTCCAATTTATTTCATCTCATAACATGCCAAAAATATTGTGACTGTCTAATTTCTCTACTCAATTTACAATTTTCATTTGTTTCTTGTAGGACTTGGTCATTGGTTTTTCTGTCTGTCCATGGTATTCTTGACAGTGCAACACCTTCAAAATATAAAATGACAACCTGAGTGCCTTTACTTTCTAGAACACTTCCCTCGTACTCATTTGTAGGTTGGGTTATTTGGACGCTCATATCATAAAAAACATTCCTGCCTCTTGGAAATCATATGAATTACAACCAGACAGCAGTAAGTGTGATAGCTGCTAATGCTCAATTTTGGCCACAAAATCATAAGACTATGCTCATTCTCTGCAGTGTTTGCTCAATTTGTTTCACTTGCCCCATAGTTTCTTTTCTTCTCTCAAATATATGTTTTAATGCGTATCTGTTTATTTGCAGGAATATATGGGTCGTGCCATACGTGTCGATTTGGCAACAGAGAAGAATCAAGATACACGGGGTGGCCGTGGAAATGAGCCGGACAGGACTGAAGGGGATTGGAGAAGGCGCAATCCTGATTCAGATGGTGAGTGTGTTATCTTTTGGTTGGTTGATTGGTTGTGAGTCATTTAGAAGAATTGAGTGTGAACTTGATTGACATTCAAGTTCCTGAAGCCCTGAAAAGGGAGAACATCTATTGAGGAAAAGTTTGTGTATGGACTTATCTCCCAGCCGTGCCATCTCCACGTTTTCCCCCCATATTCAGACCAGCAATAAGTAGAGTACAAGAGTGGTACTGGAACTTCACACATGCTGAACCATTTTAGGATGTAATCATGTGATGGGTTCACTGGCTGGGATTAGGTCTTGGTTGGTAATGTGTCCACCACAGGTGTTAGATATGTCCTTGTCAACAGATTTCAACCTAGTGCTCAATGGGGCAGTGTTCGATACAAAGCTCAAAATCAATACATGGCTTCAAAATGTTGGCGATAAATTGCTCTAGAGGAATTTAAAGTAGGATAGGAAACATATTAAGGAAAGTTGATAATGGTCTAACTAAAAACCCTTTCTCTGGATCCCATAAAGAAAAAGAGTTTGGGGAGACCTAAAAACATAGGTAGATGAGAATTAGAGTCAAATACTATGGAGAGCTGCAGGAGAGGATTAAAGATAGGACGACTTGGTGCGAGTTGGTTGAGGCGACTATGCCCCATTGGGGGAAATAAAAGCCAGAAGAAGAAACATAGTTTAGTATGAATACCAGTAACAGCAGCACAAGATGATTAACATTTTATGGGCAGAGCAGAACAAATGATTATTTACAATTGATTATGCAACCACATGTATACAAACTCCAAGATTGGCGAATCAAGCATGTGCACATGTGGATTGCCACTACAGACGGCAGATTACATACTCTAAGACTGCTTTGAATACCACAAATCTAGACACACTTTCTGCCCTAGAGAAAGTACATTGTAAGATCAGCTGTGTGATTGTACTTCAGCATATATATCTATATATGCACCTATTATGTTTTTTATCGTTTTTAACATATTATTTGTACTGTGTTAAATGCAAAATTTCTTAATGTGCGCAATATTTTCACCAGGTGGTGGTGGCGGCGGCGGAAGCAGTTTTAGAGATTCAGACAGAGGTGGTCGATTTGGAGACAGAGACCGTGGCTTTAGTGATAGAGGCTCTGGTGGTCTTGACCGAGACAGGGGGTCTGGCGGTGGCTTCTCAGACAGGAGCGACCGTGGGTTTGGTGACCGGGACAGGGATCGAGGCAGCTTTGGTGGGGACAGAGATCGGGATAGAGGGTTTGGTGATCGTGACCGAGGCTTTGGTGGTGACCGTGATAGAGGATTTGGAGGTGATAGGGATAGAGGTGAGTCTTCCATCATCATCATTTGCTGTTAATATAATTTCTGCAGGTATCTATTCTGGATCTGGCGTCAGCAGTCGTGGCTCTCAATCCTGTATACCATTTGATATTTTAGTGAAGTTTGTGTTGCTTATTATTTGTCCAGCTATGTAAGCTTTCCGGATACTTCATTCTGTCCTCTTCTGCCTCTCTTATCTAGTATAGTTAGTTGGTTGCATATCATTTTCAGGACTTGGCAGCCAACCCTGATTTTTGCTGATTTCTTGGCAAGTTTACGTTCGGTAGTTTGTCATTGTTTACTGAACGACTGGCACTCATACCTTTGTTGGGAACCAATGCAAGGCAGTCTGCTTCCAAATTGTCTGCAGCAGTGCTTAGAATGCAGTATGTGGGATTGTGAATTGCTTTTGTAACCCCTTTGCCACAGAGTTGCCTAGTATAAGGCTAGTTAATTTGCTAATTTGTCTATTCCACTTTTTTGTTGATCTGCCCCATAAATGTCATGTATCATTTTTTTTAATTTGTATTAAGTCATTATGTAACATCTGCAGTTAATTACATGTGTTTGTTGAATGATATTCCATTTCATTGTCTATATACTTAAAAACCACTTTTCCAGTTTCATTACTGTCTCATTGATCATTGTCCAGCATTCGCACATATGTCGAAAAATGAGCCACACTGACTTTTTAGTAAGTGGATTTTTGTACTTGAACTCTTCACATCAATGTCAGCTGTCATCTTTGCCAGCTGTCCGGGCACTTGATGATGATGATACTGCACATCAATCTTGAAAAAGTGTGGTAATTGTCTTTATCTCTGCAGTCACATCTTCCATTCGTGTGTTTTGTTCATCTTGCATTTGATTTTGTGCGAGTATGTGATAGTAGTGCAATGTTGAAAGTCTAAACCAGGTTTTGTTAAGGTCCATTGAATTCAATGTCTGGTGGTAGTTGTCGTCTTCATAACCCAGTCTACAGTCAGTAAGAATAATGTTGACAGAAGGCATCCCAGTCGAACTCGTATATTTCACATCAGATAATTTTTTTTCTCAACTAGTGTCTGTGATTTATGACACATACAGCTGTAGTGGTGACAAGTGAGGCATTCACTATACTGAGGTCAAGGTCCCACAGCAGACACTGGTGTTGAGATGTGAAGTGAAAGGTCTTTTCAAATATTCTAGGTCACAGCATAATGTGATTGGTGGGCCATTTCCCTTCCTGCTTGTGTGGGTGAAACTTCTTGGTGCAGTTTCTTAGCTTTCTTTGCTGTCCCGTAGCTTTGCAGCATGAAATAGCTCACAGCTGCACAGCTGGTCCTGTATTTTATCTTTTTCCTGTTTTTCTAGTATTCCCCCAATTCTTTTCTCTGTTTTAACTGAGGGACTGTCTTATTGTCCTCACAGTCGTTATCATGTAGCAGGTCCTTCGCAGAATATGTATCTTATCACATTTGCCAAAAATATTCTTGATCCCCTGAGTTCTCCCGCCTCATATCCGAGGTGTCGTGTCCTGTGTCCCACTGCATGCTGGTCAACCCCTCCTGCCATTTCTTCCAGGAACCATGTCGTCCACTTCTGCTCGCTTTGAATTCAGCTTAGTCCATACATGATACTTCTAGTAGAATAACACTGGACTGGATTATGAGTGTGGATTAGCCTTTCCTATTACCCCTCGCCATCAGGCAAACCCACTTTGACGTCAGAGGTATTTGTAATTTACGTCCCCAAGTCAAGGACGAGAAAACATTTTAGTCCAACTGACTAATCCCCTACCTCAGGATCACACTGGATGTTTAAGAACAAACGCTCTTTTCCGTTCTCCCAACCTCCAGCGTCACTTTTAATATGGCCAAAGTATTTGTTTCTAAGACATGAATCATTTATGAGCCAGTTGATGTTCAGTTATTGTTGAATATCGGTAATTTTCTTCTTGTTGGGCCATGATATTCAAACTATTTCTAAATCATTTAAGTTCAAAAACCCTGATCATGATATTTGTTTGTACTTGTGTGTTATTTTCTCTTTCCTCTAAAGCTATTTGTTTATTAATGTATGTTGTCTTTTTGTGTGTGTAGGTTTTGGAGGTGACAGAGATAGAGGATTTTCTGACCGAGACAGGGGAGGAGGAGGAGGAAGCTTTGGAGGCGACAGGGACCGTGGCTTTGGAGGCGACAGGGACCGCGGCTTTGGTGGGGATAGAGGCGGTGATAGAGATCGAGGCTTCGGCGGCGAGAGATCAAGCCGGGGTTATGGCTTTAACAGGGACAGTCGGGACCGAGATGAAGGAGGTAGGTTGCTGTTTCTTCATGTGTGGTTAGTGACAAGTGGTAATTTCACTCTGGATGGGTCCATAGATACATTTATGTAATCCATAACATCCCCGGCAATGCATAGCCACTCATCACACCAGGAAGTGGATTAATGTGTGGCTGTAAAGTCATTGCTTCGTCCCGCCTCCCTTATTGTGTTAATGGTGTCTAATATCTCCCCAAATCAAATATGTACCCATCTGTCTATAAACAAAATCAAATATTTACACATCTGTCTATCAACAAAATCAAATATGTACACATCTGTTTATAAACAAAATGAAAGTATTAAACATAAACAAAATGAAAGATTTACACTGTCTATAAATTACTGAGAAGTTTTAACAATAAACAGCTTTCAATGATGATACTGTTATATGGCATAGTTCATCTGATAAGTTGTGAACGACCAAACTATAATCTGATGAAGGCTGTTGCAGGGTTGTGTTGGCAGAATTCAAATTAGGAACAGTACATACACAATAAATAAAGCAAAGATCAGGAATCTCACACACATCACACAGTGAACATACATGAAAGTGTAGGAAAATAATGCAACATAAACACCTCATGCTTGCATAGAAACAGATGTTCATGTAATGACTGAAACAAAACCAATCATTCTCCGGGAAGGTTAACCCGGTCAACAAATGCCAGCAGAAGTCGGATGTGTCGGCCTAACGGCGCAAGAACGCAGCTCTGCTGTAAACAGGCACAACGCAATCACATCCGGAAAAAAAAACTCCGGATGAATGAAGAAGAAGAAGAAACCAATCATTAGTTGGCATGTCTGGTTTAGGTTGACATGGTATATTTAAAATACAATGAGACACAACAGGTGTTTTGTTGCGGCTACATAATGTGGTTTCATTGCCTCATTTCACTCCATGCTTGTTGATTGTGCTGAAAACATTACTGGTGTCTTAATTGTCACAACTAGGATGTGCCACATCTATTCTTGACTTTGTAGACTTACTCA
This sequence comes from Cepaea hortensis, assembly GCA_963921405.1. Taxonomy (NCBI): domain Eukaryota; kingdom Metazoa; phylum Mollusca; class Gastropoda; order Stylommatophora; family Helicidae; genus Cepaea; species Cepaea hortensis. Next base: position 30,142,996 of record OY992897.1, read on the forward strand.
TGACGTGTGATTTAATTTGATGTAGTAGTCAGATTGACATCAACCCTCCTGAGCTGCCTCTTAGGCATGCATGGGTTGCAGTTTCTAAAATCTGCATCCTTTATGAGGCCTCAGTAACACAAGTGTATTTAATATTAAACATTCTTCTTCTGCGTTCATCCGGAGTTTTTTTCGGATGTGATTGCGTTGTGCCTGTTTACAGCAGAGCTGCGTTCTTGCGCCGTTAGGCAGACACATCCGACTTCTGCGGGTATTTGTTGACCGGGTTAACCTTCCCGGCTATTAAACATTCTATATTTTTTTTATGCGCTCGCTCGATTTGAAATCAAGCGTAGTCCATAGACAATACTTCTAGTAATGCTGGATCATCATCATCTTCCATGAATGCTGGACTGAATTTTTCGTATGGATTAGCTTTCCCTATTGTGTCCCTCGCCATCAGGCGAATTCAGGTACTTGTAATTTACGCCCCCAAGTCAAGGATGATAGGTCAGCGTTTTAGTCCAACTGTCTGGTGTAGTTGTTGAACCCCATACCTCTGCATCAGCACGCCAGATGTTTAAGAACACAACATTCTTATCCACTCTACCATGCTGACCTACACATTCTCCCATAAATTTGCTAGCATTATTGCATCTGAACACAGAGAATGTTTTATGAAGACATAATATAATGAAGAGTTCTGTATTTGCAGCTCGCTTTGGTTCAAGAGGAGGTGGTGCTGGTAGTGGTGGTGGCTTTGATGATCGTTTCAGTGGCAGACGAGATGAAGGCAGGAGGGATGACTTCAATCGAGGACGCCGAGAGGATAATTTTGAGCGAAAGTAGGTCATGTTTTTAAGTTGTGAATTGACACACAATTTATGTTGGTGATTTGAATGTTTAAAAATGTCCCCAAAAAAATTTATGTTTTTAATTTCGTGAAGATGAATACATCCTAGGGTAGAAAGGGAATGGAATTTTATTCCCCACACTGATCAATTGAACTTTAGTGTTGACCTATTATTCAGAAAGCATTGGTTACTGTATGACAAAGCTCAATATGGGGTTGGGGTTGATTGCAACAGCCTGCATAAGGCATGCAACATGTTATTGAAGTCGATCGGAAAGACCTGTTATTTTCTGAATGAAAGTAACAGATCAGGCAGAAACATTGTAACGAACAAGATAGACTGGTAAAAAAATATCAGCTCTCTGGGATAATCATAGGAGTAAACAATACTAAATGCTCTGTTTGCATATCTAGTAACTGGTTGTATGTTTTCTTCTTTATCCTTCTCCTTTGTCTTGATTCTGCTCTTCTTTCTTATTCCTTTTCTTTTCTGCTGCTGCTCCTCCGCTTCTTCCAACTCTTCTTGTTTCTTCTTCTGCCATTACTCCAGCTCTTCCTTCCCTTTTTTTTCCCTTTGCGTTTTCTTTTTTCGAATTCTTCTGGTCCTGCTGATGTTGCAGTTTCTCTTCTCTACTTTCTTTTCTTCTGCTTTTCTTCCTCCTTATTATGATATTGGTGACCATGACTTTGTTGTCCAGTTTAAAATAACCTTCCCAATGTTTCAGATTTGTTTTCTTGTTAGAATATTTAGCATATTGCAGAATATAACTTTATACTCCGGCAGTACATCTTATATTTCCTTGCTAACGTCTACACTTTTTCTGTTTTATGTAGGCAACCAAGCAGAGATGGTAGCCCAGGTAAGAATTTTGTAAAATGTTTTTGTATTTAAGCAACTATGCTGTTCACTAATGTTGCATAAATTGTTGAACAAAAAATATGCATTTCTCATATGCATATATATATATCTCTTGCTGGGGTGCGAAGATTATACATGATAATGTTGGCTAGTTCCTGAGGGGTAATATTAAGCAGTATCATTCAGGAGAGATGCCATTGCCAAACAACTAAGCTTACTAAGAGTCAATATGGATTCTATTTATTCATTAGAATGTGTGTCACAGTCATGTTTGTCAACATTGTGATTGATGCTTTTAAAAAAAAATATGTTTAGCTAACATTTACTAGATCCGGTTATTGCACACAGTGAACAGCCAGGGTTGGAATTATATTGTAAAAAAACAGATTTTGGTAGTCACAAAACAGAAATGTCACAATGTATCATCCAATCAAAAGGGAACATTCTTAAACAAGTGAATCGGTACAACTATCTCGGAACTTTCATAACTGATGACAGGTGCCTGGTAGAGATTAGAACAAGGTGGTTATTGTACAGTCAACTAGGGTTAGAATTAAATTGTAAGAAGACAGATTATGGTCATCACTAAGAAGAAAGGAATACCACAATGTAATGTACAGTAAATCGGAATATTCTTAAACAAATGAATCTGTGCAACTATCTGAGAACAGTCATAACACCTGATTAAATGTGCCTTGTAGAGATAGGAACAAAAATTGTATGGCAAATGTAGCCTTTTGCAAGATGAAAACATACTGGCCAATTTTTAAAAAAGCTGCTAGATGCAGTGAGAAAAGGTGTTGATGTGCTATATAGTATCTATACTGTTATACAGAAACATGGGCAGTAAGCAGAGAAACATTCAGTGGCAGTAACAAATATGGTTTCTGAAGTACATTAAGAAGCAAATGGGCCGAACATTGGTTAGAGAAATCAAGATATCGTTCAAAATATTTTTAGGCATGTTATGAGATGTAAACCAGAAAATTTAGTGACAACTGGCAAGATTGATAGGAAAAAAGCAACGGGAAGGCAGAGAAATACCTAGATGTCTTCGCCATATGGCATGACCTAGACAAGAACACACGTATGCGAGAGCATACAATTGATTACATGTATGTCTGCCTAATTTCTTTATAGAGACAAACTAGGGTCACCGACCTGTATGGTCACTAATAAAAGTAAAGCAGTTACAGACCTTCTTTATAGATGGCTAGAAATTCATGATTTGTCAATTCTCAGGAATATATTTCCAACACTGAAAGCTCTGGTAGTATAGTGGGTTGATACTGGCCTGCTGGCCCAGTTGCCATGGGTTCGAATCTACATCAGGACAGATTTTCTAAATTGGCCTATGCTCTCAGGTCGACCCAGTCTAAAATTTTTGTACAGCAAAAGGTCTTGGGAAGTAATGGCGGCTGGCACGATGCTGACCTCATTAGTGCGGATTGGTCTGTAACCCGGGAAGTTTAACCCGGTCAACAAATGCTCGCAGAAGTTGGATCTGTCGGCCTAACGGCGCAAGAACGCAGCTCTGCTGTAAACAGGCTCAACAAAATCGCGTCTGAAAAAAAAACACTCCGGATGAACGAAGAAGAAGAAGAAGATTGGTCTGTAAAAATATGGCTCTAGCACCATATACCCAATGTGCCTTTTCTTTGCACTCTCTCACCTTGAACTCAGGCGTAGTCCATACACATTACTTCTCGTAGTACTGGATTTAATTTGTGTGTGGATTAGCTTTTCCAATTAACAGTGTCCCTCGCCATCAGGCGAACCCACTCCGGCTTCAAAGGTACTTGTAATTAACGTCTCCAAGTCTAGGATGCAAGGTCAACATTTTAGTCCAACTGTTCGGTGAAGGTGTTGAACCCTTTACCTTGGCATCGGCACACTGGATGTTTATGAACACACGTTCTTATCCATTCATTATCCATGCTGAATCTAAGCCCAGCGTGCCTTAAAAGGGCTCTTAAATTACTAAGACCCATGGCCCTTTGAAATGGTAACCATTACAGCCTAGCCTATCATTATGGCACATGATGATTATTGTGAATGCATTTGTCCAGACAAGTGTTTTTAAGTGAGTTTCCTTGTTTGTGAGCAGAGCACAGAGATGGTGCCAAAGAGCGCCCAGTGCTAAACCTGAAGCCACGTACCAAGCCAGTGGAGAAGGAGAACCAGCCGTCCTCCAGGTCTTCAATATTTGGCTCGGCTAAACCAGTAGACACCTATGCTCGGGAGAAAGAGATTGAGGAAAAGTTGAAAAAGAAAGATGATGGGGAACACGGGTAAGCACTTTATGATTCTTGTGGTGTGTATTCTCTCTCTCTTTATCTGCCTGTCTTCTTTTATACACACACATACACAGTATCTAAGGTTCCATCGTCCTGCTACTGAATTAAGTGCGTGGAGCGACGCTGAGCTGTGAATTTAATGTGGAGTGCTTTTACGTCTGTCTGATTTGGCTTGTAGTGTGAACTGCATGTTAAGAAAAATGGCAGCCGACCGGTCGCTGAACTAACTGGGTTGCCTTATGCAGTAATGTGTGTGGCTGATGGTTTTCTAGTGAATGCTGCTTCCATCGATGATGAACTGTATTTTTTGTGACAGACTATTGTGGCGGCATTCTGGCAGTGGCAATATGCATAGTGTACCTGTGCGGGCTGTTGGTTTGTCGAGGCCCCTGTCTGTTCCACTTTTTACATGGCGCAGTGAGGGGCATTTTGTATGAAATTCACTGGCACAGGAGAGCATAATGAGACGACCCTTTGCCGTGAAGTTGGAACTGCGACTAACACACACACACTCTCCCTCCCTCCTGACCCTTATCTATCTATCTATCTATTCCAGCTTACTATTGAAACTATGAAGTCTCTTCAGCTGTCACAATCATGTGTTCATGGTGGTGAAAGTGACACATATGACGACATGTTTTGTTAAACTTCAGCTGAAAGTTATCCTGCTTTAATACATTTTGACATTTTTCTGCACCTGACGAGATATCGCGAAACATGTCAGGCAATAAATTCTGCATTACTACTTTTATCTGCCCCCTGTCTCTGTTCTTTCTCTCTCTTATTTTCCTCCTGTCTCCGATCTTTCTCTTGTCTGTCTTCCTCTTGCCTCTTATTTTACTTTGTCTCTGTTCTTTCATTTGTCTGTCTTCCTCTTACCATCCATCACTTGAGCTACGAAATTTGTTCTCTGTATGGTGTCTTCACGTGGCTCCTACAGAAAGAGACAGATTCACTTGCTATTTCACCCGCTTTCCCTCCCCCCTCCCCAAACAGTATAGATTCTGTGTATGCACATTTGTATATAACCACAGTATCTTTCAGCTCTTCCTTATGACCAGTAGCACATGTTTGATAATAGTTTTGAGAGCATGCTATACTTATTACCTTTCAGCCCACCGCTCTTGCGGAGACGAGATTCAGAAAGTTCAGACCAGGGCAGGAGGGCTGGCGACAGGCATGGTGATACTCACAGAGATAGTGAAGACGGTTCAGGTGATCATTGTACAATTTATCTTTTGGTATTGATAGAGGGGTGGTGACTGTTGATAACTTGAAGTTATCATTTAACCCTGACATACTGATATGTTTCTGATCAACATATTTGAATCTAAACCTTTTTACTGCTGTTTAAATGTTCTATAGACTTCTGAGCATATATTTGGTAATATAACATGTTGAAAGACACCTATGCTTGTGAGTGGGAGGGTGAGGAAAAGTTGAAAAAGAAAGATGTGGACCACATGATGCTTCTGTTGTGTATTTTCCCTCTCTCCTCTTTTTCACACACTCTCTCTCACTTACGCACTCACTCACTCTCTTACTTTCACTTATTCACTTGCTCACTCACTCTTCTCTCACACTCACGCACACTTTCACACACTCTTTGTCTCGCCTTCTTCCCATTGTCTATAATATCAGCTTACTTTGAAACTATGTAATCTCTTCAGCTGTTACAACTCTCTGTGCTCGTATTTTCGTACTTCATACTACAGTACCGTGATGATGGTGACACATATAACAGTATCTGTCATCAATTTATTTCATGTAAGGATATCTTTAATGTTCTGTCACCACATTGTTGTCTCCTGCTGCATTGACAAGGGCTATGCTTTCCATGAATGTTCATCTATGCTTTCCATGAATGTTCATCTATGCTTTCCATGAATGTTCATTCTAAATCGTTATGCCATTTTATGTGGCCAGTGCATGTTAGTTTCCAAGACATTCAGTTTCTGAGGTAGATTACTCTGATGTTCAAATCTTGTAGTACATCTGTATTTTGTTCTTCTTGATTAACAGTATTCTCAGAATTGTTCTGTAACCTGTAAGCTCAAAAGTCTCAATTTTCTTCTTCTGTGTTTTTATGTTTATCTGTTTGTTCATCTTGATCTACATTGCTACCTAAACAGCTACAGAGTACTTAACCAGAGCGTTAAGGTCTTGGTCTTCTATTTTCTGCCTTATTTCCACTTTGTAAAAACCAGTTATTATCTTTGTAAACAGGCACAACGCAATCATGTCCAGAAACAAAAACTCTGGATGAATGCAGAAGAAGAAGAAATTGATTCTTTGACTTTTAATATTAACTACTGCACATTCAAATCCTTAATGCTTTTGCATTTTTCTACCGTTAATAGGTGGAAGTACCACCACTATCTCTGAGAACCACTGTTTTCGAATCATCTATGACATGCCCCAGTTACAACATGCCTTTGTTTCTGACTATAGGGCAAGTTTCTAGAAGAGACAGTGAGCATTCATACGTGTCTGATGATGCAGGCAGCGAGGATGGATCACGTCTAGCTGCAGGCAAATCAGCCGACACTGGCCCTAAATTGGTTCCTGCACCTCCCCCAAAGGAAAATGCCTGGGGAAAAAAGAAGGAACCAGGAGCGCTGTCAGCTTCTTCTTCTAGTAGTTCAAATGTTTCCAATAATGCCACGGTTTCCTCTCCTGTTTCTGCTGCATTACCTGGTAAAAAAGATGGCCCGCCACCAAAGGTTAGTAAAAGAGTAAAATGTTCCCTTAATTTGACTTGTTCTGTTTGTCTTGCCACATCACATGTCAGTGAACATTTTATTTGTGGTATTGTGTGTTTTGTGATATTTTGGTTCAGTACTGTGTTTAAAAAAAAGTTGTTGAAGTAAATAAACAGGGGTGGTCCAGCTCTCACCATTGGCTACAGCAGTGGTTCTCAACCGGTGGGGAATTCAGATTATTTCAAGATCGTGTTAATACAAGAACCGATTACTTGATATTGTTTTTCCTTTCATACTGTATGGTTCTGTACGTCTCACCCTTCTAAAATTCATTTTATAAAGTAAGTGGACCCACAAATCACGTTTTATGTGGACGTCTAGACTTGTTTTAGCATGTGCTATTAAATTTAGCTTCCATTATGTATACTGTGTAGGGGTGGGGGCAGGATTTTTAGGTAGGAAATACGGGGGGGGGGGGGGGGGGGGGGGTGGTGGTTGTGAATGACGTTCTGAAAATGTCTCTGGTTCTGGTTATGGGGGCGGGGCATGGGCCAAAAAAAAGTTGAGAACCACTGGGCTACAGGGAAGGAAAGATTGGCAACATTGAGGTTTTGGCACATTACAGAAAAATGGTTTGATTGACCATAAATTACAGGGGTGTCTCAAGTCTAACCTCATCTGGAACATCTGCTCCCGTTATTTTAATTGTAAAAACATGTCTGATGAAATTATATTTAGTGAAATGTATATCTGAATTAAAGTAACTTCAAGGAATATAGCTGAGACACAATGCTTCAAGTTATAACGGTTTTTGATGTGAGTGACATCATTCAGTGGAATAAAATTGTTGCTCAAGTTTATTAACAACAGAAAACGATTTGATTTTGAGGAACTGTTATACCCCCACAAACAGTTTTATTTGGTTATGTGACGAGAAGAGAGGCATTGTAGAACATCATGGCGACTGAAAAAAAAAAAGAGAAGCAGAGGCAGACCAAGAGAAATGATGCTGGATGGAGACTGTGGCATGGAGTAATAACAGCAGCAGAATTGATCCAGAAAAACAAAAACAGAGATCTGTGGAGAGACAGGAAGGCCTGTGCCTGCCGGCATGGCACTTGATGATGATGATAATTATACACCTCAATTATTTTATGTTGCTATCCATCTGATGGGAGATGCCTTGAAGAGATTAGAACAAGAATCGCCATGGCGAAAGTAGCCTTTAGCAAGATGAAAAACATTCTGACCAATAAAAAGATGTCAATTGAAATGAGAAAAAGAGTGTTGAGGGGATATAGAGAGTCTATAGAGGGCCTGTTCTTTTGTATGGATGTGAAACTTGGACAATGTGCAGTCAAGCTGAAAAACATCTGATGGCTGCAGAAATGTGGTTTCTGAGGAAAATGCTAAGAATACCATGGACAAACAGAAAAACCAATGACCAAGTACTACAGGAGACAAATGAAAATCGTAAATTGATTAGAGAAATTAGACGCAGACAGTGAAAATTGTTTGTTCATGTTATGAGAAGAAATGGATTGGAGAACTTAGTGACAACTGGCAAGATCGAAGGGAACAGACAGAGAGGAAAATACCTGGATGGCGTGGCCACATGGCAAGGACGAGACAGGAACACTGAGCTGATCCACGACGCTGGTGATCGAGTGAAATGGCGAGTCATGACCGTCCACGCTTATAGATGGCATGGCACATGATTGATTGATCCATCTAAATTTGCGGTCCAGTAGCAATGCAAATTAATACTCATCATCTGTTGCAGTGTTCAGTTTTTCTGGCTTTGATGTGACAATTATGTGCATTTCTTTTCTTCTCATGTGCCAGGCCAGTGCAGGTTCAGCAGGCAGAGCTTGGGGAGCTCAACCAAAGGTGGATGCTGCTCCAGGGAAGAAACCACCCACAGACAAAGTCACCAGCAATAGTCAAAATGGGCCCCGTAAGTGCTTGCTGTTGTTATATAGTATAGTATGTATATACTATATATATATATATAGTATATAGTACCATTCATGCTATATGTTATAGTACAATTCATGCTATTGTTATAGTTTCATTAATGCTGTTATAGTATTATTCATACTGTTATAACAGCATAATTGCTGCATTAACATTCCTGCTTCTGTTACAGTGCTGTTCATAGTATTAAAATACAAACAATGCTGTTGTTATAGTGCTATTTAGGTGTTATAGTACTTTTCTGGCTTTTATAGTACCATTAATTCTGTTATAGCAACATTCATATTGTTTTTTTAAATGACCATTCATGCTGCTCTTATTGTACCATTCATGCTGTTGTCATAGTACTATTTATGCTGTTGCATAAGGATAAAAAAATGTGGGTGTTCCCCTCTGAATGCTGTGTCCATGAGGGATAAGTCAATCAGTGGGAGCAGTAAAGAAAATAGTCCTTGTCCTCCGCCGAGGCTAAATTTTACTAAAGAATTACAATGGCTTGAAACATATTTATTGTATGCAAATATCCATGAATATGGAAGGCAAGGGGAAACCAACATTTGATCGCCCCAAAAAAGATTATGGGCAGTAAGTCAGATTTGACAGTTTTAGAAGGAAATCACATGACAGTCTTAAAACTCTTATCTTTACACTTAAGTATATTTCTTAATGAGTGGTTGTTAAATATATGAAATTCCATTCTTTGAGATAACTATTTTTTGTAATTATTTTTATTTTCAGCAGCCAAACGACCAGATAATCCCAAAAATAGGTATGCGATTTCTTTGTGGATTGTACTGAATCTGTTTTCTAAGTTTAGATCATATTGTGTTACTTCTGTTATCTTTCTCCTCCGTTACTGGTTACTATGTTTATATAGTTGTAAGAATATGTTGTTGATTACTATGCTTGAATAATTGCAAGATAGATTACTATGGTTAAGTAGTTGAAAGAATTTGTTAAGCAGTGAAGTCACATTCTAGCATTCTAATGCACTACAGGAGAGGAAATATGCTGCCGCTGATGGGACGTTCATGGACAAAACATGTATAACTAGAAATCCTTCACTTGGACCCACAGAGACAAAGAAAAACAGGAAGACGTAAAACATGTAGAGAGAAATTGAAACAGTTGAATATAGAACACTGAGGGGGCTGCAGGAGACGGCAAAGGATAGATAGGCTAGACATGAGTTGTTTGAGGCCCAATGGTCCATTTGGAGTATGACAGAAGGCATCACTGCCAGAGTAAGAACATGCTGGAGATGCATTGCAGTTGAATCTTCAATATGATCTGATTTCTGTTAATGCCCACTTACTTATGCTGGCTGATGTATAAACCACAACTCTTATTTAATTGAATCTCTTTCTGGGAGGTCACCGTTTGGCCGAATGGATAAGAGAACTAGCTCTTAAACATTCAGTATGCAGTTGCTGAGATAACGGGTTCAACTCCAACACCAGTCAGTTGGACTAAAATGTTTGATTTCTCGTCCTTGTCTTGGGGACGTAAATTACCAGTACCTCAGAAGTTGGTATGGGTTCGCCTGATGGTGAGGAACACTGGTAATAAGAAAAGCTATGCAAACTCAATCCAGTGCACTACTCTTGGAAAAGGAAACTCTCTCTCTCTCTCTCTCTCTCTCTCTCTCTCTCTCTCTCTCTCTCTCTCTCTCTCTCTCTCTCTCTCTCTCTCTCTCTCTCTCTCTCTCTCTCTCTCTGTGTGTGTCTGTCTGTCTCTCTCTCTCTCTCTCTCTCTCTCTCTCTCTCTCTCTCTCTCTCTCTCTCTCTCTCTCTCTCTCTCTCTCTCTCTCTCTCTCTCTCTCTCTCTCTCTCTGTGTGCGTGCGCGTGCTTTCACTGTCTGCTCCTTTCTGTCTAGCTCTCTTTCTCCTCTCACTGGACTGTCTGTTTCTCCTATCTCTTCTCTTCTAGAGAATTTTATCAGATAAAGTACTTTGTTTCTGTAGACCCCCCAAAGACAAGAGTGTACCCAAGCACTTTGAGGAGATGCCCATATATGAAGACACAAAGGCTAAGGTAATTACAGCTGTTAATTGTGAGTCTTGTGTCCTGTTTGTTTGTGGCACTTAGGTCCTCAACCAACTTACTCAAAGACCCCCACAACAACCCCTCCCCTGTACCTTTGGCTGTCCAATGCAGCTCTGCCCATGCCCTTCCCACATTGTTCATTTCTGCTTCTACTTTTCCATGAGTTTTTAGGTTAGTGAGTTAGTGTTCATCGTTATAGTTACCTAGCAACGTTCAGATGCTCGTTTTGGATTGGCGCATAAAAAAAAATTAAAGTAATGTAATGCCCGGATATTACAGCACCCTTTCCCACTACGGCTAACCTGATATCAATCAAGCGTAGATGAACAATCTTTTAAAATCAAAGCTAGCCTTTAAAATGGCCAAGAGAAAAGTTGATTCTGAAAACTTTATCTTATTCTGAGTCTTTCAAAGCCGCTGGGAGGCTGAATATATGTTTACTGCTATTGGCGGTAAACCTGTGTCTAATTTGTGGAGATGTGGCTGTGATCAAAGAATGGCACTACAAGACTAAACATCAAGACAAGTTAAACAGCCTGAATGCAGAGCAGAAGCTACAGAATGTAGAATTGAAGAGGCATCTAACATCACAGTAGATGTTTTTCACCGAAGCAAAAAAAGTGCTGCAGTCAAAGCAAGTTTTCTTGTGTCAGAGGAGATCGCAAAATCAGGCTCTGACAAATTGACATAAGAGTGAAAATGTGTATACCAATGATATTTTATTATTACAACTTTTGTTGTCTGTTTTAATTTATATTAATGTTTAAAAAAAGGTTTAATTTTCGGCTTATGGAAATTACCGTTTATCCTGTCCGGCCCGCAACCTTACGTGTGATTTGAGTTTTGGCCCACAGCGATTGAGTTTGACACCCCTGTTCTAGACTATGGCTTTTCTAGTTATACTATTATCAGGTTTTTCTAGTTATACTATTATCAGGTTTTTCTAGTTATACTATTATCAGGTTTTTCTAGTTATACTATTATCAGGTTTTTCTAGTTACACTATTATCAGGTTTTTCTAGTTATACTATTATCAGGTTTTCTCAGTATATGGCCTGCGTCTTCATCTCTTGGTTCATTGAATTTGTTTAGTTCTGACTATGAGCTCCACATTTGTTAGTTCTTACCATGAGCTCCACATTTGTGATTCTGTTATACCATTTGATTCCTTGTTTTGTGTAGGTACCAATTAGTGAATGTTTGTAATTCAGTTTTAGATCAGTTTTATTAGACAACAGCTTTCGGTGATGATAAAACAATATGGCATAGTTCATCTGATAAGTTGTGAATGACCAAACTATAATCTGATGAAGGCTGTTACAGTACTGTGTTTAGAATCTAATAAATGCAATAGTTCATACATCAGACATAGCACAAATGTGATGTACATAAATAGTTCAAATGTAGGGAAACGTGGTCTGATCAGTTGTTTTTAAAACAAGATGTTATACATGGGATATTAGTTGCAAATTAGATAAGAAATTCCCACAGATATACAACACTTGTGTGGTTTCATTACCTCACTGAATTCCATGTACATTGTTGAATACATTTCCATCTGCTCAGTTGTCACATTTATTGGTATGACATTTACTCTGGGCTCTTTCTCTAGATTTCATTAACTTGTCCAAGAGTAATTAGTCAGAGGATAAATGCTTCAGCTTTCAGTGATGATAAAACAATATGGCATAGTTCATCTGATACAGAATTCTTGTCAGGTGTATACTATTGTACAGGGCACATAATCAGCAAACTGAATTCCCTCCCTCATGCCACTGTCTGAAGCCATCCAGCATCTTTTCTCCCAATTTGTCTCTTCTATCGTCTGTCTTTGCAGTTGTTTCCAAATGCATCTCTTTGACTTTCTCTATATGTCATTTATCTATTAATTATCATTGACCAGTTGAGGAATAATTAGTAAGAGATCTTCTTAGATACCTACAGCTTTCAGTGATGATAAAACAATATGGCATAGTTCATCTGAAAAGTTGTGAATGACCACACTGTCATCTGATGAAGGCTCTTACTGGGTTGCGTTTCAGAATTCATGTCAGAAGTCACAGTGCACAGGGCACATTTCTTAATACCACAGTCTTAAGCATCATTTCTCACAGTCTTCGTCTTCTATCACTGATTATTCCAGTCATGTTGTTTCCTAATCCCTCACTTTGGCTTTCTCTGTACATTATTTATCTATTGATTATCAACCCATTGATGAATAATTAGTGAGAGGGCTGTGTAGTTCGATACCAACAGCTTTCAGTGATGATAAAACAATATGGCATAGTTCATCTGACAAGTTGTGAATGATCAAATTATAATCTGATGAAGGCTGTCACAAAACTGTTTAGAATTCATATATGAAATAGCTCATACATGAGAATGAGACATACATCTTGATGTAAATATAAATACACATACATGCAGCAAAAATATTCCACACACACACACATAGAGAGAGAAAGAGAGAGAGAGAGATTACTAATTTGGTGGTAAGATCGTTGTAACTGATACCATTAGTATTGGGGCTTTTTGTTAGCTGTTGACGATGACGGAGCACATACGGGAATGTCCTGAGTGCTGTGATGTTGGTTCTTAATTAAGCTCAACTCTGTAATACATAAGGTGTTTTGATGCAAAGTCCACTAGGTAACTTTAAGACAGAACATTTCATGTGATTTCAACATCTAGCTTATGTAACTGTTATGCCGTTTATTTCCAGCTACACAAATGCCACATTTGTTATGACATTTACTGTTCTCTAGTCCATTTATTGGTTGTAGTTAGTGAGAGGTCGAATGCATCAGCTTTCGGTGATGATAAAACAATATGGCATAGTTCATCTGATAACTTGTGACAGACCACACTATAATCTGATGAAGGCTGTTAGTGTTTCATACACAGAACTCTTGTTAGAAAGCACATGTACTGTGTGCAGAGCACATGCATCAGAAATGATGCATACATTATAGTGTACAGCATAAGTTGCAAGTTTAGCAGAACATCTATACAAGTAATTGTACATTCAGCAGAAACGCTTACACCCTGCTCACGTCTAGAGACACTGAGCAGTGCACATACAAAAACTGCATTTCTCTACTGGAATATACTGTCACGATTTTGTTAAAATCAAATGTTTAACATCTTCTTACATGTTTACATGTGGGTTAATGCTCATGTTTTGCGTGTTTAATACAGGTTTTGTTTCTGTTTAATACATTTGTAGCGACCTGATTGTCACATCCTGTGTTTATGTGCACATGACACCACCTTGATTCTTGGTGACTTTCTTGTCATTTGCTTAAAATCTGTAGCCAGTTTTTTGCACGGTTGGGAGATCCTGCTGGCCCCCGCAGGCTGTGACATTTAGGGTTGTATTATCCGGCCGTAGAATAGACCTGAGCTGTGTTTGATACAATACTGTCCTGCAGTTTGAAGTGACTGCCTGCACGTAAGCGTTGCTATGGAATCTATCATGAGCATTCTTATACCTATGACTACTGAGTCTATCCTGAGCCTAAAGTAACTTACCCAATGGATGCTTTCATAGATATGTTATTAGATGACTACAGCTTTCAGTGATGATACAACTATATGGCATAGTTCATCTGATTCTTGTGAAAGATCAAACTATAATCTGATGAAAGACTGTTACAGAATCGGGTTCATATATAAGTTGCACATACACTAGAAATAACACATTTGATGGCCTTTGCAATTTCTGTATGAAAGTAACCAACGCAGGGACGACTTAATTGTCTCACCTGTTGTGTTTGTGTGCTAGATGTTTTGTTGATGGCTTTCTGTTTCATTAATGTCATAAGGAATCACCCAATTATACACTCTGTTTTCATCGCAGGATATACACCTCTTAATCAACAAAATCAAAGATATACACGTTTATAAACAAAACCAAAGATATGCACATCTCTTTGTATCCCAAAATAAATATGTATACTTTCCAGCTTAAAAATATACACATCTGTCTATAAATTAGGTTTCAATATAATAAATGGCTTTCAATGATGATAAATCTGTATGGCATAGTTCATCTGATAAGTTATGAATGACCAAACTAATCTGATGAAGGCTGTTATAGGGCTGTGTTGACAGAATTCATACAAGGAACTAAATGAAGCATTGATCTGAAATCACGCACATGCATCATAGTTTGAACATGCATCAAAGTGCAGGAAAATAATGCATCTTAAACACCTCACCCTTGCGTAGAGACATGTTCAGATAATGACCAAAACAAAACCAGTCATAAGTTTGCATAAGTCTGGTTTAGGTTGATATGATATATTTAAAACACAGTGATACACATGTTTTGTTGTGGTATCATCATCATCATGTGCCATGCTGATAAGCATATGCGGTAATGTTTTTTCCATCTTACACAATCACCAGATCATGGATCAGCTCTATGTTCTTGTCCCGACCATGCCACGTGGTCAAGCCATCCAGATATTTACTTCTCTGTCTTCCCTTTGTTCTTTTCCTCTCAATCTTGCCAATTTTCACCAAGTTGTTTAGTTTATTTCTTCTCATAACATGTCCAAAAATTGTGACTGTTTTAGTCTAATTTCTTTAATCAGTTTAGGGTTTTCTTCTGTTTCTGGGACTTGCTCATTGGTTGTTCTGTCAATGGTATTCTTTGCTTCATTTCACTTCACGCGTGCTGATTGTGCTTAAAACATTTTTGATGTTTTAATTGCCACGTCTGTTGCTTTTGCGTGCTGTTTGTGTCACATCTGTTCTTGATGGTTTTCTCTCATTGTCACATCTGTTGCTGTTGTGTGCTGTTTGTGTCACATCTATTCTTGATGGCTTTCTCTCATTGTCACATCGTCATGAATCCTATCAAGTGTTGTAGGTATTCACATGTCTCCACTGATGTTGGTCCTTGGTGCTGTGGATCGGCTATATTGATATTTCTCCATCTGAGGCCATCCAGCATCATTTCTGTCTGCCGCTTTCTCTACTACCATTGATCATTCTGGTTGTCTTATTTTCCAACTCTTCATCTTTCTCCATATGTCATTTATTTGTTAATTATCATTAGCCAGTTGTGGAATAATTAGTAATTGGGTGGTGATTTGAGTTTTCCAGGAGCTTTCAGTGGTGATAAAACCAAAACTATAATCTGATGAAGGCTTTTACAGGACTGTTTATGCAATTAGTATCAGAAATGTCACACACAAAATTAACAGAGCAGAAATCACCTACGGTACAGATGAGTCAGTATTTATGGAACATACAGTATCAGAAGATAATCAATATAAACACATCAGATGTTCAGATCAGAACTCCCTTTATATATATATATATATGTATATATATATATATATATATATATATATATATATATATATATATATATATGGTCTAGTTGAAATTAATATTGTACAGAAAATTCACATACATTAGGAATAACACCTTGGGTAGACAAGCCACGTGCAGCAGAAATACAAACACTTCATTTATGAGAGACCAGGAGTGAGAAAGACAGGAAAACTGCATCTCTATACTGGAATATTGTTGCTCTAGTCTGTCCGTGTTTATAATAGAATGTTTCTTGTGGATTTGATTTGTTTCAATTATTTTGGTGTTCGCTTACATATTACCATACATGTAGTGTACTACTACCTCTAGTGTACTGAACTGATTTTTGCATGTGGATTAGCTTTCTCTATTATCAGTTTCCCCCACACTTGATGTTTAAGAACAAGCGTTTTTATCCATTCGCAAATACTGACCTCCATTAGTTCACATTAATTCACTTCTTGTTTGTGTGTAATACATTTGTGGGGGTACATTTGTGACATTGGCTGTGGCTGAGTGCAGCTGGCGTCACATTGATTCTTGGTGACTTTCTCTTCATTTGCTTGGGTTTGGCCTATATCTGCAATGGTTTTCTGTATGAACTGCTCTATCTTTAGCAGATACTGCAGGTTTCAGTGGAGTTAGTCATCTAGTATTGTTTCATATGGCCATAGAAAAGACCCATCAGAGCTGTATGAGGTAGTGTTGTGTGTGTTTTGCGGTTGCTTGTCCACATGTACACCTTTTTTTTTTTTTTCCCCGCGTTTCCATCCTGTTTCAGGATATTGCGGTCAACACCAGCATCTTTCAGCTGTATGTTGATTCCTAGGCTAGATTACGCTCATCAGCACGCCACGACTTTCTGAGCGACCGGCTCCATACTCTCATAGTCACTTTTGCGATTCGAACCACTGCTAATTCTCGTCGCATCACGTGACGAGAGTATTCGGGGTTAGCGGAAAAAGCTGCTAACCCCTCAGCCATGGAGCCGGCGTACACATTTCTATGAAACGTATATTTAGCTCTCTTTACATGTGAACATTGACATGTGCACATTTCTGTAAATCATATATTTAACTCCCTTTACATGTGGCCATTGACATGTACAAATTTCTGTAAAACATATATTTAGCTTTCTTTACATGTGACTATTGACTTGTACATATTTCGGTAAAACATATCGTTAGCTTTGCTTACACGTGACCATTGAGTCAGTTATGCTTTGTTGAGTCTAAAGAAATTAGTAATGCCCTGTCCAGTCATTCTAATATTGACTCTCTGAGTGATTTTACTAAATTATTTTTTTTTTTGGGGGGGGGGGGGGGGGGGGAGAGACTGGAAACTGGTTGTTGTGCTCAAGTGTCGTCTTTGGCCAATTTGTCAACTCTAACATTTCCTGGTAGTGGCATTCTGTCATATTCATGAATAATCATTTAGAGGATAATATTAAATTAACTAAGCTTTCAGTGATGATAAAACAATATGGCATAGTTCATCTGATAATAGTGAAAGACCATCTAATATATCTGATGAAAGCTGTTACAGATTTATATTGACACAATTCATATAAAAATAGCATACACAGGAGAAATAACACATTTGATGCGCTTTGCAATTTGTGTAGAAAACTAACCAACATTGTGTACGACCCAATTGTCACCTCAATGGTGTTTGCCTGCTACTGCTAGACATGTTACAGATGGCTGTCTCAATGTTTCATTAGTTACTTAAGGAATAATTACTGAGAAGTGTTGTAACATAATAAACAGCTTTCAGTGATGAAAAACTATTTGGCATAGTTCATCTGATAGGTTGTGAATGACCAAACTATAATCTGATGAAAGCTGTTACAGGACTCTGTTTATATTATTCATATCAAGAATGGCACATAGAAATTAACAATACATAAACCAGAAATTACACGTACAGTATAAATTACATACTCAACAAAAATGGATCATTGCTGTATCTTTGAACCTTCTTTGGCTAATTTATCAGCTCTCTCATTTCCTTGCATAATATCCTCTGTGTTTAACATAATCATGAATAATAATTTTGAGGATGTTTTTATATGACTGCAGCTTTCAGTGATGATAAAATAATATGGCATAGTTCATCTGATAATAGTGAAAGAACATCTATGTATCTGATGAAGGCTGTTAAAACGATTTTGTTTCAGAATTCATTTCTTTGCGTTCATCTGAAATGTTTGTTTTGGATGTTATTGTGTTGTGCGATATACTCACTTTTTGGCAGACCGATGCAGAATCTTCGCGCATTTGGTGATCAGATTAACCTTCCTGGGAAATTTGAGTTCAGTGATTGGTGCGACATTCTGAGCTGTGGATTATTTGTGGAATGCTTTTACATCTGTCCGAGATTGTTTCTATTGTGAACTGCATGTTTAAAAAAAAATTGGCGACCAGCTGGTTGCTGAACTAGCTGGTTTTGCATTATGCAGCAATGTGTGTGCAACTTGTGGTTTTCTAGTGACTGCCGCTTTCATCGATGAATAACTAGTTTTCATGTCGAACTGTTATATTGGCATTCTGGCAGCAGCCCTATGCATGTATGCCTGTGCATTCTGTTGGTTTGTCGGAGGACAGTGAGGAGCATTTTGTGATATTCACTGGCACAGGAACAGAGCATTATGGGGGTAATCCTTTACCGTGAAGTTAATACCATGACTAACTTCATAGTAGTGTAGTAGTTATAACTCACCTCAAGCTATTTTATCCTTTGCTAGCCCATTCAACCATGTCAATGGCTCCGAATATTATTCATTGCTCTCTCTACTTTTCTTCATCTGTTTTGAGGTCAACTTTGTTTGCCCTGTGAATTCCAAAGGCCTTTCTGTTTACACGATTGCTAGGTTTTCTTCAGTGTATGTCCTATCCAACGCCAGCGTCTTTTTTAAAATCCCTTAATTGGTATTTGTTTAGGTCATCATCATCAAGTGCCCTGCCAACTGGCGTAGGCGTTCATGGCTCAGTAGACAGATCTCGGTCTTTGGTGTTCTGGATCAACTCTGGATATTCCTCCATGCCGCTGTCTCAATTGATCCAGCATCATTTCTCTTGGTCTGCCTCTGCCTCTCTTCCCCTCAATCTTTCCAGTTGTCACAATGTTCTCAAATGTCTCTCTTCTCATCTAACACACATAATACCCAAAGTATATGAATACCATGGACAGACAGAAAAACCAATGACCAAGTACTACAGGAGACAAATGAACACCGTAAACTGATTAGAGAAATTAGACGTAGACAGTCAAAATTTTTTGGACATGTTATGAGAAGAAATGGATTGGAGAACTTAGTGACAACTGGCAAGATCGAGGGGAACAGACCAAGAGGAAGACCGAGAGGAAAATACCTGGATGGCTTGGCCACATGGCATGGACGAGACAGGAACACTGAGCTGATCCACGACACTGGTGATCAAGTGAAATGGCGAGTCATGACCGCCCACGCTTTCTGGCATGGCACATGATTGATTGATTGATATGAATATTGGAGATTTCCTAACAGATTTCCTAAATAGCTATAACCAAATGTTAAAAGTAAAAGAACTCATAAAGGGATGATTGGGATTCAAGAAAAGTCACACAAGCATTTTATATGGGACCAAACCAGGTTTTTTAAGTCACTAGTGTTTTTGTAATAATAGGACATTGAAAAAAAAATGAATATTTTTCTTTTCAGGATTTCTCTGACCAAAACAAGTTTGCCTTTCTGCAAGATGACGAGAATGTGGCAGATGAGTGGGGTAATGATACTGAGGAACCTCACACCACTTCATGATTACTCTAAATGTGTAGGAGTGATTGAAATGCATGGCCAGCGAGACAGGTGTGTGTGGGTGAACTGCGTCAAATGTAATTTAAAATGCCTTCTCCCAGCTGTGTGAAACCTTGTACATTTAGATACCAGGTTGGCTTACAGACATTACCTGCCAGACTTCTTAAAATCCTGGATCCGTTGTTAATTTTTAAACATTCATAGTTTACCCATGTATGCAGTGTACGTCTGTGCTTTATGGATTGAAAATTATGAGATGTAACTACAGATTGTTTTGTCTTTGTTTTCTATTATAAATCGGTTTATAGTTTACTTACCTTTACATTTTATTTGTATTGATTTATGATGGTGACAGACATGTGGATTGTAGAATCGGCGATTGATGTTACTTAATACTGGTACAAAGTTCCTGGCATGTTTTCTACGATATTACAGTGTTAATATTTCACTATAAGTGTAGAGGTAGGCAATGATGGAAGTGGGAAGATGTCCCGAGGTTCAGTCTGCTGGAGGGTATCGCCAGAGGGTGCGAGAGAGAGAGAGACATTGTGTTAGGCATCCGTTGAACCAACCTTTGATGTGGTGATGGCACTTGCCGTGTTCATTGATAATGTTGGCATGTAGAATGGTAGTCAAGCAAGTCCATTAACAGGAACCTGATGTGGGTCTGTGAAGTTTTAGGACCATAACGTTTTGAAGACCCGTGTGCAGAGAGGGTTAGGTGGACCTTAGCCTACCGTCGTGATTGCCGATGGCTAACACTAAACCCTGGTCTGACCGTGCTTGTGCGATTGTCAGCGTAATAACATCATTACAGCAACGCACCCGCTGCGTTGAATGGTAGTGGTCCTCCTTTTTCTATGCCATGGTGACAGATTAGAGGTATATGGCCAGGGCTGTGTGTCTTAACCGAATGTCTCCCAGCGGATGATGATGATGATGTAAAGCGCTGGCCGCTTTGCACCCTAGAACATTTTCTGCGCTTGTTATGATGCTGGGTCGACTCTGTGGTCATGAAGCATTTCTGGTGTGAAACGTGGCCAGGTCTCAATCATGTGTCCTTGTCTCTTGCATCTGGGCCAGGATGAGGTTGTCTTGGGCTTGGTGCTATGCAACAGGTTGTCTGTGTCTAGTGAAAATTCACTTTACCTGCCTCTGGTGCTCTCTCTTGAAGCTTCTTCACTTGACTGTACCTTGAGGTCTGGCAGCTAAAGACATTTGCATTTGTGAACAAGTCGGACATCTGTCCGGTTTGGATTTAGAATAAACAATGTGAGGAAGGGAACTGGATATCACCTCATAAAGTTGCTCACCTCACAATATAGAACAATATAGGAACATATGACAGGTCCTGATACGAGGATGTGAAATGATGGATCTTTGCATGCACAAGGATAGAAATTATGAGGTGGAGTTACCTGTTCATGTCCTCACTGTCAATTTTACTCATTGTGTTGTCCTCCTCCTCCTTGTCCTCTTTCAAACACACATGTAGATGACTCCAATCAAAAGAGCGATTGGCATCCTCGTGCAGTTTTTGGTTAAAGGAAATTGGTTGCAGCTATATTTGTTTTCTTCTATCGTGTGCTTGAAATTTGTCTATAGCTGCAATGTTGTCGCTTGTGTGGAATTTCAGTCTGTTTAGACCTTATTTGTTGACATTCATTCCTGTGAGCTGGGCAGGACTATAATAGATGCCTAGCTATCATTTCTAGTATCATACACACTCACAGAGTTCTGACGAACCAATCTTGAGCCTATGTTGCTATGTTCTTTTTGAAGTTAAAAAAAAAGATAAATTCTTGTGTAAATCGGTGCAGACGCCACTACGAACCCCGATCCTGTGGGGGGGAAAAAAGCACAGTATGCTATAAGAGATGTTGGCACTGTGCCGAGAAATCGAACTGCTCAGTGTGTGGAGGCCATTAAAGCCTCAAATCTACAGACTTCGTCCTTCTGGTCTCTAAAGGTGCAGTTTGTGATGAATGGGAGTCTCTGTATTCTGAAATGTAATGCTTCCTAGGGTAGACCCAGGACGAGAGCATACTTGTCAGTTAATCATTTATGGAAGTCTCTTTGGATGGTGAGGAATGCCCATTTTCTATCCATGCTTTCCCATGAGAGCAGACTGGCATGCATGCAGCTTTTCTAGATGGTAGCCATGGTATGACCTACAAAATTACCTGGCAAAGCTAACCCAGAAGAAGTTGGTTGAAATGCGCAAATATCAGCAGTTCTGCTGAAAACAGGCACAGTGCAATTACGTCCAACCGAAAAGGAAAGCAGGTCAAATAAGAAAAAGAATTTGTGAACATTTGCCATGAGACTTTGAGGTGGTTCTGGAATTCCTGTGCATGATCTCAATATTTGCAGTACAGCCAAATCATAGTCTATCAGTGTGGGGTTGGGCAACGAGAGGAGTGCATCTCATGACTGGCGAGTGCTGGTGTCAGTACGTAGTGTTTCATCTTGAAAAGGGCATTAGTTGCAGAATTTGTGAATGTTTCATTACCAGTATACAGATGCTGCTCACAATAAATGTTTTAATCTATTATCTGGATGTGGGAGGCAAGTGGAAACCACCTAAATTTATGAACACACATAGGTAGAGGCAATTCCTGCTGAGGCACATTTTTGAAAAATGATTGACCTGGGTGTGCCCTGTGAAGTAAAGTCAACTGACATATTGGTCACATCACACATAGAGTAACGATTGGTCTACAAGATGCGGGGCGAGTACCTTACACCCAGTACAATTTTTGGCATGCAAAAGGGCCTCTTTTTACTTTTACAGAACTAGGTCTATATTGGAATGATATGTTCAGAAAGACATAGCAGTTTGTGGCTAAAATAACCTGAAACTACCTATTAATAGTGAAAGTTTAGTCAAATAAGTGGATTGACACTGTCTAGTCTGAAATGGTAGGTTCTTTGTTACCATCAAAAGTGTGTAGGTCTAATACCATCAAAGGTGTGGGTCTATTACCATTAAAAATGTGTCTCTCTTACCATCAAAGATGTGTGTCTATTACATCAAAGGTGTGGGTTTATTACCATCATGGTGAGGGGTTGTATAGTTTTGAAATGTTTTGCAAGGTTTATGCATTTCTTCATTTACATCCTCCATTGCTGACCATACTTGCAGTCTAGTCATAGAGGAGATAATTGCATGGATATAAACATACATGTTATATCTTTACTTGGCGCTTTCTTCTAGGGAAAGACACTGGTTGTATGGTACGCATGGGTTTACAGGCTCTCGTTAATACTGTGCCTGTACATTAGAGGCCAAAGTCTACATTGAAAGCAAGTACAATTTTAATATCACCCAAGATTTATTTTACCTGAAACGCTTGTTTGTGGCAAGGTTCTCGTGTATTTTGCACTATCTATTAATAACCTCCTGTTAATGTGGAATTGGCAATATTATATCATTACTAAAGATTATTTTCATGGAATTGTGTTCATATTCTGTATTTTCAAGTACTCTGAAGCTGGAGTGGGTTTGCATGATGACGAGGGACAATAGGGAAAGCTAATTCATGTTCATAGTTCTGACCAGTGCTACTAGAAGTAGTATATATGGACTATACTTGAGTTTTAAAGAAAAAGAAAAAGAAAAGTTTTTATGTTGACAGCACAGTCAGTTACCGAGCTCCTGTGAATATTTCATTGACAGTGCTATAATATCACTGATAGTTCACAGTATAAAAGACAGTTATTTGTGTCAATGAACAACATTCTAGTACTAAGGTAAATAAAAAGGACCCTCTCACCCACCCAGGTGTATTAGATATACTGTACTAGCCAATCATATTTGTATAGACCAGCTGGTGCTGGATGGATGATGTGAGCACCATCATGCTGGCTGCATTTTGCCGACCTTCCCGGACATTCCTTGTTTTAGGCTGGATTAACTTGGAAGGCAGTGTCAGTTTTCATAAATCTCATCAAAAGGGATTCAGACAACACAACCATGGGGCGGGCCGGCAGGCAGTTATGTTCAACTCCTGTGGATATAGAATATTTATGTTCCTATGGATAGAGAATATATATTCCTGCGGGTAGAGAATATTTATATATTCTTGTGGGCATATAATATTTATATATTCCTATGGATGTAAAATAGCCGGCTCCCTGGCCGAGGGGTTAGCAGCTTTCTCTGTTAACCCCGAATACTCTTGTGGTTGATGTGAGCGCACGAGAATTAGAAGTGGTTCGAGTCGCGCCAGTGACTTATGAGAGTATGGAGCCGGTCGCTCAGAAAGTCGTGGCGTGCTGATGAGCGTAATCTAGCCTAGGAATCAACATACAGCTGAAAGATGCTGGTGTTAACCGCAATATCCTGAAACGAGATGGAAACGCGGAGAAAAAAAAATGGATATAAAATAGTTTATTGTGCAAGAATGTCCAGCACTGCACTTATTGGAATGGTATTAAGAAAAAGAAGATAAAATGTTCTCTAATCAGAGTTTTTAAGAAAAGTTACATATATCTTACAGCATTTTTTTTTTTTGGGGGGGGGGGGGGCTGTTTGTGATTCCTGGGCACGTTTACGTTCAGTAGTTTGCCATTGCTTTCTTAACAACCGGCACTTATACCATTGTAGGAAAACTAACGCACAGCGGTCAGCTTTCAAATCGCCCTCAGCTGTATTTCAAACAAGGTATGCAAAGTTACAAATTACATTCATAACACCTTTGCCATACAGCCGGCCTGGTCTGAAGGGCATTCATAAATATTCAGGAAAACCCTCGGTGACATACTGGCTTAGGAGCATCTGGAGAAGTTCAGAGTACCGCTCAGAAGGTTAGGGTGATGTAGGAGTAGATTGACACCACAGGGTTTCATGGAAGACAGATTGATTTTCCGACCTTGTGTGCCTGTCAGGTTATCTGTCTCTAAGCCGTGCATGAATTTATGCATAATTATGAATGTCTTATCTCCCTGTGTGTAATTCTTCATTTCATATATGGTTACAATCTTTCCATTTGATGATCATGTAGATGTATGGTTAAGATAATCAGAAACAGTTCTAGACAAGAATATTCGCTCATAAATTTTTAGCGGCAGAATGGAATGGTTTTCTGAATTGCACAAGTAAAGAATGCCTTTACTGAAGGGAATGCAATTTGGTTTAGAGATTATGCTGTTATGAAACTGGACTGAAAGTGTACAGATTTTTTTTAAAAATGATGTCGCTTGAACTGTTATTTGTGAGCTGCAAATCTTTGTAAAATATATGATCATAAATATAAATGATAATGCAGTTGGGTTGTTTTATTTAAATAAAGTTAACAACTTTACTTGTGTTGGCGTACATTTATGTAAATTTCATATCAAATTTAGGCGTACTGAATGCAGTTTCACAAGACCAGGTTTGGTTGGAGGCAGATGCAGGTGATTAGCAAGTTGTCGCTGTGCATTATCTCATCTCACAATAGTACGAGTAATAGCTGTAGAAATAAAGCAAGCAAGAGCAAACGCTTGAAAGTAAAATTGCATAGAATGCTACAGGGCCAAAAATTAGTGGGGTACCTTGGGGGAGGTTCCGTGAAGGACATGCAACTTGTTTATGTCATGCATCCTTGGAGCAAGAGATCCACCTCCAACAAAGCTTTGTGCTTCTTTTGATGAGTTTCTGTCTGCTGCTGGTTGAGTAGCTTGGTTTTCTTTGGAGAGATTCTTGTCTTCAATGCTTGTAACCAAGTGCATCATGGGTGTCTTGTTATTGTTTGTTTGTTCGCTTGCTTTAACCTCAGGCGCAGTCCAAACACGTGCTACTAGTTCTAGTGCACTGGTCTGAATTTTGCGTGCAAATTGGCTTTCCCTATTACTGTACCTGTATTCCCCCGGGAAGGTTAACCCGGTCAACAAATGCCCGCAGAAGTCTGATGTGTCGGCCTAACGGCGCAAGAACGCAGCTCTGCTGTAAACAGGCACAACGCAATCACATCCGGAAAAAAAAACTCCGGATGAACGCAGAAGTACCTGTATTCCTCACTATCAAGCGAACCCACTCTGTATTTAGAGGTGCTTGTAATTTACATCCTTAAGTCAAGGACTAACAAAGAGTCCATGGGTATATCGATACAAGAACCCCTAAGCGGCTACTCTCCCACTGTTTATACTTACCTCAACACCGCAAGGCACAAGAGGAATGAGATAAGTCAAGGACGAGAAGTCAACATTTTAGTCCCAGCTGATCGGTGTAGGGTTTGAACTGGCTACCTTGGCATCAACACACAGGGTGTTGAATCAGCGCTCTTATCCATTCAGCAATGCTGATCTCCATTTCTTTAGGTGAGTTTCTGTCTCTGGTGCTGGTCACCAAGCACATGATGGGTGTCTTGTAATAATTGAGATTCTTCTTCTTCTGCTTTCATCTGGAGTTGTGCCTTTTTTGTGTTGTGCCTGTTTACAGCAGAGCTGCGTTCTTGCGCCGTTAGGCCGACACATCTGACTTCTGCTGGCATTTGTTGACCGGGTTAATCTTCCCGGGATATTTGAGATTCAAGGAAGATATGTCGGTCATAGATGTTTTGTAATAGAGAACCTTAGACTTCTGTTGTTGGTAGTTTGCTATTGTATGTAAAACAGCTGTGTCCCTTTATTTATAGTTGTCATGGCCTGGTATATATGCTTTTGACACACCGTGTCACTAAGCCACACTAGTATATTAGAACTACATTGCCACAAAACATTCAAGAACTCCAGATACAAGATAACACTGATGCGTTTTATTTCTCTATTCTGTCCTTGAATTCACAATTACATTCACTAAATATACTCCTTAAAATATTCAAGAACTATCGCACGTGATTATATATATATATAAAAGCAGCAGAGAAGTGCGTGGACATTCAAGACACATTCAGTGAGCCGAACCATTCAAGAAATCCCAAACACAAGAGGCACATCAGGAGAATGAGGGGCCTCATCCACCAACACAGAACTGGCATTATTAGACGCTGATGTGTATGTTGGGGGAAGGATCTGAGCACCCTATGGACTTGTCGGAGTGCAAGGATGATCCATCCATCATGTACCATGCCGGTAAGCGTGGGCGATCATGTTCTGCCATCTCACTCAATCACCAGAGTCTTGGATCAGCTCCGTGTTTCTGTCTCGACCATGCCACAAGGCCAAGCCATCCAGGTACTTGCTTCGAGGTCTTCCCCTTGGTCTGTTCCTCTCGATCTTACCAGTTGTCACCAAGTTCTCCAAATCATTTCTTTTCATAACAAGGATGATACCCCAACAGATAACTAACTTCTGCCCCTTATCCCTCTTTGGAGGATAGGCCCTCAACCAACATGTGCCAAGCCATTCCTATGCTTTGCTATCAGTGTTGCCATCTCCCTTTGATGAAAAAGCACCAAAATCGACCATAAAAAGCACCAACTGTTTTTATTACAAATGTAACAAGGTAGCACAGTATAATTTATTATTATCACTTCATATTACAATGAAGTTTATTCCAGATCCGCCAAATCCCAATCAGAACTACTTTCGAGCCAAAAAAGCACCAAACTGCAATGCTATTTTTTGGGAAATCACTAAAACAAGCACTGGTGTTATTCATTCAAAATGTTATAAAGGAGCACATTATAATTTATTATTATCACTGAATATTAGAATGAAGTTTATTCCAGATCTGCCAAATCCCAGTCAAACAACTCCTCTTCAGTTTCTGTAGCTATTTCCTGCTGTGTTTGCTCCTGGGATGATGGGGATGAGGAGGATGATTGAAAGAAACATGTATATGCCTCCTGTGATCCAATTTTTCGTAGAGTATTCTTAGGTAGTTTATAATCATGACAGCATTTGCCATATCTTTTCATTCCATATCTAATAGTCAAAACAGCTGTCAAACTCTTGATGCTCAGTCTGTTCCGCAATTTTGATTTTATAACTCCCATCTGACTGAAAATACGCTCCACGTCCGCATTAGAATGAGGTAAAATGAGCTCAGTTAAAGCTAAATTTGTAAGATCTTGGAAAGGATTTTCACCGGTGGCATCCCTGAACGAGGCTATTTCTGCCCACAGTCCAAGTGTGTCAGAGGTCTGTGTCCACTGCATATGATGAAGTTTTCTCCACTGGAAATCGATGCGGGTGAGAGTAGGTACATCTTCTACAAACATTTTAGCAAGATCCAATATACAGGGCTTCATTGGCTGTAGACATTTACTTCCACTAAGACATGACATGGACTGCAACACTCGAACGTTATCGGGTGTACGTAAACGCAGCTGTGTCAATAGCTCTATTAAAAACTGGATGCTTCCACGAATTTCTTTCTCATTGGAAACTAGTAGTCTGCTATTTCTTTCTCAAACTCATAACCTAGATTGGCATTAGGATCTAAATAGTCTTGAATAGCATCACTTTCTGTTATTTTTTCCCCAGGAATAGCAATCTTTGAACTGATAGAATCAATGATCTAGACAAGATCGCTGAGTAGTTTTGTTGGATCCTGTATATCTGCTTCGAATTTCTTATTCACACTTTGAACTTCTCCGAGAATATGCTTGAGAAATATGAGATACACATAGTTTTTCATGTCGCTAAACATAGAATGTAGAAGTTCTGCTGTATAACAGCGCTCATGGAGTCTTGCTACATCAAAATGAGTTCTGAGCTCGACCCACTGCTGCAATATTCTGACAATGGCAGATTGAATGGACATCCATCATGTCTGGCTTAATTGAACAACCTTCAGCGGATGTTGTCCATCATTTAATAAAGCAAAAAGCTCCCTGTACTTTGCTTGACGAAGACTTGAGTGAGAAAACCAGTTATATGCTTCTCTAATCATCAGTGGCGTCACTGGGGTTGGTGTCACCCAGTGCGGTAAACTCTTGGTGTCACCCCTCTAGACTTTCACCGTGGTCTTCTTCCGAGTGTTCCTGTACCATATATAATCGCATATAGTAATGTTTGTAAAATAAGTCAAAAAGTTAATAAGGACATAAGAAAGAAAACAAATTGAACAATATAACTTCAATACTTCAGGTAAAACATAAATAAATAACTTCGACAAACTCGGACAAAGTTAAATTTTTGTTATTTAACATTAAAATTTCTAAAATTAACAATGAACGGTTATGAAACCCGACTAGACAGAGCTATGTCTGCTTTGTCAAATTTGCAATTTTTTTATTTTGGTGTCACCCCTTGATGGTGTCACCCGGTGCGGCCCGCACCCCCCGCACCCCCCTAGTGACGCCCCTGCTAATCATGAACTCTATTTTCCTGGGCAGACAAGCAGCTGCAGCCTGTGACACCGCCAGCTGAAGGGAATGACATACACACCTAACTAGTACCATGTGTCGACCTAAAGGCGCAAGAACGCAGCTCTGCTGTAAACAGGCACAACGCAATCACGTCCGAAAAAAAAAACTCCGGATGAACGCAGAAGAAGAAGAATCCTTCAAGTTGAAATATACACATGTTCGCACAGTAATGTCGATTGTCTACCACGGTAATTTTAAACTGACTAACATGTCTTTCTGTTTGCACAAAACTAGCCTATGTAGATCAATCATGGCTTCTGCAAAGCGTTTTAGAGTAAAAGAATTATTCTGGCACAGTTGAAGAAACTGAAAGATGAGTTTTATTGGCAGAATTAAAGAAACTAAAAGAAGAGTTTTATTGACACTAGAACAAAACTAAAAGATCAGTTTTATTGACACGCTTGAAGAAATTAAGTTTTATTGGCAGAATGTAAGAAACAAAAA
The DNA here is from genome assembly GCA_963921405.1 of Cepaea hortensis. Lineage (NCBI taxonomy): Eukaryota > Metazoa > Mollusca > Gastropoda > Stylommatophora > Helicidae > Cepaea > Cepaea hortensis. The sequence goes on from OY992897.1 coordinate 30,172,576, forward strand.
GATGTTTCATTGACCCACTTGAAGAAACTAAAAGATGTTTCATTGACCCACTTGAAGAAACTAAAAGATCAGTTTTACTGGCACTCTTGGAGAAACTAACAGGTTAGTTGTATTGATACACAGAAAAAAAGAAAAGATGTATTGACACTTGAAGAAACTGAAAGATGTATTGACACGCTTGAAGAAACTAAAAGATGTATTGACACACTTGAAGAAACTAAACAATGTATTGGCACACTTAAGGAAACTAAAAGATGTAATGGCACACTTAAGGAAACTAAAAGATGTATTGGCACACTTGAAGAAACTAAAAGATTTATTGGCACACTTGAAGAAACTAAAAGATTTATTGGCACACTTGAAGAAACTAAAAGATTTATTGGCACACTTGAAGAAACTAAAAGATTTATTGGCACACTTGAAGAAACTAAAAGATGTATTGGCACACTTGAAGAAACTAAAAGATTTATTGGCACACTTGAAGAAACTAAAAGATTTATTGGCACACTTGAAGAAACTAAAAGATTTATTGGCACACTTGAAGAAACTAAAAGATTTATTGGCACACTTGAAGAAACTAAAAGATTTATTGGCACACTTGAAGAAACTAAAAGATTTATTGGCACACTTGAAGAAACTAAAAGATTTATTGGCACACTTGAAGAAACTAAAAGAAAGGTTTATCACGGGTAGATAGAGCTCATTAACTGGTCTAGAGGAAGTAACACAAAATTGCAGTCACCTTAGCTCCTGCTAACTGTTATGATTTACCAGCTAATTTTACGATTAGTAGTTTGCTGTTGCTATTTGAACGGGAAGTCGACGTTTAAGTCCGACTGACCATTGTGGGGAACGAACGAACGAACGAACGAACGAAAATCTTTATTTTCAAAGGGTTAAGAATTGGGCACGCAGGCCCGTCTGATATTCTGCCCTTCTTCTCTATTTCCTCTCATTCATTCTTTCATTCAACATCTGTTATGAAGCAATTCTTTGACAACAAAAGAACAATAAGCATTAAAACGCATGAAAATAATCAATAATACATGACTCGTTGAGGCAATGTTTAACATGGGCATCATAAATACCCAAGGCGGGTGTAACGTGCCACACATATGGGAATGTTTTTTTTCTTTTTCTGGCTAGTTTCGTTCGAGAAGTAACCGTCAGGCCACACACAATAAATGCAGACGCATTAATCCTCTCAGTTACACCAACATTTACATGAAGCAAACTTTACACACATAAATGGCGAAATCGGTCTCACTGACCGTTGAGGTGCGTAACTTAGTGTGAAGCAGCTTCACTCGACAGAGGAACGAAAAGAGTTTAGAAGAGGAAGAAAAGAATAATTTTATTGGCACCCTCGAGGAAACAAACAAGATTAGTTTTAATGGCACATTTAAAGAAACTAAATGAATTCAGGATGTTTTCTGTTGACGTACATGAAGTGGCTATGAATATGTGTTCTATTGACACACATGAAGTTGCTGCAATATGTTTACTATTGACTACACTTTGAAGTGGCTACAATATGTTTACTATTGACACACATGAAGTTGCTGCAATATGTTTACTATTGACTACACTCTGAAGTAGCTACAATATGTTTACTATTGACTACACTTTGAAGTGGCTACAATATGTTTACTATTGACACACATGAAGTTGCTGCAATATGTTTACTATTGACTACACTTTGAAGTAGCTACAATATGTTTACTATTGACACACATGAAGTTGCTGCAATATGTTTACTATTGACTACACTTTGAAGTGGCTACAATATGTTTACTATTGACACACATGAAGTTGCTGCAATATGTTTACTATTGACTACACTTTGAAGTAGCTACAATATGTTTACTATTGACTACACTTTGAAGTGGCTACAATATGTTTACTATTGACACACATGAAGTTGCTGCAATATGTTTACTATTGACTACACTTTGAAGTAGCTACAATATGTTTACTATTGACACACATGAAGTTGCTGCAGTATGTTTACTATTGACTACACTTTGAAGTAGCTACAATATGTTTACTATTGACTACACTTTGAAGTGGCTACAATATGTTTACTATTGACACACATGAAGTTGCTGCAATATGTTTACTATTGACTACACTTTGAAGTAGCTACAATATGTTTACTATTGACTATACTTTGAAGTGGCTACAATATGTTTACTATTGACTACACTTTGAAGAAGCTACAATGTGTTTACTATTGACTACACTTTGAAGTGGCTATAATATGTTTACTATTGACTATACTTTGAAGTGGCTACAATATGTTTACTATTGACTACACTTTGAAGTAGCTACAATATGTTTACTATTGACTACACTTTGAAGTGGCTATAATATGTTTATTGTTGACTACACTTTGAAGTGGCTATAATATGTTTACTATTGACTATAGTTTGAAGTGGCTACAATATGTTTACTATTGACTACACTTTGAAGTGGCTATAATATGTTTATTGTTGACTACACTTTGAAGTGGCTACAATATGTTTATTGTTGACTACACTTTGCCCCCCTCCTCCCCCCAGATGTGTCTCCACCTTGTCGCGGTGGGGGAGGCTTGCGTGTCCCAGTGACCCCAAGAGCATTGTAGACGGAAGCAAAACTACATGTCGGACAGGCATTGGGTTAGGGACCAGACCAAGAAAGACACAACCTACTGCTCTGCAGGTAGACTGAAGATAGTCAAAAGATCAAATCAGGCGCACGAAGCCACAGATGCTTGGTCCAGACACATGCTCAAAGGCTTCCAGGCTGAACGCCTCTAAGCCATTAACCCTTGGATGTGAGAGCCAGGCCTGCAAAACGGAAGTGAGATGCTGAGCACACTACATGCTTAGTTCGGATACGTGTACGAAGGCTCTCAGCTGGGGGATATGAGGGGTCCCCAGATGAGAGGGCCTGGCCGTTTTCTCTCTCAGATACACGGAAGTAAGGTGCTGAGCCGGCGGCACATCTAGCATACCCCATGAGCGAGAACCAAGGGAAAAAAGTTCCCAAGTCGCACAAAATGGTTACGAAAAGTGTCTGTATCTATACTCACAGAGAGTGTTGTCAAAGGTGGAAAAGCGTCCCAATAACACGATGTGGAACGCTTGGCTAGCGAATCCATTGCGTGGTCCAAAGTCCGAAGCGAAAGCGTACCTAGTGGATGTCGACCGCAGACTGACCGTTCCTGGTTAGTGCTTGAGCGACCAGTGTCAAGCGAAATGCCCAATACCTGGAAGTGAGGAATTAAAGCAGCCATGAGCAGGACGTTGCAATTCCTCGGGTGAGCCCAGTCCCAGAGCAACATGTGCCGGCTCTGCAATTATGGACGCCTCCTTGGATTGCAGGGAATAACCATGATCCTATGCCCGTGGAATACCCATGGACCCATGCCCCTGCCTTCCCTTGAAGGTTGACCGTGATGTCGTTGACCGTTCTGCCTTGACCAGCTGAGATGTCGGCGACACCACAATATTAAAAGTCTAACGTGCCTCGAAACCCGAGGCAGGCTAACCTCATAAAAAAATGCTCGCCGAAGTCGGAAGTGCCGGCCTACGGGTGGCAAAATAAAAATTGGCACTACGCAATTACGTCCGAGTGAAATGTCTTTCGTGCTAGGAACAGCTCTAACTACCTAGTTTCCGAACGCCGCTCATGTCCGGAAGCTCTGACTAGATAGTTTTCCGAATGTCCGTCGTGCCCGGAACTATAGAGTCGTGCTCTGACTATTGTGTCCCCGGGGCACAACGACAGGCACAAGTCCGAATCGAAAATTCGCTGAGTGGATACCGTCTGCAGACCTGTCTGGTTTGTGCAGGAACGGTCCGTGGTGAACGAAATGCCCAATATATTGAAGTGAAGGAATTAAAGCAGCCATGAGCAGGACGTGACGATTCCCTCGGTGAGCCCAGCACCAGGGCATTATGTGTCGGCTCTGCAATTATGGAAGCCACCCTGGATGGCGGATAATGCCATGGACTGTCCCTGCCTTCCCTTGAGGGATATGGCCGTGAAGTCTTCGACTGTTCCAACTCGACCAACTGGGAGGTGGACGGTACCACAAAAGTGAGTTTTACAGGAATGCTAACCTGGTCAAAATTGCGCGCTAAAAGTCGGATGTGTTGGCCTAAGGGTTTCGGCCCAAGGGTGCCTAACTGGACACACCGCAATCAAATCTGAAAAAAAAAAAAACAATCCGGATGAACGCAAAGAAGAAGAAGAAGACTACACTTTGAAGTGGCTACAATATTTTTTTTTGGTTGATTCCCACTTCTTATGACTTGGCCTGTACCAATGCCGACCAAGACTTTACCCTGTACGCACAAATACTGGGTGTTTGTAAAGTCTCACTACACTTTGAACAATTTTGAAAAAAAAGTACATGACGTCATCAAACAATGTGCTAAACAATTCATTAAATTGGTTACAATAGTCACTGCTATGGTCTAACGTTGTTTTGGGGAAGTTGGAAAGTACTAATGAAGTATTCATTATAACTTATTCAACAAAGTTATAACCGTAATGCGATGAGTTGTTGTTTAAAACAACCATCCGTGTGTATCGACTGTCATTTCAAAACACTTGTTCAACCCCCCTAAAATATAAAAAATGCTTCCTTCCGTTGATAACACCATTCTGTTTGGAGTGCAAAGAATTTACTCCAGCAGACGACAGCCATTGCTGCATATTGCTTCACGATGGACTGTGGCGCCCATTTTTAATGACGTCATGTTCTTCATTTTTCAAAATTGTTCTACATACAAAGTGTAGTGAAACTTTCCTAACACCCTGTATATTATTAACAGATTCATCGGTGTCAAACAAAAACGAAGGCGGAAAATGGAAAGTAGGGGTGTCACATTTATGACCTAAAAGTTGATATATGGTAGCAAGACACGTTGTATTATATATCAAATTACAGGCTGTTGCTTTAAGGAAAACTACTGTATTGATATTGTAATTGAGACAACATTTCGCAATGACAACATTTTGGCGATATACGAGTATAAATCCATGACAGATACGGGAAGTCAGTCAAGATTAATCCTGTGGTACTTAATCCACTATAGGCATAGCATGTGTAGATTGATTGATTGATTGATTGATTGATTGATTTAGGAACCGACATCACAGCATTCGGGACATTCCCATAAGCATGTGTAGAAAGACATTATAAACGACAGATAAAAGATAGTAATTAAACACACAGACAGTGGTGGACAACTGAGCGAATAAATGAGGAATGTAAGCATAAACAGCGCTGGGGTGATTGGAAGAAAATATTAATCGTTACATCATGAGACATAAAATATTGAAAATTACAAGACCTAAATGATTGGGGAGTATCGTGTCTCAGAAACTGACGTAGAGAACAGTGATGGGAAGCATGGTTTCAGGGAGAAGAGGCAGAGGCAGATCAACACGAAGATGGACATGGGATACTGCAAAAACTTGAGGCATGAGGATAAATGCAGCGGGAGAAATGGCGAGAGATAGAGAGCCGTATCTGCGAGCCGTGATGAAAACGACTTACGGCGAAGGACATGCAAACATAATGATGATTGTGAAGCGTAATTACGAACAAAGACAAGGGACATGATGTAAGAGTACTAACTCATGCTGTATTGATACCGGTGAGAAGTGTTCAGCGGAAAACAAGTGAGAATTGGCAGTCATTCTGTTGGTGTTGCCGTTTGGACGTGAGACTGGTCTTGGCAGATTGCAACGAAACGTGTGTGTGTGTGTGTTCATGTCCACAAACAAAAGGAGCTATTGATGCCGTGCTGTCTAAAATGTGACACGAAGCAGTTTCCTGTCGTGAGTCAGTGATGCGACAGGGGCATCACACCTTGTAGACCTGCTTGCACGGAGGAAATGTTGCCAGTCCCCGCACTCAGCGAAACGAGGACTGCGTGTGTCGAACCTCGTCTGACCGCACTCATTACATTATCAGCGCAGATCTTTATCAACGTCTGTAACAGGCCCGCTGTAGAGAATGTCAACTGAGTGTTTACCGACGTATAGCAAGTACCCGTGTGTAAGAAAGTCTGCTGTCTTACATCGAAGTCCGACCAATCATGGAGTGTGTTGTGTATGTGAACAATTGAAGGTAAGATGGTTGTTTTTCGTTGACTAGCAGCATCTGTACTAACACAACTCAGCAAGAAACAGACTATATACGCCACTGTTTCATTTTATATTGAAATATCCTGCAGCATTTAAGATCTTTATTATCTGTTAATATTCGGGTAGCGGGGTAGGGGTATCCCCTATCAAAGGAGAAGTAAGACGCCTCCTTTCCTCCGTTAGTCTACGGGACACCCTTGGGCAAGGTGGAGTACCTGTTTAGCCCCCCGATCAGGGTTACGTGAAGCCATGGGTGCAGGTGGTGGATGAAGATGTAGAGCAGCCGACAGATAGTTGTAGGTTATGGTCTACACCTTCACGACGGTAGGCAGAGGATCTCCTTTTTTGAGGAGACAATGGCTACGGTCACTGACCAGTATGGTCACTGCTGGGAAGGAAAGCAATGGCAAACTACCTTCTTTACACATGCCAAGAAAATCATGTTGTGTTCACTTATCGATAAAAATACAACCTGAAATAGGAGAAGAACAATGTGGGTTTGTAGTAGGCAAGGGTACAGTAAATGCTGTGTATATACTGAGAACCGTAATCGAACGTTCTATAGAAGTAAACAAAGATCTACACCTTTGCTTCATTGACTACACAAAGGCTTTTGATAAAGTGAGACATGTCAACATGATAAGGATGCTTGAAGATCTACAAATTGATGGGAAAGACCTTAGACTTGTAAAAAACATATATTGGAAACAACAAGCTGCCATAAGAGTTGATAATGAAGTAAGCCAATATCAGCCTATTAAGAGAGGTGTGAGACAGGGATGTGTAATGTCTCCAGATCTGTTTTCCCTGTACAGTGAAAATATTTTCAGAAATATTGAAAATATGGAAGGAATCAACATTGGAGGACGATACATCAATAACATTAGATATGCAGATGATACAGTCTTGATTGCAGACAATGAACAGGACCTGCAAAATTTAGTAGATGCGGTTGTTACACATAGTGAACAACAAGGGTTAGAATTAAATTGTAAAAAGACACAGATTATGGTTGTCACTAAGAAGAACGAAATACCACAGTGTAATATACAAGTAAATGGGAATACTCTTCAACAAGTGAATAGGTACAATTACCTCGGAACAGTAATAACATCTGATGGGAGATGCCTTGAAGAGATTAGAACAAGAATCGCCATGGCAAAAGTAGCCTTTAGCAAGATGAAAAACATACTGACCAATAAAAAGATGTCAATTGAAACGAGAAAAAGAGTGTTGAGATGCTACATAGAACCTGTACTTTTATATGGATGTGAAGCTTGGACAATGAGCAGCCAGGCTGAAAAATATCTGATGGCTGTAGAAATGTGGTTTCTGAGGAAAATGCAAAGAATACCATGGACAGCCAGAAAGACCAATGAACAAGTCCTTCAAGAAACAAATGAAGATCGTAAACTGATCAGAGACATTAGACGTAGACAGTCACAATTTTTTGGGCATGTTATGAGAAGAAATGATTTGGAGAACTTGGTGACAACTGGTAAGATCGAGGGGAACAGACCAAGGGGAAGACCTAGAAACAAGTATCTGGATGGCTTGGCCTTGTGGCATGGTCGAGACAAAAACACGGAACTGATCCACGACTCTGTTGATCGAGTGAGATGGCAGAACATGACCGCCCACGCTTACCGGCATGGCACATGATGGATGGATGGATTATCTGTTATTGCTCCTATATAGTACGCATTTACGTAGCTTATTTGATATTCTGTTAACTGGCGAATCATTATTTCTAGGCATCTATAAAAAGCGTTTGCCATTGCTTATCTTCTTGGCAGTGACCAAACTGATAGATGACCATACCCATTGTTTCTATAAAGAAATATTTCTTCTCCCTTCCTGAATTTGAGATCTACCTCAGCCTCTTCTCCCAGAAACCATGCTTCCCATCACTGTTCTCTACTTCAGTTTCTGAGACATGATACTCCCCAATCATTTAGGTCTTGTAAAATTCAATATTTTGTGTCTCATGTTGTAACGATTAATTAATATTTTCTTCCAATCGCCCCAGCACTGTTGGGGAGACTTCGTGGCGAAAGGTCAAGCCGTTTAACTCGGGCTCCGAAGGTTGTGGGTTCGATTCCGGGCCGCGTGTTTCCGTTCACGTGTTAAATTTTTCAGGAGACTCCGGTGGGTCGTCGCTAGAGCTACGGAGTTCGTGCTTTGTGCGACTCTTTCCGCGCTGCGGAAAGAGACCGAGCCATGTGGGATAAACCCCGGTGCAATGAAGTCGACCCTATCGACTTTTTTTAACTTGAGACCACAACCAACAACTTTTTGTCGTCTGCTTTAAAGCTCAATCCACCACATCAGAAACCTTGGTGACAACTGGCAAAATCGATGGGAAAATAGCAAGGGAAAGACAAAGAAATGAATATCTGGTTGGTTTGACCAAATAGATAAACCAAAACAAGAACACAGGCCTTTTTTAACGTTCTCCCGCTTTGAACTCAAGCGTAGTGCATAAACGTGCAACTACTTCTGGTACACTATACTGATTTTTGAGTGTGGATTAGCTTTCCCTATTACTAGTGTTCCTGGCCATCTGGCGAACCCACTCCAACTTCAGAGATACTTGTAATTTACGCACCAAAATCAAGGACTAGAAGTCAACATTTTAGTCCAACTGACCGGTGTAGGGATTGAATCCTTTACCTCGGCATCAGCACACCGGATGTTTATGAACAAGCGCTTTTAATATCTAGTTCTCTTCCAATCTTTTGGCAATATAGCATATTTCCATATCTTTTTACATAATGCGTGAATGATTTGTAAGTTTTATTCTCCTCCCGCTTTAATTATTTTAGCTGGTATCTCATCACATCCAGGTGATTTACCATTCTTCAGGTTCTTTATTGCCCATGCAATTTAATCTAATGAGTGTTCAGGTCCTGTCTCTGCCGTCATTGAGTCATGTATCTCATTCATTCATATCCTCAGTGTCAGTCATATCATACATTCCACTGCAGTATTCCTGCCATCTTTCTAGAATGTGTCTAGATTCTGTTAAGGTATTTCCCATCTTGTCACAGATAACATTCAATTGAGGTTGAACATTTCTTGTCAATAACTTCATTTCTTTGAACATTTCGTAATCTCTTCCAGTCTTATGATATTGCTCTATTCTGGTACAGCAATCTTGTATACATTGACTTTTGTCTTTTCTTGTCTTCTTTCTTATTTCTCGAGTTAAAGATTTATACTTCATCCTGCTATTATCCGATTCACCTCCTTTCTGTTTCAGTTCCATTCGTTATTTTATTAATTCTAACGTTTCAGATGTAAGCCATGGCTTCAGTTGCCTTTTCTTGGTCGGAATTAAATCTTTGGCTGCAGTTATCAAGATATCTCTAGTTTGTACTGCCAATTCATGTGTTACTTCCTCCTGTATAGAAATCAAGACCCCAAAACGATTCTTAACTTCTACGTTGTATTCATCTGATATTTTTGAGAACAAAACGAAATGGCCTTGGTCCTCGGGTAAGCTTTTCGAGGTTTACTTTCAGATATGCTTCTAATAACTGATGAACTGTATCAGTCTGCACTTCGTAGGGTTTTTGCCGATGTCATGCTTGATCTCCATCTCAATTTGTATTTATAAGCTGTCTGGTGTTTGATAGTACTGTCCAGGGACTTCCAAGTGAAGTCTTCTTGGGTGTTGTTTAAAAAGTATGTTGGCTATCGTTAACTCATTTTCTGTACAAAATTCAATTAATTTATCACCTGCATCATTTCTATTTCCCAATCCACATTTTCCTTAAACGCGTCTCTCATGTTCAATTCGTCCTGTACCCACTTTTGCATTAACATTTCCCATTATTATTGTTATGTCATTATGACCAATCTAATGTAATGTGTATTTCAACGCTTAGTGAAAGGAGATTTACACTATTATTATTATGCTTTGTTTTGTTGCGCTCGCTGGCTTTGAACGCAAACGTAGTCCATACAGACTACTTCAAGTAGCACTGAACTGAATTTTGTGTGTGGATTAGCTTTCCCTATTACCAGTGTCCCTCGCCATCAGGCGAACCCACTCCGACTTAGAGGTATTTGTAGTTTACGTCCCCAAGTTAAGGGGAGAGAAACCATTTTAGTCCCACTGACCCGTGTAGGAGTTGAATCCCTTACCTCAGCAACAGTACACAGGATGTTTAAGAACACGCGTTCTTATCCATTCGGGCATGTTTAACAACCGCTTGTTTATTTGATTATGCACCATGTTTGGTACATACCTACATTTTGTTTGGCACTGAATCAATTAAAGAAAGTTGCAGTCAACTTGAGTTTAACTTCTCCATAGAGCTTGTCCTCAAATCGAGCGGGTGTAAGCCACACTAATTGTTTGCATCATATATATTGAATACGCTTACAGCAAATGTTTAGCCTTCATTTCCCCAATTCCAGTTACATTCATCAGTATCTCCTATGTTTTGCTTATCGAAGACGTGGTATTTCAGCCTGTTATGCCCTATGCAAAGTCTGATATTGGTTCACTTCTGTCTAGTTGGCAACATACATCATCTGTCTGGCGGGTTGGATGCTCCAATAACTACGTTGTTCTGTAGGTCCTTACGAATCTCTTGACCTCTAATAGGCTATACTTAGAGTTGGCAACATGCATCATCTTTCTGTCGGCCTGGATGCCCCGATAACCAGTGTGTTCTATGGGTCCTTGTGAATCTCTTGCCAAACCTGGACAATGACAGAAAAAGGGAAAAGAAAAATCATAACAACAGAAATGAGGTTCCTGAGAAGAATACTCAACGTATCAAGAAGAGATAAGATCAGAAATGAAGAAATCAGGACTAAAGTGGGGGTTAAAACAACACTAGATTTTATTAGAAAGCAGCAAGTCAAATGGTTTGGCCATGCAAGTAGGTTACCAGTCAACAGCATACCACAACAAGCAATGATGTACAGACCAGATGGAAACAGAGGAAGAGGCCGACCACGTAAACGTTGGACGGAGGGAATAGCAGAGTCCATGGGAATATCGATATATGAAGCCCATAATCGGGCACTCTCACGAAGTTTATACTTCACCTCGACACCGCAAGGTACAAGAGGAACATGATGAGATGAGATGATGAGATGAGATGAGATGAATCTCTTGACCTCTAATAGGCTATGTCTAGATTTGGCAACATGCATCATCTGTCTGTCGGCCTGGATGCCCCGATAACCACTGTGTTCTATGGGTTCTTATGAATCTCTTGCCCTCTCATAGATTGTCTGTACGCGACTGAGTTCGTCTTCCGCTGTTCTTTGTCAACACGCCCCTCATGACAGTAAATAAAGTAAGTGTAGAACCCCTTTTAGACATCTGAAGGGTCCTTGGACACATTGCTGATGGCGAGGTAGCAGGTTCAAACCCTACACCGGTCTGTTTGACTAAAATGTTGACTTCTCGTCCTTGACTTGGGGACGTAAATTACAAGTATCTCAGAAGTCGGAACAGGTTCGCTTGATGGCGAAGGACACTGGTAATAGAGAAAGCTAATCCACACGCAAAAATAAATCCAGCCCACTAAATGCACTAGCAGGTATATGGAATACGCTTGAGTTTAAAACAAGCGAACGCTAAAGATAATATTACCAAATAATAATAATAATAATAATAATAATAATAATAATAATAATAATAATAATAATAATAATAACAACAACAACATAAACAATGGACACATGTCGTGTCGTCCCATATTTGATAGATCAGTCGGCAATCAAGTAGTGATGTGGTCAGTTTTACACCATCATTTACTTCCCTACATATTTCATTGTGTCTATGCTAGGCTGATTGACGTGAGATCCAAATTCAATTAAAAAAAAAAATTTCCCCGTTCCGAATGTAACTCCTATGAAACCGTTACTGCACAAATTTAAAAGAGATGAACTTGCCCAGTTGATCAGCTCTTTCCATGGTGAGAGACAGTTGACTGTTTTCCGTTGTCTTGGTAAGAGCGCCAGCTTTAAAACTTCCAGAGCACCAAAGGCGAGATACAACTTTCAATCCCTTCACCGGTTTTAATTTGCACTTAAAGTTGACTTCTCGTTCAGAAAGCAATGGCAAACTACGGCACATAAAATTGTCTAGAAAATCCACTTAGCTTGTTACAACATCCTTTAAATGCTATTACTGTGAAAAGAATTCAAAGCAGAGACATTCGTGTTTGAAAATGTTTAATCCTTTTCCCGCACACACGTAAACCTTCATGAAAATGTTTAATCCTTTTCCCGCACACACGTAAACCTTCATGAACATGTTTAATCCTTTTCCCGCACACATGTAAACCTTCATGAAAATGTTTAATCCTTTTCCCGCACACATGTAAACCTTCATGAAAATGTTTAATCCTTTTCCCGCACACATGTAAACCTTCATGAAAATGTTTAATCCTTTTCCCGCACACATGTAAACCTTCATGAAAATGCATTCTGTTGTGCACCTGTGTATGCCTCTGTATGGAGGACATAGGATCTCCACTCAGCCCTGAAGATAAACGCGATCTCTACCCAAAATATTCATGGATGAGAGCGCATATTATAACAGCGCAGGATTGTGCATGTGTTGCGGAGATCGTGAGACCATCATCATCAAGTGCCATGCCAGCTGGCGTAGGCGTTCATGATTCCACAGATTTTGGTCTTTGGTTTTCTGGATTAACTCCGCTGTTGATATTCCTCCATGCCACCATCTATTCATCAAGCATAATTTCTCTTGGTCTGTCTCTGCCTCTCTTCCCCTCGATCTTTCCTGTTGTCAGGATGTTCTCCAATGCTTCTCTTCTCATCATATGACAAAAATGTTTGCCTCTTTCGTATTCTTGTATATAATGTTCTAGTTTTATTAGCCTCTTTCAGGCAGTCGTTGTTAGTTACGCCGACAGTCCAAGGAATTTGCAACATTCGTTTCAGGAACCACATCTCTGTTGCTTCCAATCTCTTCCTAATTTGTTCATGTACATTCCAAGATTCACAGCCATACAGCAAAGCATGTTCTATACAGCACTTTAGCACTCTCTTTCTTACATTCAGTGATAGTTATTTATTACAAAAGATAGTCTTCATGTTCTTAAATCCAGCCTTTGCTTGCCCGGTTTTGCTCATAATCTATGTTGTGAATCTTCCATCTGATGTTATAAATACCCATAGGTATTTAAAACTATCCACTTGTGAAGAAAGAATTTTCCCTTCTAATTTTATTTAACATTTGGGTGTCACCTATTTTTTTGATATCACTATATCGTGAGATGAAAAAAAAATCCATGCTGCATCATCTTTTTTGTTAAAATAAGGGCTCGCGGATGCCCATCCCAGAGGCCAGAGCCACCCCATCAGGCCCTACGTCCATGTCTGTCATTTAGATGACCGCCTCCGCGTGTGGCCCAGGCAAGATTATGTGCAGATATTACACTTTGATTTTAGCCGGAAGGCAACTGATTCAGTACCAAACAAAAAGTAGGGTTGGACCAAACAAAAATGGATGGCAGAAAATGAGAAGTAGGGGTGGGTCACAGTGATGACTTAAAATGTTGTTAATATGGCATCAGACATGTTGATTTATATACTATATTAAAAGAGGACCTGTATATAAGCCATTGGCAGATACGGGAAGTCGCAACATTCATCTCAGGAACCACATCTCTTTTGCCGCCAAGTTCTTCCTAATTTATTCATTCCTGACCCAACTGTGGTCGAAATCGGATTCTCTTTCCTCCAAACACTAAACAAAGTCAGTGTTCCATTCCTTTCCCAGAGCAAAGTCAAGTTTACCTGACATCCCACACACTAAAAAAAGTCAGGTATTCCTATTTCCCCCCCCCCCCCCACCTAATAAAGTCAGCCATTTCTATTTTTTCTCCCCCCCCCCTCCCCGCGAGTAAAGTCAGGTATTCCTCTACACCCGGAGTAAAGTCAGATATTTCTCTTTTCTTCCTCCTCCCCCGAGTAAAGTCATGCATCCCCCCCTTCCGAGTAACGTCAGGTATTTCTCTTTCCTCTCCCTCCCCCCGAGTAAAGTCAGGTATTCCTCCTCACCCTCGAGTAAAGTCAGGTATTCCTCCTCACCCCCTAGTAATGTCATTATTTCGCCACCAACTGTGATCTAAGTCAGGAAGCTATGACTTGATTTAGAAGCCGTGACTTTAGCTCTGAAAGTCAGATCACGTGATGACTGAGGACTCTTCAGATAAACACATGAAGCCTTATTCTTCTTCCTCCTCCCTCCTTTTAAACCCCGTTGGAGCATAGGGCACCCAAAACTCACAAAAAGCCGTACTAATAAAGCGCTCATCACCATCACGTGCATGCCGATAAGCGTGGGCGGTCATGATTCGCCATCTCACACGATCACCAGAGTTGTAGATCAGCTGTGTTTTTTCGCCTTGATTATGCCACGCCATCTATATATTTATTGCTCTGTCTTCCCCTTATCCTTTCCCCTTCAATCATACCAGTGTCACCAAGTTCTCTAATTTATTTCTTCTTATAATGTGTCCCAAAATGTTGACTGTCATAAGTCTAATGTCTCTAATCAGTTTATGGTTTTCAGTCATGTTTCGTTTAATAGAGACGAAATAATTACAATCTGTAATTTCCTATCTTACCCAAGTTAGAAATTGAATCTCTTTAAAACACCCTTCCCGGAGACTTCTTAAGATATTCAGTTTCTTTTATCTCCTTATTAGATTACGGTGCATGCAGATTCATTTGTCTTCAAGTGATTGAACTCCACTGCCAGACATTTGTTTTGTTTTAGTCTTATAGTTTCGGTTACTAGTCTAGCCAAGTCTTTCCCAGATAGTTGTTACTGAAGCTTTCCTCGTCTGTCGCAAAGATTTTTTTTAAAATAACACCGCCTTGCTTGACAACTATCAGTGTAAAGTTTAAAAAAAAAAAAAAAAAACCAAATAAGAACTATCATTTTTAATTAACAGCTTCAAGGACAGAAAAGAGTTAAAAATGAACTAGAGACAGTAAGAATTCAGAACTATAATTTTCAAGCAGATGTAGGTCAGCAAGGCCGAATGGATAAGAACACATGTTCTTAAACATCCGATGAGCTGATGCCGAGGTAAGGGGTTCAATTCCCTACACCGGACAGTTGGACTAAAATATTGACCTATCGGCCTTGACTTGGATACGTAAATTACAAGTACCTCTGAAGTCGGAGTGGGTTCTCCTAATGGAGAGGGACACTGTAAATAAGTAAAACTAACCCATATGCAAAATTAAGTCCAGCTTCTACTAGAAGTAGTGGGTATGGTACTACAGACTACGTTTGAGTTCAAAGCGAGTGAATAGCTTCTGAGGCAGAAAGAGTTAATAACTATCACTTGCAAGTAACAGCTAGTAAGTTAAGAAAGGAACTAGAAAGAGAAAGAGTGATAAAAGAGGAACTAGAGACAGAAAAAGTTAAGAAAAGAACTATCTTTTTTAAGTAACAGCTTCTGAGAGAGTTAACAGAAAGCTGTTTAACTACCTGACTCCACCGTGTAAGATGTTCGCTTTTCTCCGTGAATCCCAGACATCGCCT
The DNA here is from genome assembly GCA_963921405.1 of Cepaea hortensis. Taxonomy (NCBI): domain Eukaryota; kingdom Metazoa; phylum Mollusca; class Gastropoda; order Stylommatophora; family Helicidae; genus Cepaea; species Cepaea hortensis. The sequence continues at coordinate 30,188,279 of OY992897.1, forward strand.
AATACATTGTTGTGTTTATTTAATTTGGTTTAGATCATACTAAAGAAATCTGGCTTCTCCCGATAATTTTCAAGTATGATTTATCATCATCAGCATGTAGAAGACCTTTGTATTAATAGAACATTGCTCTAACCACGACCTGCAATGTTTCTCCAACTGCTAATTCTCTAGCCTCATGCTAAACTTGTCTGCAATGTCATTTGACCATCGTTGTGCTGGTTAACCCAGTGTCTCTGTTTCCCAGAATCCACGCCTTCCATCATTATTCTTTCCAAACCACCGTGACCAAAGTATTTCAATTTCAGAAACATAGTGTTGTTAATGAGCCAGTTCTCTTCAATGTTCAGATCTTATACCCGGTATTTTGTAAAGTCTCACTACACTTTGTATGAAGAACACATTTGAAAAATTCTTTCTGTTTTGAGTGCAAAGAAATACTCCAGCAGACGACAGCCATTCGCTGCATATTGCTTCACTATGGACCACACTTTTTGATGACGACATCATATACTTCAGTTTTCAAATTTGTTTTACATACAAAGTGTTGTGAGACTTTACAAACACCCTGTAGAATGTCAAGTTTATTGTAAAAATATCATTAACAGATTCTGCTTCAGAGATTCGGCTACTTTTATTTTATGATTATGTTACTGTGCATCCAGATTAATTTATGTCCAAGTGTTATATAAAATTCAATTCTCTTAGAAAGAAATGCACAGCTTTCATAGTGGTCTTTGAAATCTGACGTGAAACATTCAGGGATGGAAAGTGTTAATGATCGGAGTACCAAGAGATCGACCAGTTGGCTTGGTCTATACTGAGCTAATATCCACCCACCCCGACCAGTTGGCTTAGTCTATACTGAGTTAATATCCACCCACCCCGACCTGTTGGCTTGGTCTATACTGAGTTAATATCCACCTACCCCGACCAGTTGGCTTGGTCTATATTGAGTTAATATTCCCCCACCCCGACCAGTTGGATTGGTCTATACTGAGTTAATATCCGCCCACCTTGACCAGTTGGCTTGGTCTATACTGAGTTAATATCCACCCACCCCGACCAGTTGGATTGGTCTATACTGAGCTAATATCTTTCTGGTGACTGCCGATTCCATCGACGATGAACTGTGGTTTTCGTGGATTAATTTTGTGTTGGCATTCTGGCGGCGGTATTATGCACAGTGTAGCTGTGCGGGCTTGTTGGATTGCCGAGACTCCTGTCTGTTCCACTTCACATTGGACAGTGAGGAACATTTTGTGTGATATTCACTGGCACAAGAACGGAGAATAATGGGGACGACCCGTTGCCGTGAAGTTGGAACCTTGACTAACTAACTGAGTTAATATCCACCCACCCCTTGTAAAGAAAAATATCTCATAGCTGCTTTGAAATGAAATGGTGGCGCCTCCACGGCAGAGTGGTTATACCAACTGTCGCTTGCTCCAAAGGTTGTGGGGTCTATTTCGGCCTACATCGGTCATGAGTGCAATTTTCTCAGGGACTCGCTGGAGCTAAGTAAAAGTTCTTTTTGTGCCACGCTTTCGGCAAGCTGCTCTGCGGAAAGAGACAGCTATATGGGGGAAAAAAAAACCCCAGAGAAGTCAATCCTCTTGACTTTCAAACCCTTAAAAAAATGTGTTGAATTGCAGTAAAGATGTAAACATACAATGAATAAGTCAACAAACAGAGAAAGTAGAATTGGTAAACCCTACAAGAAGACAATCACAGGTGACAAAATGAATGTTGTGGCTGGGCAGCCTTTGTCAGCATACAAAAACAAACAAAAACAACGAGACAAACAGCAATTTTTCTTAGTTTTTTAATGCAGTTTTTAAATGTTGTATTTTAATGTCCGATTTTGTGTGTGCTGATGAAGGTTTTCCAGCCCTAATAATAATATCCAATCCATTTTGTCCCTTGTGGTTGTGTTCTTGTACAGCTGATAAACTCCAATTTCCCTGTTTGTGATTTACTTACACTTTTGAAGAAAGTCTGTCTTGTATTCACAGGCTAATGTCCACACTTCACACAATCAACATGATAATAGTATGAATGGCTCCACATCAACATCTATTCGCCATTACTCAGTTTCAGCTGTCAATGTGTCACGCGTATATAATATGACTGTATCAAATCAAAAAAACTGTCAAACTAATGCTGGAAAGAAATCACAAGATGGTAGATAAACTGAAAATATCAGCAGCTAATGTACAAAACAAAATATGCATCAAGGTACACACACACACAAACGCAGTTTTTTTTAAAATGATGCACCATGTTCAAGATCAAAATCTTGAAATGAGACATGCTCACTCACATTAAATATACTCAAAAAACACAAGTTCAGAAGCACAAAGTGCTAAGAAAACATGTTTAGTGGCGGACAAAGTAAATTATGACCCTTAGAAAAATGGGAGGAGAAAAACGTGTATATTCCAAAGGGAATTACAAAAAATATGTGTTAGTTCTAAAATTGGTTAAATTCAAAGCTAAGTTGGATTAATAAAATATTTGGTCAATTCTGAAACAGGCTGCATTCAAAACTAGTCAGGCTAATAACAATTTTGTACATTCTGAACTGGGTTAAATTTGAAGCTACTTCTGGGCTATCAACATTAGTCAATTCTAAACTTTAGCTCAATTCACAATTGTTCGGATGAAAAACAAAAGGTCCAGATTAAAACGACTGATTAGTGAACTCTGAAATGGGTTACATTTAAGACAATTTCAGGCTTTAAGAAGCCCATTTCTAGTTATTTAGTTAGTCGACAGATCATCCTCATTGCACGTTGAAACATTCGTCCATAAGTCCTCGGACTCCTCAGTAAATCCCGCAGCGTGTAGCGACTAATGACACCAGTTCTGTGTTGGTTTATTAATCTTCTTTGGCTTCCCGCGTAGTGTTCTTGTTTTGCCTCCCCTCTTTTAACTTGCTGTTCTCGCAGCCTGACCATGGTTGTAGATTCACAGTCATCACATGGGTCGCGAGCGACTTACTTCTCATAGAGCATTCAGAATATCAGTCTTGTCCATGGCTCGTCCACCTTCCACAGTAACCTTATCTGCAAGCTTGTCAGCCCGCTCATTTCCTCGTACAACCGCATGGCCTGGCACTAAAATGAAGCTAATCTTTGCCAGCTGTGACCGCTCCAGAGACAGCAACGACTCTCTTCGGATCCACCCCATCTCTGTCTTCTTTAGCATGCTCATTGAGTCACTAAGGAAAATGCCCTAGTGAATGTCTGTGTCTCGAGCCATGTTATTGCTTTACTTACTGCCATGACTTCCATGGTCAGGCTACTTGTGGTCAAAGCAAAAGCACCAGACTCTTCCTTCACAATTCTCCCTCCGGCCTGAGCTTTAAAAGCCCACGAACTTCTCACTTGTCGATCGACCAACCCATCTGTGTAAATGACAGCATCACCTTCTAGCGAATTCTCGAAAATCAAAGCCTGTACTTCAGCCTCCACCGCAGCCAGATTTTCTTGTCTGCATTTTCTGTCTAGTTGGATGCAATCTGAAAAGGACGTATAGAAATATGTTGACATTTGTACCCACTCCTCGCCAGGTTCTAAGTCCTCAAGTGAACACACCTGTTGAAGAATGTCTTCGGCTTGACCCATTCACGACTTTCCTCTTTTTAACCTGCTGCCCTTAACCTTCTTAATTTCACTGTGCAGTGGATGTTGTGTGTTTGCACTGACTCTGAGGTAGGCACGTGCTCTGCAAATTTGTATTCTGTCCCCAATGGTTGGAAAATCCGCCCATTTCAAAATTCTCAAATTCAAGCTCATTTCTGAAATTAACTACATTCAAAATGATTTCAGGCTAACAAATGGTTAGTCTGTTCTGAAATAAATTGAATGAAAACAAAATCTGATAAAAGATTAGAAAATAATTAAAAGAAACAATTTCAAAACAATTTTTGGCATATGATCATCTGTGTTTGTGCTAAGTGGAGAATACAAGAAAGTGTGATGATGATAATAATAATGATTGAATAACACAATAAATAACAATAATGAAAATGTTGAATAATGCAGATACATTCATTTCCTTACTGCAGATGTTACTGAGTTGCAGTTCAGAGATGAATCAGTATAAGTATATGCGACAGGCATCAATTTGTATAAAATATTTTCGTCTGAAACAAGAACACTGATAAAATCACAAGTTTAATTAAATCACACATTTATATTGGCCAACTTATAATTTAGGGGTGGTGGAAGAAACAAACAGGTGTCTGTAAAACTTTGTATCACTACTTCACATCACACTTGACTGCAAAACCTGTAACACTATTTTGAATCACAGGAGATTGTAACTGCAAAACTTGTAGCATTATTTTGCATCACAATAGACTGTAAAACCTGTAACACTATTTTGAATCATAAGAGATTGTAACTGCAAAACTTGTAACACTATTTCACATCACAAGAGATTGTAAAACCTGACCACCTATTTTAATTGCAGCTCATGTTATGGAAATTCATAGAAGTTTAATAGGCTGATGAAAAAGATGGAAGGGGTAGTGTTATCAGGGCCCTTAACAGAAGAAAAGAAAAGTAACATTGTAACCTACCATTCAAGTAGTAAAAGGCCATGAACGAAGGTTGGTCTTGAGGCTGGTTGGTCTTGAGGCTGGTTGGTCTTGAGGCTGGTTGGTCTTGAGGCTGGCTGCTCTATCCCATAGAAAACTTTAGCTACAAAATCTAACCAATCTTAAACAAGAAGATAGGGAAAACAAGAATGAATCAGCCAACTAAGAGAAACGGAGGGTCTTCTAAAAGAGGTAGGATGCGTTACAGAGAAAGTCATAAGGGGTTCGGAATTCAGACTGAGAAAAGTGGTACCTGAAATGTTAAAAAAAGTTAATTGCATATCCATCACAGGACGTCACAGTCAACCCCAGAATTTTTGGCTGTTTATGATTTCTTGATAGGTTTACGTTCAGTAGTTTGTCATTGCTTTCTGAACGACCAGCACTCATACAATTTTATGAAAACCAATGCAAGGTGCTCTGCTGCCAAATTGCCCGCAGCTGTGTTTCGAACACGTTATGGCAGGATTACGAATCGCGTCCATAACACCTTTGCTACAGAGCAGGCTGAAATGTTAAAAGTATATCTAAATAGACGTGAAGACAGGTTGAGACAGATGAAGAAGAGGAAGAATACAACGTGGTAGTGGACGGAAAGATTATCTGTTCGTATGGAGCGGACATGTACACAACCAATGTGCAGTTAGGACAATTAATATACAGGCTTTACGATCTCAGTTGTAGTAGACTCAGCAATTATGTGTTTATCCAGAGGGTAATGATTTCAGTTAGGCTAACAACAGTTTGTGCTGGCAAATGATAACATCACGAAGAATCACACACATACACATTTAGAAGGAAAAGGAATATTATACATGTCAAATAGGGCATTTAAAAGTGATTAAATAATGTAAATAATGGTAAAAATGCAGTCACATCAACTATGTTACATTACTATAAATATATTTAGTGCATCAAATCTTTCAGAAGCTGAATGATCTTGCACATCATTGTACACACAACAGTCATAAAATATACTATTAAAAAGTTATGATGGTGTAAATAATTTAGACATATCTTTAAACAACTGTTATCATTAATAACTTATTGTACTATATTTATTTTGCAAAATATTAAATCACAACCTTAGTAGAGAAAGACACCCCACACTTTATGTGCACTTTGTGCTGCAAGTTCACAGTAGTCACTTACAAAGTAGTTGAGTAAAAAATATTAGAAATATAAAAATATTTTAACAGTAAGAGATATTTACGATGTAAGATTCACAGCTTGCTTCATTTTTTTTTTTACAAATCCAACCAATAGGCGAACAAGTAAGTTTTAAGAAAAGAAAACAGCAGCGTTGGTAAAAAAAATTTATTTCACTGAAGTATGAAAAGTTATCTTATTTAATAAAAGAAAACCACATTTGGCAACCAACAATACAATGCTAAATAGATGACAATAGCTAAAAGTGTCATATGTGGTGCAATCACTGGTTTCAAATATCGAAGTATCCAAAGTAATCATTATGTGAATAAACGATGGCATTGATTAGCAGAAGAAGATAAAGATAAATAAGTAGATACTGGACTTACTAAACAACAGAAAAATGCACATTTATAGGATTTTAACTCCTCAAATCCAAATGATAGCATCTTTTACTAATGAAACAAGCCTATTATAATGCTGAAATTATCACTTGTTCATTTCGTTGTAACAATCTATCTAAGCCAGAATTCTTCCATGCAGTTCTGTACAATTCTCCTATACAATTTTCTATAAGGTACTCTTGGAGAATTCTCTTTTCAAATCCTAATCAATGTTTCCATATAATACTACTAACAAATGCCGTTTACAATGCTGCCATTCATTCAGTAGCATGTCATTTGCAGAACCTCGCTCCTATTATAACCTTCTGGAAAACTTCTTGGTCATAAGCAAGATGTCCTGAGTCTGATACACCCATCTGAAGATCATCTGCTACATCCTGCACCCATCTTTTCTTTGGCGTTCCTTGTCCTCTCTTGCATACAATTCTGATATCAAATCTCCTATACAAAGCTTTCAGATAATTCTCCTGTACAACTCTCCTACACAATTCTCCTATCAAATCTTCTAGACAATTCTCCAATCAAATCGACTATACAATTCTCCTATCAAATCTTCTAAACAAGTTACCTATGAAGTTGTCCTAATCTAACACTGACAGACAATAATATAGAAACAACAGAACGAAAAAGAAGGATCAACATCAGAACCCAGATAGTAAAGATATTAAAAAGATCTCTAATCTGGTTAGCAGATGCACATCTGTTATAAAAACATCATCAATAATAAACAAAATTATTTCTCTTCAATTACATACTTCAGTTGTAAAATCAATATTACCAAAAACATCTTTCTATTTAACTGTATACTTCAGTTACATAATCAACATTACTAACACAACTTTTTTTCTTCAATTCTATATTCACCTATGAAATCAACATTTGCAAATGATCAAAACTGCTGCTTCAGTTCTATAACATCTTGTTAATATTACACAGCAAGAATGAATGTCAGTTATGCACAGCAAATATTGATGTTAGCAATACACAGAAAACTATGATGTCAGCAATACATAGAAATCTATGATGTCAGCAATACACAGCAAATGATGATGTCAGTAACCCACAGCAAATGATGATGTCACCAATACACAGCAAAATGATGATTTCAGCAAAACACAAATGATGAAGGCCTGATTTTTATAGCCACAACCTGCCATCTCTTCATAAGAGATGGTTACAACTATGTGCATGGAAATATCATTAAACAACATGTTTACATCAGCATTTCAATATGGATTAACTTCTTGTTTGTATATCAGCAGAACTAATTTTTATTCTCTCAAGAATTACAAGTGAGAAATATGAAATGCTGATAATATATTTTTACATTTTGCTACTATTCAGTATTAATAGCAACAATTTTATAATACAAATGAAATATATAGTTAGCTATTAACTGTTAATTATTGTCTATACTAACAATTAGTACTTATGTTAAGAAGGTAATTTATTTAATGCTCGAGGCCGCTCTTTTACAAGAACTTATTAATTTGTAATAAGTAGTATATAAGAAATTATTTTGGAATAATTTTCATCTTACAAGTGGTTGCTTATAATTCTATATTAATGCAAATTACTTTAAAATAATTTCTGTATTTCTAGTTATCATCTATTGTTTTACAATAATAGTAACAATATATTGATAATTGAATGGTAATTACAAAAATAAACAAGCAATACAAGAGATTATTTAACAGTTGCTTGTCATAATGCCATCACTTAGAATACGTAAAGACTTAACATTTCACACCCAAATGGCAGTATCTGGCACTGGACTACGTTTCCCTGTTTGCTTACCGAGTGAGTGACCAGGGTTCAAACCCCAGCAGTAACAGAATTGTTGTTTCTGATCAGTATGGGGTTAAACCCAGCATCATAAAATTAGTACCAGGTAACCTTCAGAATTGTCTGCAAAAGGAATTTACCACCGGCTCCTGAAGCCCCATGATTATGTAAAGACCTAACAGTTTACATCCGTAATGGCAGCATCTTATCTTGAAACTACCTTGTCGTTTACAATTCTCTATTAGCAACCATGACTTTACTGAATTGTTCTATATGTATTTGCAATATGCTGCCTGTTGTATTATGATATATATTGATTGTGCCTGCACTGCTGTAAATCTTATAACTATTTTACCAAAAAGTTGCTGAGATTTGCAGAGTCATTAGCTATACACATGGAAAAACCATAATTATGTCAACAAAACGATATGATAGTCTCTATGAAATTACCATGATGACGCTGAAACATATGATGGTTTATTTTATGAATTTCTGCTAGAAGCTTTTTATACACATTTCAGCTATATCGTTTAATTCATATGCCAAGAAATATGTGTATTATATCGTTTAATTATGTTGAATTATTTCTGTAGTAAGCATCCGAATTGATTCAGCAAAATATGCCACGCAAATTGTGCAATATATTGTATATGTCGTCATTATTTAAATTCACTATGGGGAAAACATTGTTTTGAATTATTGAAAAATAAGTAGTATTTACCTTGAATGTGGCCACCCATGTTTTAAAAATTACAATAATTAAAATTATAACAATGTATAACAGACAATGATTTTCAATTTTATAAGACACTTTCTTTTCGCTTGACCGATTCTTTTCTTTATTTCTTTGATACATTTTCTGATGATTTCAATGTACTAACATACTTTTCTTTATTTCTGTGATACATTTATATATTTTCTGATGTTTTCAATGTACTAAGATATTTAAATTTCTTAATTTATTGAGATGATCACAGATTTAATAATATACACTTCTGGGTTGTGCGCTCCTTTGATATTATTTATATTTTTAAACATCTTATTTATTGAGGTTACCAGCATATATATATATATATATTATGCCAAGACATAGTGCAGAAGAACAGTTAGATCATCACGGTTTGAAGAGAAAGGTGCCGCAGGGAGTACATCTGGCTGATACTCATGACCACGAGGAAAGTTCTGACATAATTAGACTGCTACTGGTACCATTTTAGTATTGGGACTCTTCACTGGCTGTTGAAAATGAGGCCGGAGCACGTGTGGGAGTGTTCCGAGTGTCTTAACTCAACTCAACCCATATGCCAAGAGAAGGGATGTGTACAACACTAAACAATGTTCTTTACTATTGTCCAGATTTGTTTACACAAATTAACATCAAACAGCAGCTTGTAACAATCCAGTATGTAGGTAAAGAACCATTTCCATGCCATAACATGCTATCCCCCATACTTTCACAGCAGATAAGAGAAGCAACGGCAGCAGCAGAATAACAATGTCAATAGAAAATGAAAATAGATATTTGTGACTCCTGCGAAAAAGAGAGATAATAAACACAGACACAGTGACATCCCTTACAATAAACATTTGCTGGATTTGCATCCCATGTAAGCTATATTCACTGGCTGTGTTTACAATAGGGTTTATTTTTAATGACTGGAGTTTTTGAAAATATTGCCGTTCCAAGTTTTGTATTTACCCTCTGGGGAGCTCTTGCAACATAAAAGGTAAATACAAAACTTGGAATGGCAATATTTTCAAAAACCCCTCAGCCATTAAAAATACACCCTGTATCTCTCACTTTACAGGAGTCCCACATACTTAACTGCTTTCAGTCCATACTTTTATAGACCAATTGATCAAAAATCAAAAATGGGTGATAAGGCCAATATCACATCAGCTACTTTTACTTCCTGGAGCAGTTCCTGGTACACATTTCAGGCTGTGTTTGGCCTGGGAAACAAATAACTTAAAATAAATCCTCGGCTTGAGAGGAATTCAAACACATGGCCACCAAGCCAGCATGCAAGCATGTTAGCTACTACATCCAGCAAGTAGTTAATAAGTGAGAAATAATCAGCAGGGAACATCGATGTTCACAGCAATAAGAAATATGCAAATTTTTCCTTCTAATTTTTAACCCTCAACTGATAAAACTAGATATCCGATCCACTAGCTTGTTAACAGATTCAGTGCTAAACAAAATGTAGGTTTGGACCAAACAAAAATGAATGGCGGAAAAAGAGATGTATGGGCGTGTCACAGTTATGACTTAAAGTTGTTAATATGGTAGCTGACATGTTGCATTACATATCAAATTAAAGGGGATTGTAAAGGAAAAACTACTGTATATCAGTCATTGGTAGATATGGGAAGTAGCTTACGATGATTAATCATCCCACGGTGCTGAATCAGTTAACAACCTGTTAATAACTTGTTAAGCTATTAACTTGTTAAAAATTAACTTGTTAATAACTAGTGTGTTAATAACTTGTTAATAAATAATGTAATAACTTGTTAACAGTAAAATTCAAATAATTGGCTAATAGCATGTTAATAACTAACTTGTTTACCAATTTGTTAAAAATTTTTATTAATAAAAACAACTTTCCTTATAATTTATATTTCTCTTGATATTCAATGTCAAAAGATGTTTTTAAAAGTCTTTCACTAAAGTTAATTAAATTTAAGATCTTTTATTTTTTATAAACGTGACTGATACCTATGATTTATAACATACCCCACACACTCCTTCCCCCATCTAAAATAATTGTTATATTGACTTTGCCTGCTTTATTTTAGTTATTATTTTAATTCTTTCATTCAACATACAGTTGTTACTTTAACACATAGCATTTATGTTGCTCTCATTAAGTATATGTGTTGCTCCAGTGTGATATTACCTGTACTTTTGTATGGATGTGAAGCGTGGACAAAGAGCAGACAAGCTGAAAAACATCTAATGGCTGTAAAAATGTGGTTTCTGAAGAAAATGCAAAGTATACCATGGGCAGACAGAAAAACCAATGACCAAGTCTTAAAGAAACAAATGAAAACTGTAAACTAATTTGAGAAAGTAGACGTAAACAGTCACAATTATTTGGACATGGTATGAGAAGAAACAAACTGGAAAACTTGGTGATAACTAGTAACATTGAGGGGAAAAGAACAAGGGGAAGGCAGAGAATTAAATACCTGGATGGCTTGGTCATGTGGTATGGCAGAGACAAGAACACAGAGCTGATCCAGGACTCTGGTGATCTGTGGAACATGACCGCCCTCGCTTATCGCAGCATGACACATGATGATGATGACGGGTGTGATATTGATCACATCACCCATCGAGTTCTGATAGGTTTAAAAACATCAGACCAGCACCATATGTCCAATCTTATGGCATGAAAAGGGATCCTTTACTGTTTCTTCTATTTATATTGTAATAACATTAACCCCCTTTTACCACTAACATTAATTATTCTCAAGTAGCAAGTGTGAAGACAGAAATTCTTCACTTTTATCTTCAACTTCAAAGGGAACCTACTCTGAATTTAACTATCTAAAAATCTTCCATCTTTAACTTCAAAGGGGACCTACTCTGAATTTAACTGTGTGCAGCCTTCATCATTATATAGCAATGCTTTTGCAGGATTTTGCTCTCATTACAAACTGCTGGTGAGACTCCAGACTTACTAATTTTCATGCCTAGGGCATCTTTATTGTCAAAAGTCTGCCATTTGGTTGAATTCTGCCTTGTTTTCAAAGCTTCCACACTTTAAGATGTTTCTCTAATATACTGTCCACTTTATTCATGTTATACCTAGTTAGAGCTCAAATATCTTTACATTAGTTTTTTTTTTGGTGATAAAAGTACATTGGGTAAATTGATACAGAAGTGCCCGATTTTGGGTACACTATTACAGATTTTGTGAAAAAAAGAGTTCTACTTGGGTAAAACACTATCATTTGGAATAACACGATGCAGTGATATCCTTAGGGGAAGAAAGTAGCAAATGAGTCAAACATCATTGCGATTTTAAAAAATGCCATGACATCACAAGCTTTCAACAGAAAGTAACTCTACCATTCAAAAGCTTTTAACAGCAAGTAGTCCATAACATCTCACAGCCTTAACATAGAAGGCAAGATTAACTGAAGACTTAGATTATGAAATTCCACTGTTTCTTTCAATAATTAGTTATTTAAGAATGTTCCTTAATCAATCGCCATAAACAAAGATAACAATTTAAAAAAAAACACACATTAAAAAATATTTTTAAAAAATTAAAAATATACCTTTGTATTAAAATTTGTAGTTGTGCAACATATACTTGCACATCTAGCACTATTGTGATTGCTATAGATGTCTAGTAATTAACTAAAGAACCCCTTTACATGCCATACACTATTGTGCATGCTATAATGTCAAGTAATTTACTATAGGACCACTTTACATGCCATACACTATTGTCCGTGCTATAATGTCAAGTAATTTACTACAGGACTACTTTACATGCCATACACTATTGTGCATGCTATAATGTCAAGTAATTTACTATAGGACCACTTTACATGCCATACACTATTGTCCGTGCTATAGATGTCAAGTAATTAACTATAGGACCGCTTTACATGCCATACACTATTGTCCGTGCTATAGATGTCAAGTAATTTACTATAGAACCCCTCTACATGCCATACACTATTGTCCATGCTATAATGTCAAGTAATTTACTATAGGACGACTTTACATGCCATACACTATTGTCCGTGCTATAATGTCAAGTAATTTACTACAGGACTACTTTACATGCCATACACTATTGTGCATGCTATAATGTCAAGTAATTTACTATAGGACCACTTTACATGCCATACACTATTGTCCGTGCTATAGATGTCAAGTAATTAACTATAGGACCGCTTTACATGCCATACACTATTGTCTGTGCTATAGATGTCAAGTAATTTACTATAGAACCCCTCTACATGCCATACACTATTGTCCATGCTATAATGTCAAGTAATTTACAATAGGACCACTTTACATGCCATACACTATTGTCCATGCTATAGATGTCAAGTAATTAACTATAGGACCGCTTTACATGCCTTACACTATTGTGCATGCTATAATGTCAAGTAATTTACAATAGGACCACTTTACATGCCATACACTATTGTCCGTGCTATAATGTCAAGTAATTTACTACAGGACTACTTTACATGCCATACACTATTGTCCATGCTATAATGTCAAGTAATTTACTACAGGACTACTTTACATGCCATACACTATTGTCCGTGCTATAATGTCAAGTAATTTACTACAGGACTACTTTACATGCCATACACTATTGTCCGTGCTATAATGTCAAATAATTTACTATAGGACCCCTCTACATGCCATGCATTATTGTACATATGGTGCTAGACCCATATTTTTATAGACCAATCAGAACGGCGTGGGTGCAGTGGTCAATATCATGTCTTATTTGAACTTTCACCTTGACTTCCCTCCACTCCCCACAACCTTTCATAGTACCCATTCTGGGCGGGGTCGACCTGGGAGCTCTGGTCAATTAATTAAAAATGTGAATCCATTCCGATGAGGGTTGAACTCAAGACCCCGGGACAGCAGGCACGCTTCCAGCCACTAAGCTACTGTGGCTCCCATGCTATTGATGGTTGTGTAAACATATTTTGAAGATTTCATATGAAATGCTACACCCAGGTTCAATTTTGATTTCACCATTACCCCTACACCGTTCAACCTCAAGGAGAAGTTATATTAGGGTCCATACCTGGCTAAGATTAATAGTCCTGTGACTGAGACAGCTACCCATGGTTTTACCCTCACAAGCTTATTAATTTGATGGTGATGGTTCTTCTTAAGGTCAACAAATGCCTAAAGAAGTTGGATGTGTTGACTGAAAGGTGCAAATATTGCAGCTGTGCTGTAAACAGGCCCAACGCAATTACGTCCAAAACAACATTCCAAACAAACGCAGAAGAATTGCTACATAAAAAAACAACCCACCACGATCCACTTTAAGAAGATATTAATTTTATGGCAATAGTCTAAATCTTATCCCATATTATTAGCCGGGCTAGTTTTATAATATGTAGCTTTAAAGAAAAATTAAATCAAATTTCCAATCAAGAAACAATAGTAATGTTATTTTGTTACTTTCTAATATTAATTAAATCACTGTTGGATATTACAAATTTATAACTGTGTGTGTTTAGTTTTATGTACATGTTTTTAATGCTAATGATATATTTTAATAATGAAAAATGTAAACGGTACAATTAATTGTAGACGTTGATAGTCTTAGTACAAGTACACAGAATACAAAAATATATATATCTTTGTCATCAAACGAGCAATTTAAACAAAGACATACATAGATAAAGTGGTACAGAGAAAACGTATGTTGTGGTACTACTACAAAGGTGAATATATTACAGAAAAATAATAATATTAACAGAAAAATAAATATAAAACCATCAAAGTGTAATTTTTATGAAACAATCAGAAAATGCTCATAATGATATAAATTAAATAAAACACTGGATTCGGAAATTGGAAAGAAACAAATGACACTCTTCAGTTGAATTAAGTCAGAATAACACAATAATAAATTTTTATTTCTTCTAAGGCTCACAACTCAGTGTGGATCTTTGCTTTAAACATGATATGGTTGTCTCTCTTTCCTTTAATTTCCAATATTGTGGCTGTTGTTACTAGTGAGTGCACTGGACCGAATTTGCTTAAAGGTTTGCTTTCCCTAACACCTGTGGTCCTGCCATGAGGTGTACCCACTCTGACTTCTGGGGTGCTTGTCATTTTCTCACCCTCCCCTCCCCCAAGTCAAGGATGAGAAGTCAACATTCAATTCCAACTCACTGGTGTAGGGTTTGAACCCACTACTCCACCACCAGCATGAGCGTTTTAATTCTTTTGACCACGTTGACTGCAGTCTAAAATATAATAGATGTCATATTTGCCATACCTTAGTCTTAACATTAGAATTTACTCAGAATTTTCATGTTTTATTGACAGTGAAATACCTGAAGGTTGTGGAAAAAAACATTACTAAGGCCTTACTTCTGGGCATTGGGTTGTAGTCTATTGACAATGAAATACCTGAAAATTGTGGAGAAAACATTACCTAGGCCTTATCTCTGGGCATTGGGTTGTAGATTGTTGACAATAACATAACTAAAGCCTGTGGGGGATACATTATTAACCTAACCTAATCCCAGTCCATCTGTGTGCTGTGCAGAGTCATGACCTGGTTATATCCTAATATGCCTCTCAGCAGTAGTGGAGTGTTAGTTTCTGAGCTTGGAAAAGGGATGGAGAGCTCTACAATACAGCTCCTATAAAGATGGCATTTTGGTACCGGGAAGGGAGGCAAAGTCTCTACGCTAATCACTCTCCGATAGATGCACGACGTTTTTCAGGGCTTAAATGATCTGAATGTCAACACATGAGTTAAAACTGGCTTCCAGAGTATTCACCAACCAACCAATCAAACAACAGTATCCATTCATGTCACATGATCTTGCTTCACTTGTCTGCAGAAGATAATGGTAGATCAGACCATTATTCTATTGCTTCCTAAATCCAATCAGAACTTTGTTCTTTGGTTTTATTCCACAATTAATGTACTGATATCTTTCCTTGACACACACAATGATGTCTAGTATTGTTTCTCTGTGCTATTTTCTCTTTCTCTGTCCACTGATTTTAAATTTTCTTAAACTATGTAATCTTTTGATGTGGTTAAAGATATGTGACTGTTTGCGTCTGATGTCTGTGGTGCGTCATTACATAGTTTCTCAACTTTTGATGTGGTTAACAGACTGTGACAGTTCTCTTATGATGTCTGTTAGTACAGCTTTTCACCTTTTGATGTGGTTAAAGAGGTATGACCACTGTCTTCTGATGTCTGTTATTACAGTTTGTCACCTTTTGATGTGGCTAAAGAACTGTGATAGCTCTTGTATGATGGTTGTGTTTTAACACTGTTTTTAATCTTTTGATGTGGTTAAAAAACTGTTAATGCTTTCTTCTCATGTTTAGCTTCTTTTGAGGTTTGGCCTATTTAAAACCATCATGATATTTCATTAACATTATGTGAAAACCACTTATTATCTGAATTTAATTGACTTTCCTGTTTGGTTACTAATTGCCAGTCATTCACTGGTGTATTTAAAATTCTTTACATGTAACACTTCAACATTTTTTTCTAACCCCCAATGAAAAGGATGAAAGGACCAGTTGCATTTAATGTTCTTCATTTGATAACATACAGTTTGCTTTGCCTATTCTACTCCGTTTATGAAAATTACCTGCCATGATTTGTGAGTAAGTAGAGCACACATTTTCCACTCACTGAGGCATATTGGGTATATGGTGCTATGCCTACAGTTTAACAGAAAAAAATGGCTCTTGACGAGTGATGTGGCCAATATCACATTGGTGGCCTTTACCTCCCACAATATTTCCTGGTACACATTACAGGTTGAGTCAGCCTGGGAGCTCGGGTCAAGTAAAAGAAAATCCCTGTCTCTGTAGGGGGTTTAAAATTATGGCTAGTAACTTTCAGAAACTCTTTGTTTTGTTTCCCTGATGGTTATGCTTTTTAAATGTTTCCTTCATACCAATGTATTTTGTCAGTATAGCATTGCAAAAAGTAAAGGATATAATTAATTTTAAACTGCACCTATATATGAAAAGAAAATCTCAGCCTCAATGGGGGTTTAAAACCTTGGCTGGTAATTTCAGAAACTATTTGTTTTGTTGTCCCGATGGTTATGCTTATTACAAGTTTCCTTCATAACAGTGTACGAGGGGGCTTCAAATGGAGACCTTAAATGTTTGTGCGTGCGTGTGTGTTTGTGTGTGTGAATATATTTTTAAAAAAGTAAAGAACAAATGTATCATTTTTCGATGTAGTCACCACTGCGTTCAATGCAAGTTCTCCACTGCCGATAAAGCCAATAAAATACTCAGTGTGCCTGACCCGGTTGTGAAAAGTTAGCCACAGAAGTCATGCCGTTTTGTAACGTCCTACTCCACTCCTACACTTGCTGGACTGACAGGCATGCATCACCATACTGGACCTTCATTCACCGATGAATTTCTATAGGGTTTACCACTTCATACTGATTAAAAAAAACAAGCAGATAACAGAACGCTGCTCCTCTTTGGTGCATTTCAAAAGTGGTGCGGCCATCTTTAAACTGCTCTTAAGATGTCACCATGTTTGTCTGCACCGTTATGTCATGTGCTTAACACTCTTGACATCTTTAACAACAATATTGATAGGTTACAAGACAATGGCATGGTTATTGTAATTTCTATCACAATTTTAAGGTTTTCATTTGAAGCCTTCTTGTATTATATCATCGTTTTGTAAAAAAAAACAAAAAAAACAAACCAAGTGTGGATATAATTAATTTTAAACTGCAACTATATATGAAAAGAAAACCCATGCCTCAATGGGGGTTTGAACACATGATCACTGAGCCAGCAGCGGTAAATGTTCTAGTCACTAGGCTACTGTGGCTCACACTGGCTTTCCATAAGGGGCTCAAATTATGGCTCTCCAGCTTCTAAGAGTTCCACTGGGATCATGTTCTGCACCAATATCATTAACCATGTTCTGAAAGTAGTGTTATCTGAATTACATCTGAGCTGTCTCAACTGTAGAACTGGCGCATGCACTGTCTGGAGTTCAGCCTCCCAACATCCCATTAATTTTAGATTAGTAAATTAAGACTCTGTGTGTGTGTATATCAATACACCAGATCTTATTTTATTCTATACCCTAAGAAAAGCTGGGGGAAAAGTGTTGCATCTAAACTTTTTTCTTGTAGCTTCTTGATTGACGGTTGAGAAGTGAACAAGTGATATCTTTTTAACTCTATAGGGACAGTAAAAATTTAATGATGACGATATTTACGATGATAATGGTAGTAATAATAACTTTCAATTCACAACTTTAAAATATGTTTGAAAAAAAATATACATACAATAAACAATTAATAACATTTCATCAAGTAATCTATATCAAAAACAGTAACAAACTGATGGGTTTAAAGTTACTGTTAAATATCTAAAATTTTGGCAGCTTTAGATTTCGAAACAATGTATTCCCTTGGTGAATTTACACACAGAAGTCACAAATAATAGTTTGCATGATTAATTGTCTGGTATTCTTTGCTGCATCTTGTCAGGTACATACTGCAAAGTTGTATATCATATCTTAGTTAGTTAGTTGCGGATCCAAAGTCATGGCAAAGGGTCATCCCCATAATGCTCTGTTCCCATGCCAGTGAATATCACATAAAATGCTTCTCACTGTCCCATGTGAAAATTGGAACAGACAGGAGTCTCGACAAACCAACAGCCTGCACAAGTATACTATGCATAAGGCCGCTGCCAGAATGCCAACACAAAAGTGTTACATCATATGAAAGGAATAAATGGATTATACTTCGGCTGAAATACTTAAAACACAGTCACTGATGTTTAAATTTGCGATTACTGTAGATAAAACAAATGCTTTACATTTGAACAATATCAGTAACTATGTTGTTTAATTATTTAAGCCAAAGTATGAATGATCTACTCACTTCATATGATAAATAACTGCAGTTTATTCCTGACAAAATGCATTGAAATATGCCAGCCAAGCAATTGTGCAACGCATTGTTTGTAGCCATAGATTTACAACAATCATGGTAAAATTCACATTATAAGTTTAAAAAAACAAGTTCCAGATAAAAGCATTTTTCAAGCAGTTTGACAGTAAATACAATTTTGGCATTTTGAACTAACATACGAAGTAAAATTTATGTAGCAGTTGAAAGGAAGGTAAACACACCTTTCACAATAAATATGAGTGCAAAATGTAATCTTGTGTATACATCATGAATAATTATGCATTAAACCACTAAAAAAAAAATATTTATATATAATCACTCGATAGAGAAGGAGCACAAAGATATACAAATCTGCTAGCTGTGTAGAACATATCTGCAAAATTAGCTTTGTAGACACAAAATTCCTGAAATTTAGCTGTATTTTTCCAGCATAGTTGATGTTAGAGTATTTGATTGGCATTTTTTCTAGTAATATTTGGCATTAAATCAAAATTATAATCTGGCAACCCAAATCTAGAATAGTAGTTTCAACATTAATTACTTAAAAACTATCACTATAGCACAGTATCATACCTAATGAATGCCCGGAGGGTTTTAAAAAAGGCTGAGAAAGTAAAGGCTACTTTATCTAAGTCACCACCAGACAATGTTACGGTTAAGGATATTTAATTTTACCTTTAACAGATACAAATCTCTGGCCTTAATGGAGATTTTAACCTGAGTTACCTAATGTGTGAGACAGTGTCATAATCCCTCAGCCACCTGCTCCCCAACTATTTTTCTACCAAGCCAAATACTATCATATTATCATTATCTTGCCATGCTGCATAAGCGTACAGGCATCTCAGCCCTAGGTATTTTGCTTCATTCCCCCATCTTAAGTGATCCAGCACAATTTTTCTATCTGCCCCTGCTACTGCTGATGTTTCTAACCATCATGATGTTTTCCAATGCCTCTCTTCTCATTTACATGACCAAAGAACACTGTCTCTTTCTTACAGTTGCATACAATGTTCAACTTTCATTAGCCTTTTATAGGTGCTCATTGCTATTTACTCAGGCAGTCCAATGTATTTACAAACTATATCTCTGAAGCCACTTCTCCGTTGCTTGCAAGCTCTTAATTTGTTAATTCACATTCCAAGATTCACCGCCACACAGCAGAACAAGTTACATATAACATTTCAATACTCTCTTTCTGACATTTAATGAGAGTGACTTTTAATCCTCTGGAATGTCATTTTTTTGGCCTATTCTGTTCATAATCTCTGGCACACATCTCCGATCTGATGCTATGCTTGTCCCCTGAACAATGTGCTGTTATCAATTACTCCAATGGTGCTAAAACTCAGTTTTCTTGAGAATAATGTGAATGTATAGTGATTTATTTAGTCTTGCAAGTAGTAAGTGAAGTGAATAAAATAACTGACAAAGTGGGTTAGAAAATCAGAGTATGTAATAACAAAATACATGTGAGTTTGTCAACAGAATAGCAACTTAAAAAAGGATAACAGAAGAATGGATATACATGTGGAATCAAAGCTTGAAGGGAAGACATGTATACAAGTTGATGAATGCTCCCATAAGATTATGACAAGAAACAAATGAACTAAAACTTCCTTGCAATAAACACATAAGATTACAAATTGGGAGAACAAATTTTGCACTAAAAGAACCTATTATGCTGAATGACAGAAACATAATAATACACAACAGTGTTTACAAGGCTGAAAGAAATGAGACAATTCATAAATAAACACACATGTACTGTTTGGCGTTCATTGAAATAGAAGAAAGATGTAGAGACCAGAGGACACACTAGACAACATAATAATTAAAAGCTATAATTACCGACCGAGATTTGAACCTGTAACCTCCAAATGATAATAGCGCCTTGGTCAGTAACTATAGCTTTCAATATTTATGTTGTCTAGTGCGTCCTCTAGTCTCTACTTTTGTCTTCTACTTCTGTGAGCATGAAACAATGCATTTGTGTTTATTTATACACTGTCTTATGGCCTCAAAGGGTTCTGCAATTTATATCTATGTGAAAGAAATCAGAACAACAAAAGATTTCATAAATGGGATATATGAACCAAAGGAATGAGCCTATGACAATGAAAATTTAAAATCGATAGTCCCAGAGAACTGCAAAGAAATATTCAGCAATATCTCACAAGAACAAGAGCATTTGTATTGGGGATCACTACTGTACAATAAATATCATCATCATCATCACCAAGTGCTTTGACAGCTGGCGTAGGCGTTTATGTCTCTCCACCAATGTTTTTTGTCTTTGGTGTTCTGGATCCCTCTGCTGATGATATTTCTCCATTCCACCGTCCCAATCCATCCAGCATTATTTCTCTTGGTCTGCCCCTGTCTCTCGTCCCCTTTATCTTTCCAGTTGTTACGATGTTCTCAAAATGCATCTCTTCTCATCACAAAGAAAGCTGTTTGTCTCATTCTTATTGTTGAATATAATATAATGTTCTAGTTTAATTAGCCTCTTTCAGGCAGACGTTGTTAGTTACTCTGGCAGTCCAAGGAATTTGCAACATTCGTCTCAGGAACCACATCACTGTTGTTTCCAAGTTCTTCCTAATTTGTTCATTTACATTCCAAGATTCACTGTCATAAAATAAATATAGTAACAAATAAAGGACCTTATCTACACACCTTCAGTGCATAGGGCACATTGCGTTAGACCTACTTTTTTAAATAGATTAATCCGCACTTCAGGGATGATATGGTCAATATCCTTCCCCCAGCCTTTGCTTTCCAAGTCATTTTCTGGTAGCCGTGTTAGGCTGAATTGACCTGGGAGCTAAGGTCAATTTTGAAAATCCGCCTCTATGTAGATTTAAACCCTTGACTGCTGGGCTGACAGGAAAATATCTAGCTACTATGCTACCATGGTTCCCATTGTAAACTACTAATAAATATGTCACTTCATGAAATCTGTAAATATCAGTAAAAAAGTACAAGCCTAATTTTCATGCCAAGAGAGGTATGATGCGTATATGCTGTTAACTCTATATCTTTAGACCACTAGTTCCCAAACCATGGCCAACGGGCCACTTGTGGCTCGCTAGCCGTCAGAAAGTGGCACACGAGGCCTCATTATTTAATATAATATATTTTAATAATTTCAAAAATGCACTCGGAACGCCTCTTCAGCGTGCGATAATTTACTCTGCTCGTGGTTGTTATGCTCAGATATTATCGAATGCGCCTTTCAGTTCATAACAAAGCGTTATGAAGACACTGACTGCCTTTAAAGTTTTAGAATTTTGTTGACGAGTTCTCAGGCTGGTGGTACCAGTAGCAATCTGATTAAAATTCTGCGTACATTTCCCCTAATGTGTTTGAGTATCGTTCAGACACTCTGCTCATTCTCTGATGAACTAGTCTCTCCAGATATGCATTCTCCATCTGTTTTCCTTGCTCCCAGAAAGCCTTCACCACATCTTCCTTATCATAAAATAGCTCAATGCTCAAAAGAGGGGCAGCAGCCAGTCTACCAGCGTGTTAATTTCTTCCATACCTGCATGTCCTGGCAGAAGACTTGCACACTTCTATGGCTTCTTCACAGTGCTGGAGGATGATTCTCAGTTCTCTTGGTTGTTCTGTTTGTATCGTTAATGAGTTGAGTTAAGGTTTTTTTTATTTCCCCATGGCTACTGCAAATTTCCCCTTCAGTTTTGTGCATCTGTTTCTTTTTGAAACTTTTTTTTGGCAGTCCTTTTAAAAAACTAGTCCTTAAAAGTCACAGTTCAAAATGTTTTATGGTGAATTTCAATTTAGTACAGCCTCTTCTTCCCAGGTTGTTGAGTCTATGCCCAGTAAGTTAATGTTTCACTGATACAAATTTTTGACATGTAGTTGTGGATATCTCACATTTTGTTGACTAGCTGCCCATAGAGAATATTCTTTGAAACTAGACAATGTGGTATATGGTATATATGATCAACCAAAAGCGTTACGTGATGCCTTAGCAAAATGTTCATGCCACCTTAGCCAGTGGTTGAGGATAATGGAACTTTATTTTTCAAAAAAATGCCAAGGATAGGGAATAGGCATTTTTAAGTTGTAGACATAAAACCGTTTCTGTTTGTTTGTTTATTTTGTCTACAATCATTAAGAGAAACAAAATGATAACATAACATGATATGGCTATTTTTAGACTAGACAAAATACACAATAATGAATAATTTGTGTATTAAAAATTACTCACAGAATATAATTCTAGGAGATTTTTTGGAGGCAAAACTACATTAATGTCTCCTGAATAATACATGTATACAACAACAGAATGTATAATTCTGATGTTAGGAGAGAATACAATACTGATTTCTGGTCAGCCCATTTTGGCTAGATAAATAGTTTTATGGACTAGTATGGACTACAATTATTAAAAAAAAACATTTCAAAAGTATTTATAATACTTGAAATATTCATATTTAATATGGTGCAGAGTAATTATCATTGTTTATAATTATGCTTTTATTTTACAAATAGCTTGAGTAAAAATAAGTACATTTAACTAAGAATGTTTTCTCACAATAAACACTGAAAAAAAGACAAGGTTAATGTAAAATAATAGAAACAAAATATCGTACATTTCATCTACTTTTTCAGAAGAAAACCTGAATAATTACACAACTAATAATGAGCTCTTCTTGCATTAAGTACCAAAATATACTAAAAATGAAATTAGAAAAAATGCAGGTTGCCAGATTGAACTATAGTATTATGTCTTCTGTAACTTTGGGCCACCAGAATGATGTACAATAAAATCATATGTATATACATAAATTATTTGATAGGCAGAAAGCTACGCAAATAGTCAGGCAGATGAATAAGGTTAGTCTGTTTCTGGTAATATCACATTAACACATAAAGTGTACATATTGAATAGACTAATGTAATAACACCCAATGAGATAGCTATTCTAATAAAAAAGGTAAATAATAACTTTTATTTCTCTAAAAAAAATAGCTTTTTTTGGTTAGATTATTGATAAAGTAAAAGAAATGCAAAAGAGCCTGTTACGATATATATGGCTTTCCAGGCATATGATGCCAGGCGCATAAGTTTATAGACCAACTGGTTACTTGAGAGGTGATATGGTCAATATCAAGCCAGCCATCTTATTTTCCCACATTGTAGGCTTGGTTGAGCCCAGGTCAATTTAAAAACAAAACAAAACACTACCTCATAGTTAATTTGAACCCATGACCATGAGACTGGCAGGCAAGCGTTCAGTCACTATGCTACCAATTTCCTTAACTCTGGCAGTTTTAATTTCATAAGTGATTGCTCTTTGTACTTTCTTAATACCTAAGCAAGCATCTAGTCACTATGCCACCACAGTTTCCTTAACTCTGCAGTCTTCATATCATAAGTTATTGCCCTTTGTACTTTCTTGATATTTGAGCAAGTGTCTAGTCACTATGCTACCAGTTTCCTTAACTCTGGCAGTATTCATTTCATAAGTTATTGCCCTTTATACTTTCTTTATACCTGCAAACAAGACTTGTCTGTCTTGTTTGCAGGTATAAAGACCTGTGCAAGCATCTAGTCACTACACTCGATGCTCTATCGAGAACAGATCGCAATCAGATAACGCAGAGGATGCTTCGCGTTAAAATTGCCACACTGAGACATGCGCTATATGCAGCCGGGAAGAAGGTTGAGGTGAGGAAGGCCGCTATGACTGCTGAGCCCACATCTACAAACAGCAGTCCTGCTCCTACACCCGCTGAAACCATTTCCGTTGCTGAAGAAATCACAATTGAAGCCAGCAGCATCTAGAAAGTCCTAACCAGCACCAAGACGATGCAGCCCAATCTACCAGAGACCTCCACACAGGAGGAAAAACAACTACTGAGGACATCACCGGCAAAATTCTACTCAAGCAGACAAGCGTGGGAGAAGCCAAACTGTTGGCACTACCAACAGACAAGATACTGAGTCTGTTGGAAAATGAGCTGGAAAGAAACAGCATCGACTAGCTGTGCAAAACACATGATGGAGTAGTTGTCTCCATCAACAAAAATCCAAAGACCACAGCACTTATACAGAAGATCTCACAAGATGAGAAAGCCGTCATCCAGCTTCACCATGGCATCTTATTGGAAGCCACCCGGAACCGCATGAGCAAACGATGGGTCATTAAACGAGTGAAGATCCATCTCACCAACGACCAAATCAGGGAGATGCTGACCCGGGAAAACAGGAATCTGAAGATCACCTGTGCTGAGAGGATCATCGGCAAGAACAACATCCCCTCCACAGTTGTCGTCATAACATCGGAGGACCGAGTGATCCCTCAGTACATTAGATGGGACAAGCAAGATCAAGTACCAGAGCACTATATACCGAAAGTGCTGCAGTGTTCTAAATGCCAGAAATTTTGGCACACTCGTGCAACCTGCAAAAGTGATGTGAAGGTGTGTAGGTACTGCTCTGGTCCCCATCAATACAGTCAGTGCCAGCATGCAAAGAACGACACGGACTTCAGGAGGCCTAACACCAACAGAAAGTGCGCCAACTGCCTCAGCAACCATGGTGCCAGGTACCACGGCTGCCCCTGCCACCAAGACAGTAAAGAGGCAATGAAGATTGCAATCAAAACAAACTTGCCCTATAAAGAGGCTAGGAGGCAGTACGAAGCGAACAATCGACTCACAAAAAGTGACAAAGCACAACTGGAAGGCCAATTGAAGGACCTAAGGTTAAAGATCCACAGCATGGAAGATACTCAAAAAACACAGTCAACAGCCGTTCAGTGCATCCTGGACGAACTGCAGCAAGTGCAGCAGAAGATTGAGCAGGGCGTTGCACGAATGGCTGCTATCAAGACTGAAACAGAAGAAACTCTAGCAAAAATTCAAGAAGAGAGGGAAAAGACCAAAGAAACGCTCAAACAGATGCAAGAGGAAAGAGAACAACTACAACTTCTCAAATCAAAGATCCAAACACCAGAAACAGAAGATGCAAAGTCACAGACAGAAGATGAAGTAACAGAAGAAGAAATAGAAGGAGGAAGAAAACCAGAATGACAGCGACCAAGACCAAGAGTGGAAGGGGGTCAGGAGAAGAAACTACTACTCACCTTATGGACCGCGTCATCAACCCGCCCACGACACAAGGTATCAGAGAAGACCCAGACAATACGAAGACAGACCAAGACGGGGAAATAGGAGGTACACCAGGAGAGACAACAACTGGTAAAGCTCCCTGAAAGAAACAGCACAATATGACGAGGTGGGCACACAATAACTCCAGCCTCAACAAGCGCGTGACTCTGGTCAGATATGTAAAACCACAAGGATAAAATGAACTCAATCGCAGCAACTTAACTCTTTCAAGGAAGCAGAGATACGCAGCTATATTTTCGAAAGGAGAAGTCCTAGATACACCATAAAGGCCCCAATTACAACCAATTCGATATAGTCGAGAGTTGAATGGGGCCGTTCGTCTCAAGCAAACCAACCAACTAGTCACTATGCTACCACAGTTTCCTTAACTCTGGTAGTCTTCATTAAATAAGTTATTGCCCTTTGTACTTTCTTTATACTTGAGTTCAGCAGAGCTCTGTCAAGAACCTACTCCACAACACATGGGACATTCCCATACACACACTGTCCTCATCTTCAACAACC
Source organism: Cepaea hortensis (assembly GCA_963921405.1). NCBI lineage: Eukaryota > Metazoa > Mollusca > Gastropoda > Stylommatophora > Helicidae > Cepaea > Cepaea hortensis. The sequence continues at coordinate 30,214,567 of OY992897.1, forward strand.
AGCAAAGAGTCCCCTTACTAATGGTACCTGCTGCAATCTGCTTATGTCTAACGTCTCCTCAGACTACGGAGATCCTCTGGTCACTCCCTGTCAGATCATTCTCTCCCGGCAATGATTATGTATCTGTTCTTGCACTCTACACACATTATCCCAAAGGGCCCTGACCATATAAGCTTTATGGTGCACCAATACTTCATCCAGCCAATTTGTTCATCTGCTTGTTTCCCAGCATGCCAACTTTTATTATCTCATTTGAAAAAGTTGGCGGTCAGACAAATATAAGTAATTAAAGAATTTGATATAATCTAAAAAGCTAATATATTATTTTGCCATTTTTAATGCACTACCTTGGTTATACATTAGAACAGGATACAATCACAAAAGTATATTTAATAAGAATTATAACAAGATGCACAAATTATATAAATGTATAGTGCTACAATAAAAATGTCACATATTGCTTGAACAAATTAATGGCTTTTTTCTTCCAAAAATTTGATTTAAAAACCCAGCAACCCTAAATTTGAAAATAATTTATATTAAACCCCGATTATCCATTTTCTTCTCTAAAAACAAAAGTCAAAATTAAAACCTTTTTGTACTTTAGAGTTACCAAAAATATGAAATTAACAAGTTAAAGATACTTTAATTTTATTCCCTTTCAGTATGTTGTTTTCTTCTCATTTATATGGATTCTGTTTCCCACTTTAAAGGCCTTTTCAAAGCCAATTATATATATATATACAAACAAGGATTTATAATCAATGAAAGCGGAACAAAAATATAAAAACCAAACTTTATTAAATTTCCAGTTAGGGTTAAGAACTTCCTGAGTGTTAATAAAAAGATATGTCTCCTAAAATTTCACTGCCTAAACTTATTTTGACTCCCCAAAAATATTACAATCATGTTAGGAAGACTCAGAAAGCAAGATATTTAAACAGCAACACATAAAAAAACAACCTTCTGACTATCTGATGTAAGTATATCAAATACAATAAAGAAATTGAAAAGGGAAGTAAGAGAGCTATTTCACAATTGTATTCTCTAAGACTGCAGGATCAGGATAGAGTAAAACAGAAATTCCTGAATGTTCATCCAGAAATGTGAACAAAGTAATATACTGATATATCGATGTGATATTTATACAGTAATACTATTATTAAGTGTGGTATGTTAATTCTTGGACACCCTGCCTGATACAGGAGTAGAAAAATAAGCAGATCCATAATAAACAAAGATAACACTATATTGTAACTTAAGTTAAATACATAAAAAGATCACATTACAATCAGTACGGTGAAAATTTTGGCCTTTCTGCTGCCTTGTACGCTGATGTTGCTGTAAATCCTAATCTCATTTTTGTCTGCAACGGCTTTCCACCTACAATCGCTGCTGATGCTGGCAAGGAAGCAATAGCAACCGATCCTGGAGTTACCTGAGCTCCAATGGTGGCCGAATCTACCAGCTGCGCAACACCATTGAGGCCAGCCATCCCAGTCAGTCCAATTAAGCCCGGGGGAGGAAGTGGTTTTACAACGGTCATGGCCACGGGGTGGGGTGGTACAGAAGGCAAGGGACCAGCCACAGATGACACAGGGGGCAAGGATGCAGGGTCAAGGGTCAAAGTCTTATGCAATTTCATGCTGAGGACGAGAAAGAAAAGGGAAAAAAGGGGAATATTAGGCATACAGAGTAAAACATTCACACAGTGATACTGGGTATATTGGGGTGTGGTGCCAATAAACATAAAATGAAACCAAAGAAAAGAAGATTAAATTAACTGGAGACTGGGAAATTACCATAAATCTGGCAATTGTAATCTCAATAAATGCAAAATAAATTTTTGAACCAATTTTCATGTGCATAGTTAAAATTACATCCAATTTTTTTTTTTCCGAAGATGATAAAACTATCCTATACAAGTGTAATTTAACCATTTTGCATATTTTTAGAATTCATTATTTTCTAAAAATATGTTCCCAGTCTCCAATGAGCCATGTTTGTTGGGGAAGAGATAGTATAATAACAATCTAACACTATTAAAAAGTAAAGATTTAATTACTAGACATCAAAATTTTCTTTAGTTTTTATACTTATATAAAAACACAAACTTTATTCATTCAAACATGGCTGCCTTGAAAAGGCAATAAAATGACAATTTTTGATTTGATTTTTTTTGCTCTTCTTCTTTTCTTCTGTCAAGGAATTGAAAAACAAATAATGAAAAATGTAAAATAATTTAACTGATAAAGAAAATAAATGTAAATATCCCATCAACCAAAGACAGACCATGCTATGTTAATATTTATTTAGGCAGTAAACTGGGAGGAAAACAGGCAATGTAAATATTTCCTCACATTCCTTGGCACTGGCTTTCATACTGCTTCTATGAATTTCTCCCTTATTATATTTTAACCTAGAATCCAAATAAATATAAATTATGACTAGGAAGCGGGATGAAAGGAAAAACACACAGATACAGGCCAACATTTCGACCAGTCTTTATTAATGAGCAAGAAAAAAAAAAGAGTACATAGTTAAAAATATGTTCCCTGATTGAGTGCTATGAGATGATTGGTTGTCTTAAGTGACTTCCTGTATCCGCCACAGGCTTATATACGGTAGTTTTCCTGATGCAACCCCCTTTAATTTGATATAAAATACAATATGTCTGCTACCATATTAACAACTTTTAAATCATAAATGTGACACACCACTACTTCTCATTTTCCACCATCAAATTTTATTTGGTCCAAACCTAATGTATATTTGGCACTGAAACTGTTAAAGAGCTTAGTATTCTTGCTTTAATTTTGTGTTGTCTTTATTGTTCATCGATAAAGACTTTTGGTCGAAACGATTGCCTGTATCTGTCTATGTATTATCTTTTGATTTTCCTAGTAATATTTTGTAGTTATTCGTTTCCAGAATCAGCTTGGTAGCATTTAACCCCTTTTTTATATATATATTTTAACCTAAGTTTTGGCTTAGAGGTTATGACTTTTCTCCGTAATCTCGTATACTCTCGTGGGTAACATGATGACGGTGAGAATCAGCAGTGGTTTGAATCGCATCGGTAACTTACGGGGTATGTGAGCTGGCTGCTCAGAAATCAATGGCAAACTACTGAGCGCAATCTTGCCAAGAGATCAACATACAGCTGAAAGATGCTGGTGTTGACAGCGATGTCCTGTAAAGGATATGCAAAAAAAAAAAAAAAAACAACCTAAGTTTCATTCCCATTAAGCAGAATATGGTATTGAATGAAGGGATACAGACAAGTACAAGCATAACAATTTAGTAGAGTATACATTATTAACCAAAGATTTCAACTACATAAAACATTCAGTGTGAAAGGGTAGTTGGGGAATCTTAAAAAAGGTAATTATTATTTCTGATATGGCTCCACTAGAAGCATGGGTGGTTTTATAATTGCTGTTTTCTTTTCAGGAAAATTATACTAAGCAAGGACTAATACATTTATGGTTTTTCTCTGGCAGAGTGCTTCCTATGATGATAAGGATACCTGCATCTAGTTTTATTTAATCTTTTTTCTTTTCTTGAAATGTCGTATTGATAAAGGTGTTTAAAAAATGTTGTTTCATATTTGTGATATACAGATATACCTGGCGATAGTAAATCACAATAAAAAGAGAATAATTTAAATAATGGTGCACATTTACTGTAAAGATAAATCTTTTATTGTTAAAATAAAAACAGTAAAGGACCCTATTACATGACTAAAGGCATATGGTGCTAGACCCACATTTTTATAGAGCAATTGGCACTCTGTTGGTGAAGCTTTTGTTGTGCACAGCCAATAACATTTCATGTCTTCACACCCTGATTCATAGTTACAATTGAACAGTGAATCATGATAGGTATCAATGTAGATAAGACAGAAAATTATTTTATCTGAAGAATACAGGGGATATTTCTTTGAAATATAACTGCACATGTTATATGTTTTATTATGGCTTCCTTATATACATTGTTTCTGCAAATCATGAATTTATAAGTTTACATTTTGTTTAATTAATGGAAACAAAATATTATTATTTAGTTGTAAAATTAAAATTATTAATAAATAATGAAGTAAAAAGGTGAATAAAAATGATTAAAAACTATGTAATACTTTTTGTGACTTAAAGTTGCTGTACAATTAAACTGAAACAAACAGCTGTTGTGTAAACAGATGCAGTTTTGGACATAGAAAGTATGTAAATGTGTGGGAGAAAATACAAGTGCAGGAAATTCCATTTAGAAAACCAGTATAGAACAGACTTCTGGAATAAAGCTAATATTTCTCTTTTTAACATGAAAGAAAACATAGGGGATAGTTTTTTATGTGCTTACAAATGCCAGAATTTATTTGTATCCATTTTCAAGAAAAATTCTAATAATTTTATATCATATTATAACATTAATAATGCTTTCCTGTTTCCCAATTGAATGCACAGTAAGAAATGATGAAACATATTCTGAATTTAAAACAAATTGGAAAGCATATGGTATCAGCAAAATTTGGGAGCTTACTGTATTTTTTTGTTGTAACAGTTGCTTTTGAACTCAAGCTTAGTCCATACACAATACTTCTAGTAATCTCATCTCATCATGTTCCTCTTTTATGTTGCAGTGTCGAGGTGAAGTATAAACAGCGGGAGTGTGCCTGCTTGTGGGCTTCATGTATCGATATTTCCACAGACTCTGTTATTCCCTCTGTCCATCATTTATGTGGTCGGCCTCTTCCTCTGCTTCCATCTGGTCTGTAGATCATTGCTTGTTAGTTGGTAACCTGCTTGCATGGCCGAACCATTTGACTTGATGCCTTCTAATAAAATCTAGTGCAGCTATAACCCCCACGTTAGTCCTGATTTCTTCATTTCTGATCTTATCTCTTCTTGATACATTGAGTATTCTTCTCAGGAATCTCATTTCTGTTGTGATTTTTCTTTTTCCTTTTACTGTCATTGTCCTCGTTTACTTCTAGTAGTGCCGGACTGAATTTTGCAAGTGGATTAGCTTTCCCTTTTAACAGTGTCCCTCGCCATCAGGCAAACTCACTCTGACTTCAGAGATACTTGTAATTTACATCCCCAAGTCAAGGCCGTGAAGTCAACATTTTAGTCCAACTGTCCGGCGTAGGAGCTGAACCCGCTACCTCACCATCAGCACACCAGATGTTTAAAGACAACGTTCTTATCCATTCGGCCATGCCGACCTACGCTTATGGTATTACTTGATAGAATTTTGTGTGTGTGTGTGGGTGGGTGGGTTTAAAAAAAAAAAATTTGTCCCAAAGCAGTTTTCTCCTACAGGTCGGTGATGCGATAAGGCCACCACAGTTTGTAACTCTGAATGCACAGAGGACAGGGTGGAAAATTTTCCTACACTTAGCAGGTGACAAGCCTCGATTTTGAACCCTTGTTTGAAAATGCTCATGACGCTATCAGTGCAATTCCCTATTAACTTCGCTGACAAGCCCCACTTTTGTTTGTATATATTTATGTGTAATCTCGCAAGTGAACATATTATCCTCATTGAAGATGGGTGTCTTCAAGAGATGGAAAATGAACAGACAAAAAAAGAATCTATGTGGACACCTCAAAATTAAGTGAACCAGCATGAGGGTGGGTGATATTAAATATGTAGAAGAACAATAAATAAAGTTGTTCGGATACTTCTGAAAGACAAAAAAATTAACTGAATTAGCATGAAGGTGGGTCATGTGAAGTGACACTACAACTTTTCACATAAGGCTTCAGAGGATTTTACCAGAGTGTTTCCGGGGGATCATATAGGATGCAAAGAATAGCAACACTGTAACCCAGCAAGCATTTCGTCAGATTTTATAAAAGGCTTCAGAGGATTTTATAAAAGGCTTCAGAGGATTTTATAAAAGGCCACAGAGGAATTTATAAAAGGCTACAGAGGAATTTATAAAAGGCTTCAGAAGATTTTACCAGAGTGTTACAGAGGGCACAAATGAGATTCACCAGAACAGCAACAGCGTAACTGACCAAGCATATCATCAGATTTGACTTGATACCTCATCTCATAGAACACTTGAAATGCAAAATCTAACCAATAATGAACAAGTCTACAAAAGGTTTGGCATGAGTTGGTTAAGAGAGCTTAAGCTCCACTGAAAGATGAAAGTTAGCAGGAGAAGGTCAGAAAATTTAACTGATTATTGTATTCTGGACAATAAATTTGAACTCCTTCAGTCCCTGTTAACATATGGTGTGTGAGTGGCTGGATCTCTTGATTCCCAACCATCATGTGATCCATTCTCTTACGTTTTACATTTGGTCAGAGCATGCTAAAGAAATCTGGCTTCTAATAATCACATCTATTGTATATTTAGTCTCTTTGAAAGTTATGTATTCATCATTTACCATAGTGGTAATTTCCCCTGTAACTGTCTACTGCAAGACCTCCAGGGACTGAACAAGTTAAAATATTGAAATAAAAAAAAAACCTAGGAAACTTTATAATTAAAAAACAACAAACTACTTGTATGTGTGTAAAAGTTAGTTGTATGCCCATTACAATACTTTGCAATCAACCCCGGCATTTATCGGCTGATTGTGATTTACTCAGTTTTAGCCATTGCTTTCTGAAAGGTCAACTTCTCATACTGTTGAAATCAATGTAAAGCAATCTGTGTCCAAAATGCCTGCGGCTAATTTAGAACCCTGGACTCGGTGTATCAGCATTTCACTATTCCCTAAGCCACAGAGACTGATATGTGTATGGGTGTACACTGGTGATAATTTACAGAAGCCTTTTGGAGTTCCACCAATTCTTACAAATTGATAGCTGTGTTTAAAGTAAAATTTGCAAAGATCACAAAATAAGAAACAATATATATTTTTCACCAAGAAACCTGACAAAAAATAGTAATTTTTAAACATTGTCTATGGGTAATTGTGAATTTACATAAGGGTGGAGTGCCACAATTCTACCAAAGAGAAGTTTTGAGGGATAAGCACGAAACCAAAGTGGATGATGGGAATAATAATATATGCTGCGAGGTCATGCGGTGTAAGTGTTTACACTAAACAAAATGGTGGATAAGATATTAGTGATAATGAAATGGAGGGTAAATAAGCTGAGAAGACAGATTATTATTATTTTTTATACACACAAGTATCAGAAAATATAAAGCATTGCAACAGTTACAAAGACAGGCCTGTTTCTTTATTTCTCTTAAAATTTTAACAAAGGGGGCATAACCGCATGGAAAAGTCAACACCAAAAGCGGTGCAAAGGGGAGGGAACAATAAGTAAGGGAGGCAGCCCTACTATACCCACCCCGTGTTCAAAGAAGGCCATTCTTCCTATAAGGGCACTGTTTTAGTTTCACTCCTAAAAGAAGAATCTCAGCAGAAGATTCATTATCAACGTATACAAATAAACATATATTCATTCATATATGGAAGCATTTTCATTTATCAATCATACACGGTGATTTCCTAAAACATCTGTCTTTGGTTGTAAGGAGAAAGTAATGATAACTACAAAATAGAAATATGATGATGGAATTGTATTCTTAGCAAGATTGTGTGTTATTTCTTTATTTGTCAGTACATGTACTAAAAAATGATTGATACAAAGAAGATTGGCATGGCTCCTTGAGTAGTTGACATGTGTATTCGTGAAGTATTCAATAAAGTTTATTTCAATGAAAACAAACGTGTTATTTTTATAAATAAAAGAGTGAAATATTTAGCTAACTTCTAATGTCGTTGATTAATTTCCATTGTTTCTTGGCCTCCTTCTGAACACCATTTTTAATTTTTATTGTCTGGGATATTTTAAAGATTCTTCTCTTCTGCCTGCATATATTTTTAAATATTGCTAAATTATGGTGTTTCAAAGATTATTTTTCCTCATGTTTCTTTTTTCTCTTCTGCATAGATTACCCAGATGCTAGGACAAATGCTGCCAGCAACTGCAATAGATCTGTTGTTCAAAGTTATCCAAGTTAGTTTCATTTCATTTGATTTTAGTGTATTCAAACCTGGTATAAATTTACTCTCAATTGCCTTAATTGCCTGGCCTATTCATTCTTGTTATGCCAGATTGCCTTACCATAGATCATCTCTTTAATAATAACTCTCTTATCAGTAGAAATACTTTTGAACATGCAGTTCTTATGGTTTTTTTACTTGGTATCTTGTAGTTAAGACTGTCCTATTATATAATGTCCAGGCAGAAATATCCTTTGTGCTCAATGTATCAGTCACAGGAGTTCCTATGAGCTAGGACTTGTAATACAGTGGTCGTCTTGATCCTTCTTTAAAACAACAGTTAAACTTGTGCATTCGCTAGAATTTATACAGAAATAAGTATGTATTTCCTATCAAAATTTGATTATTGTCTGACTTAATGAAGATATTTCATTTAGTCTTTATACATTTAGTTATAAATGATGAGTGTGTAATAAAATATTTGATAATAGTTTTTGATGGAACTATGATGACATCTTGAAAACAAATTATAATCATCAAATTAACATCAAATGTCTCAGAATTAATGGTTAATAATGATATAATGACATTTCATTAAAAGTGACAATCAGCTAACAAATAACTTGAATAATATTAATAAGTAAACAAGCATATTTTCGATGAAACAGCATGGCAGTATAATAAAATATATATATTCATGAATCATATGTGATTGTGTTAATACAGCAGAATGATAAAGTATTATGGTCTTGAAATGAATGATGGCCATAAAATAAACATGATAATTATAATAGTAACACAACTGTACATACATACATATATATGGTATATACATACACATACACACAGCTGAATTATTTATCATTGCAACATGAGAATTACTGAAATGACATATGACACAATTACATATAATTGTGTAAGAATAATTCTTACCTAATGTAAAACTAACATTTATATTTAACAATACTGTGGAATTAATTAACCATGCTTTATAGACAAAGAATTTATATAATTAAAAACAATTATTTATGGATACATGTTAAATATAAATCAAAGTAGTATGTTTTGCTTATCATTTTAAGCATACAATACCCACACATATACACTGAAGGTCGATTATGCTACAGCAATATGGGTTGCTTTTTTTCACACACACATAAAGTAATAATAAACACCAGCTATATTAAATATGTAGAACAACAACAAATAAATTGGTTCAGATATCTTCTGAAAATGAAATCAAATCAGCAACTAATTTGTATCTACAAGCAAAGAAGCCAAGACTAAAGAGCTAGAGGAGGACTAATATGCAGATGAATAGGTTCTATCGAGGCCATACACATCTTCTTCTTGTGCTCTCTAACACCGATTGGCTCATAGGCCTTCAGTCAACTCTTGTCTTTTTCATATAATTAATCTGTTTCTAATTATCCCCATGTGTTTTTATGTCTCCCTCTTAATTTTTTTTTTTGCCCTGTGGGTTTAAGAGAATGGACTTTCTAGTTGCACTGTTATGAGCTTTTGTTAGATTTATTTAGCTTTTGTTATTTCAAGCCGTCTGGCTCCGAAGGTTGTGGGTTCGATTCCGGGCTGAGTCCTTATGTTCACGAGTGTTTTTTGTTGTTGAGACTATTGGGGGTCATCGCTGGAGCTACGGGTTTCGAGCTTTGTGTGATGCTTTCTATGCTGTGGAAAGAGACTGAGCCATATGAGACAAAAACCCAGTGCAATGAAAACAATGAAGTCAAGCCTGTCGACTTTTAAGCGACTTTGTTAGAAGGGCATATTCTACACAAACACAGTCAGCCCAATTGAGGCGACCCATTTGGCTCGAGATAGAAAATGCCAACTGACTTCTATGCATAATGAGAATTGTGGGCCAAAAATCATCACCCATATGGGGAGGGACAAACAGACAGAGTCACAGATAGAAACACAGACAGACAGAGACACAGGCAGACAGACAGACTAGTAAAACAAAGTTAAAAATTAAAATCCCCCTGTGTGTATGTCGGTTAAGACATTCTAGGCATATATTTTCCATGTGCCATAAATCAGGTCACAAAATGAGAAACTAGTGATGATGTACACAGTAACATCCTGGCAACCGTAGCTTTCACAGAGAAATCCCAGAAACCCAGCATACAAGCTTGGATCAATCCTGGAGCCATACAAACATACTACTTCTCCCACAACAAGGGATTGAATTTCAACTACTATCAGCGACTACTGTGCCACATTGACTCACAATTCTCAGAAAAAGCTGGCACAAAAGTCCAAGCCCATGACAGTAACATGAATATTGCACGTCCTTTACAGGAATTTTTGATCAACCACAGTAGATTTTTCATACAATTTTATGTTCAGAAATTTGCCATTGTTTTCTGAGTGAGAAATCAACACATAAGTCAAACCTGTGTAGGGAGTGAACCCACTAACCACGATTAGCGCACAGGAAGTTTAAGAGTTTGAATTACTCTCAGAATGTAGACCACAAATGTATGAAATGGTTATGTGTTTAGAGTTTCTTCTACACTGCTCCTACTAAGCTGTTTTCCTTCTAAGATATGTTCCTTCTAAGCCGTATTTCTTCTAAGTTGTTCCTTCTATGCTATGTTCATTCTAAGCTATATTCCTTTTAAGTTATGTTCTATCTAAGCTGTGTTCCTTCTAAGCTATGTTCTTACTAAGCTATATTCCTTCTAAGTTATGTTCCTTCCAAGTTATGTTCCTTCTAAGCTTTGTTCCTTCTAAGTCAAGAAATGACCCTCTTACATGCATGACACATATTGGGTCTGTGGTGTTAGCCCCACATAAGAATAGACCAATGGGCACTCAATGTATGATGTGTGGTCAATATCACGCCAGTTGCTTTTACTTCTCAGGAAGTTTCCGGCACCTCTTTTGTGCCGGATTGGCCTGCGAGTCCTAGTCAATTAAAAAAATTGGCCTCGATGGAAATTCGATCCCTGGTGCAGCAGGCAAGCATATTAACCACTGCGCTAGCACAGTTCGCTCAGCTACGGAATACTGTAAGCCAGTACACCGCCTGGTGATCAACCAGCATTAAAGTTATGAGCTGCTAGCATTAAAGTTATTGGTTATCCATATTAAAGTAATGAGTTACTGGTATTAAAGTCATGCATTACTAGTATTAAAGTTATGAGTTAATGGTATTAAAACTATGCGTTACTGATATTAAAGTTAGATTTACTAGCATTAAAGTTATGAGTTACTAGCATTAAAATTATGAGTTACTAGCATAACAGTTATGAGTTAGTAGCATTTAAAGTTATGAGATACTAGATTAATATTATGAGTTACTAGATTAAAGTTATGAGTTACTAGATTAAAATTATGAGTTGCTAGAACGTTATGCATTGCTAGCATTAAAGTTATGGGCATGTTATGGCGGTGGGGTAAATTTCATTATTATATATCTGCTCATCCTTCTCTAGGCATTGGGTTGAAGTCTGCCTATAATTAAACACCTAAAACCTGTGTAGGGAACATGACCTATTTAAGCCTAATCTCGGCCAGTCTATGTGTACTGAGCTCTTATCATGACCAGGTCACATCCTAATTTGATTCTCTACAGTTGTAAAGTTCCATTGATGGTCTCGCACAACTTGTGGGTTTCTGAGTTTGGAGAGGGGAAGGAGGGCTCTGCACACAATGTTTGTGGATATAATACTTTGGTATCAGACAAGGACTCCATCAGACTTAAGAATTAAACCTCAGTCATCCAGGTGAATCACAATCTGCTCATGTACTGAGTCACAAATTATGTGCACAAGGAGCTAAAAATGTTAGAAAGAGCATTGGTTGCATCTTCTAAATCATTGAGCATAAATTAATATCACATAATAATTAATGCGACAATACAGCTTTGAAAGATGGGATTTATATAACTAGAATAACAACATTAAATAGCATTGTTAATAACTTTGTTGTATTCGTTTCAAACAATGAATATTTCTATGTTTTTGTGAAGTGTTGTTAATTTCACGACTTCAATATATTCATCACTATGATTACTGTAAGCCTGCTTTAAATGTTACTCATAAGTTGTTATTTTAGTGTTAAAAAAGTAAAGATGAGACTGTACACTCTAAACGGACATGAATGAATCACAAAAAAATCGGTAATCTTTACTAGAACACAGCCACAAGTAACAAAATGGACATTGCGGCTAAAACTTAGTAAAACCGTCGTCATCTAAATGGTTAGCACTTATGAGGCTTGGTCAATTCTAGAACTGTACTGGTTGAATAAACTCTTGCAACAATTGGAGGTTGAGTTAGGACCACTGTGATGATAAATAACAGCATCAACCCATGACCGCGTAAATATGACAGATATGCTACTCGATGTCCAGAAAAAGGATTATAATAATTCGTACCTTGTCCTCATCTTCAACAGCTAGAGTCCCAATACAAATTTAACCGAGAACCATTATTAAAGTTCAACATATTATTAAATAAAGAACTTAACAAGTGTGTGTAAAACATGAGAATAAAAGCTCACATCAGAGTATTGTCTTATGAATAGATATTGTTAAGTGGAAAATAGAATGTCAGCATAACCGAATGGATAAGAACACTCATTCTTAAACATCCGGTGTGCTGATGCTGAGGTAGCGGATTCAACTCCTACACTGGTCAGTGGGAATAAAATTATGACTTCTCATCCTTGACTTGGAGACATAAATTACAAGTACCTCTGAAGTCAGGAATGGGTTCACCTGGTAGCGAGGGACACTGGTAATAGGGAAAGCTAATCCACATGCAAAAAAAAAAAAAAAAAAAAAATCTCAAGTTAGTAGTAGCAAGTAGTGTATGAACTAAGCTTGAGTTCAAAACGAGCAAATACGAAAAAAAATTGGAAAATAGAAAAAGAGCATAGCACACAATTGAAAAAACTAGCTGGAATTGAAATCCCAAAAGAGAACTCTACTCAATGAATGAGAAGGATGTAATATATATACTCTTCTTGTTAAGTTATTAAAGTTAGTACAGTTATAATTTAATTTCAGTAGTAACGTGTTGTTGAAAATTTATAGTATGTAAGAATCTGTCTTGAGTGAGCTGGTAAGAAAGCTGTCACTAAGGATTGTATATATGATATATACAAAATTACCATATTTAATTTGTATATGTTTGGAACATTCAGAACAACAGAAATAACAACAAATAGATTCTGACTGAACCTGAAATTATACCTAAACTACTCACGTAAGAAATCATAATGCGGAAGTAACTGAAAACACCTCGCAAACATTAATGACAGAAGATACAAAGAAAAACGCCTGGCTGAAAAAAAGCACCAAAAATGAATACTTTGCTTTCGATGGTAAACTGTTTTCATCATTAAAAAAATGAAGGCAAAACTTTGTAATTCAAAGTGACATAAACTCCACCGTGAAGCAAGCATGACATGAGGCGGGGCACATAATTTATTTGAAACTTATGTTTCATGTTTGGTTTCACTTATAATTTTAAGGTTCACATAAATATAATGAAGCTTATAAGTTTCATGGTAAATTTGCCTCATTTTAAATAGATACTTTATAATGTAATGTCCACCTTCTCTTAGCGAGAATGACAATCCATATGTATTTATCTTGATTTAAACTGTATTTTTGCAAACAAAAATATTTGTTGAAATATAATCAAACATTAAATAAAAACATTTGAGATGTTTGTATCATAAGATTCTTATGAAGTTAATGAAATGTGTCTCAAGCATTTAACCTAAGTCTTCACTTTAGTAAGACAGACAAGAGCATAAGATAAGGTTGCCATCATAACTAGTTTGAATTTAACAGTAGAAAATAAATATATGTGTACAACAAGCAGGGATATATTTGGGAACAAGTGACAAACGTTTGAACATATGTATATTTATTTACTGAACACATGTGTAAATATAATTATTATGAACCAATAAAGTAAAGAATTGTGAGCTGTTGACTTTGACTGGTGGCGTTGAAAATATGTGCCTGTATGCCAGTCTGGGTTTTGAGTGGCCATGTTACAACTTTGTTTAAAGAGAGTTCTGTTTCATTCTGTATATTCTTCAGATGCGACACAATAAAATTAAGCATGCGGTCTAACACTACGAAAGACAACTGTACCTTAACCAGAGCCTGCATATCAGAGCACAAAATTGGTGATGGAAAGAGAAAAAGAAAAGAATCAAATGAAACAGTTAAGCAGAAATGGGAGAAAATTAATTACAATCACTATTGTTCTATAATTAACATGCACTTATCTGACCCATCATTCTCTACTAAAGATAAGTAATTAAATATTTTTGTAGCAAACAATTTTGAATTGAACTAAATTTAGACATAAGCCAAATATTCTATGTTTTGTGCACACATTAGCATTAAACTAATGTGAAACTGTACTATAATACAAGTTGACATATGTGTATGTTTAAATATGCACATTTTATATGTATATAAGCACTCTTAACATGAATATATTCACACAACTTTAAAAAACAATATAATAATAAAGTATACGTATAGAAATAATACAAACTGAAAGAAGTCTACACCACAATAACAATATGTTAGTGTATTATTAGATCAATATGTATATTAAATGGTATTAATAATAATAACTAGTATTGTTAGAAGTAAAAAAATAAAACCAGTTAGTCCCATGACAACAATTGTCACTCGGGTGTGAAATGCTAGGACTTCAGACATTTTAGGCCACAGTACAATGCAGCAAGATGGCCGGTTCCGTTCCTTGATGCATGTCCTGCCAAGGAAGTTCCCAGATAATTCTGAAAATGTTCCGGAACCCATTGTGACACTGGGTCCACCCCGCAGTTGAACTGTCTAGAATCCTGCCAGTGTTGGGGATTGCACCTGTGTCATTGGTTTGACAAGTAAGCATACTAACCACTAATGCTGCCGCAGCTCTCTAGCAACAGTACATGTCTAACAAGCAGCAAATAATAGGAGGAATCATCTTTTTTTTTGAGGGGAATAAAGTACATCCCGATCCGTGGCGAAGGGTTTACAAAGTTCGTAATCCCGCTTACCCATGTTTGAAACACAGTTGTGGGCGATCTGGCAGCAGACCTCTCGATGTTGGTCTTTTAGGAAATGGTATGGGCGTCAGTCATTTAGAAAGCAATGGCAAATAACTGAAAGTAAACTTGTCCAGGAATCATGAACAGTAAAAAATGCTGGGATTGACTGCAACGTCCTGTAAAAGACATGCAACTAACGTTTTTTTTCTTCTTTTAACAGCACATCTAAAGTCTGTGTGTCCTGCTTTGACATCTACACAGAATCCACCCCAGATAATAGGTCTACCTACTTGTGAGTAGGTTTTCTTTCTTAACAATTTTTGCCATGACAGCAACTTCAAGGCCTACTCTATGTAATTTCCAACTGCTGTGAGATTTTCTTATGTGTACAACTTGCACACAGGACCTACTGTTTTTATATACTCTTATACTCTGGTGATCGAGTGAGATGGCAGAACATGACCGCCCACGCTTACCGGCATGGCACATGATGGATGGATGGATGGATACAAGAAAGCTAGGTATCCAATCGCATTATCCAAGAGATCAGGGAGAAGTGTAACATGGGATACCAGTGGTTCTTGGAAACGAACCCAATCTTATATAGAGATTGAACCCGGTACTTTCTGAAATGGGTGTTGTCACCTCTTAGTCATGTCTTCTGCCCCTTAAGAGGAATGGTGCACGCTAAAATTGTGTAACTATTTGATTTATAACAAAATAATGTTTACCAATACTACTTAAATCAATGAGGATAGATAACAGCTAGTCTTAGCAGTTGAATTTCAAAACAATATTTGTAGTAAAAGCATATACAAACTGACCATAGTTTTTTATGTTCTACCTAACAATCGTTTTACATAAATTATAATTGCATTACATCTGAACTCAAACACCATTTCCACATTGAATGCTGCCTTAAAGTAATATATATTTCCAAATTTTGGTAGTCTATTCTGGCAACATGTTTCATTCGTTCATCATCATTAACAAGTGCCATGCTGGCTGGCGTAGGCATTCATGACTTTCCACAGATCTCTGTCTTTGGTTTTCTGGATCAACTCTACTGATGATATTCCTGCGTGCCACTGTCTCAATCCATCCAGCATAATTTCTCTTGGTCTGCCTCTCCCTCTCTTCCCCTTGATCTTTCCAGTTGTCATGACATTCTCCAATGCCTCTCTTTTCATCACATGACCAAAGAAAGCTGTTTGTCTCTTTCTTATTGTTGTATATAATGTTCTAGTTTCATTAGCTTCTTTCCGGCAGTCGTTGTTGTTATTTTGGCAGTCCAAGGAATTCACAATATTTGTCTCAGGAACCACATCTCTTTTGCTTCCAAGTTCTTCCTAATTTGTTCATTTACCTCCCAAGATTCACTGCCATACAGCAACACAGGTTCTATATAGCACTTTAGCATGCTCTTTCTTACATTCATTACCAACATGTATTATGTACTGGCAGTAGTGGTTCATCATAACACATGATTATTAGAGTCTTGGATCAGATATGTGTTTTTTTCCTGATCAAATTTTCCACCTGCCACTATGTTTTCAAATTTATTTCTACTCATAACATGTCCAAGAATCTTGACCGTCAAACATTGTTTTGTGTGTTGACTAGAGCAATGTATTAATTACAGTTTTCTATAAGATGGTGATACATTCATTGTTTTGTAATGTTTATTAAGATCTTATTCATATTTTTACTAAATTTTCCTATACCATCTATCGGTTGATAAAGGGAGAAAACTATCCATCCATCTATCATGTGCCATACCAGTAAGCGTGGGTGGTCATGATTCGCCATTTCACTTGATCACCAGAGTCGTGGATCAGCTAATTGTTCTTGTCTCGACCATGCCACTTGATCAAGCCATCCAGGTATTCACTTCTCTGTCTTCCCTTTGTTCTCTTTCGCTCGACCTTGCCAGTTGTCACCAACTTCTCTAATTTATTTCTTCACATAACAGGTCCAAATGACTGTCTTACTTCTAATTTCTCTAATCAATTTACTATTTTTATTTGTTTCTTGTAGAACTTGGTCGTTGGTTTTTCCGTCTGTTCATGGTATTCTTTGCATTCTCCTAAGAAACCACATTTCCACAGCCATCAAATGTTTTTCAGCTTGACTGCTCATTGTCCATGCTTCACATCCATACAAAAGTACAGGCTCTATGTAGCACCTCAACACTCTTTTTCTTGTAGCAATAGACATCGTTTTATTGGTCAGTATGTTTTCATCTTGCAAAAGGCTACCTTCGCCATGGTGATTCTTGTTCTAATCTCTTCAAGGCATCTCCCATCAGATGTTATGACTGTTCTGAGCTAAGTGTACCTATTCATTTGTTTAAGAATATATTACATTGTGGTATTTCGTTCTTCCTAGTGACAACCATAATCTGTAAAAATCTTAGAATACTATGCTATTGTTGAAACTTTGAATCAGTTATGCAGACACATGTATCATATTTTAAGGAAAGGAAAACAGTTGCCACATATGCATACTTGAAACAAAAAGTAAGAAACTCTAATTAGGAAAAACAAATTGTCTTAATTTGTACGCATTTCTTTAAAGAAAAAAGTATCCAGAACGGTGCTTCATTTTTCATGAAAGATATTTGTTTTTATTTGAAGAAGCCATACTTGTATATCTTCTGGCCTTTTCAAAATGCTCACGGCATTGCTGCTGAAAGAGAATTTCAGATAATGTTTGTCTTTAAAATATTATCCTATTTCAAACCAATATAGCCATTGGAAGATAATTAAAGTACTGAAGAACATGCATGCAATTTCCAGTTTATTAGCCTTTGAAATTAATACTGCAAAAAAACTGAACAAAAGACACAGGTCTTTGCTGAAAGTTCTTTTTCCACTTTTATTATTAAAATGTCAAATAATTTCATTGAAACAATGCCAGTATTGAGAAAAAAAATTATATTAGAAAAACAACAACATGAAAGTAATACAAGAGCATAATTGAAAAAAAAAATGTCACACATTTTACATGAAAAGTACAAGTCCACTGCAGTCATTGTTAATGGAAAATTTGCCTGCAAAAAATTATGACTTAATTATTTTCCTACACAGGAAAAAGAAAACAAAAAGTTGCAAACAATGAAGGAGAAATTAGGAAGAATAGCAAAAGAACATGAAATCAAAGTAACCAGGATGTTGAAGAGCTGAAGAGACCAACGCAAAAACATTCCAAACATAATTTCATAGTAAATAATTGCTGCAAAATCATGCTTCAATAGAAGCCAAAAGGATATAAATTTAGCCCCATGATTATATATGTTAATGATAAAACACTTTATTTACTTCTACGTATATATAGTTTTAAATAAACTCATTCTTTATTTTTGTTTTCTGCAGATCATGAATTTACAAGTTTACATTTACGCCGGCTCTGTAGTGAAGGGATTACGGATGCAGTTCGTAATACCACATACCTGCGTTCGAGACACAACATTGGGCGATTTGGCAGCATTATCGCCTTACATTGGTTGCAGCCACCATGGTGGAATGGAGAGGTCGAGAAGGCATGGCTGGGAAAGAGGCAGGCTGTCAAAGGCTGGCAAAAGGCCAGAAAGGCTAACATGCCACAGGTTGAGTTGGCGAACCTGAAGACTGAGGTCGATAGGACGACGACTTTATTCAAATCCTGCGCCAAACATGCCAAGGCCGAGAAATGGGACGAGTTCTGCAGGAAGGTGTGCTCCGAGCGATCTCTTACGACATTCTGGCGCCTCCACAAGAGCATGAACGGTGCTGCACAACGTAGGGGTACTCCAGACTTTCAAGGCACAGACCTGGCATGGAAAAAGTCGGATGCGGATAAAGGTAAGGCCCTTCTTGCACGCTACATAGAACAGACTGACCAGAAAGACGAGCCCGCCAAACAGAGGACCACAACGACACACTGTCAGTTGTGCGAGGGGGTCGGGACAGACGAAGAATGGACAATCACAGCTGAGATAGTGCGTGCGATGCTCAAGAAATCTTTTTCTTGAGTAGAACCCAGTCAATGACATATCTTGGCGTGAGGCTTGATCGTAGCCTGTCCTTCAGAGATCATGTTGATTATGTCATAACGAAGGCTCGAAAAGGTTTGTCAGCAATGAGAGTCATGGCGACTGCCAATATCGAGCAAAGACTGCTAATACTTCTGTTCCAAGGACTTGTGCTTTCACGCATCAAGTATGCCCTGGCCATCCTCACTGTCAGCCCCACACAGATTGGAAGACTTGAAAAGGTACAAAACGAAGCCATGCGCATCATTTTGGGCTGCACGAGAGACACCAGCTGTGTAGCAATGAGATACCTCCTTGACTTCCCGACAATGGAACACAGGATCAAGATCTGGAGAGCTCGTGCATACTTAAAAATAAGTGCAGATGAGCAGCACCCTCTGCATGACGCTATATTCAGAGAAAAGGGTGACAGGCTAAAGAGGGGCAAATCATGGATGGGTCGGGCGGAAGATGTCGTCAGACAGGTCTGCAGTCTTACCAGTATCAACCCCGGCAAGGAATGGGTGCCGGTGCCGCCAGCTTTTAAGTGCACTTTCTCCTGCATTATCACACTCGACAGACGGTGCAGAGAGCAGAACCCTGCCGCTGTCAATGCAGAGGTTAACGCGCTCATCTATGAACACTCAGATAGCCCCGAAGTGCTCATCTATACAGATGGATCTGTTGTAAAGCAGCAGAGAAGTGCGTGGGCATTTACAGCCCGTTTGGCGGGCCGAACCGTTCAAGAATCCAGTGGTGCCCACTCTATGACCACGAGCAGCATGACGATGGAGGTGATGGCAGTTACACAGGCTTTCATATGGCTGGAATCACAGCATTATACCAACGTGTGTGTACTAAGTGATTCAATGAGCATGATTCAGAAGGTCGAAGCTGGATCTGTACGTAGACAGTGGACTGAATCGCTGCGGAAGTCTGTTGTCCGTAAAGTCACCTTCATCTTCGTCCCGGGACATGCGGGAGTCGAGGGAAATGAACGAGCTGACAAACTGGCTGGCTCTGCACCCCCTGTAGATGGCCAGCCCATGGATCGTGCCGACGTTATTAACGTCCTTAAAGATATGGCGAGAACAGAGGACTTTGACGTCAGTGATTCCACATCGCTGTCCAGGATGAAAGACCTAGGAGTAAGAATCGGCACAGCCAGACGCGAGAGGTACATCGGGAAAACAAAGCGCCTCGTCAACCAACACAGAACTGGCACTATTAGCCACCGGACGCTGATGAATATGCGGGGGGGGGGGGGGGGGGCGGATCTGAGCACCTATGGACATGTCCGGAGTGCAACGAAGATACCCCAACTGATAACTGATAACTGGTTTTTTTATGAAATGGTAAGAGTGCCGGTCGTTCAGAAAGCAATGGAAAACTACTGAACGCAAACTTGCCCAGGAATCATGAACAGCCAAGATATCGGCAATCCAAGAATGGTGTATTCAATACCACGCTGGCCATCTTTGCTTCTGAGAACATTTCCTGGTACACATTTTAGGCTGAGTTGGCCCGGGGTTTCCAGGTCAACTAAAATATCCATGCCTCAACGGGGTATTGAACACACAGCCACCAACCAGCAGACATTTGTGCAGCTACTGCACCACCTTGCATTCCCTTATAAAATTGAAAAATATAATGTTTCATGTCCTTTGCAGGACACTGTGATCAACTCCTTGTTGATTTTCTAGGTATCAGTAAGTTCAGTAGTTTGCCATTGCTTTCTGAATGAGAAGTCAACATTTAAATCCAATCTAATGTCGGTGTAGGGGCTGAACTGCCTACCTTTGCCATCAGTTCACAGGAAGTTTAAGAGCGAGTGCTCTTATCTTTTAACCACATTGATGTCTTATAAAATAAACCAGGTTTATAAAATAGCCTAGTTTACAAATATGTTTAGCAGTGACATTTCTTTTGCAGGCAAAATTACCATTCCATGTTAGAATATGTATGTCACACATTGTACGTATATAAAAATATATGAAGTATATTGAAAACAGCATACATTTTTCAAACCAATAGTATACTTTTGTTTTTGTTTTCAAACCAGTAACATATGAATCACATATCACTCACATGTCTATCAATCCGAGTTTAAAACTGTATTAAAATTTGTTAGCATGGTAAAAATAATGCAATAAAACACTGCAGACTGAAAAATAAAGTTGCCAAATTTGTTTGCCTTGCAACATTTAAACTGAGACTAATGGTATGTTCATTTGTAAATTCTACTGCTTTTTTACATATTGTATCAGTTAAAATAACGTGTCTATTATAAGTCTGTATGCACAATAGAACAGTCAAAACTAAAATTGCTCAAAATGTCTCTTGCAGTTTTAAAAATTAGTAACTCTAGTATAACATGTTACACACTTATAATAAACAAAATTTCAAACAAATCTAATTATTGAATTGTAAAAATTAAAATGAAAAGACTGATGGGTTTAAAAAGAGCTGTGGGAACCTTATTGAAGCATAATCCTTTAACCTTTAAAGAGACAAAGACACTGCTAATACAATCTATGAAAATGAAAAAAAAAAAATTAGAATTACAGAGAGCATGACAACATAAACAAGTTAGGAAGAGATTAGGAGTCCAAGATCTGTCTTCCATGTAAAGTGTTTCTTTTACCTGGCTTTAGAGAAAGTAGATTTCCTAATATTTGTAAGAGCCGGAAACTCAAAGAGATGTTAGGCAGTCTTTTACGAATGTGTACAAAGTGGATACTCTGTATTTAAGTGTCGGTGAATACTTTTCTTTTTCAAAACTTGCAGAACTGACACTGCAAAGGTTAAAACAATAAACCTACTCCACTGAATTCAGTTCAGGAGCTTGATTTTTGGTTACACATTGTGTTCAAATACAGAACATCTTTGTTCTTTCTCTGTCAGATGGCTAATGTTGTGTGTGGGGTTACTTTGTGTATATGTTTGTATACCTCACTCCCAGTGCCTCCAATGGTCAACTAGTTTTGTATTTGCTCTTCTTTATATATATATATATGTATATATATATATATATATATATATATATATATATATATATATATATATATATATATATATATATATATATATATATATATATATATATATATTCTATATATATTTTGATATTTTATCTAGCCATTGCAAGGTGTGTTTGAATGACCAGATATTCACTGCATTCTTAGCTTAACATTGTAATATATGGTGATCATATCAGCAGTTTGAATTATTTTGCAAAGTTCAAGCTAAACTGTTCCCTACATTCTAGAGATAAAAGGACTGACAATGATTCAGTGAATATCCTAAATTGTTCTCAATCAGTAAAAGAAAGACTTCACAAGTATTCTTTAGATGAAATAATGCTCTCTCTCTCCCTCTCTCTCTCTCTTGGCAGTGATTTCAGCCTCATAGTCAGAACACACTTCTCCACTTTCTTCATTATCAACTCTCACAACAGGAGTAGTAGAAACTTTTGATAATGTGTCAACTGAAAAACATAATATTTTCCATCTTCCCATATTAATTTATGAAAATGAATTCTCTGGAAAAGACTGTAGTAAAAAAGCATTGTAGATCATGAGGAATATAAATGAAAAAAGTAAATGTAAAACCTACATCTATTTGATTGTGTATACCATGTAAGATGTAATTTTTCACAATGACAAGCATATACAAATCTGGCAAATTTGAAATTTTAGTTATGAATATTTTTTAAAAGATCATAATTATTTTTGATGTTATATTTGCAAAATAAGCTAAATAATAATAATATTCTAATAAAAATAATAAACTATTTATACATAATTTATTGACAAAATTAAACTTGCCTCCACTGGATTATTATACTTATAAGAAATTAAAAAACAAATACTAGAATAATTGTAACCATCAATTCTCTAAATTTAAATTAAACAAATAACTGTGAAAATCACAAGTGAAGGAGAAATTACCATAACAAACCAATATATGTATACAGAAAGTAGTTTTTAAAGACAAATGCAAGAACATAAACCACATAATAAAATTAATGAAGATGTGAATAAATATTTTAAAACAATATTTTGAATACCCAAGCAACTGAAACATAAAACATACATCGTATTTCTTTTGCAGGACATTGCGATCAATCCTGGTTAAAGTTCTTAGCAATTTTATGTTCAGTAGTTTGCCATTGTTTTCTGAACGAGAAGTGAACGTTTGAGTCTAACTTAATGCTGATGTAGGGAATTAGCTCCCCTACCTCACTTTTGAGCACCAGAAGTTTAAGAGCGAGCAGTCTTATCTTTTCGACGACGTTGATTGCTAACAGAAACATACTTTTCTGAAAACGGTAGCAACTGCTCAACTGACATAACTGAACTAGTTAGTTAGTTAGTCAGTTAGTTGTGGTTCCAACTTCACGGCAACGGGTTGTCCCCACATTGCTCCATTCCTGTGCCAGTGAATATCACACAAAATGCTCTTCAATGCCAAAAGTGAACAATGGAACAGACAGGAGTATCGCAAGCCAACAGCCCGCACAGGTACACTGTGCAAAATCCCGCCGCCAGAATGTCAACACAAAAGTCCTCCATAAAAAATACAGTTTATCATTGATGGAAATGGCAGTCACCAGAAAGACTTCATTGACCCGGGTTTTATCCCATATGGCTCGGTCTCTTTCCACAGGATGACCCGCCGAAAGTGCCACACAAAGCACAAACTCCTTAGCTCCAGTGGCGACTCCCAGGAGTCTCCTGAAAAATGCACCAGTGAACCGAAAAGGCAAACCAGTCAATTCAGCAACAGCCGGCCGCCATCGGTCCGAACATACAGTTCACGCTACACACAACCGCGGACAGATGTAAAAACATTCCACGCGAAACTCACAGCTCACAGTGTCGCGCCACGCACTCATTCAATAGCAGGGCGACGGAACGATATCCTCCTTAGTCGCCTCTTACGACATGCATGGTAGGCAACAGTGTTACTATTCTTTGCTCCCCCATATGGGCCCCGGCAACACACGGGCGAGACATAACTGAACTGACTAGATCAAGTGCAAAGAAAGAAAGACGTGATTAAAATTATAAGTAATGATAATTTAAACATAACATTTGCCTATACATAGAGCTTTGGGGAAAGCAAAAACTTAAGATATCAAAGCTAGACAAGATTTCTTGATGCAGTTTTATATTTAGTGTAAATTAGTTTAAAGGAATGCAGGAGAAGCAACTGAACAATAAGTAAGTTAATGGAAATAAGAACTTAGCTAACTAATAGAACAATGAAAGAAAGCCTCTAGAAAGTTAGAAGTAGAAATATAAACATTGCTTGATAGATATAATAAGTAAATAAGTTTATGTGGAGTCAACATAAATATGTTATTTATAATGAAGAAATACATGAAAAAAAAAAATAAAGCTTTATTTGTTTCATTGTTTCTAATTTAGAAAATTGCCTAAAGCAATCTCAATTTTTTATCGTAAATAATTATGTCTGCAGCATTTAATAACACATATAACATAATCACAGCTGTAATCAGTAACTTAAGAGTGAAGCATAAATAATACTGATATGTTCTGAAACAAAAAGCTCCGTATAAACACAAAAAAGTCAAACATAATTAAATATTTTCTGGATCAGCTTAACTTGTGACTTCAATATTAATTTAAACATCTGAAAATTATTGCACTGACCAACAAATATTTGGGAGAGTATTTTGTTGACTCTTGCTTTCTCGATAACACTTACAATCTGTTGTTCATTTATTGTCAAATAATAATTTTCCCAGAGTTATCTTTCCTTTTAGTGTAGGGTAAGGTAACAAGGTAACTTTTCAGAAATTGTATAAACTGTTATGGTAATAACATTCACCAGCAGTAACAAATAAATTTAATGAAAACACCAGCCAGTGGAATAAATATGAATTCTAAGATACACAGACAAATAATACAATGATACAGGCTGCTAGGCCAAGGAACATATGTACAAAAAGATAACAGAAGTCTGAATTATAGAATTAGGAAGACAAATATGACATGAGGTGATACAAACCGAAGAGTTTTGAATTACAGGTAATTAGAAAGACAAATGTGGCATGAGGTGATAAATCTTGGAAAGGAAAACAAAACAAAAGTAATAAACTTTTGTGTAAAACTATTGTTCTTACATTTGAAAAAATAATAATTGAAAGAGATAAGAAATAGTAAAAGATAATATTTTCTTTACAGATTTGGAAAGACTGAATATTTATACTAAACAAGGACATGCATTTTGTTTATTTGAAAGGTAGCATAGAAATATAATAGATTTACTATCCAGATATCTAAAAAAAAACAGCCAAGAAGAAAATTATTTCAGAAAAGAAAAAACAGGTTTTTTTTTGTGTGACAGCCATATGGAAACTATTATTGCAACTCTGCTTTTCATAAAAATCCATTTCTAGATTTTCCACCAAACTCTACGGATATTACTTTATTATTAAAACTTTTGTTTACTGGTGAGGTAACTGTACACAGAAGTACAGATTTATGAATTACACAATTTATATCATCATCATCATCAACCTCGGCATAAACTCTATGGACCACTGAGTGAACTAAACAAGACAGTTACATTCATAAAAGAGACAACATTGCAGTTATAGACAAATTTCAAGCGAATGAAAGAAGAAGAATAAGAAATCCTCATCCTCATCTTCCACCTTCTCATCATCATCAGGAACCTCCTCCTCTTCTCATCATGAAGCTGGTCCTTGGCAGAATGTTACTCTCATCATGGCCTTCTGAAATATTCTCCTTCCCGTATGTTCATGCTCAAAGTGTCCGCATTGTCCCATGTCCATCTTTGTGCTGGTCAACCTCTGCGTTCCTCCAGGAACCACGCCTGACATCGCAGTTCTTTCAAGACCACTGTGACATTTTATATGGCCAAAGTATTTCAATTTCCCAGACACTATTCTATTTATGAGCTCAATTTCTTCGATATTCAGATCTCCTAGAACAGTGGTTCTCAACCAGTGGGGAATTTCTCCCCCCCCCCACCCCATGGGGGGGGATTGTAGGGTTTCCAGGGGAGGAATTAAGATTATTATTACAAGATTGCATTAATACAAGAACCAGTTACTTGATATTGTTTTTCCCTCTATATTTTACGGTTTTGTACTTCTCTCCCTAATGAAGTTTGTTTTATAACGTAAGTAGACCCACAAATCACGTTTTATGTAGATGTATAGACTTGTTCTAGTATGTGTTATTAAATTTAGCTTCCATTTTTATGTATACTGTGTAAGATTTATAGGGAGGAAATTCGAAAAGGGGGGGGGGGGGAATGATGTTCTGAACATATGGTAAAGGGGGGGGGGGGCATGGGCCAAAAAAGGTTGAGAACCACTGTCCTAGAATGTCAGTATTTTTTCTTCTTCTGTTTGGTCAACAGTATTCTTAGAAAGTTTACCTAACATTTAGGTTAAACCAATAATTATTTTCTTCTTTAATGATTACCAAATGACCTATGACTCACATTTATAGATATAAAGTATGTTGCATATCCTTTACAGGACACTGCAGTCAACCCCAGCATATTTGGATGTTTGTGATTTCTTGGCAAGTTTACATTCAGTAGTTTCTCACTGCTTTCTGAACGATCGACATTCATACCATTTTATGGAAACCAACGCAAGGCGGTTTGCTGCCAAATCACCCACAGCTGTGTTTTGAACATAGTATGTGGGATTACATATGGTGTCCGTAACCCCTTCACCACAGAGCCGGTATATATAAATATAGCTAACCAATATGCCAAATTTTAAACTGCAGTTTTTGATCAATGTTTTGAAATGGATCACTTTCATTGCCAACAGATAATATCCATAAGTGTTTGTCTCCTCCCATAGATCATAAAATGATAATCTCAGCACATTGCACAAATTCCATAGCACCAGCGAGGATCCAAATATGTGTATAAGCAGAATCCCATATTGATATATGGATCTTTTGTCGGTTTCTTGTTAATTTAGAAATTTTGACTGTGCTGCTATTTTCTCCGCCTGCTCTTTTCAATTTTCAACTGCTGAGGGATATTTAGTGTGCACAACATACCCATGGGACCTCCTATTTTTTTTTACCTTTGTCTGACAAGACTAGATGTCCAATTCATTTAACCCATAATCAGAGGGAAGTATACATTATTTTTTTTCTCTCCAAATTTTTGTGAAAATCCAAACTGTCGACACCATGAGACAGACTGGTCTGCTTGAGCCAGAGGCTTCATTCCACTCTCAAAAATATTTTAAGTAAATGGTAGCAGCTCTTGGTATAAATTTAAACCAATTTGTGATTTAGCTTTTCTGTGTAATTAATAACAAATAACAATGCCAAGCTTTGACTTCTGCTGGCATTTACTGAGTACTAGTCCTGATTGCAGTGACATCAATTCTTCAAAATTAATCAAAACCTTCAAAATACTTAAAAACTGATAATAAAGCACACAAAACAAAATACTGGCATGGTGGTTCTGTTGAGTTTGTAAACTCACTCCATCGTCACCTACT
This sequence comes from Cepaea hortensis, assembly GCA_963921405.1. NCBI lineage: Eukaryota > Metazoa > Mollusca > Gastropoda > Stylommatophora > Helicidae > Cepaea > Cepaea hortensis. The sequence goes on from OY992897.1 coordinate 30,242,141, forward strand.
CCAACTACCACATGCGATGGATATTTCTGCATTTCTCCAAGGAACTAATCAATTACCATTAAAACGTGCCTTCTCAATGATCATTCCACAGACATGGACACAGAGTGCTATGGGGACACAATAGTAAACATGAGTTCTATGTCTGAAAAGCAAAACTAAACACAACTAGCATAGCTGATAGTAAAGGGCGCTGGCAATATCATGAGCATGGTCAGGCGAGGGTTTGATCCCTGGGCTCGTGGTCTGTAAAAGTGAGGGAAAGATTGGCCACCTACACCTCCGTGCATTCAGGTCTACAAACTGTTATTGCTCTATCATACCACAGACCCATGGCAGGAAGCTGCTTCGGGACAAATTAACAATTATTCTGGGAAGGTTAACCTGGTCAACAAATGCCCGCAGAACTCGGATGTGTTGGCTAACGGCGCAAGAATACAGCTCTGCTGTAAATGGGCACAACGCAATCATGTCCAGAAAAAAACTCCGGATGAACACAGGAAAAGAAGAAAAAGAAAAATTAACAATTATTATTAAGACTAAACACTTGTGCGTTTTTCTACAGCGCAAAAACACTTGCTTCTATTTACTCTTTGATACCAAGTGACGCACCATCTCCATTGGGCAGCCTTTTCATTGTGTACTTATTGGTTATCGTAAAGCTTTCAGAGCCAGGCAATTTTTATGTAAATGTCTCAGTCAGAAAGCGTTATATACTAACTATCTGGGACTGAAGGAAGTTTAACAGCTTTCAAGGTTAAAAGAAGCTAAGTAATGGGAAAATGTTCATATCTTCTTCTTTGTTTCTCTTTCAAGGAGAGTGCTTCACACTTCAATCATTTGTATAAGGTTTGCTTCTTCTAGACATAATCCATCCAAGTTAATGGGCTCTATCTACTCACAAGTAGGTTTTCTTCCTCTAGACAGAATCCATCCAAGTTAATGGGCTCTATCTACTCACAAGTAGGTTTTCTTCCTCTAGACAGAATCCATCCAAGTTAATGGGCTCTATCTACTCACAAAACTAGACAAAATAAGAAAAGTAGGTTTTCTTTCTCTAGACATAATCCATCCAAGTTAATGGGCTCTATCTACTCACAAGTAGGTTTTCTTCCTCTAGACAGAATCCATCCAAGTTAATGGGCTCTATCTACTCACAAGTAGGTTTTCTTCCTCTAGACAGAATCCATCCAAGTTAATGGGCTCTATCTACTCACAAGTAGGTTTTCTTCCTCTAGACAGAATCCATCCAAGTTAATGGGCTCTATCTACTCACAAGTAGGTTTTCTTCCTCTAGACATAATCCATCCAAGTTAATGGGCTCTATCTACTCACAAAACTAGACAAAATAAGAAAAGTAGGTTTTCTTTCTCTAGACATAATCCATCCAAGTTAATGGGCTCTATCTACTCACAAGTAGGTTTTCTTCCTCTAGACAGAATCCATCCAAGTTAATGGGCTCTATCTACTCACAAGTAGGTTTTCTTTCTCTAGACAGAATCCATCCAAGTTAATGGGCTCTATCTACTCACAAGTAGGTTTTCTTCCTCTAGACAGAATCCATCCAAGTTAATGGGCTCTATCTACTCACAAAACTAGACAAAATAAGAAAAGTAGGTTTTCTTCCTCTAGACAGAATCCATCCAAGTTAATGGGCTCTATCTACTCACAAGTAGGTTTTCTTCCTCTAGACAGAATCCATCCAAGTTAATGGGCTCTATCTACTCACAAAACTAGACAAAATAAGAAAAGTAGGTTTTCTTCCTCTAGACAGAATCCATCCAAGTTAATGGGCTCTATCTACTCACAAAACTAGACAAAATAAGAAAAGTAGGTTTTCTTCCTCTAGACAGAATCCATCCAAGTTAATGGGCTCTATCTACTCACAAGTAGGTTTTCTTCCTCTAGACAGAATCCATCCAAGTTAATGGGCTCTATCTACTCACAAGTAGGTTTTCTTCCTCTAGACAGAATCCATCCAAGTTAATGGGCTCTATCTACTCACAAAACTAGACAAAATAAGAAAAGTAGGTTTTCTTCCTCTAGACAGAATCCATCCAAGTTAATGGGCTCTATCTACTCACAAAACTAGACAAAATAAGAAAAGTAGGTTTTCTTCCTCTAGACAGAATCCATCCAAGTTAATGGGCTCTATCTACTCACAAAACTAGACAAAATAAGAAAAGTAGGTTTTCTTCCTCTAGACAGAATCCATCCAAGTTAATGGGCTCTATCTACTCACAAAACTAGACAAAATAGGAAAAGTAGGTTTTCTTCCTCTAGACAGAATCCATCCAAGTTAATGGGCTCTATCTACTCACAAAACTAGACAAAATAAGAAAAGTAGGTTTTCTTCCTCTAGACAGAATCCATCCAAGTTAATGGGCTCTATCTACTCACAAGTAGGTTTTCTTCCTCTAGACAGAATCCATCCAAGTTAATGGGCTCTATCTACTCACAAGTAGGTTTTCTTCCTCTAGACAGAATCCATCCAAGTTAATGGGCTCTATCTACTCACAAGTAGGTTTTCTTCCTCTAGACAGAATCCATCCAAGTTAATGGGCTCTATCTACTCACAAGTAGGTTTTCTTCCTCTAGACAGAATCCATCCAAGTTAATGGGCTCTATCTACTCACAAGTAGGTTTTCTTCCTCTAGACAGAATCCATCCAAGTTAATGGGCTCTATCTACTCACAAGTAGGTTTTCTTCCTCTAGACAGAATCCATCCAAGTTAATGGGCTCTATCTACTCACAAGTAGGTTTTCTTCCTCTAGACAGAATCCATCCAAGTTAATGGGCTCTATCTACTCACAAGTAGGTTTTCTTCCTCTAGACAGAATCCATCCAAGTTAATGGGCTCTATCTACTCACAAGTAGGTTTTCTTCCTCTAGACAGAATCCATCCAAGTTAATGGGCTCTATCTACTCACAAGTAGGTTTTCTTCCTCTAGACAGAATCCATCCAAGTTAATGGGCTCTATCTACTCACAAGTAGGTTTTCTTCCTCTAGACAGAATCCATCCAAGTTAATGGGCTCTATCTACTCACAAGTAGGTTTTCTTTCTCTAGACAGAATCCATCCAAGTTAATGGGCTCTATCTACTCACAAGTAGGTTTTCTTCCTCTAGACAGAATCCATCCAAGTTAATGGGCTCTATCTACTCACAAAACTAGACAAAATAAGAAAAGTAGGTTTTCTTCCTCTAGACAGAATCCATCCAAGTTAATGGGCTCTATCTACTCACAAGTAGGTTTTCTTCCTCTAGACAGAATCCATCCAAGTTAATGGGCTCTATCTACTCACAAAACTAGACAAAATAAGAAAAGTAGGTTTTCTTCCTCTAGACAGAATCCATCCAAGTTAATGGGCTCTATCTACTCACAAAACTAGACAAAATAAGAAAAGTAGGTTTTCTTCCTCTAGACAGAATCCATCCAAGTTAATGGGCTCTATCTACTCACAAGTAGGTTTTCTTCCTCTAGACAGAATCCATCCAAGTTAATGGGCTCTATCTACTCACAAGTAGGTTTTCTTCCTCTAGACAGAATCCATCCAAGTTAATGGGCTCTATCTACTCACAAAACTAGACAAAATAAGAAAAGTAGGTTTTCTTCCTCTAGACAGAATCCATCCAAGTTAATGGGCTCTATCTACTCACAAAACTAGACAAAATAAGAAAAGTAGGTTTTCTTCCTCTAGACAGAATCCATCCAAGTTAATGGGCTCTATCTACTCACAAAACTAGACAAAATAAGAAAAGTAGGTTTTCTTCCTCTAGACAGAATCCATCCAAGTTAATGGGCTCTATCTACTCACAAAACTAGACAAAATAGGAAAAGTAGGTTTTCTTCCTCTAGACAGAATCCATCCAAGTTAATGGGCTCTATCTACTCACAAAACTAGACAAAATAAGAAAAGTAGGTTTTCTTCCTCTAGACAGAATCCATCCAAGTTAATGGGCTCTATCTACTCACAAGTAGGTTTTCTTCCTCTAGACAGAATCCATCCAAGTTAATGGGCTCTATCTACTCACAAGTAGGTTTTCTTCCTCTAGACAGAATCCATCCAAGTTAATGGGCTCTATCTACTCACAAGTAGGTTTTCTTCTTCTAGACAGAATCCATCCAAGTTAATGGGCTCTATCTACTCACAAGTAGGTTTTCTTCCTCTAGACAGAATCCATCCAAGTTAATGGGCTCTATCTACTCACAAGTAGGTTTTCTTCCTCTAGACAGAATCCATCCAAGTTAATGGGCTCTATCTACTCACAAGTAGGTTTTCTTCCTCTAGACAGAATCCATCCAAGTTAATGGGCTCTATCTACTCACAAGTAGGTTTTCTTCCTCTAGACAGAATCCATCCAAGTTAATGGGCTCTATCTACTCACAAGTAGGTTTTCTTCCTCTAGACAGAATCCATCCAAGTTAATGGGCTCTATCTACTCACAAGTAGGTTTTCTTCCTCTAGACAGAATCCATCCAAGTTAATGGGCTCTATCTACTCACAAGTAGGTTTTCTTCCTCTAGACAGAATCCATCCAAGTTAATGGGCTCTATCTACTCACAAGTAGGTTTTCTTCCTCTAGACAGAATCCATCCAAGTTAATGGGCTCTATCTACTCACAAGTAGGTTTTCTTCCTCTAGACAGAATCCATCCAAGTTAATGGGCTCTATCTACTCACAAGTAGGTTTTCTTCCTCTAGACAGAATCCATCCAAGTTAATGGGCTCTATCTACTCACAAGTAGGTTTTCTTCCTCTAGACAGAATCCATCCAAGTTAATGGGCTCTATCTACTCACAAGTAGGTTTTCTTCCTCTAGACAGAATCCATCCAAGTTAATGGGCTCTATCTACTCACAAGTAGGTTTTCTTCCTCTAGACAGAATCCATCCAAGTTAATGGGCTCTATCTACTCACAAGTAGGTTTTCTTCCTCTAGACAGAATCCATCCAAGTTAATGGGCTCTATCTACTCACAAGTAGGTTTTCTTCCTCTAGACAGAATCCATCCAAGTTAATGGGCTCTATCTACTCACAAGTAGGTTTTCTTCCTCTAGACAGAATCCATCCAAGTTAATGGGCTCTATCTACTCACAAGTAGGTTTTCTTCCTCTAGACAGAATCCATCCAAGTTAATGGGCTCTATCTACTCACAAGTAGGTTTTCTTCCTCTAGACATAATCCATCCAAGTTAATGGGCTCTATCTACTCACAAGTAGGTTTTCTTCCTCTAGACAGAATCCATCCAAGTTAATGGGCTCTATCTACTCACAAGTAGGTTTTCTTCCTCTAGACATAATCCATCCAAGTTAATGGGCTCTATCTACTCACAAGTAGGTTTTCTTCCTCTAGACATAATCCATCCAAGTTAATGGGCTCTATCTACTCACAAAACTAGACAAAATAAGAAAAGTAGGTTTTCTTTCTCTAGACATAATCCATCCAAGTTAATGGGCTCTATCTACTCACAAGTAGGTTTTCTTCCTCTAGACAGAATCCATCCAAGTTAATGGGCTCTATCTACTCACAAAACTAGACAAAATAGGAAAAGTAGGTTTTCTTTCTCTAGACATAATCCATCCAAGTTAATGGGCTCTATCTACTCACAAGTAGGTTTTCTTCCTCTAGACATAATCCATCCAAGTTAATGGGCTCTATCTACTCACAAAACTAGACAAAATAAGAAAAGTAGGTTTTCTTTCTCTAGACATAATCCATCCAAGTTAATGGGCTCTATCTACTCACAAGTAGGTTTTCTTCCTCTAGACAGAATCCATCCAAGTTAATGGGCTCTATCTACTCACAAAACTAGACAAAATAGGAAAAGTAGGTTTTCTTTCTCTAGACATAATCCATCCAAGTTAATGGGCTCTATCTACTCACAAGTAGGTTTTCTTCCTCTAGACATAATCCATCCAAGTTAATGGGCTCTATCTACTCACAAAACTAGACAAAATAAGAAAAGTAGGTTTTCTTTCTCTAGACATAATCCATCCAAGTTAATGGGCTCTATCTACTCACAAGTAGGTTTTCTTCCTCTAGACAGAATCCATCCAAGTTAATGGGCTCTATCTACTCACAAAACTAGACAAAATAAGAAAAGTAGGTTTTCTTTCTCTAGACATAATCCATCCAAGTTAATGGGCTCTATCTACTCACAAGTAGGTTTTCTTCCTCTAGACAGAATCCATCCAAGTTAATGGGCTCTATCTACTCACAAAACTAGACAAAATAAGAAAAGTAGGTTTTCTTTCTCTAGACATAATCCATCCAAGTTAATGGGCTCTATCTACTCACAAGTAGGTTTTCTTCCTCTAGACATAATCCATCCAAGTTAATGGGCTCTATCTACTCACAAAACTAGACAAAATAGGAAAAGTAGGTTTTCTTTCTCTAGACATAATCCATCCAAGTTAATGGGCTCTATCTACTCACAAAACTAGACAAAATAGGAAAAGTAGGTTTTCTTTCCCATCATTGTTTTTTGTCAAGCTGGAGTCTTACAGCCTACTGTTTGCACTTTCCAACTGTGGGATTTTAAACGTGCCCTATATGGGTAGTGAGACCAGACGTCTACTCTTCTCAGATAAGGGTGAAAACCAGGAGGTCCAGTGAGCAAGTTATTATATTAACTGTCTGAGGCACATTGAATAACTTATGAGTGGAAGCGTTTACATTGCTAGCCATTCACTAACTGCCGTTTCTCTTCTAGTCGGGAATATATTAATACCTCATATATATTTCTGTACAACCCTGCACATAATTAAAATGATCTAACAAATACAGAACTTCCATGACTGTTAGCATTTTTTAGCTTTCTTATTAGGGAAGTTACTAGTTCTCAATGAAGAAAATGAAAACCGTACACTGATTACAGAAATTAGATGAAGACAGTCAACATTTTTGGGCATGTTATGAGACAAAATAAACTAGAGAACTTAGTGTCAACTGGCAAGATTGAGGGGAAAAGAAAAAAGTGAAGGTAGAGAAGTAAATTTCTGGATGGCTTGGCCACGAGGTATGGTCAAGACAAGAACACTGAGCTGATCCACAACTCTGGTGATTGTGTGAGGTGGCGAAACATGACTGCCCATGCTTATCGGCTGGCACATGATGATGAGGATAGCTTAATGAATTAGATTACCAGAGCATGCTAACAGGTATGCTTTGTGGAGAATGGCATGGGTCAATTAAAGAATCTCAGATAGGGAGCATGCATTGGATATTCTCCCACCCCCCCCCTCCAACCAGAGCATGCTGATGTGCTGCAAACTGAGCAGGTGGACCAATTGGCTGGATCTGTAATTCTGGGTCTCCCCCCCCCCCCCCCCAAGGGAGCATCCATTCGATATTTCCCCCCAGAGCATGCTGATGTGCTGGGAACTGAGCAGGTGGACAAATTGGCTGGATCTGTAATTCTGGATTGGGTTCCCCCCAGTCTAAGATAGGGAGCATCCATTGGATATTTCCCCCCAGAGCATGCTGATGTGCTGGGAACTGAGCAGGTGGACAAATTGGCTGGATCTGTAATTCTGGATTGGGTCCCCCCAGTCTGATAGGGAGCATCCATTGGATATTTCCCCCCAGAGCATGCTTATGTGCTGGGAACTGAGCAGGTGGACAAATTGGCTGGATCTGTAATTCTGGATTGGGTCCCCCCAGTCTGATAGGGAGCATCCATTGGATATTTCCCCCCAGAGCATGCTTATGTGCTGGGAACTGAGCAGGTGGACAAATTGGCTGGATCTGTAATTCTGGATTGGGTCCTTCCAGTATAAGATGGGATTGATTGATTGATTGATTGATTTAGGAACTGACATCACAGCATTCGGGGCATTCCCATAACTTCATAAGCGCTCCATCCCCATCCTCAGAAGCCAGCAAAGAGTTCCAACTCCAATAGTACCAGTAGCAATCTGATTATATATGCATCTTGCCTTTCCTCTAAGTGTCGAGCAGATCCCCTCGTCACTCCACGCTGTCGCATTCTTGCCAGACCATAGTGATCCATTTGCTCCTCTGAGGTGTACACGTGCTCCCACAAGGCCGCAACCACATCTGCCTTATCATGCATGAATACTCCACCAAGTTTTGCAGAGCCCTATTTAAGATAGGGAGCAACCATTGGATATTTCCTCCCAGGAAATTACTGGTGTTGGGAAATGAGCAGGTGGACAAATTGGCTGGGTCAGCACAGCTAGATGGGGTATTGGTGCACGATAAGGCAGATGTGGTGGTTAGGGCCCTTTGGGATCTTTCGTGTAGTGTAGAAGAATAGATAGAGCATCATGGCCTTGAGCAGTGGTTCTCAACCAGTGGGGAATTTCCCCCCCCCCCCAGGGGGGAATTTTAGGGTTTCGGGGGGGGGGGGGGGGGGGGGATGAAGACCATTTCAAGATCGCGTTAATACAAGAGCCGATTACTTGATATTGTTTTTACCTTCATACTTTACAGTTATGTACGTCTCATCCTTCTAAAATTCATTTTATAAAGTAAGTAGAACCACAAATTATGTTTTATGTGGATGTCTAGACTTGTTTTAGTATATGCTATTAAACGTACCTTCCATTTTTACGTATACTGTGTAGGGGTGGGGGGATTTTTAGATAGGAAATATGAAAGTGGGGAATGACGTTCTGAAAACACGGTGAAGTGGGGCATGGGCCAAATTTTTTATAGGAAGGGGGGGGGGGGGTCTCGACTCAACTCAACCATCACATCCTTAGTTGTGATTAAATTTAGATGAATCTTGTCTCTCTCTCTCTCCCCCCCCCCCCCCCCCCCAGTCTAAGGTTTTAATTTATTTTCAAAACAATTAAGATAAAATGACTAGCAGCAATCACAAAACTGAACACATAGATTTTGGGTGCATGTAAGCAAAATCAAAACAATATCAGATGACTCTCAAAAATCCCTTGTGGCAGATACCATAAATGGCAAAACACAGATGGCCTATGCTCCATTAGGGGATAAAAGATACAAGAATAATATTTATATCCACAAATTCTCGTATCTCCAAGAGCTATTTTAGCTGTGTCTTCTTATTCAATATAGTATCCTTGGATCTTTTTTGTTATACTTCTTTTTTACACCATTGTTATAAAGATATGCATGTTATGAAGACTTTGACACTTTCTTCTTTGGGCAACTAAAACACTTTGACAGCATAGTACTTAAAACATCTTAAGCCTAGTCAAAGATAGAAACATTAGTGAGCAAAACAAACATACATTTAATGAAGCTATTTAAAAAAAAAAGTCAAGCATTATCATTATAACATCCAAACGATTCTATTGGTTCGCCTTAATGAATGAAGAGGTTTCATTGGTTCACCTATGATGCATAACTGATCATGACAACAAGCTAAACAGCTGAGCAAATCCAAGGTACAGAACAAAGAGAATTTATTTAAACAAAATGGAAAGACACTGATAAAGACTTTAGCACTGAAGATAGGAGAAATATCATTTGGGAGAAAAGAAATGGAAACTGATTATTTCTATGTCAAGATGACCTGTACACCAGCAAGGAAATCACATCAGATTACATACTATTTTCCTAGTGAAGATCACCTGCAATCGATCTCCAGGATTCTCCAACGCTTGTCAGGATGGTGCTGTCTAAAACCACCTTTTATGTTATCTCCCTATTTAACTCACATGAATAAATCACCACAAAAAGAGACGTAGAATTTATAAACTTTACATATGATCACAAGTAACAAATTGGACGTTGCTTCCAAAGCCTTCGCCAACACACAAGTAACAAACACGCACAGACATAACTACATGAAAACCTCTACACACACATGCACGCACGCACGCATGCACGCACGCACGCACGCACACACACACACACACACACATATATATATATATAAATAAAGTTATTCATCTATTTCCTTGCTATGGACTTTACGATTCGATTCTACCCTTACCCATTCAACCTCAATGAGAAGTTATATTTGTGTCCATCCTTGGCTCAGATTAATAATCCTGTAACTGAGTCAGCCGCAAATAGCAGCTGCCCGCGGTTTTACCCTCACAAGATTTTAAATTGGAACTATGGACTTGACTTCCATTTAACTTATAGAACAATGTTGGCCACTCAGAGTGGCTAACTAAAAATCACCTTGTGTTATTATCTCCAGATGTAACTTATAACATAATGTGAGCCACTTGAAGTGGGTAAAATCACTTTGTGTTAACTCCCCATAGCATAATATGGGTGAGACAAAGTGGCTAAAAAGCACCTTGTGATATCATCTCCCCATGTAGCTCATAGCATAATGTGGGCGACCCAAAGTGGCTAAAAATCACCCCAAATTTACCAAACGCCAGTTAGAGTGGTTGTAGAGGTTGAGACATGACAAATCCAGATAAAGTAAAATAAATGGCTCGTATTCCATTCCAGTATTTCTACAAGCCACTCCCGGTAATCTGTATGTTGAAATGGGGGTGAAGTTTTCAGTTATATGAGCTTTAAAATTCTATTAATGGCAAAATGGCTCAGATGCCTGCCTTATGCTCTGAAGGGCATGGGTTCATTTCCTAACTCTGTCATTTGGTTGATGGGTAAATTTTCGGGAAGACTCCTGGAGTCACTGTGGGAGCCTAATCAAAGATAGAATTTGCTCTGTGTGATGCTTTTGGCGAGCGGCTTTGTGGTAAGAGACCTAGCCACATGGGATGAAACCTGGTGCAATGAAGACAGTCCTTTTGCTCTTAACCTCTCTTTTTAAAACTATTAAAACATTTCTGTTACTAATCATGAGCTGAAAGTTACATAAATTAGCTTTGCAAAACGACAGTTTAAGACAAATGTATATTACAAGTATTTGAATGAAAAAGAAAAGAAAAAAAATCTATCCTCCAATAACTCAATTATCAAGAAGACTGATTTTGTAAGACCAAACACATATTAATGAGAAAAATTAAATATTTTGGGCATGTGAAAAGACATTTTAAGAAAAAGTAATTATAGAGAGAAGTGTACTGGCAAAGCAGAGAAGAGAAAAACCACAGGGTAGAATAATTCAAGATGTGATAGACATTTTACACATGACAGCACATCTGGCTTATTATAGAGAGACATGTTTAAAGACTTTAATCGAGCAAAGTTCTGCACAGATCAAAACCCCATTGGATGATGATGATAAACAGTCACCTTAATCCATCTTTTCCTCTGGTCTAGTTTTCATCACATCATTATGTCTGTTTACAAGCCCAAAACATCTTATTTGTCTAACCTTTGTTATAGTTATTAATTGTTTTTGAAAAACAATGTATTACTTTAGTGAGTTTAAACAAAGAAGCCATAAACAATAGCTTGTACTATTTATTGCCTGGCATATTTCACTGCACCTTGTCGGGTGCATACTGCAGAGTTATGTACCATATGAAGTGGATAAATGAATCATAAGTTGGCTGAAATATATAACACACAAAATCACTGATACTATTTAAATGTGGCGCATTTGTCAACCCCAAGGTAATCACAGATTCATTATGAAGTCTTTTTATATGCACAACACTGGTGTTAAACACCTAATGGCTTAAGCCTAAGTAATCGTTTAGTGTTTAACATAAACAGTTTACAAAACACCTTTCTTTTGTCAATTTTACGGCCCCTATTTTAAAAGGTGTTGAGAATTGGACAAGATTGGTATTTTATGGCTTGTTGACTCCATGGGGATTTCCTGGAGACTTAACTCTCATTTTCTTGTTAGTTTTTTGTTATTTTTGTTTTGAATTCTTTTTGAATTCCTTGATTAACAATATAAAAACTTGTCTAATCTACAGTGAAATCAACTCTTCATCTGTGTGTTACTGGAAAATAGTAACACTGTAACCCTGGTACCATGCATGCCCCTTTCTTCCTCCCCCGGTAATACACGGGCATGAAATTATCTTAGAATATGAGTTTGGACTGACCTGTGTGCCATACTGGCAAGAAACACACACCAGATCTTGCCACTACTGAAAATTCAATCATGAGCCACTATGTAGAATACTCAACATGCTAAACCTATATCACTGCACTTCAGACAAACCCATATGTGATCAGTGTTGGAGTTGATAAAGAAGAATTTATATCTGTGCATGGCCATAATACATTTCAATGTATGATATAAAGACAGCAATTCCATGGAATAAAACTATTTAAAGAATATTTTAAAAGCTGATCAAGCAAATAAATATAACTAAACCAAATAAAAATCTACTTCAGCCATATTATTTTAAATATGGTTACAATTTTGGCTAAAGAAATGCTATAGTTTTTCAATTGTAAGTGTGGAGAAATGTCACAAATGTTGATACAATATGTAACAATCTATAACAAAAATCTGGCACATTAAAATGTCTACAGACTGAAAGAACTAGTGAAAATTCTCTTTATATACAGCAGATCTATACTAATATGAAATATAACATTCTCTGCAATAATACAGCATCCTTAAAACATTTTTTATGTTGTGGCAATAAATCAAGATATATTATACTGATTTATTACCAATTACAAAATGTACGACAAAGATGAAAATACGTGCTGTAAAGACTAAAAACAATGACTGTGTATAAGCATTGAAGAGTATTTGGCTATGAGCCAAGTAACTTAAGAGTAAAAATCTTGAAGAAACAACAAATCTAATTTTATGTGTAAAAAAATAACAAAGTAAACCATAAAATAAATTGAAGTGTAAAAGCAAAGAAAAAAAGACAATAAATTATTTTTATGAGTAAAGTATGGAGGAAAAGCAAAGAACAATTTAATTTTAAAAACGAGAAAGAAAAACTGAAAAGACAATATGACGAAATGATGAAGTGCACTGCTGAATATTTTCTACGGTTTAAATTATAAATCTGTTAATGAGCGTCTAGATTTTCATCACCATTTTTGGACGTTAAAATTCTGCGTTACTTCTGCAAACTTTCCTGGTGTGTTCAGATGCTGCATAATCTTGCTACCGAACCTGTATTGTATTGTGAACAGCAAATAACAACACCAACAAATGACATCAATCATTCACCTGTACTGAATAGGATAAACAAAGCAAGACTGTTGTACCAACCTAGAGCTGATTAGGTACTGGGCCAGTCCAATACACTCAGGAGATCCTGTGATTGTCACCTTGCGGTCAGACAAGCCGTTTTCTGCATTTGAGATCTTAATCGTTGCTCCGGATACTTGTCTGTAATTTTTAAAACATATGGAACATTAACCACAAAAATAATATGTTACTTTGTTTGCATTTATAAAAATATGAATAATTAAGCAAGAACAAAATTTGTTACTTTGTATTATGAGAGCCGCAGTAACGCAGTGACTAGACACATTGAGGCAGATTTTGGAAATTGGTCTGAACTGGCAAGGTCGACCCAGATTAAAATGGGTACCAGGAATTGTCCGGGGAAGTAAAGGCAGCTGACTTACTGTCGACCACATGACCTTGAAGCCTACACAAATATGGCTCTAGCACCATATACCCATCACACCATCATAATCATCCGTATCATCATCATCATCTACATCATCATCACCATAATCATCCATATCATATTATCATCATCATCATCACCATAATCATCCACATGATTATTATCCACATCATCAACACCATAATCATCCACATCATATCATCATCGACATCACCATAATCATCCACATCATCATCATCATCAACACCATACATAATCATCCAAATTATATCATAATCATCCACATAATTATAATCATCATCCACATCATCAAAACCATACATAATCATCCACATAATATCATAATCATCCAAATCATAATCATCCACATACTTATAATCATCATCCACATCATCATAATCATTCACACCCACATCATTATCATCATCATCCACATCATAATATAATCCACATCATCATCATAATCCACATCATCATCATCCAGTGCCTTGCTGGCTGGCATGAGCAATCATCCTTCGTCACAAATTTTGATCTCCGACGCCATGGATCAATTCGTGTATTTTGACTCCCTTCCGTGGTGCCATGACACAAGACTGTCAAGAATTTTCTCACACTGTCTTCCTTTATTTTCCTTTCTACAAATCTTTCTGTTTATCACATGTTTCAGTTCTTGTCTCCTCATAATGTGGCCAAAAAACGATGACTGCTTCTTTCTGATGCGACTCAGCTTCCCTCAAAATGTTTGACTGTCCAATTAATTTTCAGCATTCTTCTATAAAACCACATTTTCATGGCTTCCAGGGATTTTTTTTCATCTGTTTACTAATTGTCCAGGATTCACAGATGTATGTTAAAATTGGTTCTATGTAATATGCAAGAACTCTTTTTCTACCTTTCTAACTTCCAGAGACAAGGACCTATTGCATAAAATGGTCTTCATTTGATAGAATGTGATTTTTGCTTGTCCTAGTTTGTTCTTTTTCTCTGTGATGGATCTTTCATCTGATGTTATCCGTGTGCCTAGACATCTGAATTTCTGAACTTGCCCCAAAATAACATCATTTACTTTAACTGCACATTTAGGCACAATCTGTTTCTTTGATATCACCATGACTTCTGTCTTTTTATTATTCAAGCTGAGACCCATTTTTCCTCATTAAAGGATACTATATAAGACATGGATGTCAACTACTGAAATTACTGGAAGTCAGAATTCAAGAGACCATAAAAATTAGACATTAAAGAAACATCACATTTCATATAGGTCTGCTAATGAAACTACTGGAAGTCAAAAATTCAATAAAAATCATAATTATACACCTGAGAAACATTACATAGGTGTGCGAGGACATGAGATTATAACTCATGATTAGCTGAAAGGTAGCATCAGCATTGTCAAAAAACAGGGGCAATGGAGTGAGATAATCAGGCAGTCTTCGACGAACAGATTACACTTTCTTGATGATAATGAGGAAATATGGTTACAATTTTGGCTAAAGAAATGCTAATAGTTTTTCAATTGTAAGTGTAGAGAAATGTCGCAGATGTTGGTACAATATGTAACAATCTATAACAAAAATCTTGCACATTGCTATGTCTACAGACTGAAAGAACTAGTTTAAATTATCTTTATATACAGCAGATCTATACCAATATGAAATATAACATTCTCTGCACCATTACAGAATCCGTAAAACATGTTTTACGTTGCGGAAATAAATCAGGATATATTATACAGATTTATTACCAATTACAAAATGTACAACAAAGATGAAAATACGTGCTTTAAAGACTCAAAACAATGACTTTGTATGAGGATTGAAGAGTATTTGGCTAAAAACCATGTAACTTATAAGTAAAAATCTATTTACCTGATTTCATTGATTTTCTGACCCCCTCTGCCAATGATGCAGCCGATGAGATCATTGGGGATGTTCATTTCTTGTGCTTGTTGTCCAGGACTTGACAAGGCTGAGTGTGGAGTGCCTGGGTTTCCTGGCCTTGTTGTATACTGTAGGCTGGAGCCTAAACCTACACAATAAATAAGTTTAAAAGAAAACAGGACAAGCCTTTAACACTTGGCAAACAAGATTTTAAATAGATTGAAGACTAAAAAACATAATAGTACAGAACATGCAAAAGGTAAAAATAATTTCACCACAAACACTTCTGTAGGAGTGTGATGTTGTAGGTCTTCAGTTACAATAGATCATGGCTTTATGAGATTGGGTAACTAGATTCCATATTTGCTACCTTTATTTTCTAGACAAATCTCTGGAATCTATTTATGGCATGGGTTTGGTGAGGAGGAGTGGGTCGATTTGGCTTTCAAACCTGAACCTGCTTCTGATCGAAATTGTGCTTGGGCAGCTGCCTAATTGGCCTGCTTTTTTCTATATAATATTCCAACTGTAGAGGGACTGTTAGTGTGCACTCAGGTCCTCCATTGAGGCAGATCTTTAAAAAAATGGACCAGGACTTTCAGGCTGGCCAAGACTAAAATGGGTATCAGGAAATGTTCTGGTTGGTTTGACTGTAACGTCCATTCCCAAGTGCCAGCTGGTATATACGAGAGTAAGTTAATAAGTAAGTCACAAATGGCTGTGGAAAAATAACTAAATATGATAACAACCTGAAACCAGTTTATTTTTATACATACATTGGCCATTTATTTCTCAACATAATTTCCACCAACATTGATGAACTTATCCCATAGTTTTATCAGTTCTCCCAAACCAGCTGCATAGAACTGCGTGCTCTGTTTTCTAAACCACGTTTTCACTTCACATTAAACTTCGGCGTCATTCGCAAAATGTCTCCCGCCAAGGTGTGTTTTCAGTGGACTTAGCCCCTAGAGATTTCCAGTAAAGCGGTGCATAGTTGGGTAGAAAAAGTTACGAGGGCAAGTCAATAAGTAAGTCACACAGTGGGATGGCAGGTAAATGAGAACAGGGCACGCAGATCTATGCAGTCGGATTGGGAGAACTGATAAGTGTATCAATGTTGGTGGAAATTACGTTGAGAAATAAAGGGACACTGCATGCATACAAATAAACTGGTTTAAAGTTATCATATTTAGTTATTTTTCTACAACCATTTGTGACTTACTTATTAACTTACCCTCGTACAAATATGGGGCTGGCACTGTGTATCATCAGATATGATTCAAAGCATGTGAACAGGTGTTTTACTTTGTACTTAGTTCATAAATGCCACAGCACCCACAATAATTTAAATGTGTATTTACATACCAGATTCTCGTATGTTATTATTCATTCTTGTATGTATTCATACATACCAGATTCTCACATGTTATTATTCATTCTTGTATGTATTCATACATACCAGATTCTCACATGTTATTATTCATTCTTGTATGTATTCATACATACCAGATTCTCGTATGTTATTATTCATTCTTGTATGTATGAATACATACCAGATTCTCGTATGTTATTATTCATTCTTGTATGTATTCATACATACCAGATTCTCGTATGTTGTTATTCATTCTTGTATGTATTCATACATACCAGATTCTCATATGTTATTATTCATTCTTGTATGTATTCATACATACCAGATTCTCGTATGTTATTATTCATTCTTGTATGTATTCATACATACCAGATTCTCACATGTTATTATTCATTCTTGTATGTATTCATACATACCAGATTCTCGTATGTTATTATTCATTCTTGTATGTATTCATACATACCAGATTCTCGTATGTTATTATTCATTCTTGTATGTATTCATACATACCAGATTCTTGTATGTTATTATTCATTCTTGTATGTATTCATACATACCAGATTCTCATATGTTATTATTCATTCTTGTTTGTGGGTGGGTTGTCTAGTTTTGAAATTTAGCCAAGGCAGCAACTTATTAGGATTAATCCTTTTCGAATTTTTAACTGCCAAAAAATTCCTAACATGGAGATTGTCCACATAGATCTCTTAGTTTCAGTCTCTGCAAAGGTTTAGTACCCAGTCTTACTACCCTAATATTATTGGCGAGTGTTAAATTTTAGGTTCCTCTAAATTTGTTAAATTCAACACCGTGATTTATGCCACCACTTCTTGGATTACAGGTGGACACTGTGACAAGGATCCTTTCTTTGTACTGAAATAAAGTGTTTATTGAGCAAAGTTAAAATTATCCTGCAATAAAAATTTACTTTCCATATATATATAAACATTTTAGACCAATAATATATTATGTGGTAAATATGATCCCACGTTTAGACCAATTATATGTTATGTATCCAGAAAACCAAGGCCAGAGATCTGTGGAGAGTCATGAACGCCTACGCCAGTCGGCACGGCACTTGATGATGATGATATGTTATGTGGTCAATATGATGCCACTTTTAGACCAACTGTATGTTGTGGTCAATATGATGCCACTTTTAGACCAACTGTATGTTATGTGGTCAATATGATGCCACTTTTACAACTATATGTTATGTGGTCAATATGATGCCACTTTTAAAAAAGTAGTTTAAAAGTCGACAGGGTCGACTTCATTGCACCGGGTTTTATCCCATATGGCTCGGTCTCTTTCCGCAGTGCGGAAAGCGTCGCACAAAGCACGAACTCCGTAGCTCTAGCGACGACCCACAGGAGTCTCAGAAAAATTTAACTCGTGAACCGAAGGACGCGGCCCGGAATCGAACCCACAACCTTCTGAGCCCGAGTTAAACGGCTTGAGCACTTCGCCATGAAGACTCCTAATGGAGTTGCCACTTTTAGACTAACTATATGTTATGTGGCCAATATGATGCCACTTTTAGACTAACTATATGTTATTTGGTCAATATGATGCCACTTTTAGACATAGCTCCACAGGGCTGACATGCATGCATGCATGCTAGCAATTGTTTCACTACAGCTCCCTATGGAATATGGGATTGATGTTAAAACATTGCACAATTTTGAATAGACGGAGAAGTCTTGCAGCTGCCAACTGTGTCCCGTTACAGCAAATTCTTATACACTATGGAAAGGACACTTCCAGATAATCACTAAAGTGATAATAATATGTACAGGCAGAGAAGTAAATATATGGATGGCTTGGCCATGTGGCATGGTTGAGACAAGAGAATACGGAGCTGATCCACGACTCTGGTGATCATGCAATATAACGAAACATAACAGCCCATGCTTTTGGCATGGCACATGATGATGATGTTGTGGATGTTTGTATGGAAGAAAGAAAAAAATCATCTTGATTAGGGAGAAAAAAAAAGGTAGGGGGGTGGGAGAAGAGCTTGAGACAAATCAAACTAAAATCTTTTTCAGGCAGATCGGCTCAAGTTGTCAACATTCAAATCAAGGAATTATTTAGCTTGGTTGATTTGTCCTAATGTTCTTTTAATAAAAAGATGTTGGTAAAATGGGAAGGTGTTTACCAAAATAATTGATTAAAATCACAAACTACCTTTATGTCTTACAAGTATATATTTGAAAAAAAATCCCCCCATTAAAATATGGTATTACAGTACAAATTAGGAAAACCGTGAACAATAACTACAAACAAACAGTGAAATATTTTATGGACTTAATCTACAGCAAGCAGATTGCCATCTGTCTGTTGTATATTCCTTATACTGCACAATTTTCATTTAAAAGCAAAATGAAACCATTGTGGTGGTAACTTGAGTGATTTTTGGTGTCGATTTGTTTGTGATTTCTGTGGTGAAGTGATCATACCATCTGCCTTGGTCCTGAGAAGGAGGGAGGGAGGGGGGGGGGGGGAGGGGGGGGGGTAGGGTTCGATTTTGGACTGTTGCATTTAATGAGTGTACGTTTTTGCTGAAATCCCTGGGGGTCTCGCTAGGCACATACATTATATGTATGCATCCGAAAAGATACAGTGAAATATGGCAGGCAATAAATTGTGCAATATATTGCTGGTGTCTTCATTATTCTAATTCCTAATGGTGAAACAATGTTTTGAAACAATGAATTCTTAGTATTCTATAAGTAATAACTGATTGAAACAGTAAATTATTGATATTCTATAAGCAATAACTGATTGAAACAGTGAATTCTTGATATTCTATAAGCAATTACTGATTGAAACAGTGAATTCTTGATATTCTGTAAGCATTAACTGATTCAAACTGAATTCTTGATATTCTATAAGTAATAACTGATTCAAACAGTGAATTCTTGATATTCTATAAGCAATAACTGATTCAAACAGTGAATTCTTGATATTCTATAAGCAATAACTGATTCAAACAGTGAATTCTTGATATTCTATAAGTAATAACTGAAAAAAAAAATAATGAGAGTTCTTACTGATGCATGGTGATGAAGACTGTGTTGGGGGTAGTGGACCTGGCCATAAGGATGGGAGAACTGCAGGGCCTAAACCTACAGAAAACAAACAAACAAACATACTGGTTAGTGAGAGGTTCATACGCTGCAGATTATTTTGTGGACAAATGATTTCATTTACAAAAAATGCTAAGATATATAAACAAATATACACAAGTCATGTTACATTCAAACAAATATTATCAATTAGTATAACAGTCAGAACACGAACAATTCTCTAACTTTTGTTTGTGAAACAGATTTTGAAGGAGTAAATAGATGAACTCTTTAACGTTTGGAATTAATATTAATAGGTGTAATTTTTGTGAGGCAGGTGATAACAAACATTTGATTTTAAATTGTTCTAAAAAACATTGAACATTACAATAAAATATTCAACACAATATTTAGAATGGTGAGATGTCGTTGTTAGTAAATTCTCGGAAAGACTAAATTTTAACTCTTAACTCAAATACAAAGAACAGCTTTTATAGTATTAACAGTGTCTTTTTTTTTGTCAGCATGCTTTGAACTCGAGCGTGGTCCATACTCGTGCTACTACTTCAAGTGCACTGGACGGATGTTTTCATGTGGATTAGCTTTCCCTATTACCAGTGGCCCTCACCATCAGGTGAACACACTCAAGACTTAAGAGGTCTATTGATAAAAATGGCCAAATAAACTTAGAATTCGATAAAAACTCGAGAAGATATTGTGATGGTTTCTCCTTACTTTCCACACCCACACAGGAGTTTTATTATCTCTGTCTTTGACAGCAGTTTCCATCTGTCAGGACAACTGAGTGCTGCCCTGCTCGGTTGCAGAGACGTCCACTTATAGTACTTATACAGGAGGATAATCCAACTCGGTCCCCAGAGCTGTGATAGTCTTACAATCAACAATGGTGTGTTTCCCATCCTCTACCACTGGGAGGTGCATTTGGGATTTACTCTTCCTCGAGTTATGAGTCATTATATTTTTGAAACATGATAAATAACAGACAGAAAGAATTTGAAATTAAATGTTGTGCAATGTTTAAACCCATAGCTCTTACATCTTGTTTGTCTTCCACTTCAACTAGCTTGTAAGTATGATAACATTGAAGGAATGTATTCTCCTGTTTATAACTGTCATTTCAATTATTGTTAACCAAACTTTTCAGTTTGGTTTCACGATGATGCTTGTAATAAAAAAAAAAACACTTGAAATGTCTTTGAAATATCTGGTTTGCCATCGGGTGGTCAAAAACACTTGAAATGTCTTGTTTGCAATCGAGCAAACTGGCAATATGTCAACAGCGTTCATTCATTCATCATGTACCATGCCGCGATAAGCGTGGGTGGTCATGTTTCGCCATCTTAAGCAATTACCGGAGTCGTGGATCAACTCATTCCACATGGTCAAACCATCCAGATATTTACTTCTCTGCCTTCCTCTTGTTCTCTTCCCCTCAACCTTGCCAATTATCAGCAAGTTTTCCAATATATTTCTTCTCATAACATGTCCAAACAATTGTGACTGTCTACGTCTAATTTCTCTAATCAATTTGCGGTTTTTCATTTGTTTCTTGTAGGACTTGGTCAACAGCGTACACAGTAAGATGTTATTAAAGTGGTAGCATAGTGTAACAAGTTTCTCCCATCTTGGACTTGTAATAACAGATGATGGCAGAAGTGAGATAGAAATCAAAAAGAGAATAGGAATGGCCTAAAATGCTTTCAACAGCATGAAATCAGCATTAACATCTAGAGAGATTAACAACACATTAAAAGTGAGAATTGTCAAATGTTACGTATTTTCAACACTATTGTATGGTGCGGAAGCCTGGGCATTGTACAAGCAACTTGAAAGTCGAATAGAGGACCTGTAGATGTGGAATATACAGAAGAATATGTCGTATTTCATGGAAACAGAAACAATCAAATATAGAGGTTCTAGAAAAAACAAAACTGGGAATAAAAAGAAAGTTGATGAAAGAAATAAAAAAGAGGCAAGTGAATTATTTTGGCCACGCTAAAAGACACAACACTCTTATAAAATCCATATTGTAGGGCAATGTTGAGGGCAAGCGAGCTAGAGGTAGACAACGATACAAGTGGGAAGATAACATCAGTCTGACAGAATGTACAGTCAGGACCAGAAACAGACCGTGTTGGAGATCCATGCAACCAACCTTCATTGTTGAGACTGCACCTGATTTATTGAGCATAGTGGCTAGATACAGGCCTGATGGTAATGGGTTCCATCTGCATCAGGATGGGTGTGAATTTGTAACTCCCAGGTCGACCCAGCCTAAAGAGGGTATCGTTAAATGTTATGGGAAGTGAAAGCAGCCGACCACATGATCCACCAAGTGCCAACTAGTCTATGAAAATATGGGTCTAGAAACATTTGCACAAGACGTTTTAATGGCGAGTAAAAGAGTCATTTACTTAACTTACTGTACATAAACAACATACAAATATTAATTGGCGCTCAGAGAATTAGGAGAAAGAATTAGACAGGGTGTATTTTTAATGACTGTGCAGTGTTTGAAAATATTGCCGGTCCAAGTTTTGTATTTACCTATTATGTTGCATGAACTTTACAGAGGGTGAATACAAAACTTGGACCGGCAATATTTTCAAACGCTGCACAGTCATTAAAAATACACCCTATATTTGAGGACACTTTGTATTTTAATAAAACAAACTATCCTGCTAGCTAACATTATCAAGGTTGTAGGAAACTGCTTAACTTTCTAAAAGTTTTGAAATAAAAATGAGGACTGTCATAAAACAGTGAAACATGAAATATAGGCATCTCTATAGTGCTCAACAACCACATAGAAAGGGGTGCAGTTTGTGAGAAAATCTTCTTATCCTGCTGCTGCTACTGCTGCTCCTTCTTCTTCCTCCACTCCCCATGTCACTGCTTCTTCTTCCTTTTCTTCTTCTTTTTCCTCCACTTCCCCTTCCTCTGCTTCTTCTTTCCTCCACTTCCCTTGCCACTACTTCTTCTTCCCTCTCTCTCTCACTCGAACTGTTTCTTATCCATCCTGCTCTTCTTCTTCATTTCCCTTAAGAAGGGAGTGTGTCACAACAAATTATGCAGTATGTCAGATTGACTTTCCTTAGAAGAGACTTCATTCCAGGTAATGGGCTCTGTATTCCCCTGCCTAGCACTGATGCCAGGACAATGGCCTACCATTTGCAATTTTGAACTGCCATGGAATTTTTACAGACACTTCGACATGGTAGAAGGGAAAAAAGCACTTGTTCTAACATTTCCGGTACGCTGATGGCGAGGTAGGCAGTTAAACCCCTACAACGGCAATAAGTTGGACCTAACCGTTGACTTCTAATTTAGAAACTAATTGGTAAACTCTATCGGCACCTTGCCGTCTTGACAGATGATAGTTTGTTACATGGTGCTTCAAATAGGCTTAATAACTACGACCCATGGTGGTGGCGAATGTGACTGATAAGGTCAATTCGTGCTGTAAATGTTTGTCCACAATGAATGCATGTGAACACATGGTAATTTTCACCCTCATGCACCATATTACGGCTCACGCGCCCAGTGTGTGACCTATCTGCAATCATTTTCTCCTTTTATTCCATTTCTGATATTTGCTCTCCATGCAAAACTTTCGGCGGCGACTTGCTCCCAATGTGCATTATCAATGCCTGTATCAATCATGTCCCGCTTACACACATATACCTCGCCATAGTACATAGCCTGGGCTGAAATATAGAGACCACTGTGTTGCCCATGCAGCATGATCCTTCTCTCGGCCTGCCTAGTTTATTCCACGGGAAAGGTAACACCTCTACATCTGGAACAAGACTAGCTGCAGAAGCTGCCGGATCAGCAAAGCAATGCTCTAACTATCCGCCTGTCGGAGCTTCGATCCTAGACCAGCTGCCAACCAAGGCTAAGGGCCTGGCCTGCCCTTCCATGACATTTTGTCTTTAGGTTGCATTTCCTCGCACCAGGATAAGGCTTGTTCCCTCCCAATTGAGTTCCTCTGCCCGAAGCCGTTGGCACAATGTGGGGTGTTGGATTTGGTTGGGTTTCGGCGCTAACAGAAAGCGGGTAGTACCATCTACTGTCATACAGTAGCTCAGTCATATCTGACTAAGACCTGACACTAATGGAAAACTACTCAATATATAATTGCCTAGACAATCAATCTGGGGTTTACCGCAACATTTCCTAAGAACTTGCACACAGGGCCTCTGATTCTTCCCCTTATCTGAGAAGAATAGGGTATTTGATCTTACAACCCAAGATCTTCAGCAAGTGGATAGTTTTAAATATCTAGGGACATTTATAACATCAGATGGAAGATGCACAACAGAGATCAAGAGCAGAATAGGGCAAGCAAAGGCTGCATTTAAGAAAATGAAGAATATCTTATGCAAAAAGTCGCTATCAATGAATGTAAGAAAGAGAGTGCTGAAGAGCTATATAGAACCTGTTTTGCTGTATGGCTGTGAATCTTGGAATATAAATGAACAAATTAGGAAGAGATTGGAGGCAACAGAGATGTGGTTCCTTAGACGAATGTTGCGAATTCCTTGGACTGCCAAAGTAACTAACAACGAATGCCTTAAAGAGGCTAACGAAACTAAAACATTATATACAACAATAAGAAAAAGACAACTTTATTTGGTCATGTGATGAGAAGAGAGGCGCTGGTGTCCTGCCGGCTGGCGTAGGTGTTCATGGCTCTCCACATATCTCGGTCTTTGGTGTTCTGAATCAACTCTGCTGCTGATAAGCCTCCATGCCACCGTCTCAATCCATCCAGCATCATTTCTCTTGGTCTGCCTCTGCCTCTCTTCCCTTCGATCTTTCCAGTTGTTACGATGTTCTCCAATGTCTCTCTTCTCATCACATGACCAAAGAAAGATGTTTGTCTCTTTCTTATTGTTGTATATAGTGTTCTTGTTTCATTAGCCTCTTTCAGGCAATCGTTGTTAGTTACTCTGGCAGCCCAAGGAATTCGCAACATTCGTCTTGAAAACCACATCTCTGTTGCTTCTAAGTTCTTCCTAATTTGTTCATTTACATTCCAAGATTCGCTGCCATACAGAAAAACTGGTTCTATATAGCATTTTAGCACTCTTTTTCTTACATTCATTGATAGCGACTTATTGCATAAGATACTCTTCATTTTCTGAAATGCGGCTTTTGCCTGCCCTATTCTGCTCTTAATCTCTGTTGTACATCTTCCATCTGTTATAAATGCCCTTAGGTATCTAAAATTATCCACTTGGTTAGGAATTTTTCCTTCCATTTCTATGTCAGACAGACAGACAGACAGATAGACCAGACAGACCAGACAGACAGCCGCAGCAAAAGGAGGAGGAGAAGGAGGAAGAAGATTCTTAGATTAGGAGAAGAAGAAGAAGAAGAAGAAATAGAAGAAGAAGAAGAAGAAGAAGAAGAAGAAGAAGAAGAAGAAATATGTTCATATAAAACAAAAGATAACCAGTAAATTATTTATTGTGAACCCTACAAGAATCATGCACACATCAACTAAAGGCAGGGCTGACAGGAAACGCAATTTTCTTACCGTTAACAGGTACAAGGCTTCCGGGAACTACAGTCTGAGCAGAAGGAATCATGGGAATTGCCTGGGCAACTTGGACAGAATGGGTAAATCCTTTTGGAAGCTGTTAACAAACAAAAAACATACATCACTACACAATCAAAGGAAAATAAGTGGTCAGCAATCTCGCTGGATTGTTATATTTTCTATTTAATAAATCCTTCTGCTTCTCATAGCCCACGCCCCGTGGCGCCGGTGGGCATACTAATCCCCCGCCTCCTGTCCAGTGTACTGCCAATCATGTCTGATACCATCGTTCCTCCATGCCATGATGTCAAACTATCCAGCATTTTCTCTTTAGGTCTCCACTGTTGCTCCTCCATTCAAATTTCCGTTGTTACGACAAACTCCAGTCTTCCTCACCGCACGACATGCCTAAAATATAGCCTAGCTTCTTCTGCTGCGAGTAATCAGTTCGTTGTGTGAGTTACTGCTTTCAACAATATCAGAAACTTTGGGAAATCATGAGGAATATGAACTTTCCACCACATGTAATACAACTCATAAGAATGCTCTATCCAGACCAACAAGCAGCGGTTAGAACAGATGGCGAGACATCAGATTGGTTTGACATCAAGCAAGGAGTCCGCCAGGGATGTGTGCTGTCCCACTATTTGTTTAACCTGTACGCCGAAAATATAATGAGAAATGTAAGAGATGATATAAACAGGGAGCTATATGATGCCCTAGATATCGGTGGTCATGACATACCAGAGATTCGGTATGCTGATGATACAGTATTGCTATCCACAACACAGACTGGTATAGAAAACCTACTAGCTTCAACCCAATTGAATAGTGAAAATCACAACCTATATCTTAACATAGCAAAAACAAAGATAATGCATACAAATAAAACCACTGTGGAGGAAGAAATATATGTTAATGATGAAAATTTGGAGGTGGTGGAAAATTTTGAATATCTTGGATCATTGATTACCAACAACGGTGACGCAATGAAAGAAATTAAACGACGACTATCAATTGCTCTTCGAAGACTAAAACAACTGAATAAATTATGGAATGGGACAGACAGAACTACAAAAATTAGATTTTTAAGAGCATGCATCTTTCCCATTGCAACATATGCCTGTGAGACTTGGACACTTACTAAACAAGCTGAACAGCGCATAAATGCATTTGAATATAAATGTTATAGACGAATTCTAAGAATATCTTGGGTAAAGAAAAGAACACACGCATCCATACTTCAAGAGCTGAATATTGAAGAAGGTTGGCTATTAAAGACGATAAAACAGAGAACATTGAAATATTTTGGTCACTTGAAACGTCATGAAAATTTGGAGAGAACAATAATGGAGGGGTATATGCCTGGGAAGAGAGAAAGAGGAAGGCCAAAGAGAAGATGGGTGCAGGATGTGGCGGATGATCTCCAGATGGGTGTATCGGACGCTGGACATCTTGCTTATGATCGAGAGGTTTTCCGGAAGGTTGTTATGGGAGCGACTGAATGAATGAAAGATAACTGCTTTCAGGATATCTTCATTGCTTTTTCCAGCCATCCACAATTTTCTCATATGCTATTCTATAAAACCACATCTCCGCAACTTCCACGTAATTCTTCACTTGTGTGATGATAAGTGCCCATGA
The DNA here is from genome assembly GCA_963921405.1 of Cepaea hortensis. Classification (NCBI taxonomy): domain Eukaryota; kingdom Metazoa; phylum Mollusca; class Gastropoda; order Stylommatophora; family Helicidae; genus Cepaea; species Cepaea hortensis. The sequence continues at coordinate 30,269,121 of OY992897.1, forward strand.
ATAGCTTCCAAACATCAGGATTGGCTCGCTATGGCTTTTATGAATTTAAGAGACATTTAAATAATATTATATTAGACACATAATCAATATGTCAATAATTCCAGATGCTCCTGGTGGTTTGCCGGAGGAATCAAAAGAAAAATACAATTTGGTAATTGTAGAAGGGATTCAAAATGCTGGAGACATAACAAATGTAAGAAATGCACACGTTAAAACGGCAAATTTAAAGGGAATTTGGAATATAATAATTCCTTCAATGCTGGATATTCTTCTTCTTCTATGATCAACATATGCTATGCGCAGTGCACAGCACCCATTGTAGTGCGTAGATCTCTACTTTCTAGCCCCGTGCCACTTGGGCCAACAGCTTCCGACTTCAACGGTTGAGGTTTCTTTTCTAGATTTCTTTTTCCAAAGGCAGACTGCCTTTCCGGGCTGGTGAGCTCCGCTTGTCCACATTTTCTATCGGGCTTTGTTGCCTTAAATAAGAACATAAACGGCTGCAGCAGGATATATTGTTATCTCCTGATGCAGCCGCTACTTCTCTGAATTACTCTTATCTATTATTTTATTTCCGTTTGTTACCCCAGCCGTTGTTCTTACAAGAACTTCCACAAAGCAGAGTGGTTTGAGGGAATGGCTGCAATTGCAGACAACATGGCAAAAATCAGCAGCTGAAACAAGGCCTCTAGGCTAGGGATCCGAAAGAATTGCTTCAATAACTCGAGGCGTTCCTAATAAATGATGAACTACTTGAATCAACGAGCTGAGAGTGCTGTTCCGTGAACAAGAATCACAACCTGGGCACTCGGCTGACTCCCGATGCTGACTTCTACATAATTAGAAGAAGGGCGGTCAGTATGGCCAAATGAATAAGAACGCGCGTTCTTAAACTTCCGGTGTTCTGATACCGTGGTAAGAGGTTCAACCCCTAGACCGGACAGTTGACTTCTCGTCCTTGACTTTTGGACGTAAATTACAAGTACCTCTGAAGTTGGAGTTGGTTCGCCTGATGGCGAGGGACACTGGTAAAAGGGAAAGTTAATCAACACGAAAAATTCATTCCAGTATTTATCATTTGTGTATGTACTACGTCTGAGTTCTAAACGAGTGAATAAAAAAAAAAAAATTAGAAGTAAGAAGAGTGGGGCGGAGTAGATCCGGGGTTGGGGCACAATCTCTGGCTCAAGCAGACCAGGTTTGTCTCTCGGTGTTCACTGTTTAGATTTTCGCGCAAACAGAGTTGAGTCAAGAACTGACATCACAGCACTAGGGACATTCCCATACGTGCTCCATCCTCATCTTCAACAGCCAGCGAAGAGTTCAAATACTGATGGTAACAGTAACAGTCTGATTATGTGTCCGTCTGGCCTTTCCTCTGAGTGCTAAGCGTCGGCCAGATTCTCTGGTCACTTCCTGGCGCACCATTATCTCCACACCGTACACACAAAGAAAAGGATGGTGAGCACCTCCTGATCCTGGGGCAGTGGTACGGACGTCTTGCCTTCTCAGACAAGGACGAAATACTCGGAGGACAAGTGTACAAGTTAAACAATACCTATATATTTGGAAAGAAAAAGAGGGCCGAATAAGCCACCGCCATGTCAACAAGTCTAAACTAGAAAATCTACCGTCACAAATCTACAGCGCGCATGATACTCCTATACACATATTTGGATCCTCGTCGACACTACAGAATTAGTGTACCGTGCTGATTCACTCCTTGTGTTATCTATGGGAGGAGACTTGAGCATTTATAGAGATCCGCGTGCAATGATGGTAATTATTCACAAGCCAAACCAAACAGAAGCAGGAGTTATTATTCACCAGAACGTTTTCTCTCTTACTGGATCGATGACAATTTCCAAAGAAATTGAAACATAATTTCAATGCAAAAAATGCAATGCTGTGTTAACGGAGAATTCCATAGACACAGGAAACATGTTTCAGGGAAGAAATCTGTAATTTAAAAAAAAAATGATTAATTGCCATGGGATGATTGATCGTCTTCCCATATATCTGCGAGGGGCTTATATATATCCGACATTTTGTCATTGCAAAATGTTGTCTCAATTAAAATATAAACACAGTAGTTTTCCCTAACCCCCTTTAATTTGATACATAATACAACACATCTGCTACCATATTAACAACTGTTAGGTCATAACTGCGACATATCGCTACCTCCCATTTTCCGCCATATATTTTCGTTCGGTCCAAACCTTATTTTTGTTTGGTACTGAATACGTTAAAAGCATCAACTCCACAACCACAACTTTCATCTAGTTAGTTAGTCGACAGATCATCCTCATTGCACATCGAACCATTCAGTCCATAAGTGCTCGGATCCCCTTCTCAGCAAATCCCGCAGCGTGTAGCGGCTAACGACACCAGTTCTGTGTTGGTTTATCAATCTTCTTTGGCTTCCTGCGTAGTATCTTGTTTGGCCACCCCTCTTTTAATTTTAACTTTCATCTACATGCCTTCAAACTGTAAACATTTTCAGCAATGTGATTTAGCTTTCGATGACAACATAACGTGATGTGTGTGTGTGATTTAGTTGTCGAGACCATCAAGCCATGATATAACTGTTGATGTGATTTAGTTTTGGAGTATAAAACGCCACTGTCCTTGTGATTTAGTTTTGGAGTACAACACGTCGTTATCGGACTGATTTTGTGATTTAGTTTTGGAGTACAACACGCCGTTATCTGACTGATTTTGTGATTTAGTTTTGGAGTACAACACGTCGTTATCTGACCGTCCTTGTGATTTAGTTTTGGAGTACAACACGCCGTTATCTGACTGTTTTTGTGATTTAGTTTTGGAGTACAACACGCCGTTATCTGACTGTTTTTGTGATTTAGTTTTGGAGTACAACACGCCGTTATCTGACTGTTTTTGTGATTTAGTTTTGGAGTACAACACGCCGTTATCTCACTGTCCGTGCGAAGCAGATTTGGAGTACAACACGTCGTCATCTGACTGTTTTTGTGATTTAATTTTGGAGTAGAACACGCCCTTCTTACTGTCCATGTGATGTAGTTTTGTAGTACAACACGCCATTATCTTTCTGTCCTTGTGATTTAGTTTTGAAGTACAACACGTCATTATCTTACTGCCCTTGTGATTTAAATTTGAAGTACAATACGTCATTATCTTACTGGCCTTGTCATTTAGTTCTGAAGTACAACACGTCATTATCTTACTGCCCTTGTCATTTAGTTTTGAAGTACAACACGTCATTATCTTACTGCCCTTGTGATTTAGTTTTGAAGTACAACACGCCATTATCTTACTGCCCTTGTGATTTAGTTTTGAAGTACAACACGTCATTATCTTACTGCCCTTGTGAATTAAGTTTGAAGTACAACACGCCATTATCTTACTGTCCTTGTGATTTAGTTTTTAAGTACAATACGCCACTGTCCTTCTGATGTAATTTCTGAGTACAACACGCCGTTATCTGACTGTCCTTGTGATTTAGTGTTGGAATACAACACGCCCTTCTTACTGTCCATGTGATGTAGTTTTAGAGTACAACACGATGTTGTCTTACTGTCCTCAGAGGCCAAGAGGTGAGTCGAGAAACCCGGAGGAAGAACCGGCTTCCTAGAGTGTGGCGCCGGGAACGGGTCACGAAGAAAGAACATGGCAACGAAGACGAACGGAGGCGATAGAGGCCGTGGCTGGGGAAGATGCTGGCTCCCCACGATCACAGGTGCTAGGATGGTGTGAGGGCACCAAGCACCGGGTGCACAGGCTCTCCTCCGTGAGAGAGGGGAGGCTTGAGAGTGGATATGTTCACAGTTAAGGGACAAGCACGGAACACAAGGACAACGCAAACAACCGAACGTCTCGCACGGCAGGGGAAAGACGCCCGGAGTCATGACCCGGAAGGTTTCGCCCCTAGAGAATGTTAAGAGGTGAAAGGGCAGAAACATTCGGGGAAGGGTGACAGCTTCTGAAGATCAGAAGCCCCCTGTCGTGTGTGCTACACGGCGGAGTTTTTATCACTGGAGTACATGACACTATTATCTGACTATCCGTGTGATTTAGTTTTGAACTGCAACACGCTGTTGTTTTACTGTCCTTGTGATTTAGTTTTGGAGTACAACATGTCATCATCTCACAGTCCTTGTACTTTAGTATTCAACAACAAAAAGACATTTTTTTAATGAGGTGGAGCCTGTCTGCTATTACTGCATGACCTTGCAGTGTAAGATAGGGAAAGAAGGTGGGGGGGAGGGAGGGGTGTCTTGAGCTTGAGGAATTAAGGCTGCCTGGCTAGCACAATCGTCGCGAACTGTCAAGGTTAGGGTGTTCTTTTTGTCTCTGACAGAAAAAAAAAAAAAAAAAATCCTTCACCTTACCCAGCATTCTAACCCGGGTCTCCAGAATTGGATCCCGATATGCTAGACACTCGGCCAGAGGCTGAGTCGACCCCAGGAAAACATAATCCTGCCTCTGCCGGTAATTATACCTGACCATATCCTGGCAGCTGGTCTCCCTGGCGTAGGTGTTATTGACTTTCTCCGTAATCCCGTATATCTACTTAGGGTAACGCAGCTGCGCGAGATTCGGTAGCGGATCGCGCCGCGTTGGTTACTTACGAGGGTATGTGAACCGGTCGCTCAGAGAGCAATGGAAAACTATTGAACGTAATTTTGCCAAGACAACAACAGCGGTAAAATGCTGGTGTTAACAGCGATGTCCTGTAAATAGGATATGCGGAAAAAAATATCCTGGCAGGGTAACCAACTAACCACTATGTCGACGCCTTCCATCCCCGCCTCTCCAATATATATAGGGAATGACAACAGACACAAAATGGCGCCATTTGATGAACACCCATCACTGACTAAGTCTTCCCCCAACGTTAGAAATCACCTGCTGTGACGTAATTAATTATTTACATTTTTCAACCAGTGTTGATTAGTTTCAGCTCTAGTTTGCCAACTTTCAACAAGCATTTTTCGATTCTTTTCATATTTGAAACTTAAATAAATAAATAAATAAAATAATTTGGATGGGAGACAGATTTACTTTTAATTCTGTGAACATCTATATTAAGGGCACTCTTCCGATTGACGGGTCTAAATAGTTCTGCAGTGAATAAGTTAGGGTTAAGGGTTAGGGTCAGTGTTAGTTTAACACTAACCCTAACCCTTAACCCCTGACTTATTCACTGCGGAACTATTTAGACCCGATATTAAGTGTTACTCCGTGAAGGGTGTTAGGTAGTTAGTGATTTCATATAAAAAAGAAAATTGCATGTTATTTGCAGGACCTTTCGATAAACCGAATGTTGATTTTCTGGATAATTTTACGTTAAGTAGTTTGCCATTGTTTTCTGAACGAGAAAGTCCAACGTGGAGGTCAGCACGGCCGAATGGATAAGAGCGTTCGTTCTTAAAAAACCGGCGTGCTGATGCTGAGGTTGCGGGTTCAAACCTACACCGGACAGTTGGACTAAAATGTTGACTTCTCGTCCTTGACTTGGGGACGTAAATTACAAGCGACTTCTTAAGTCGGAGTGGGTTCGCCTGATAACGAGGGACACTGTTAATAGGGAAATCTCAATCACACGTAAACATCATTCCAGTGAACTAGAAGTAGTTGCACGTCTATACTAAGCTTGAGTTCAAAGCGATCCAGCGCAAAACAAAAACAAAACAAAACAAAAACAAAACAAAAACAAAAACACAACAAAAACACAACAAAACAAAAACAAACAAAACACACAACAAAAACACAAAACAAAACACCAAAAAAAAAAAAAAACAAAGCAAAACAAAACACAACAAAACACAACAAAACAAAAAAAAAAAAAAAAAAAAAACAAAAAAAAAAAAAAAAAAAACAAAAAAAAAAAAAAAAAAAAAAAAAAAATAAAAACAAAAAACAAAAAACAAAACAAAAAGCAAAAAATAAAACAAAAAACAAAACAAAGTATAAAACAAAACAAAACAAAACAAAATGAAACAAAAAACAAAACAAAACAAAAAAAAAAAAAAATTTGAAATTGACAGCTTGTTATTGTTGAGTATGTAATTATTCTAATTATAATTTCTGCCATCAGATGCGCCGAGATAGATATACAAGTTCACCTATTTCAAACTGTTGCCATTTACTTAAATGTTGAAAGTTAGTTGCTTATCCTTTACAGAACATCGCAGTCAACAACAGCATATTTTGCTGTTGTGATCTCTTGGCAAGTGTACGTTCAGTAATTTGCCATTGCTTCCTGAACGACCGTTAACCATACCATTTCGTAAAAGTAACCAAGGCAAGGCAGTCTGATGTAAAATCATCCGCAGCTGTGTTTCGAACGCGGTATGCGGAATTACGAACTGCGCCCGTAACACATTGGCCACGGAGCCGGCACTTAGATGCTACCTTGTCGTAATTATGTCTTCTTGGAGACGACCTGCATTTTCTTACAATTTAATTATAACCCTAGTTGCTCACTGTGTACAAATATTGCATCTACTAACTGCTGCAGATCCTGTCAATTGTCTACAATCAATGCTGTACCATCCGTATATCTTACAATGCTGGTATTTTGTCATGCAATGGAAATTCAGATGAGAATTACTCATCTACTAACTGCTGCAGATCCTGTCAATTGTCTACAATCAATGCTGTACCATCCGTATATCTTACAATGCTGGTATTTTGTCATCCAATGGAAATTCAGATGAGAATTACTCATCTACTAACTGCTGCAGATCCTGTCAATTGTCTACAATCAATGCTGTACCATCCGTATATCTTACAATGCTGATATTTTGTCATCCAATTGAAATTCAGATGAGAATTACTCATCTACTAACTGCTGCAGATCCTGTAAATTGTCTACAATCAATGCTGTACCATCCGCGTATCTTAAAATGCTGGTATTTTGTCATCCAATGGAAATTCAGATGAGAATTGGATTCACTAAAATGATCCACACTCCAAAATGTCCAGCTTGCAGAGGATAACCCTGTCATTCGATGACCCACACTCCAAAATGTCCAGCATGCAAAGAATAACCCTGACATTCTATGATCCACACTCCAAAATGTCCAGCATGCAAAGGATAATCCTGGCATTGGATGATCCACACTCCAAAATGTCCAGCATGCAAAGGATAATCCTGGCATTGGATGATCCACACTCCAAAATGTCCAGCATGCAAAGGATAATCCTGGCATTGGATGATCCACACTCCAAAATGTCCAGCATGCAAAGGATAATCCTGGCATTGGATGATCCACACTCAAAAATGTCCAGCATGCAAAGGATAACCCCAGCATTCGATGATCCACACTCCAAAATGTACAGCATGCAAAGAATAACCCCATAATTCGATGATCCACACTCCAAAATGTCCAGCATGCAAAGGATAATCCTGGCATTGGATGGTTTACACTCCAAAATGTCCAGCATGCAAAGGATAACCCCAGCATTCGATGATACACACTCCAAAATGTCCAGCATGCAAAGGATAATAAGGCATTGCATGATTCACACTAGATAATGTCCAGCATGCAAAGGATAACCCCAGCATTCGATGATCCACACTTCAAAATGTCCAGCATGCAAAGAATAACCCCAGCATTCGATGATAAATACTCCAAAATGTCCAGCATGGAAAGAATAACCCCAGCATTTGATGATCCACACTCCAAAATGTCCAGTATGCAAAGGATAATCCTGGCATTCGATGATCCACACTCCAAAATGTCCAGCATGAAAAGAATAACCCCAGCATTCGATGATCCACACTCCAAAATGTTCAGCATGCAAAGGATAATCCTGGCATTCGATGACCCACGTTCCAAAATGTCCAGCATAAAAAGGATACCCCAGCATTCGATGATCCACACTCCAAAATGTCCAGTATGCAAAGGATAATAAGGCATTGGATGATTCACACTAGATAATGTCCAGCATGCAAAGGATAATCCTGGCATTCGATGATCCACACTCCAAAATGTCCAGCATGCAAAGGATAATCCTGGCATTCGATGATCCACACTCCAAAATGTCCAGCATGCAAAGGATAATCCTGGCATTCGATGATCCACACTCCAAAATGTCCAGCATGCAAAGGATAATCCTGGCATTGGATGATCCACACACCAAAATGTCCAGCATGCAAAGGATAATCCTGGCATTGGATGATCCACACTCCAAAATGTCCAGCATGCAAAGGATATCCCCTTCATTCGATGATTCACACTCCAAAATGTCCAGTATGCAAAGGATAATAAGGCATTGGATGATTCACACTAGATAATGTCCAGCATGCAAAGAATAACTCCAGCATTCGACGATCCACGTTCCAAAATGTCCAGCATGAAAATGATAACCCCAGCATTCGATGGTGGTGTGTCCTATATGCCACATGCCATTTTTACTTCCCATAACATTCACCGGTACCCTTTAGGTGGGGTCTATCTAGGAATCCAATGGTTTGTGATATGACTACTGACAATCACTACTACCATTATCAGTGAACCATGAGGTCAAGAATTTTTAAAAAATAAGGGCTGGCGGTTCCCTCGGGGGCAAGAGCCGTGCCAACAGATCCTCACGTCCGCGTGTGTCATTCGGATGACCGCCTTTACTGGTGGTTCTGGAAAATCAAGTGCAGATACTACACTTTGATCTTAGCAAAAAGGCGGGAAGCATGAGGTGAAGAAAAGAGAATGGTACTGGATAGGATATACTCTGAAAAAACCGCAAGCCCAAAGAAATAAGGGAACACACACACACACACACACACGCACGTACACACGCACGCACACACACACACACACACACGCGTGCGTAGAAGAGAAGTATAAACAGAAATAAATAATAAGGGGAGAATATGGACAATGTGGTTCCTAAGACAAATGTTGCGAATTCCCTGGACTGCCAGAGTAACTAACGACGACTGCCCGAAAAAGGTTAATGCAACTAGAACATTATATACAACAATAAGAAAGAGACAAACAGCTTTCTTTGGTCATGCGACGAGAAGAGAGGCATTGGAGAATATCGTGATGAATGGAAAGATTGAGGGGAAAAGAGGCAGAGGCCGACCAAGAGAAATGATGCTGGATGGATTGAGACGGTGGCATGGAGGAATACCATCAGCCGAGTTGATCCAGAACACCAAAGACCGAGATCTGTGGAGAGGCATGAACGCCTACGCCAGCCGGCTTGGCGCTTGATGATGATGATGATGATGATGATGATGATGATGATGATGATGATGATGATGATGATGGACAATGCTTCATTGGATAGCTAAGGAAAAGAAGGGCTTGCAGTGAACTGGCTGATGGTCTATGGTCCAGTGGGTGAAGGGTACAAGAAGAAGAGGAAGAATCAAATCTACTCACCTCATGTCCGGGAAGTGCTGTCAGTGTAGCGGGGAGTGTGAATCCTTGGCCTCCGGCAGATATATACACGGGAGATAACAAGGGCTTTGGTCTGTACGGAAGGTTAGCTCCCTTGGGAGGTGACTGGAGAAAACAAAAGAAAACATTCGTCAAATTTGAAAAGTAAATAGTTGACTGTTGCTGCTGATGTTGTTGCTGTTGTTGTTGTTATTGCTGTTGTTATTGTTAGTGCTGTTGCTATTGCGTTATTGCCACTGTAGTTATTGCTACATTTAATGATGTTGCTGTTGTTATTGTTGTTCCTGTTGTTATTATTGTTGTTGTTATTACGTTTGTGTCTGTTGTAGCTATTCCTGCATTTAATGTTGTTGCTGTTGTTGCTGCTGCTAATGTTATTGCGTTTGTTGCTGTTGTTATTGCGGTTGTAGTTATTGCGGTTGTAGTTATTGCTGCTTTTAATGATGGTGTTGCTGCTGCTGCTGTTGTTGCTGTTTCTGCTAATGTTGTTGCTGCTGTTATGATTGCTGCTGCTGCAGTTATTATAGGTGGTATTGTTGTTATGTTATTATTGTTGATGCTGCTGATGTTGATCTGGCGGTGTGGAGGCTGGTAATTAAAGCAAGAAGAAACATCAACCATACTGGACCGCTTCGTGGCAACGAGCTAAATATAAAGAAAGGGTGTGTAAAGTCGAGAGGATCGACTTAATTGCGCTGTGTTTTATCCCATAGGGCTCGGTCTCTCTCTCTCTCTCTCTCTCTCTCTTCAGGGTGGCCTGTCGAACGCGTTACACAAAGCACGAGCTCCGTAGCTCCAGCGACGACTCCAAGAAGTCTACGCGAAAATCGAGGAGCGGGCCACGCTATAAGTCAGGTTAATTAATTAAATACAAGAAGCCGGCCACGCTATAAATCACGTTAATTAATCAACTACGATAAGTGAACCACGCTATAAATCACTTTAATTCATTAACCACGAGAAGCCGACCATGCTATAAATCACGTTAATTCATCAACTACGAGAAGCCGACCACGCTATTCTTCTTCTTCTTCTTCTTCTTCTTCAGCGTTCCGCGCCATTGAGGTTCTTTGCTGCAGATACAATCCGTCTCCATTCGTCTCTCTGGTTGACCTTCTCTTGCCAGTCGTGGATTCCAAGTGCTTGTAGGTCTGTATATATATTATCTCTCCACCGTCTTCTTGGTCTACCTCGGGATCTACGGTCATTTATTTCTTGAGTGTAAACGCTATTAACCCCGTTAATTCATTAACTACGAGAAGCCGACCACGCTATAAACCCCGTTATTTCATTAACTACGAGAAGCCGACCACGCTATAAACCCCGTTAATTCATTAACTACTAGAAGCCGATGCGAATGCCAAACATGAAAAAAGATGTTAAAACATGTTGCTACATGTTCTTTGCAGGTAGTTGTGATCAACCCCATGTTGTTTTACTACGTCCAATAAGGAGTTTGTCGATGCTTTCTAAACCAGAATACAACGATAACGCTAAACTGACCGGTGCCTGAAGCGAATCCACTACCCCACAACCAGCGGGAGGAAGTTTAAGCGACAGCGCGATAAACCCAAAGGCTATGCCACCATCTATGAAAATTGATAAGGAAAAAAGTAGTAACCGGTGTCAATATTTAACGGATTCAGTGCCAAACAAAAAAATAAAAAGTATGATTCGACCTAGCACAAATGGGAAGTAGATGGCTAGAGGAGTGTCACAGTTATGAATTAAAAGTTCTTAATTTGGTAGCAGACATAATGTATTATATATCAAATTAAAGGGGGTTGCAAGGGGAAAACTACTGTATTGATATTTTAACTATACTTTGGTTTATAAGCTCATAGCAGTTACGGGAAGTTTGAAAAAGACGATTTGTCATCCCATGGCATTTAAATAGTTAAAATACGAGGGGGCTTCAAAGTAAAACTTTAAATGTGTGTGTGAGTGTGTGTGTGTGTGTGTGTGTGTGTGTGTGTGTGTGTGTGTGTGTGTTAGAGAGAGAGAGAGAGAGAGAGAGAGAGAGAGAGAGAGAGAGAGAGAGAGAGAGAGAGAGAGTGAATACATTCTGAAAAAGTAAAGAAGAGATGTATCATTTTTCGATGTAGTATCCACTGGGTCCAATGCAAGTCCTCCAGTGGCGATAAAGTGCTTGGATTCCTGTAGAAACATCGACTCTGTGGTCACTATTCGGTTTTGCCTGACCCATACCTCTGGGTGCAAAAAGGCAATAGCAGGAACCCCTTGTGGGTTTCAGTTAGTCGGTCAGTCGGACGTTGTTCCAACTTCACGGCAGAGGGTCGCCCCATTATGCCCCGTTCCTGTTCCAGAGAACATCACACACTAACAATAATAATAATAATAATAATAATAATAATAATAATAATAATAATAATAATAATAATAAATGTTCAAAAAGAGGGTATACCAGGAGTCCGCGGATGTGTTGAGCATGCTACCATGAGCTGGGAAGCTGTCAGTAAGACCGAAATCTCTTAGTAAAACCGAAACACTGAAACCTCACAATGAGACGGGAGCAACATCTCTGGTCTAGTGTCGACCGGGAGCCACCCCAGGTATATAAAATTTAGTTGCATGTCCTTCACAAGACGTAGCAGTCAACCCCAGCATTTTCGCTGTTCGTGATTCCTGGGCAAATGTTACATTAGGTAGTTTGCCATTGTTTTCTGAACGACCGGCCCCTATACCTTTTTCGAAAAAACCAGCACCGCTGTGTTTCGAACCCGGGTATACGGGCTCACAAACCGCGTTCGCAAGCCCTTAGCCACGGCTACCGGCAACCCCAAGTAAGAACCAAGAAAAGCCAGGTAGAACAGGGCACCCAAGCCGGGTCGCTACAGTGGGCTAGAAACAGCACAATGTAGCGATCACCCGAACCGGAAATGTCCGAAGTCGAAGCTCAGCAGCCAAGCGCCGGCAACGACCGCTTGTGGTGGAATAGAAAGTTTAAAGATTGAGCACAACCCACTGCTGGCAACTCTGATCGTATTCCGGTACGAACCTTAAGCCCTGTCCATTTCAGATTGGCAGCACTAGACTCGAGTTTCGCTCTCGTTTGAACTCGTCAGTAGTGCATATCCCTGACTGGACCCGGGATTGAACTCCGAATCACTGGCGTGTGAGGCGGGTGTGCAACCACTGAAAAGAAAGTCTTGCAAGGACCGCGCCACGCTGCGGTAGCGAGGGCTAGGGTTGGGAGAAAGAAAAAGAGAGGGGAAGAGAGGGGGTGTCTTAATATAATTAGCCCACCGGGAGAGTTGGCTTCCGCTGGGAGCGTACAGAAGGTTCCGCAAGATGTGAACGGGATCCGAAGAGGGCAACACAACAATGACGTCTGGTGGCTGGATCATAGGTAGCCACCAAGGCGGAGGTGAAGATTGAGTCCGGTTGCTGGGGAAAGAAGCTGGCTGTCTCGCGGTCAGTTATGACGCAGTGATAACCCTGATAGATGCACCGGGTGCCCATTGTTCGCCCTTCGTTGGTAATATGGCTTCTGGTCAGACACACTTAACGATGTCGATATGGGAAATGTACAGTAACAAACGCCTCGAAGGTGTCTACGGACAATGGGAGAAAAACGGCCGGGAGTCATGAACCTGACGGGCCCGCTCCCTGAGAGTGTCAAGAAGATAAATGGGCCGAAAGGACGTGGGGGAACCAACTTCTGATGTTCAGAAGCCACATGTCGTGCTTGTTCGTGTATGGTTGGGAAGATGTGTGAGTGGGTGGGGGTCTGTGTGGGTGGGGGATGTGTGGTTAAGGGGTGTGTGGTTAAGGGATTTGTGATTGGGGGTGGGTGGGTGGAGGATGTGTGGGTGGGTGAGTGTATGTTGGTTGGGGATGGGTGTGGGATGTGTGTATAGTTTGGGGGGGGGGGGGGGGGTCGGGATGTGTGGGTTGGCTGTGGGAGATTGTGCGGGTGAGAATGTGTGCAAGTGGGGGAAATATGGGTGGGTGAGGGTTTTGTGGGTGGGTGGTGGAGTATATGTGGTTGGGTGAGTGTTGGTGAGTGGAGGGTGTGTTTCTTCTTCTCCTTCTTTTTCTTCTTCTTCTTCTTCTTCTTCTTCTTCTTCTTCTTCTTCTTCTTCTTCTTCTTCTTCTTCTTCTTCTTCTTCTTCTTCTTCTTCTTCTTCTAATCCTTTTCTTCTTCTTCTTCTTCTTCTTCTTCTTCTTCTTCTTCTTCTTCTTCTTCTTCTTCTGCTTCTTCTTCTTCTTCTTCTTCTTCTTCTTCTTCTTCTTCTTCTTCTTCTTCTTCTTCTTCTTCTTCTTCTTCTTCTTCTTCTTCTTCTTCTTCTTCTTCTTCTAATCATTTTCTTCTTCTTCTTCTTCTTCTTCTTCTTCTTCTTCTTCTTCTTCTTCTTCTTCTTCTTCTGCTTCTGCTTCTGCTGCTGCTCTTCCTCCTCCTCCTTCTCCTCCTCCTCCTGCTTCTTCTTCTTCTTATTCTTCTTCTCCGCCCCCCATCCCCCGCCTTCTCCCTAACATCCCATGCCTACTGTTTACCAGCACAGTGTTTATGATTACGCCGTCAGACGAGTTCTTACCATGAGCTAAATCGTTTTATTTTCCCTTGAAGTTCACTCATAATTACACACCTCTTGGTGTCTGTTGTTGATGCACCCACACATTTCCATGAACATTATCTTAGTCTATCTTGTAAAGTAGCCCAACGCACCCAGAAAACTCACCCCCATGCCCACAACTGCAAACTAGCCGCTGTCATATCCACACACAAGGCAATCACACCCAACGAGCATAAATAATACCGGAACCTAATCATTTCCCAGTATTCCAATCACCGGCTAGTTGTATTCGATTTACGACCATCTGTGATTTATCGAGTGCATCGAATCGATCAGTGAAAAGGTCAAGCAAAGAGTGCGATGAAGGTAATTCCAATTTCGCAGTGGTTCCCGACCTGCGGCCCGCGGGACGCATGAAGCCCTCCGTGTGGATAACAATTAGCCCATATGCTCATGGAGTTCACGAACTACATTTTTTTTTCTCGTTCGCTAGCTTTGAAGACATCTAGGTGGGGAAACAGCAGGCTATTAGGCCAATGCCCAGACAAATCGGATAATCATTAAAAGGATTGTGTTTAATATTTGTGATACTGGTATATACACATGTGTGGAAGCCTCGTCAATGCTACTGAGTTTGTGCACTGAGCTGAGATTATCCTGGTATGACCTGTGGGCGGGGACTAGAGCACTGCGGAGGTAACCGTGTGCAATGAAAGTGACTTCTAAACTACAAGCCAGATTCCGACCCTTGCTGATTGTCTATAACCACGCTGTACACGCTTATTTCGGTGGACGCATTTCGGATCCTCATCCTCGTCATTCTTCTTCTTCTTCTTCTTCTTCTTCTTCTTCTTCTTCTTCTTCTTCTTCTTCTTCTTCTTCTTCTTCTTCTTCTTCTTCTTCTTCTTCTTCTTCTTCTTCTTCTTCTTCTTCTTCTGCTTCTTCTTCTGCTTCTTCTTCTTCTTCTTCTTCTTCTTTTTCTGCTTCTTCTTCTGCTTCTTCTTCTTCTTCTTCTTCTTCTTCTTCTTCTTCTTCTTCCTTCCTTCCTTCCTTCATTCCTTCCTTCCTTCCTTCCTTCCATCCTTCCTTCCTTCCTTCCCTCCTTCTCCTCCTTTCTTCTTCTTCTTCTTCTTCTTCTTCTTCTTCTTCTTCTTCTTCTTAGGAGCTCTCACTTGGGCACGGGCATTAAGTTTGTAAAAGTTTTGACTTCTCGCTCAGAAAGCAATGGCGAACTACTGCATGTAAAATTACATAGAACATCAACTTGGGGTTGATTGCTACGTCCTGCACAGGACATGCAACAACAAGAGTTTTCAACTCGAGAGTCCCGTGCTACAGCTACTAGCAGTTGCTACTACTCGTGATGGTTAGCTTTCCCCACAACCAGGGCTAATCTGATGGCGTCTCTAATTTCTTCCTTCAGTGTACGTGGTTCTAATTCTTCGATGGCATCTGTGTCGATTTCTTGGATTCCTATGGCATTTGATGGAATGTTTAGAAGTTGTTCGAAATTATTCTTTCTTATTCTGTGGGCAGTATTGAAAATCCCATGTCGGCTTGCTAGGCCAGTCGCGGGTTTAGGACATGAAAATGTTACCACCGGATTGTTCTGGGGGAAATGATCGAACACACGCTCCATATTGTTGATATTTTTATTTAATTGAAGCTTGCTACTCTGCACGAAGCACACCACTCTGCACGAAGCACGCCACTCTGCACAAAGCATACCACTCTGCAAAAAGCATACCATTCTGCACGAAGGACGATTTCGATTTCTTGGATTCCTGTGGCATTTGATGGAATGTTGAGAAGTTGTGGTAAGATTTTCATGTCCTAAACCCGAGACTGGCCTAGCAAGCCGGTATGGGATTTTCCATACTGCTCACAGAACAAGAAAGAAGCATTTCGAACAACTTTTCTGCACGAGCATACCACCCTGTATGAAGTGCAGCAGTCTGCACGAAGTATCCACTCTACACGGAGCGCGCAACTCTGCACGAAGCATACACTCTGCAGAAAGTATGTTCTTCACCTTTCTCATCGTGTGCAATGAGGATGATCTGTTGTCTAACAAGCTACCTCCGAACTCTGTCAATCCAATACACTATTCTCTTCATACTCTGCCCGAAGTTACCTGACCAGGTGAAAATGTGTCCTTTGTTTTCTGCCGATGTAAATGCATCTTTGCACTCTGTGGAGTTTTTTGGGATAAAACTTGTACATCACACTCTTCACTATTGTATATATATCATCACCATATGGCATGCGAATACGCGTGAGCAGTCATGTTTCGCCATCTCACGTGATCACCAGAGTCGTGGGTCAGTTCAGTATTCTTGTTTCGACCATGCCACGTGGCCAAAGCCATCCAGATATTTACTTCTCTGTCTTCTCCTTGTTCTCTTCTCCTCGATATTGATTTTTGTCACCAAATTCTCCAATTTATTTCTTCTCATAATCTGGCAAAATAATTTTGACTGTCTACGTCTAATTTCTCTAATAAGCTTACTGTTTTCATTTGTTTCTTGTAGAATTTGATCATTGGTTTTTCTGTCTGTCCATGGTATTCTTTGAGTTTTCCTCAGAAAGCACATTTCCACAGCCACTACATGTTTTTCAGCATGTCTGCTTTTTGTGCAAGCTTCACATCCATACAAAAGTTCAGGTTCTATGTAGAACTTCAACATCCTCTTTACATATATTGTTAGGTAGTTAATTTTTCGCAGTAAATTGTAGATGCTAATCGCTCCACTGAGACTGCATCATCATCATCATGCGTCCTGCCAAGTGGTGTAGTTAATATTGCATTTCTCCAGATCTCGGTCTCTGTTGTTCTGTATTAATTATATAGATATTTCTCCAGGCCATCGTCTCAGTCCGTCCAGATTCTATAGATATTTCTCCAAGCCATCGTCTCAGTCCGTCCAGATTCTATAGATATTTCTCCAAGCCATCGTCTCAGTCCGTCCAGATTCTATAGATATTTCTCCAAGCCATCGTCTCAGTCCGTCCAGATTCTATAGATATTTCTCCAAGCCATCGTCTCAGTCCGTCCAGCATCATTACTCTCGGTCTGTTCCTGCTTCTTATACTCTGATCTTACCAGTCACGGCGATATTTTCCGGTGCCTCTCTGCTCACTACCTGACCAAACAATACTTGTCTCCTTCTCATATGTATTTTTACTCTTCTCGTTCCATCAGCCTTGTCTTGGCTTTCTTTGTTCCACTGACACAGATCGTAAACACACGACGTCGTCCTCTCATGCGCCCCTCGCATCCAGACGCACACTTAACTCCTAATCCAGGCGTCGTTGAATGTGTCGTCTCATCCGTTACTGTGTATTTAACTATTAGTCGTTCATAGTCTATTGTTTTTCTCCCTTGTCCACGATGAGTGTTCAACTGCTGGCACTGTTGAACGCCACCGACCCGTTGACTCGTCACCCCGCGCTTCAGCATGTCTCGAACAGCTTATCCATGGACTACCCTGCTTTACCACAGCTTAGTTACCACTCCTGTCTATTCCACTTTTCACATTGGTCAGTGGGGTACATTTTGTGTGATATTCACTGGCACAGGAATGGAGCATAATGGGGACGACCCGTTGCCGTAAAGTTGGAACCTCGATTAACTAACTAACTAACTAAGCTTAGTAATCACGCATGCTGCATCTATCTATTCTTAAATTTACGTAATTCAGAGTGAGAATCGGGCACAATGGTTGACTTGGTGACTCTTAGTCCACATCAAAGCTGCAGTGATCACAGCCGCCTCCATCATCATTCTTGATATGGTGGACCTACAGGCTCCGTTTTCCCCCAGCAACGATCTTCCCCATGACTCACTGAGAATTCTAAGCGATATTTCTCTCCACGCTTCACGGGACTATCTGTATGCACTACTGCCTCACTACTGCCGCCATTTTCATTTAGAAGCCATTCTACTTCAAACATCCCGAACGCCCTCATGAAGGCAGGAAGTTAACGACTGGTGGAATGGATGTGGTTCTACAACTGTGACGCGACTGCAAGAATATCAAGTCAAACGCGGCCAAGCTATATTAGAGCGCTTTGCGGGAAGATACAGAAGAACAGCACAGATCTGGTGTCGTCAATCGCTACACGCTGAGGGAGATACTGAGGAGGGGATCTGCGCACTTATGGACTAATTGTTCGATGTGCAACGAGAATGACCAGATTTTCAGCTGCGGAGATGTCGACTTCATTGGATCACCTTCATTGCACCGGGTTTAATTCCATCTATCTCTGGGTCTCTATGTAGATCGGC
Organism: Cepaea hortensis; assembly: GCA_963921405.1. Lineage (NCBI taxonomy): Eukaryota > Metazoa > Mollusca > Gastropoda > Stylommatophora > Helicidae > Cepaea > Cepaea hortensis. The sequence goes on from OY992897.1 coordinate 30,287,345, forward strand.
TAATCGCCTACCGAAATTCTCGCATAGAGCACTAACTCCGTAGCTCCGACCACGACACCTACCGATCTCTGCAAAATTGCACTCACGAACAGAATAACGGAGTCCGAAAATAACTCTTCTGAAAGCGAAGCAGACAGTCTGACAACTTGGCCACGGAGACCCTCCCCTACCCTATAATGTCCACTTATTCTAGTGCATACCGGATCGCATGACCTGCCATTTCTACCCTTATTCATTGACCAACCTCTCCAACTAAAAGTGCCCATCATCGATCAGTAACCATGCCATCAATTTAATATTCTCCGGTACTTTAGATTAGTCTTCTTTCCGTGAGCAAACATAAAACCTACTTTACGTCAACAGCAGCCTCTTACAACAACAGCCATTTTCCCGCTTTGTTTCATTCTGAGTCTTTGAGAACGACGTGGGCAGATTTTTCCAAAAAATCATAATCCTTATTTAAATGTGGAAAACGGTAAAACATCCTTTGGGAACTTTTCATACACGCTTTCCAGGCAAATAAAAGACAAGCCGTCTAATCTATTAAGGCAACCCATGGCCATGACTAATTAAAACTTTAAGCTGAATTAATTAGTATAAATTGGCAATTTTTTTAATGAAGTAGATGAAGTCAATATGGCAACAGCATGGGGACCACGAATGATGGATCGATGAGGTTTTTTGGTTAACATAAGTTAAGCATACCTGTTCTCATATTTGTTACCTGTGTGTTACCTGCGTGAGGTCGATACTTGTGCCATAAGGTAAGTCGTCACATCCAGCCCTTCTGACGATGTTAAGCCCTACTCTAATGAGCTCCAACTTTTTCCTTCGCCTTCTGTAAGTACCGATCAATACCATGATAGTGAATCATGGAACATGAATGAACAAATTAACAGAGCTTTGAAGCAACGGAGATCAACGAACTAGCGAACGAGCAAATTTTAGTTTCAAAGGGTTAAGAATTGGTCACGCAGGACCATCTAATATTCTATCTGTCTCTCTCTCTCTCTCTCTCTCTCTCTCTCTCTCTCTCTCTCTCTCTCTCTCTCTCTCTCTTTCTCTCTCTCTCTCTCTCTCTCTCTCTCTCTCTCTCTCTCTCTCTCTCTCTCTCTCTCAAACAGTATTTAATGTGTTTCATGAGACTAATACGTTGTGCAGTAATTAAGTTGACGTGTTTAAACTGACTTTAATCGCTTCGGCTGGAATGTCATATGGACCAGCAGCTTTCCCATCCTTCAAGCGTTTGACAGTTTTTCTAATTTCTTCTATATGTTGTTTCTGACAGTTGATATCCAGCTCCGCTTCTGCAGACTTGGTTATCATTTGATCTTATTGTTAGTGAGAACTTTCACATTATTATTTTTGACTAGTCTGATATATATTGGATTCATACCCGATATTAACTCCATTGGTCCCCAGTATCTCATATAAATGTGTGTCTCCATTATCTGATATAAACAACACGTGCCCCTAGTATCTGATAAAAATAACATTTGTCCCCAGAACCTGATATCTTCTTCCTCTTCTTCTGCGTTTATCCGAAGAGTTTTTTTTTTTTTTTTCAGACGTGATTGCGTTGTGCCTGTTTACAGCAGAGCTGCGTTTTTGCACATCCAACTACTGTGGGCATTTGTTCACCGGGTTAACCTTCCCGGGGGTCCTCAGTATATGATATAAACTTCATGTGTCCTCTTTACATGATATAAACTTCACTTGTCTTCATTATATTATATAAACTATATGTGTCCTCATATGCGATATAAACTATATGTATTCTCAGCATATGATATAAACCTCATTTTTCCCCAGAGTGGAGCAAAAATCAACATCTCCGACGGCTCTTGTCCCGAGCGGATCGTCACAGTGACGGGGTCTGAAGAGAATATCTATAGAGCTTTCGATTTCATCTGTAAAAAATTTGAAGAGGTGAGTTGCCTAACGCCAGAGTTGTGAACTGTACTTTCTTTGTGGGAGATAAGCATACACGGTGCATCAACGTGGTGAGAACCTCATGCGGGCATGTGATTAGATTCGATTTTCAACAAAAAATATTTCAAATTCGGTCTCGTTAAACCTGCCTCTTCAGCTGTGGTTATTAATAGTTGAGATCCGTGGTTGTGTGGACTATTAGTCCTAATTTGTGCTGGTTTTGTTGGGTCCGCACTGTTTGTCGGATAGAGTTATTTATTTATTTATTTATTTATTTTTTGGTTCTGCTTGGTAACTTCCTTTCTGTCTTATGCTGGTCCTGATAAAGACCGGTCCTTGGTCTGGCCTACTAGGTTCCGCAGTCTTTCTTTTGTTGGTTTTTCTCTATTAGCACTTCTACGTGCTGGTTGTTTCTTGTTTAGTCCTTACCGAGGCTGGTCCCGGTCATGTCTAGTTCTCATAAGGACTCGATGTAGGCAAAGGCAGAGAATTCAAGTACAAGCCTCAAGTTGTCGTTCCCCCCCCCCCCCCCCCCCCCGGTCAGCGGCCCGAACTCCTTTACGTTTGTTTTCTCGTTTTTCGTCATCGGTGTATGGGTTGGTGCAACAACAAAACGACCCGATCTCCCGATCTCCCTGTCAGTCCTGTTCAGGACCCCTTTCGGGAGAGCCAACCGACCATCATGTCACTCACCCCGCCACACTCTGCTGTAATCTCTCAGATCCCTTCGTTCACTATTGTACTCGCTGCAGGTTAAAAGATAATGTTCAATGGTGTTGTCATCTAGGCATGCTCTGCAGAATGGATTTGCAATTGCGTCTTTCCAGTTACCTAGTCTGATTTTCCACAGCTGTCTGTTTGCCGGTGCTTTCATGTTGGTTTTGGCTTGTGGTTTGTAGCTGGGTTCGCTCAGCACCTGGTATGCGTATCGGCCTCTAGCGCTGTCTCTCCATTGTTTCCTCCATGCGGGCATCTGAGCTGTGGTACTGCTTAATATAGCGTGAACCGACTGGAAGATTGAACAATCGACATGAACATGTTCTTGAACATTTGGAAAATAGAAGTTTGCTGCTGCGAAAAAGGTGACGGCGAGGATGTGAAGGGAGGCGGAGACGAGGACGGCAATGAGGACGACGATGAGACGATGACGGCAATGAGGACGACGATGAGAACGACGACGACGAGACGAGGACGACAACTGTTTTACAACTAATCTAGCAACCGTCAATTGTTTGTGATCTGACAATGGATATAGTGAAATGAATTTCCCACTTGCATCAAAGTCTTGAATACACAAACACCACTTTCTTAAATGATAATCAGCATCATCATGGGCCGTGCCGATAATCCTGGGAGATCATGGTTCCCCATCTCACACCATAATGTATCGGGTCTGTGTACTGTTAGTGTCCCGATTAAGCCATGTGGTCACGCCATTGGGATATTTATCTTTCTGCCTTTCCCTTGCTCTTTTCCCATCAATTTTGCCAGTTTTATCTAAGATTTCTAATTTATTTCTCATTATAACGTGTCCAAATATCTTCACTGGCAAGATCTTATTTCTGGAATCAATTTGCAGTTTTATTGGTGCCTTGTGCGAATACGTTGGGCTCCCAGGGTAACTAACAACGATCGCCTGGAAGGGGCTACTGAATCATGACCGTTATATGCAACTATAAGGAGAAGACAAACAGCATTCTTTGGTAATTTGGTGGAAAGAGAGGCATTGGGAAACATAATGACAACTAGAAAGATTAATGGGAAAATAGGCTAAAATGTGTCTACATTAGAATGAATTCTTCTTATTTCTTTCTTCCTTTGCCTTTAAAATCCCCCAGTGGGATTTAACTCTCTTCTGGTGACGGGGCAGTGGGTTCTACCCCTACACCGGTCTGTTGGACTTAAACATTGACTTCTCGTTCAGAAAATCAATGGCAAACTACTGAACATAAAATTGCATAGAATATATCAACCTGGGGTTGAGGTTGATCGCAACGTCCTGCAATAGACATACAGCCTTTTATTTGGACTTTCAATTGACATACAACATTTAAAGTGGACTTGCAATGGAAATTCAACATTTTAAGTGGTCTTGCTCCATGTCAAATCCGTTGTAGGCCAGTTCATGTTAGATTGAATGTTGGCTGTGAAATTGCCATTCTCAGACCAACCCTCCCGCAGAAGTCGGATGTGTCGGCCTAACGGCGCAAGAACGCAGCTCTGCTGTAAACAGGCACAACGCAATCACGTCCGGAAAAAAAAAACTCTGGATGAACGCAGAAGAAGAAGTAGAAGAGACCAACCCTCATTTGTAGCCTTATACGTCATATTCAGAAGATCTGCAGTGCTATATATATATATCTCTTTTGGGGTATGTTAGAGCTATCTTCTTATAGTCCTTGCCGTGTAGCGGTGGTAATCATGACTGGCCAAAGCTACTGCGTACAGACATGATATGCGGGGCATCTGTAAAGAAGGTAATTTGCCATTGCTTCCCTTCTTTACAGTGAACATACTGGTCGGTGCGTAACTATTGTCTCTATAAGGAGATCCCCTGCCTACCGTCGCGAAACTGGAGACCATAATCAACAACTAGCTATCGGAAGCTCCGCAGTTACATTCACAGCCTGCTAAATGACTTCACATTGCTATGATCGGGAGAGTAAACGGGCACCTCGCCTTGTCCAATGGTGTCTAAATTCATACTTTTGGCAGACTGTACAAGAATGTATGGGACAGAAATGGAATAAGCCTGCAAACAAAGCTGAAAGTCTACAAAGCAGTTGTATTAGCCACACTGCTATATGCTTGTGAAACCTGGACTGTTTATCAGCGACACGCTAGGAAATTAAACCACTTCCGCACAGTCTGCCTTAGGAAGTTACTGAAGATTAAATGGCAAGACAAAATCCCAGACACTGAAGTATTAGAAAGAGCGCCCATGTCCAGTATCCACACTGTACTAATGAAGAATCAGATTCGCTGGGCTGGTCACTTGACTCGAATGCCAGATCACAGGCTCCCTAAACGATTTTTTTACGGCGAGTTGCGTTGTGGTAAACGCACCCAAGGCGACCAGAGGAAACGCTTTAAAGACACTCTAAACATCTCACTAAATGCTTTTGGAATTCATCATGACACCTGGGAGACTGCAGCCAGAGACCGAAATTCGTGGCGTGCATCATTACGCAAGGGTGCAGTCACTTGTGAGGCAACCAGGAATGCAAGAGCTGTGAAGAAAAGACAGAACAGAAAAACCAATGCAGAAAATCCTCCTCCAGAAACGCCAAGCATTCTTTGTCTACATTGTCAAAGAACATTTCGAGCCAAAATAGGCCTCATCAGCCATCTTAGAACTCACGGCTCCATACTTTCAACCCCACTGGATGAAATGAATGGTCATCATCATTCTTGATGGACAATCAACACAACACAAATTCATACTAAACGGGTACCCCGCCTTGTCCAATGGTGTCTCTATACATACTAAACGGGTACCCCGCCTTGTCCAATGGTGTCTCTATACATACTAAACGGGTACCCCGCCTTGTCCAATAGTGTCTCTATACATACTCTAGATCAGTGGTACTCAACCGGAATCTCCCCCCCCCCCCCCCAATCCCAGGAGGACATTTTAGGGTTTCCGGGGGGATTAAGATTATTTCAAGATCGCATTAATACAAGAACCAGTTACTTTATATTGTTTTTCCCTCTAAATTTTACGGTTCTGTACTCGCCCTAATGAAATTCGTTTTATAACGTAAGTAGACCCGCAAATGACGTTTTATGTAGATGTCTAGACTTGTTCTAGTATGTGATATTAAGTTTAGCTTCCATTTTTATGTATACTGTGTAAGGGTAGGGGGAAGGGGGATTTATAGGGGGGAAATTCGAAAGGGGGGAATGACGTTCTGAACACATGGTAAAGGGCGGCATGGGCTAAAAAGGTTGAGAACCAGATGTTCATGTGTGAGTGAGTTGTCTCACTTTGAAGTGTGCCCTTGGCCTCAGTCTTTTGTTAAAGATCTATTTTAAGAGGTAACGCTAGGTCAGCATGGTTAAATGGATAAGATCGTTCGTTCTTAAACATCCGGTGCGCTGATGCCGAGGTAGTGGGTTCACCCCCTACACCGGTCAGTTGACTTCTCTTCGTTACTTGGGGGACGTATATTACAAGCACCTCTGAAGTCAGACTGGGATAGCCAGATGACGAGGGACAATGATAATATAGAAAGCTAATCTACACGCAAAAATCAGTTCAGTACACTAGACCTGGTATATTTCTTTACTTCTATGAGCGCTAATCACTACGTGTGTATTTATTTATGAACTAGAAGTGGTAGCATGTTTTTGGACTACGCTTGAGTTCAAAGCGAGTGAGCCAGAGCAAAAAAAAAAACGTAACGCTGTGTTCACTTTTGCTCATTTCAGGATCTCCAGAACACACCAACGACCCCGAAACCCCCAGTCACCCTCAGGCTGGTGGTTCCCGCTAGCCAGTGTGGGTCCTTGATCGGCAAGCAGGGGAGCAAGATTAAGGAGATCAGAGAGGTGAGAATCCCTCTGTGTGTGGTTTTGTGTGCGGTTCTGTGTGTGTGTGGGGGAGGGGGGGGGGTTGTTCTCTGTGTGTGCGTGCGTGCGTGCGTGTGTGTGTTTTTTTTTTTTTTTGCTGGTCCAGTTGGAAGTGCATAAAATGCCTCAACAAGACGAAATCAGATCGCAATAGAATGTTAGAACCGTGTGTGTATACATCACCATTATATGTTCACTATAACTCCGTGTGTGTTAGAACCGTGTGTGTATACATCACCATTATATGTTCACTATAACTCCGTGTGTGTTAGAACCGTGTGTGTATACATCGCCATTATAAGTTATCTATAACTCCGGCTTGTAGTGGGAACGGAACACTATATCCGTAATCACCATCACCATCAAGTGACCTGGCGGCTGGCGTAGGTGTTCATGTCTCTCCGCAGATCTCGGTCTTTGGTGTTCTGGGTCAGCTCTGCTGACGATATTCCTCCATGCCACTGTCTCAATCCATCCAGCATAATTTCTCTTGGTCTGCCTCTGCCTCTCTTCCCATCGATCTTTCCAGTTGTCACGATGTTCTCCAATGCCTCTCTTCTCATCACATGACCAAAGAAAGATGTTTGTCTCATTCTTATTGTTGTATATAATGTTCTGGTTTCATTAGCCTGTTTCAGGCAGTCGTTGTTAGTTACTCTGGCAGTCCAACATTCGTTTCAGGAACCACATCTCAGTTGCTTCCAAGTTCTTCCTAGTTTGTTCAGCTACATTCCAAGATTCACTACCAAATAGAAAAACAGGTTCTATACAGCATTTCATCACTCTTCTTCTTACATTCAATGATAGTAGCTTATTCCATAAGATACTCTTCATTTTCTGAAATGCAGCTTTTGATCGCCCTATTCTGCTCATAATCTATGTTGTGCATCTTCCGTCTGATGTTATAAATGCGCCTAGGTATTTCAAATCAATAAGAAGGAGGAAGAAGAAAGAAGAATGAGGAAGAAGAAGGAAGAAGAAATAATCCACAAAATCAACATTCTTAAATCCGACCAAACTTTCGGTACAAATAAAGGGGATTTTTCTCACGTCTTCATGTGTGAAGGATGTATGTTGACCAATCGGCATTTAGTGGATGAGACGGTCAGTGGGTGAGGTGGTCAGTGAGTGAGGCAGTCAGTGGGTGAGGCAGTCAGTGGGTGAGGCAGTCAGTGGGTGAGGCAGTAAGTGGGTGAGGCAGTCAGTGGGTGAGGCGGTAAGTGGGTGAGGCGGTCTGTGAGTGAGGCGGTCTGTGAGTGAGGCGGTCTGTGAGTGAGCCGGTCTGTGAGTGAGGCGGTCTGTGAGTGAGGCGGTCTGTGAGTGAGGCGGTCTGTGAGTGAGGCGGTCTGTGAGTGAGGCGGTCTTTGAGTGAGGCGGTCTGTGAGTGAGGCGGTCTGTAGATGTGGCGATCAGTGAGTGAGACGGTGAGTGGGTGAGGCGGTCTGTGAGTGAGGCGGTCAGTGGTTGAGACGGTCAGTGGTTGAGACGGTCAGTGAGGCGGTCAGTGGGTGAGGCGGTCAGTGAGGCGGTCAGTGGGTGAGGCGGTCAGTGCGTGAGGCGGTCAGTGAGTGACACGGTCAGTGGGTGAGGCGGTCAGTGGTTGAGGCGGTCAGTGGGTGAGGCGGTTAGTGGTTGAGACGGTCAGTGGTTGAGACGGTCAGTGACACGGTCAGTGGGTGAGGCAGTCAGTGGGTGAGGCGGTCAGTGGGTGAGGCGGTCAGTGGTTGAGACGGTCAGTGACACGGTCAGTGAGTGAGGCGGTCAGTGGGTGAGGCGGTCAGTGAGTGAGGCGGTCAGTGAGTGACACGGTCAGTGGGTGAGGCGGTCAGTGGTTGAGGCGGTCAGTGATTGAGACGGTCGGTGAGGCGGTCAGTGGGTGAGGCGGTCAGTGAGTGAGGCGGCCAGTGAGTGAGGCGGTCAGTGGGTGAGGCGGTCAGTGAGTGAGGCGGTCAGTGGTTGAGGCGGTCAGTGGGTGAGGCGGTCAGTGGGTGAGACGGTCAGTGGGTGGGGCGGTCAATCAGTGAGGCGGTCAATCAGTGAGGCGGTCAGTGAGTGAGGCGGTCAGTGGGTGAGGCGGTCAGTGAGTGAGACGGTCAGTGGGTGAGGCGGTCAGTGAGTGAAACGGTCAGTGGGTGAGGCGGTCAATGAGTGAGACGGTCAGTGGGTGAGGCGGTCAATGAGTGAGGCGGTCAGTGAGTGAGACGGTCAGTGGGTGAGGCGGTCAATGAGTGAGACGGTCAGTGGGTGAGGCGGTCAGTGAGTGAAACGGTCAGTGGGTGAGGCGGTCAATGAGTGAGACGGTCAGTGGGTGAGGCGGTCAATGAGTGAGGCGGTCAGTGAGTGAGACGGTCAGTGGGTGAGGCGGTCAATGAGTGAGACGGTCAGTGGGTGAGGCGGTCAATGAGTGAGACGGTCAGTGGGTGAGGCGGTCAATGAATGAGACGGTCAGTGGGTGAGGCGGTCAGTGAGTGAGACGGTCAGTGGGTGAGGCGGTCAATGAGTGAGACGGTCAGTGGGTGAGGCGGTCAATGAGTGAGACGGTCAGTGGGTGAGGTGGTCAGTGGGTGAGGTTGTCAGTAGATGTAGCGGTCAGTGAGTGAGGCTGTCAGTGAGTGAGGCGTTCAGTGGATGAGGCTGTCAATGAGTGATGCGGTCAGTGAGCAAGGCGGTCAATGGGTGAGGCGGTCAGTAGATGTGGTGGTCAGTGAGTGAAATGGTAAGTGGATGAGGCGGTCAGTTGGTGATGTGGTCAGTGGGTGAGGTGCTAAGTTGCTGATGTGGTCATTGGCTGAGGCGTTTAGTTGGAGAGACGGTCAGTGGGTGAGACGGTCAGTGGGTGAGGTGGTCAGTGATGAGACGGTCAGTGGTTGAGGTGGTCAGTGGGTGAGGCGGTCAGTGATGAGACGGTAAGTGGGTGAGGTGGTCAGTGGGTGATGTGATCAGTGGGTGAGGTGGTCGGTCGGTGAGGTGGTCGGTGGGTGGGGTGGTCGATGGGTGAGGTGTTCTGTGGCTGCGGTGGTCAGTGGGTGACGTGGTTGGTGGGTGAGGTGGTCGGTGGGTGAGGTGGTCATTAGATGTGGAGGTCAGTAGGTGAGACGGTCAGTGGGTGAGGTGGTCAGTGGGTGAGGTGGTCAGTTGATGTGGAGGTCAGTGAGTGAGGAGGTCAGTGGGTTAGGCGGTCAGTGGGTGAGGTGGTCAGTGGGTGAGGTGGTCATTTGATGTGGAGGTCAGTGAGTGAGGAGGTCAGTGGGTTAGGCGGTCAGTGGGTGAGGTGGTCAGTGGGTTAGGCGGTCAGTGGGTGAGGTGGTCAGTAGATGTAGAAGTCAGTGGGTGAGGCGGTCAGTAGATTAGGTGGTCAGTGGGTGAGGTGGTCAGTGTGTGAGGTGGTCAGTAGATGTAGAAGTCAGTGGGTGAGACGCTCAGTGGATGAGGCGGTCAAGATTGCCACGTCCACCTGTACCTTCCAGAGCATTTTCTGGTATCAATTGTTGATCTGCATGTCCAGGACAGTTTTCTTTTGTTTTAATGCCCGCCTTTACTGAGATTTGAACAAATGACCACTGATCCAAACGACACGAGAGCTGGCCACAACACCACTGCTGCTGACAGTTTAAGGCTTGGATGAAACAGGAGGAGGAGGAGGAGAAGGAGGAGGAAAAGTAAGAGTCCCTATCTGCCTCGCGCTCCGAATGTTGTGGGTTCGATTCCGGGCAACGTTGTTCGGTTCACGAGTTAAGTTTTCTCGGAATGTCCTTGGGGGTCGTCGCTGGATTTACGAAGGTAGTGCTTTGTGCGACCTTTCATTTTTTTTTTTCTTAAAGAAGAGTAGCAGTAGCAGCAGTAAAAGCAGCTGGTGCTTGAGGGGGAAAAAAGAAGGAGGAGGACGAGGAAGAAGAAATAAGGAATAAAAAGAAAGAAGAAGGAAGAATGCAGGAAAAGAAAGAAGTAGAAAGAAGGGAAAATGTTAGTTAGTCGACAGATCGTCCTCATTGCACATCGAACCATTCAGTCCATAAGGTCTCGGATCCCCTCCTCAGTAAACCTCGCAGCGTGTAGCGGCTAACGACACCAGTTCGGTGTTCGTTAATTAATATTCTTTGGCTTCCTGATTAGTGTACTTGTTTGGCCACACCTCTTTTAACTGTTGTTCTCGCAGTCTGACCATGGTTGTAGATTCACAATCATTACTTGGTTCTCGTAAACGACTTACTTCTCGTAGAGCAGTGGTTCTCAACCTTTTTTGGCCCATGCCCCCCTTTACCATATGTTCAGAACGTCATTCCACCCCCTTTCGAATTTCCTCCCTATAAATTCCTCCCCCCCCCCCCTTCCCATAGCCTTACACTGTATTCATAAAAATGGAAGCTAAATTTAGTAACACATACTAGAACAAGTCTAGACATCTACATAAAACGTGATTTGCGGGTCTACTTACGTTATAAAACGAATTTCATTAGGGTGAGAACTACAGAACCGTAAAATTTAGAGGGAAAAACAATATCCAGTAACTAGTTCTTGTATTAATGCGATCTTGAAATAATCTTAATTCTCCCAACCCCCTGGAAACCCTAAAATTCCCCCCTGGGGGAGGGGGGGAAATTCCCCACCGGTTGAGAACCACTGTCGTAGAGCATTCAGAGTGTCTGCATGTCTGCCTGGTCCATGGCATGTCCGCCTTCCACACCTGTTCCACACCGCCTTTTTTACCTGCAAGCCTGTCAACCTGCTCATTGCCGTGTACGAGGGGAAGTCAATAAAGCCACAAATGGCTGTAGAAAAATAACTAAAATATTATAACAACTTGAAACCAGTTTATTTTTATACATACATTGTCCCTTTATTTCTCAACATAATTTCCATCAACATTTATGCACTTATCAAATCGTTTTATCAGTCCTCCCATACCGGCTGCATAAAACTTCGGCTCTGATTTCTAAACCACGTTTTCACTTGACATTCAACTTCGGCGCCATTCACGAAATGTCTTCCGCAAAGATGGGTTTTCAGTGGACAAAAAGATGGAAATCGCTAGGGGCTAAGTCGGGGCTGTAAGGTGGATGTTCCAGAACTTCCCACCTTAGTTGGTTAATTTTCTCCTGAGTTAATCGAGCCGTATGTGATCTGGCATTGTCATGAAGAGGCAATACTCCTCTAGTCAGCAGTCCTGGACGTTTTCTTCGAATTGCATCATGAAGCATCGCTTTACGGGACAAACATTTGTCAGTATAAACAGGAATCATTTCATTATGAATGTCCTTTGCAATCAGTCCTTTTGCCCACCAAAAAAAAAACGGACAACAGCACGTTGCTCTTTGGTTGTACACTCCATAAGTACAATCGCCATTTTGTTTATGCTCTGCGCATGCGCAAGAGACACCTAGCGCCACCTGACGAACGGGAATATAAAGTTCGATGTTGCTGTCACCTAATGACACCTGTAGAAAACACCAACTACATTTACCTGTCATCCCACAGAACTGTGTGACTTACTTATTGACTCGCCTTCTTACTTACTGTGAAAGCCTAACACTACACAGCCGAAACAGCCGTAGCTGCTATGTAACCACATTTGTAAAAGCCTAATACCTTACAGTCCCAATCGGCTGTAGCTGCTATGAAACTACATTTAGTCAGTCAGTCAGTCAGTCAGTCAGTCAGTCAGTCAGTCAGTCATCAAACTCATTTCCTTGTACACCCGCATGCTCTGCCTGCCACGAAAATAAATTAATCTTTGCCAGCCGTGACCGCTCCAGAGACAACAACCATTGTCTACGGACCCACCCCATCGCTATCTGCCTCAGCATACTCATTGAGTCACAAAGGAAACTTGCTCGAGTGAAGATCTGTGTCTCGAGCCATGGTTTATTGCTTTACTTACTGTCATGACTTCCATAGTCATACTACTTGTAGTCAAGGCAAAAGCACCAGAATCTTCCTTCACAATTCCCCCTCCATCTTGAGCAGTAAAGGACCATGAACTTCTCACGCGTCGAACGACTGACCTATCTGTGTAAATGACAGCATCATCCTCTATAAAATTCTCCAATATCAAAGAAAGAAGAAGAAGAAAGAAGGGAAAAGAAAGAAGGAAGAAAAAAAAACGAAGAAGAAAGAAGGAGAAAGCTGCAGCTGCTATTAGGTAACAAAGTACACGACACGTAAAGAAAGACACCCTCACAACGACTTCACTTAACAATGAATACCCAGAGGGAAAAACGACGCAGCAAACGGTGTGTAATACGTCTCTGTTTTCTGCTGGCGGTTTGTTTATTGTGGCGACCTTGCTGTGGTGATCAAGGGAGGAATCCCTCTTGCTGATGTTTATGTGAGGGTGATCTGGCAAGCCAGTCTGTTTGCTCCACGGAAATTCTATCCTGGAGGGTTCTCAGTCTGTGTCGTTTTATTTTTTTTTTTTTATGACCCCATCTTTTTATGAGTCGGCTCTGTGGTGAAGGTATCACGAACACAGTTCGTAATCCCGCATACCGCGTTCGAAACACAGCTGCGGGCGATTTGCAAGAAGACGGCCTTGCGTTGGTTTCCTTGCAATGGTATGAGTACCCGTCTTTCAGAAACCAATGGCAAACTCCTGAACGTAAACTTTCCCAAGAATCACAAACATACGGGCATTTGGAGTCAGACCCACACTTTTTTAGACCAAACGACACTCAAGGGGGTGGTTAGGTAGGTGTCTCCGGGGTTACCTTTACTTCCCAAGGCATTTTCTGGTACCCATAATAGGGCGGGTAGGCGAGGATCCCCCGTCTTTTTTTTTTTTAAATCGAAACAGCCTCGGTGCGCATTGAACCCAAGACCACAGAGTTGGAAGTATTGTACTAGTCTCGGGTATGTACTGACCCTTAGGCACTCGGGGGAGGGTGTGCTCAATATCACATCGACCACCTTTATTTCCCAAGACCTTTAAAATGGTGCCTACTTAAGGCTGGGTCGACCTCGGAGCCTATACCATGCCATAGTGTAGAGTTAGTGGAATGCTTGCTCACTCTTAGTGTTATTATTTTAATTGTTGTTGTTGTTGTTGTTGTTGTTGTTGTTGTTGTTGTTGTTGTTGTTGTTGTTGTTGGTTTGCGTTCGCTCGCTTTGAAGTCAATAATATTTCAAACACGCATAACTATCTCTGGACCGATGTTTGCGTGTAGAATAGCTGTCCCTATTACCAGTGTCCCTCGCAATCAGGCGAACCCACCACGACTTGAGAGGTACTTGTAATTTACGCGTCTCCAAGTCCAGGACATTGTAATCCAACTAACCGCTGTATGGGTTGAACCTGCTACCTCGGCATCAGCGCATCGGAAGTTTAAGAACCAGTGCTCTTATCCATTCGGACATACTGACCTCCGCACTCTTAGTTTTAATTCGTAACTAAACTGTCCAGATGTGGGTGACTGTTTTGTAACTTTACTATGACCACTCCTACCCTCTTTGCTATTTCTGTCTCACACCTTCCATCACCTGGTATTGATTTGCCCAGGTAATAACAACTATCGACTTGTTCAGTTGTCTTTCTGTTCACTGCACAACAAAGTGGGATTATGTAACAATGGGCTCAGGATTGGAGACGTTGGTGTACTAGCTGGGGAAAAGCCGTTAGTGTAACAGTTGAATGGAGCTAGCGTACCGTAACAACTGTTGTTGCATATCCTTTACAGGACGTAGCAGTCAACCCCAGCATTTTTGACTGTTCGTGATTCCTGAACAAGTTTACGTTCAGTAGTTTCCTATTGCTTTCTGAACGACCGGCACCGATACCATTTCATTTTAAAAAACCAACGTAAGGCGGTTTGCTGCCAAATCGCCCACAGCTGTGTTTCGAACGCGGGTATGTGGGGTTACAAACTACGTCCGTAGTTTCTTCACCACGGAGCAGGTGTAACAACTGAAGCAGTGGGTTAAATAATGACTGACTGGAACAGGAGTTAGTTAGTTAGTTAGTCGACAAATCATCCTCGTTGCACATCGAACCATTCAGTCCATAAGTGCTCGGATCCCCTCCTCAGCAAATCCCGCAGCGTGTAGCGGCTAACGACGCCAGTTCTGTGTTGGTTTATCAATCTTCTTTGGCTTCCTGCGTAGTGTTCTTGTTTGGCCACCCCTCTTTTAATTTGCTGCTCTCGCAGTCTGGCCATTGTTGTAGATTCACAGTCATCACTTGGTTCTCGCAAAAGTCTCACTTCTCGTAGAGCATTCAGAATGTCAGCCTGGTCCATGGCGCGTCCGCCCTCCACAGTAGCCTCACCTGCGAGCTTGTCAGTCCGCTCATTTCCTTGTACTCCCGCATGCCCTGGCACGAAGATGAAACTAATCTTTGCCAGCCGAGACCGCTTCAGAGGCAGCAACCATTCTCTTCGGATCGACCCCTCCTCTATCCTCTTGATCATGTTCATTGAGTCGCTAAGGAAACAAGCCCTAGTGAATGTCTGTGTCTCGAGCCAATTTATTGCTTTACTTACTGCCATGACTTCCATGGTCAGGCTACTTGTGGTTTCAGTGAAAGCACCAGAGTCCTCCTTCACAATTCTCCCTCCGGCCCGAGCTGTAAAGGCCCATGAGCTTCTCACATGTCGGACGACCGACCCATCTGTGTAGATGACCGCGTCACCGTCTAGCGAATGCTCGAAAATCAACGCTTGTACTTCAGCCTCAACAGCAGCCGGATTTTCTTGTCTGCATTTTCTATCTAGTTGGATGCAAACTGAAAAGGATGTGCAGAAGTCTGTTGGCACTTGCACCCACTCCTCGCCAGGTTCTAATTCCTCAAGTGAACACACCTGTTGAAGAATGTCTTCGGCTTGACCCATCCACGACCGTCCTCTTTTTAACCTGCTGCCCTTCACCTTCCTAATTTCACTATGCAGTGGATGGTGTGTGTTTGCGTTAATTCTGAGGTAGGCGCGTGCCCTGCAACCTTGTATTCTCTCTTCAATGGTTGGAAAATCAAGAAGGTAGCGCATCGCCCTGCATGCTGTATCTCTTGTACATCCAAGAATAATGCGCATAGCTTCATTCTGTATCCTTTCCATCCTTTCTATCTGCTTATGGCTGAGAGTCAGGATTGCCATTGCATACTCCAAAACAGACATGACCAGCCCCTCGTACAGAAGACATAGATGGCGCTGCTCACAGTTTGCTGCCGCCATCACTCGCATCGCTGCCAAACCCCGCTTGGCCTTTGTTATCACCTGGTCTATGTGCACATTATAAGCAAGGCTTCGATCAAACCGTATCCCCAGGTAATTCATTGCCTGCGTTCTTTCCACCGTCTCTGAACACAGCATTACAGTTGGTGTTGGATTGTTGACAATATGATTATTCAACGAGAACCAAGTCACTGTTGCCTTTGTTGGGTTGACCATTGCCCCAGCTTCATCACACCAAGTACTTATGCGATTGAGTTCGGTTTGTAGTTCCACAGCAACCTCCTCTCTATCCTTACCCTGACGATACACTAAAACATCATCGGCATATGACAATGTCCTGCCATGTCCAGTGATCTGTTCACTGGTGATTCTCACTGTGTAGGCGTTGAACAGTACCGGAGATAATGGTGATCCCTGTGGTAGGCCAGGATATATTGTTGTTGGTTCCGAAGTCCAACTGCCACATCTAAAAACTACTTTCCGTTGGAAGAGGGCTGCAGCGATCCAACTAAGGAGGAATGGACTTACGTTTAGTTCAAGAAGCTGAAACATTTAAAAAATCCAGTGGTACTCTGTTGTATGCGTCCTCAAGATCAATCGCTGCAGCAACGGTTTCAGTGCCTGAGTGGAAACCTTGGTAGACATCATGGGCAAAGACTGCTGCATTGGTCCAGGTTTCTCTTTTTGGACGGTACCCACCCAGGGTAGGTGGGGAAACACCTTGCCTCTCTAGTTGGCTTGATATTTTCCTGGCAATTACCTTCTCCAGCAGCTTGCCTATTGTATTCTGCATGGTTATAATTCGATATCCCTGAATATTTTTGTGGTCTTTGTCAGGCTTCGGCAAGGGAATCAGATAGCTGTGTAACCATTCCTCCTTGATGCTAGCACTCCCTATACTGTTGTTGTACATGTCTGCTAGTTTCTCTAGCTCATTGTCGGTACACCTATTTATGTCGTCGTATCTTATGCCATCAGGACCTGGAGCACTGTTTTTTTATCGTCGAAGCACAGCCTTGATTTCTTTCACTGTCACTATGTCTTCATCCGAAGTGTTCTGGACCTTTCATCTGTCTGAGGTGACCTCCTTGGCCAGATTTCGGCCTCCCATGTCTGTCTGGCTGCTCTGCTCAAGGTAGCGTTCAAAGAGGGTTTGCCCTTGTCCTCGTCAGTCCTCTGCCAGATGAGGTCAGCACCTTGGAAGTCAGAAATGCTCTTATTCTTGACTACACCACTCATGCTTTTATGTAGTCGCCAGAACAATTGCAGTGACTTGTCTGTCCTTACTCTTTGACACACCTCTGCCCATTTTTCGCTTTTAATCACCTTGACCAGTTTTTTTAAATAGCTTACTTTTGTGTGCACCTCTCTTTCTAAGTGCAAGCAGGGACTAGGATGACCAGCTCTGTTCTTCTTGGCATTTTGCCATCTCCTTACAGCACTACGCTTATCCACCCAAGCTTTCTCCACCTCGAAACTCCACCACGGTGGCTGCTCCCAGCTTTTTTTTCCTGCCCTGAAACGTTCTGCGCTTGTCACGTCTTATTTTACTCACCACATCTTGCCCTGTACTGTCATACTGGAACGTCTTTACCTTTAGCTTTTGCTGCCTGGTTCTGCCTTTCTCCACCAGTATGCTGCAAGGGTGGTGGTCGCTGCCATGGTGTCCTAAGACACCCCATCACAGCGCTGGAACAGGAGTTGCTGTAACAACTACAGAAAAGGATTACTATAATAAATGAGTGGGACAGTAGTTGCTGTAACAACTACAGAAAAGAATTACTATAATAAATGAGTGGGACAGTAGTTGCTGTAACAACTATAGAAAAGGATTACTGTAATAAATGAGTGGGACAGGAGTTGTTGTAACAACTACAGAAAAGAATTACTATAATAAATGAGTGGGACAGTAGTTGCTGTAACAACTACAGAAAAGAATTACTATAATAAATGAGTGGGACAGTAGTTGCTGTAACAACTACAGAAAAGGATTGCTATAATAAATGAGTGGGACAAGAGTTGCTGTAACAACTACAGAAAAGAGTTGCTATAATAAATGAGTGGGACAGTAGTTGCTGTAACAACTACAGAAAAGGATTGCTATAATAAATGAGTGGGACAAGAGTTGCTGTAAAAACTACAGAAAAGGATTGCTATAATAAATGAGTGGGACAGGAGTTGCTGTAACAACTACAGAAAAGGATTGCTATAATAAATGAGTGGGACAGGAGTAAATATAACAACTACAGAAAAGAATTACTATAATAAATGAGTGGGACAAGAGTTACTGTAACAACTACAGAAAAGGATTGCTATAATAAATGAGTGGGACAGTAGTTGCTGTAACAACTACAGAAAAGGATTGCTATAATAAATGAGTGGGAGAGGAGTTGCTGTAACAACTACAGAAAAGGATTGCTATAATAAATGAGTGGGACAAGAGTTGCTGTAACAACTACAGAAAAGGGTTGCTATAATAAATGAGTGGGACAGTAGTTGCTGTAACAACTACAGAAAAGCATTGCTATAATAAATGAGTGGGACAATAGTTGCTGTAAAAACTACAGAAAAGGATTGCTATAATAAATGAGTGGGACAGGAGTGGGTTAATATAATAATTATCTGGGACAGGAGTTGTAGTAATAACTAAAGCAGTGGGTTAGTATAATAATTCTCTGAGACATGAATTGTATATATATCTCACAAAATGTTCCTCACTGCTCCATGTCAAAAGTGGAACAGACAGGAGTCTCGACAAACCAACAGCCCGCACAGGTACATTGTGCAGAATGCCGCCGTCAGAATGCCAACACCGAAGTCCTCCACGAAAAATACAGTTCCTCGTCGATAGAAGCGGAAGTCACTAGACTGATGTCTAAACACCGCCTAGACCTAGCGGCAGTCACTAGACTGGTGGTGACTAAACTGGTGGTCACTAGACTGGTGGTCACTAGACTGATGATCACTAGACTGGTGGTGACTAGATTGGTGGTCACTAGACTGGTGGTCACTAGACTGGTGGTGACTAGACTGGTGGTGACTAGACTGGTGGTGACTAGACTCTGGTGATGGTGTGAGGTTATTATAATAATTATCTGGGACAGGAGTTGTAGTAATAACTAAATCAGTGGATTGATATAATAATTGAATAGGACAGAAGCCGCGAAAAGAGATAACAACACAGAACTGATCCACGACTCTGGTGATGGCGTGAGATTGCGAAACATGACTGCCCACGCTTATCGACATGACGCATGATGATGATGTTGTTGTAGAGAGTCTAGAACTGGGAAGAACCACCGATCTAAACGTGTCTAGGGTTTGAGATTCGAAGAATACGCCACGTAATGTTGAGAACCACTGATCTAAACGTGTCTAGGGTTGGGGATTCGAAGAATATGCAATGTAATGTTGAGAACCACTGATCTAGACGTCTCTAGGGTTGGAGATTCGAAGAATACGGCATGTAATGAGCCGTCGGATGTTAATTTCATGTGCCATTGTTTATTTTGCTAGCCTGTGACCTGGATGTTAGGATGCAAGGGGGAATAATCTGATAGAACATTTTGCGTTTTGTGTTGTGTGTTTTTCTAGAGCAGGGGTCACCAAACTACGGCCCACGGGCCGCATCCGGCCCGCGACGTAATTTCATCCAGCCCGCCAACGGTACTCGAATTTGCTTGATATAACGTATGGAAAACAAGACGTTGTGATACAATTTAAATGTAAATATTATGTTTAGAATAATAGGAGATCTTCACACGTGCGGAGACCTCCTGGCTGCTATGTGTCTTAAGTTTACTATTTTCAATTATAAATTATTGTATCTAGATTTTCTTGTTTATTGTAATGTTTGCTTATTTCGCACCATCCTAAGTCCTTCCCCGGCTCGTTGTAGAGGGCCAACTACGCTCTGACGTTACCATTGTTTCCATGGCTCCACACACACACACATAAACACACACACACAAACACACACACACACACATACACACGCACACACATCATTCCCTCCCCCAGATGCGCCCGCTTGTCAACACAGGTCCGCTGCTCAAGAAATATTTACTTCTTTTTTGCCTGTCATCCATTTTATAGGTATGTCACAAGGATTTCTTTGACAGTGATATGTATGAAACAGAGGTAAAAACAGGAAGCAAGGACCACTTACTTCTGCCAAGTGTGAGCAATAGGTAGCAAAAGAGGGATATACAATGAGTAGGGGAAAGTAACCAGGATGATGGGTAATATTTATAACATATGTAGAGCAGAGAAGAGTACTTACATGTTACGTGTGGCTTTACTGAGGGGAGGAATGTGATTTAGTGCTGCGTACCACCCTTCGCAGAGATATTAATATGTAGTTGTCATGTGACATAAAGCGTAAGATAGCAAAATTTATAACCGGTGTATCATAGGAAGAATGATGGGGAAAAGAGGACACAAATGTACATCTTTTGCCTAGTAACACAGAATAATACATTGAGGTGGCATTAGACAACATGGGATGACATTAGTGTGTAATAATGATATCAGATATATTACACTGGCTATTATATTAGTACTGATGTTCTGCATCCAGCCATGGACATTTTTGTTGTGTACTTTCACTTGATACTATTGTGTGGTTATTTTATGAGCTGTCTTAGTAGCCTCAGAGTTCCTCGGTTGAGTTCCTGTGTAATACATGTCTATCTTCAACTTTCTGTGAATGTTGTGATTCTTTTATGTGCAAATGTTATATTGCCACATTCTACAAATATGGTAATTCCACTGGGTATATGTGTCCATTGCTTTTCACGGTTGAACATGTTTTGCTTGTCAGCTAGTAATGTGTAATATCATGCGGTAATGTGTGTGGTGTCATGTTGTTGATATCCTTTATCATAACATGGGCATTGCAGGAGAGGTGTGCCCTGTGTCATATGGCATCCCTTATGGGGCTAGGTGTTTAAATGTCAGGATGGTGAGTGATGGCTAATTCTTGACATAAGTCTCATCAGGGTGCGACTGAGAGGACATGATGATAGACTGGTGGAGTTCAATTCTGGTTTCATTGGGGGAACATCAATGAATATAGTATTTGGAGTTTTTGAAACCGGTGTTGGTGGGAGAGCAGGGGTCACCTGGAGAGTGGAACCCATCAGGTATGACATGCATGAACAGAGCAATTACTGTTATAAATGAGGCTATGGTAGTTGTTATCAATGACTGGGTGTAGTGATGTAGGTACCGGATTAAGAACTACATGGATGGGCATTGTCTTATGATGGTAACGGTCATGTGATGATGATGGTAACCATGATGAGGATGATGATTATATCCGCCAGGGGCTGGGGTGGCCTGTAATCAAGGTGGATGTATGTAGACTATACTGTGGTTTTGACCACAATCAGGGTTATGGTGTGGGATTGAGGGTGTCTGGTGAATGTGTAGAAAACCTTGGAGGCTGTTGAATAGGTGCTCCCTGTCATTTATATTTTATGTGGAGCACATCCTATAACCTATTCATATCATTGTTGTCCAGTTGAAGCATCATGTGGTTGGTGTGAATTTACACAGTCCATGTCTATGTTTGTGCCACAAAGACATTGTTTACATACACCAGTGTTGTAGTAGTTGTCCTATGAAGTCCATGTGTTGATGAAAATAATGAGTCTTTGATGATTATTAATTAGATGTTGTGTTTGCCTACAATGTCTGATGTATGTTGGCCAGGTCAGTGTTGAGATGTTTGCTCGTGATGTAAGTGAATCTAATGAATGTGTCAGGATGTTGTGTCTTATGCCTATTCGTCACAAGTACAAGAGTGTCTGTCTTACGTAGAGAGACTTGGTGTTGTTGTTGTCTTGTTGGGCCATCATGTTGAGATGTTTGACTTGTCTTTGCCTAATATTTTTGTTGGTTTTTATTTTATCTACAGGAAAAGCCAGAATTCTAGTTTTAGATTTTAGATTTTCCTGGGTCTTTGGTGGACTAGAAGTTTTTGTTAAGTTAGTTTTTGGTGGACTAGAAGTTTTTGTTAAGTTAGTTTTTGGTGGACTAGAAGTTTTTGATAAATTAGTTTTTGGTGGACTAGAAGTTTTTGATAAATTAGTTTTTGGTGGACTAGAAGTTTTTGTTAAGTTAGTTTTTAGTGGACTAGAAGTTTTTGGTAAATTAGTTCTAGTGGATTAGTGTTTGGTAGATTTTGAGTTTTTACTGGATTAGAAGTTTTTGCTACACTTAGGAATTTTATTTGTTGGATTAGTGTTTTTGCTGTTTGACATTTGCTGTATCCTAACTTCCTTGTTGATGCTACATGTCTGTATATTATTGTGAAGTTCAGAAGTTTAATAAACAAATGATGCTTGCGGTACTCTTACTTTGTCGTTTAGTTGATAGACTCTAGTGTTATAGTCATTGGTGTTAGAACAGCCCTCGGAGTAATTCTTTGTCTGGGATTGGAGAATATTGTTCTAATCCCCTGTCGGCCCACCCTGGACCTTCTTAAACTTTAATTCTTTTCTATTCTTGTTAACCGAGGACGGTGAGAGGTTCTTTCTCTTTATTCTTCTTTGGCCCTACGCAGTCAGGGTTGCGCTCTTCTCCTCACATCACCGTAGCAGAAGTAAGTGGTCCTTGCTTCCTGTTTTTACCTCTGTTTCATACATATCACTGTCAAAGAAATCCTTGTGACATACCTATAAAATGGATGACAGGCAAAAAAGAAGTAAATATTTCTTGAGCAGCGGACCTGTGTTGACAAGCGGGCGCATCTGGGGGAGGGAATGATGTGTGTGCGTGTGTATGTGTGTGTGTGTGTGTTTGTGTGTGTGTGTTTATGTGTGTGTGTGTGGAGCCATGGAAACAATGGTAACGTCAGAGCGTAGTTGGCCCTCTACAACGAGCCGGGGAAGGACTTAGGATGGTGCGAAATAAGCAAACATTACAATAAACAAGAAAATCTAGATACAATAATTTATAATTGAAAATAGTAAACTTAAGACACATAGCAGCCAGGAGGTCTCCGCACGTGTGAAGATCTCCTATTATTCTAAACATAATATTTACATTTAAATTGTATCACAACGTCTTGTTTTCCATACGTTATATCAAGCAAATTCGAGTACCGTTGGCGGGCTGGATGAAATTACGTCGCGGGCCGGATGCGGCCCGTGGGCCGTAGTTTGGTGACCCCTGCTCTAGAAAAACACACAACACAAAACGCAAAATGTTCTATCAGATTATTCCCCCTTGCATCCTAACATCCAGGTCACAGGCTAGCAAAATAAACAATGGCACATGAAATTAACATCCGACGGCTCATTACATGCCGTATTCTTCGAATCTCCAACCCTAGAGACGTCTAGATCAGTGGTTCTCAACATTACATTGCATATTCTTCGAATCCCCAACCCTAGACACGTTTAGATCAGTGGTTCTCAACATTACGTGGCGTATTCTTCGAATCTCAAACCCTAGACACGTTTAGATCGGTGGTTCTTCCCAGTTCTAGACTCTCTACAACAACATCATCATCATGCGTCATGTCGATAAGCGTGGGCAGTCATGTTTCGCAATCTCACGCCATCACCAGAGTCGTGGATCAGTTCTGTGTTGTTATCTCTTTTCGCGGCTTCTGTCCTATTCAATTATTATATCAATCCACTGATTTAGTTATTACTACAACTCCTGTCCCAGATAATTATTATAATAACCTCACACCATCACCAGAGTCTAGTCACCACCAGTCTAGTCACCACCAGTCTAGTCACCACCAGTCTAGTGACCACCAGTCTAGTGACCACCAATCTAGTCACCACCAGTCTAGTGATCATCAGTCTAGTGACCACCAGTCTAGTGACCACCAGTTTAGTCACCACCAGTCTAGTGACTGCCGCTAGGTCTAGGCGGTGTTTAGACATCAGTCTAGTGACTTCCGCTTCTATCGACGAGGAACTGTATTTTTCGTGGAGGACTTCGGTGTTGGCATTCTGACGGCGGCATTCTGCACAATGTACCTGTGCGGGCTGTTGGTTTGTCGAGACTCCTGTCTGTTCCACTTTTGACATGGAGCAGTGAGGAACATTTTGTGAGATATATATACAATTCATGTCTCAGAGAATTATTATACTAACCCACTGCTTTAGTTATTACTACAACTCCTGTCCCAGATAATTATTATATTAACCCACTCCTGTCCCACTCATTTATTATAGCAATCCTTTTCTGTAGTTTTTACAGCAACTATTGTCCCACTCATTTATTATAGCAATGCTTTTCTGTAGTTGTTACAGCAACTACTGTCCCACTCATTTATTATAGCAACCCTTTTCTGTAGTTGTTACAGCAACTCTTGTCCCACTCATTTATTATAGCAATCCTTTTCTGTAGTTGTTACAGCAACTCCTCTCCCACTCATTTATTATAGCAATCCTTTTCTGTAGTTGTTACAGCAACTACTGTCCCACTCATTTATTATAGCAATCCTTTTCTGTAGTTGTTACAGTAACTCTTGTCCCACTCATTTATTATAGTAATTCTTTTCTGTAGTTGTTATATTTACTCCTGTCCCACTCATTTATTATAGCAATCCTTTTCTGTAGTTGTTACAGCAACTCCTGTCCCACTCATTTATTATAGCAATCCTTTTCTGTAGTTTTTACAGCAACTCTTGTCCCACTCATTTATTATAGCAATCCTTTTCTGTAGTTGTTACAGCAACTACTGTCCCACTCATTTATTATAGCAACTCTTTTCTGTAGTTGTTACAGCAACTCTTGTCCCACTCATTTATTATAGCAATCCTTTTCTGTAGTTGTTACAGCAACTACTGTCCCACTCATTTATTATAGTAATTCTTTTCTGTAGTTGTTACAGCAACTACTGTCCCACTCATTTATTATAGTAATTCTTTTCTGTAGTTGTTACAACAACTCCTGTCCCACTCATTTATTACAGTAATCCTTTTCTATAGTTGTTACAGCAACTACTGTCCCACTCATTTATTATAGTAATTCTTTTCTGTAGTTGTTACAGCAACTACTGTCCCACTCATTTATTATAGTAATCCTTTTCTGTAGTTGTTACAGCAACTCCTGTTCCAGCGCTGTGATGGGGTGTCTTAGGACACCATGGCAGCGACCACCACCCTTGCAGCATACTGGTGGAGAAAGGCAGAACCAGGCAGCAAAAGCTAAAGGTAAAGACGTTCCAGTATGACAGTACAGGGCAAGATGTGGTGAGTAAAATAAGACGTGACAAGCGCAGAACGTTTCAGGGCAGGAAAAAAAAGCTGGGAGCAGCCACCGTGGTGGAGTTTCGAGGTGGAGAAAGCTTGGGTGGATAAGCGTAGTGCTGTAAGGAGATGGCAAAATGCCAAGAAGAACAGAGCTGGTCATCCTAGTCCCTGCTTGCACTTAGAAAGAGAGGTGCACACAAAAGTAAGCTATTTAAAAAAACTGGTCAAGGTGATTAAAAGCGAAAAATGGGCAGAGGTGTGTCAAAGAGTAAGGACAGACAAGTCACTGCAATTGTTCTGGCGACTACATAAAAGCATGAGTGGTGTAGTCAAGAATAAGAGCATTTCTGACTTCCAAGGTGCTGACCTCATCTGGCAGAGGACTGACGAGGACAAGGGCAAACCCTCTTTGAACGCTACCTTGAGCAGAGCAGCCAGACAGACATGGGAGGCCGAAATCTGGCCAAGGAGGTCACCTCAGACAGATGAAAGGTCCAGAACACTTCGGATGAAGACATAGTGACAGTGAAAGAAATCAAGGCTGTGCTTCGACGATAAAAAAACAGTGCTCCAGGTCCTGATGGCATAAGATACGACGACATAAATAGGTGTACCGACAATGAGCTAGAGAAACTAGCAGACATGTACAACAACAGTATAGGGAGTGCTAGCATCAAGGAGGAATGGTTACACAGCTATCTGATTCCCTTGCCGAAGCCTGACAAAGACCACAAAAATATTCAGGGATATCGAATTATAACCATGCAGAATACAATAGGCAAGCTGCTGGAGAAGGTAATTGCCAGGAAAATATCAAGCCAACTAGAGAGGCAAGGTGTTTCCCCACCTACCCTGGGTGGGTACCGTCCAAAAAGAGAAACCTGGACCAATGCAGCAGTCTTTGCCCATGATGTCTACCAAGGTTTCCACTCAGGCACTGAAACCGTTGCTGCAGCGATTGATCTTGAGGACGCATACAACAGAGTACCACTGGATTTTTTAAATGTTTCAGCTTCTTGAACTAAACGTAAGTCCATTCCTCCTTAGTTGGATCGCTGCAGCCCTCTTCCAACGGAAAGTAGTTTTTAGATGTGGCAGTTGGACTTCGGAACCAACAACAATATATCCTGGCCTACCACAGGGATCACCATTATCTCCGGTACTGTTCAACGCCTACACAGTGAGAATCACCAGTGAACAGATCACTGGACATGGCAGGACATTGTCATATGCCGATGATGTTTTAGTGTATCGTCAGGGTAAGGATAGAGAGGAGGTTGCTGTGGAACTACAAACCGAACTCAATCGCATAAGTACTTGGTGTGATGAAGCTGGGGCAATGGTCAACCCAACAAAGGCAACAGTGACTTGGTTCTCGTTGAATAATCATATTGTCAACAATCCAACACCAACTGTAATGCTGTGTTCAGAGACGGTGGAAAGAACGCAGGCAATGAATTACCTGGGGATACGGTTTGATCGAAGCCTTGCTTATAATGTGCACATAGACCAGGTGATAACAAAGGCCAAGCGGGGTTTGGCAGCGATGCGAGTGATGGCGGCAGCAAACTGTGAGCAGCGCCATCTATGTCTTCTGTACGAGGGGCTGGTCATGTCTGTTTTGGAGTATGCAATGGCAATCCTGACTCTCAGCCATAAGCAGATAGAAAGGATGGAAAGGATACAGAATGAAGCTATGCGCATTATTCTTGGATGTACAAGAGATACAGCATGCAGGGCGATGCGCTACCTTCTTGATTTTCCAACCATTGAAGAGAGAATACAAGGTTGCAGGGCACGCGCCTACCTCAGAATTAACGCAAACACACACCATCCACTGCATAGTGAAATTAGGAAGGTGAAGGGCAGCAGGTTAAAAAGAGGACGGTCGTGGATGGGTCAAGCCGAAGACATTCTTCAACAGGTGTGTTCACTTGAGGAATTAGAACCTGGCGAGGAGTGGGTGCAAGTGCCAACAGACTTCTGCACATCCTTTTCAGTTTGCATCCAACTAGATAGAAAATGCAGACAAGAAAATCCGGCTGCTGTTGAGGCTGAAGTACAAGCGTTGATTTTCGAGCATTCGCTAGACGGTGACGCGGTCATCTACACAGATGGGTCGGTCGTCCGACATGTGAGAAGCTCATGGGCCTTTACAGCTCGGGCCGGAGGGAGAATTGTGAAGGAGGACTCTGGTGCTTTCACTGAAACCACAAGTAGCCTGACCATGGAAGTCATGGCAGTAAGTAAAGCAATAAATTGGCTCGAGACACAGACATTCACTAGGGCTTGTTTCCTTAGCGACTCAATGAACATGATCAAGAGGATAGAGGAGGGGTCGATCCGAAGAGAATGGTTGCTGCCTCTGAAGCGGTCTCGGCTGGCAAAGATTAGTTTCATCTTCGTGCCAGGGCATGCGGGAGTACAAGGAAATGAGCGGACTGACAAGCTCGCAGGTGAGGCTACTGTGGAGGGCGGACGCGCCATGGACCAGGCTGACATTCTGAATGCTCTACGAGAAGTGAGACTTTTGCGAGAACCAAGTGATGACTGTGAATCTACAACAATGGCCAGACTGCGAGAGCAGCAAATTAAAAGAGGGGTGGCCAAACAAGAACACTACGCAGGAAGCCAAAGAAGATTGATAAACCAACACAGAACTGGCGTCGTTAGCCGCTACACGCTGCGGGATTTGCTGAGGAGGGGATCCGAGCACTTATGGACTGAATGGTTCGATGTGCAACGAGGATGATTTGTCGACTAACTAACTAACTAACTCCTGTTCCAGTCAGTCATTATTTAACCCACTGCTTCAGTTGTTACACCTGCTCCGTGGTGAAGAAACTACGGACGTAGTTTGTAACCCCACATACCCGCGTTCGAAACACAGCTGTGGGCGATTTGGCAGCAAACCGCCTTACGTTGGTTTTTTAAAATGAAATGGTATCGGTGCCGGTCGTTCAGAAAGCAATAGGAAACTACTGAACGTAAACTTGTTCAGGAATCACGAACAGTCAAAAATGCTGGGGTTGACTGCTACGTCCTGTAAAGGATATGCAACAACAGTTGTTACGGTACGCTAGCTCCATTCAACTGTTACACTAACGGCTTTTCCCCAGCTAGTACACCAACGTCTCCAATCCTGAGCCCATTGTTACATAATCCCACTTTGTTGTGCAGTGAACAGAAAGACAACTGAACAAGTCGATAGTTGTTATTACCTGGGCAAATCAATACCAGGTGATGGAAGGTGTGAGACAGAAATAGCAAAGAGGGTAGGAGTGGTCATAGTAAAGTTACAAAACAGTCACCCACATCTGGACAGTTTAGTTACGAATTAAAACTAAGAGTGCGGAGGTCAGTATGTCCGAATGGATAAGAGCACTGGTTCTTAAACTTCCGATGCGCTGATGCCGAGGTAGCAGGTTCAACCCATACAGCGGTTAGTTGGATTACAATGTCCTGGACTTGGAGACGCGTAAATTACAAGTACCTCTCAAGTCGTGGTGGGTTCGCCTGATTGCGAGGGACACTGGTAATAGGGACAGCTATTCTACACGCAAACATCGGTCCAGAGATAGTTATGCGTGTTTGAAATATTATTGACTTCAAAGCGAGCGAACGCAAACCAACAACAACAACAACAACAACAACAACAACAACAACAACAACAACAACAACAACAACAATTAAAATAATAACACTAAGAGTGAGCAAGCATTCCACTAACTCTACACTATGGCATGGTATAGGCTCCGAGGTCGACCCAGCCTTAAGTAGGCACCATTTTAAAGGTCTTGGGAAATAAAGGTGGTCGATGTGATATTGAGCACACCCTCCCCCGAGTGCCTAAGGGTCAGTACATACCCGAGACTAGTACAATACTTCCAACTCTGTGGTCTTGGGTTCAATGCGCACCGAGGCTGTTTCGATTTAAAAAAAAAAAAGACGGGGGATCCTCGCCTACCCGCCCTATTATGGGTACCAGAAAATGCCTTGGGAAGTAAAGGTAACCCCGGAGACACCTACCTAACCACCCCCTTGAGTGTCGTTTGGTCTAAAAAAGTGTGGGTCTGACTCCAAATGCCCGTATGTTTGTGATTCTTGGGAAAGTTTACGTTCAGGAGTTTGCCATTGGTTTCTGAAAGACGGGTACTCATACCATTGCAAGGAAACCAACGCAAGGCCGTCTTCTTGCAAATCGCCCGCAGCTGTGTTTCGAACGCGGTATGCGGGATTACGAACTGTGTTCGTGATACCTTCACCACAGAGCCGACTCATAAAAAGATGGGGTCATAAAAAAAAAAAAATAAAACGACACAGACTGAGAACCCTCCAGGATAGAATTTCCGTGGAGCAAACAGACTGGCTTGCCAGATCACCCTCACATAAACATCAGCAAGAGGGATTCCTCCCTTGATCACCACAGCAAGGTCGCCACAATAAACAAACCGCCAGCAGAAAACAGAGACGTATTACACACCGTTTGCTGCGTCGTTTTTCCCTCTGGGTATTCATTGTTAAGTGAAGTCGTTGTGAGGGTGTCTTTCTTTACGTGTCGTGTACTTTGTTACCTAATAGCAGCTGCAGCTTTCTCCTTCTTTCTTCTTCGTTTTTTTTTCTTCCTTCTTTCTTTTCCCTTCTTTCTTCTTCTTCTTTCTTTGATATTGGAGAATTTTATAGAGGATGATGCTGTCATTTACACAGATAGGTCAGTCGTTCGACGCGTGAGAAGTTCATGGTCCTTTACTGCTCAAGATGGAGGGGGAATTGTGAAGGAAGATTCTGGTGCTTTTGCCTTGACTACAAGTAGTATGACTATGGAAGTCATGACAGTAAGTAAAGCAATAAACCATGGCTCGAGACACAGATCTTCACTCGAGCAAGTTTCCTTTGTGACTCAATGAGTATGCTGAGGCAGATAGCGATGGGGTGGGTCCGTAGACAATGGTTGTTGTCTCTGGAGCGGTCACGGCTGGCAAAGATTAATTTATTTTCGTGGCAGGCAGAGCATGCGGGTGTACAAGGAAATGAGTTTGATGACTGACTGACTGACTGACTGACTGACTGACTGACTGACTGACTAAATGTAGTTTCATAGCAGCTACAGCCGATTGGGACTGTAAGGTATTAGGCTTTTACAAATGTGGTTACATAGCAGCTACGGCTGTTTCGGCTGTGTAGTGTTAGGCTTTCACAGTAAGTAAGAAGGCGAGTCAATAAGTAAGTCACACAGTTCTGTGGGATGACAGGTAAATGTAGTTGGTGTTTTCTACAGGTGTCATTAGGTGACAGCAACATCGAACTTTATATTCCCGTTCGTCAGGTGGCGCTAGGTGTCTCTTGCGCATGCGCAGAGCATAAACAAAATGGCGATTGTACTTATGGAGTGTACAACCAAAGAGCAACGTGCTGTTGTCCGTTTTTTTTTTGGTGGGCAAAAGGACTGATTGCAAAGGACATTCATAATGAAATGATTCCTGTTTATACTGACAAATGTTTGTCCCGTAAAGCGATGCTTCATGATGCAATTCGAAGAAAACGTCCAGGACTGCTGACTAGAGGAGTATTGCCTCTTCATGACAATGCCAGATCACATACGGCTCGATTAACTCAGGAGAAAATTAACCAACTAAGGTGGGAAGTTCTGGAACATCCACCTTACAGCCCCGACTTAGCCCCTAGCGATTTCCATCTTTTTGTCCACTGAAAACCCATCTTTGCGGAAGACATTTCGTGAATGGCGCCGAAGTTGAATGTCAAGTGAAAACGTGGTTTAGAAATCAGAGCCGAAGTTTTATGCAGCCGGTATGGGAGGACTGATAAAACGATTTGATAAGTGCATAAATGTTGATGGAAATTATGTTGAGAAATAAAGGGACAATGTATGTATAAAAATAAACTGGTTTCAAGTTGTTATAATATTTTAGTTATTTTTCTACAGCCATTTGTGGCTTTATTGACTTCCCCTCGTACACGGCAATGAGCAGGTTGACAGGCTTGCAGGTAAAAAAGGCGGTGTGGAACAGGTGTGGAAGGCGGACATGCCATGGACCAGGCAGACATGCAGACACTCTGAATGCTCTACGACAGTGGTTCTCAACCGGTGGGGAATTTCCCCCCCTCCCCCAGGGGGGAATTTTAGGGTTTCCAGGGGGTTGGGAGAATTAAGATTATTTCAAGATCGCATTAATACAAGAACTAGTTACTGGATATTGTTTTTCCCTCTAAATTTTACGGTTCTGTAGTTCTCACCCTAATGAAATTCGTTTTATAACGTAAGTAGACCCGCAAATCACGTTTTATGTAGATGTCTAGACTTGTTCTAGTATGTGTTACTAAATTTAGCTTCCATTTTTATGAATACAGTGTAAGGCTATGGGAAGGGGGGGGGGGGAGGAATTTATAGGGAGGAAATTCGAAAGGGGGTGGAATGACGTTCTGAACATATGGTAAAGGGGGGCATGGGCCAAAAAAGGTTGAGAACCACTGCTCTACGAGAAGTAAGTCGTTTACGAGAACCAAGTAATGATTGTGAATCTACAACCATGGTCAGACTGCGAGAACAACAGTTAAAAGAGGTGTGGCCAAACAAGTACACTAATCAGGAAGCCAAAGAATATTAATTAACGAACACCGAACTGGTGTCGTTAGCCGCTACACGCTGCGAGGTTTACTGAGGAGGGGATCCGAGACCTTATGGACTGAATGGTTCGATGTGCAATGAGGACGATCTGTCGACTAACTAACATTTTCCCTTCTTTCTACTTCTTTCTTTTCCTGCATTCTTCCTTCTTCTTTCTTTTTATTCCTTATTTCTTCTTCCTCGTCCTCCTCCTTCTTTTTTCCCCCTCAAGCACCAGCTGCTTTTACTGCTGCTACTGCTACTCTTCTTTAAGAAAAAAAAAAATGAAAGGTCGCACAAAGCACTACCTTCGTAAATCCAGCGACGACCCCCAAGGACATTCCGAGAAAACTTAACTCGTGAACCGAACAACGTTGCCCGGAATCGAACCCACAACATTCGGAGCGCGAGGCAGATAGGGACTCTTACTTTTCCTCCTCCTTCTCCTCCTCCTCCTCCTGTTTCATCCAAGCCTTAAACTGTCAGCAGCAGTGGTGTTGTGGCCAGCTCTCGTGTCGTTTGGATCAGTGGTCATTTGTTCAAATCTCAGTAAAGGCGGGCATTAAAACAAAAGAAAACTGTCCTGGACATGCAGATCAACAATTGATACCAGAAAATGCTCTGGAAGGTACAGGTGGACGTGGCAATCTTGACCGCCTCATCCACTGAGCGTCTCACCCACTGACTTCTACATCTACTGACCACCTCACACACTGACCACCTCACCCACTGACCACCTAATCTACTGACCGCCTCACCCACTGACTTCTACATCTACTGACCACCTCACCCACTGACCGCCTAACCCACTGACCACCTCACCCACTGACCGCCTAACCCACTGACCTCCTCACTCACTGACCTCCACATCAAATGACCACCTCACCCACTGACCACCTCACCCACTGACCGCCTAACCCACTGACCTCCTCACTCACTGACCTCCACATCAACTGACCACCTCACCCACTGACCACCTCACCCACTGACCGTCTCACCTACTGACCTCCACATCTAATGACCACCTCACCCACCGACCACCTCACCCACCAACCACGTCACCCACTGACCACCGCAGCCACAGAACACCTCACCCATCGACCACCCCACCCACCGACCACCTCACCGACCGACCACCTCACCCACTGATCACATCACCCACTGACCACCTCACCCACTTACCGTCTCATCACTGACCGCCTCACCCACTGACCACCTCAACCACTGACCGTCTCATCACTGACCACCTCACCCACTGACCGTCTCACCCACTGACCGTCTCTCCAACTAAACGCCTCAGCCAATGACCACATCAGCAACTTAGCACCTCACCCACTGACCACATCACCAACTGACCGCCTCATCCACTTACCATTTCACTCACTGACCACCACATCTACTGACCGCCTCACCCATTGACCGCCTTGCTCACTGACCGCATCACTCATTGACAGCCTCATCCACTGAACGCCTCACTCACTGACAGCCTCACTCACTGACCGCTACATCTACTGACAACCTCACCCACTGACCACCTCACCCACTGACCGTCTCACTCATTGACCGCCTCACCCACTGACCGTCTCACTCATTGACCGCCTCACCCACTGACCGTCTCACTCACTGACCGCCTCACCCACTGACCGTCTCATTCATTGACCGCCTCACCCACTGACCGTCTCACTCATTGACCGCCTCACCCACTGACCGTCTCACTCATTGACCGCCTCACCCACTGACCGTCTCACTCACTGACCGCCTCACTCATTGACCGCCTCACCCACTGACCGTCTCACTCATTGACCGCCTCACCCACTGACCGTTTCACTCACTGACCGCCTCACCCACTGACCGTCTCACTCATTGACCGCCTCACCCACTGACCGTCTCACTCACTGACCGCCTCACTCATTGACCGCCTCACCCACTGACCGTCTCACTCATTGACCGCCTCACCCACTGACCGTTTCACTCACTGACCGCCTCACCCACTGACCGTCTCACTCACTGACCGCCTCACCCACTGACCGCCTCACTCACTGACCGCCTCACTGATTGACCGCCTCACTGATTGACCGCCCCACCCACTGACCGTCTCACCCACTGACCGCCTCACCCACTGACCGCCTCAACCACTGACCGCCTCACTCACTGACCGCCTCACCCACTGACCGCCTCACTCACTGGCCGCCTCACTCACTGACCGCCTCACCCACTGACCGCCTCACCGACCGTCTCAATCACTGACCGCCTCAACCACTGACCGCCTCACCCACTGACCGTGTCACTCACTGACCGCCTCACTCACTGACCGCCTCACCCACTGACCGCCTCACTCACTGACCGTGTCACTGACCGTCTCAACCACTGACCGCCTCACCCACTGACCGCCTCACCCACTGACTGCCTCACCCACTGACCGTGTCACTGACCGTCTCAACCACTGACCGTCTCAACCACTAACCGCCTCACCCACTGACCGCCTCAACCACTGACCGCCTCACCCACTGACCGTGTCACTCACTGACCGCCTCACGCACTGACCGCCTCACCCACTGACCGCCTCACTGACCGCCTCACCCACTGACCGCCTCACTGACCGTCTCAACCACTGACCGTCTCAACCACTGACCGCCTCACTCACAGACCGCCTCACCCACTCACCGTCTCACTCACTGATCGCCACATCTACAGACCGCCTCACTCACAGACCGCCTCACTCAAAGACCGCCTCACTCACAGACCGCCTCACTCACAGACCGCCTCACTCACAGACCGCCTCACTCACAGACCGCCTCACTCACAGACCGGCTCACTCACAGACCGCCTCACTCACAGACCGCCTCACTCACAGACCGCCTCACCCACTTACCGCCTCACCCACTGACTGCCTCACCCACTTACTGCCTCACCCACTGACTGCCTCACCCACTGACTGCCTCACCCACTGACTGCCTCACTCACTGACCACCTCACCCACTGACCGTCTCATCCACTAAATGCCGATTGGTCAACATACATCCTTCACACATGAAGACGTGAGAAAAATCCCCTTTATTTGTACCGAAAGTTTGGTCGGATTTAAGAATGTTGATTTTGTGGATTATTTCTTCTTCCTTCTTCTTCCTCATTCTTCTTTCTTCTTCCTCCTTCTTATTGATTTGAAATACCTAGGCGCATTTATAACATCAGACGGAAGATGCACAACATAGATTATGAGCAGAATAGGGCGATCAAAAGCTGCATTTCAGAAAATGAAGAGTATCTTATGGAATAAGCTACTATCATTGAATGTAAGAAGAAGAGTGATGAAATGCTGTATAGAACCTGTTTTTCTATTTGGTAGTGAATCTTGGAATGTAGCTGAACAAACTAGGAAGAACTTGGAAGCAACTGAGATGTGGTTCCTGAAACGAATGTTGGACTGCCAGAGTAACTAACAACGACTGCCTGAAACAGGCTAATGAAACCAGAACATTATATACAACAATAAGAATGAGACAAACATCTTTCTTTGGTCATGTGATGAGAAGAGAGGCATTGGAGAACATCGTGACAACTGGAAAGATCGATGGGAAGAGAGGCAGAGGCAGACCAAGAGAAATTATGCTGGATGGATTGAGACAGTGGCATGGAGGAATATCGTCAGCAGAGCTGACCCAGAACACCAAAGACCGAGATCTGCGGAGAGACATGAACACCTACGCCAGCCGCCAGGTCACTTGATGGTGATGGTGATTACGGATATAGTGTTCCGTTCCCACTACAAGCCGGAGTTATAGATAACTTATAATGGCGATGTATACACACACGGTTCTAACACACACGGAGTTATAGTGAACATATAATGGTGATGTATACACACACGGTTCTAACACACACGGAGTTATAGTGAACATATAATGGTGATGTATACACACACGGTTCTAACATTCTATTGCGATCTGATTTCGTCTTGTTGAGGCATTTTATGCACTTCCAACTGGACCAGCAAAAAAAAAAAAAAACACACACACGCACGCACGCACGCACACACAGAGAACAACCCCCCCCCCTCCCCCACACACACACAGAACCGCACACAAAACCACACACAGAGGGATTCTCACCTCTCTGATCTCCTTAATCTTGCTCCCCTGCTTGCCGATCAAGGACCCACACTGGCTAGCGGGAACCACCAGCCTGAGGGTGACTGGGGGTTTCGGGGTCGTTGGTGTGTTCTGGAGATCCTGAAATGAGCAAAAGTGAACACAGCGTTACGTTTTTTTTTTTGCTCTGGCTCACTCGCTTTGAACTCAAGCGTAGTCCAAAAACATGCTACCACTTCTAGTTCATAAATAAATACACACGTAGTGATTAGCGCTCATAGAAGTAAAGAAATATACCAGGTCTAGTGTACTGAACTGATTTTTGCGTGTAGATTAGCTTTCTATATTATCATTGTCCCTCGTCATCTGGCTATCCCAGTCTGACTTCAGAGGTGCTTGTAATATACGTCCCCCAAGTAACGAAGAGAAGTCAACTGACCGGTGTAGGGGGTGAACCCACTACCTCGGCATCAGCGCACCGGATGTTTAAGAACGAACGATCTTATCCATTTAACCATGCTGACCTAGCGTTACCTCTTAAAATAGATCTTTAACAAAAGACTGAGGCCAAGGGCACACTTCAAAGTGAGACAACTCACTCACACATGAACATCTGGTTCTCAACCTTTTTAGCCCATGCCGCCCTTTACCATGTGTTCAGAACGTCATTCCCCCCTTTCGAATTTCCCCCCTATAAATCCCCCTTCCCCCTACCCTTACACAGTATACATAAAAATGGAAGCTAAACTTAATATCACATACTAGAACAAGTCTAGACATCTACATAAAACGTCATTTGCGGGTCTACTTACGTTATAAAACGAATTTCATTAGGGCGAGTACAGAACCGTAAAATTTAGAGGGAAAAACAATATAAAGTAACTGGTTCTTGTATTAATGCGATCTTGAAATAATCTTAATCCCCCCGGAAACCCTAAAATGTCCTCCTGGGATTGGGGGGGGGGGGGGGAGATTCCGGTTGAGTACCACTGATCTAGAGTATGTATAGAGACACTATTGGACAAGGCGGGGTACCCGTTTAGTATGTATAGAGACACCATTGGACAAGGCGGGGTACCCGTTTAGTATGTATAGAGACACCATTGGACAAGGCGGGGTACCCGTTTAGTATGAATTTGTGTTGTGTTGATTGTCCATCAAGAATGATGATGACCATTCATTTCATCCAGTGGGGTTGAAAGTATGGAGCCGTGAGTTCTAAGATGGCTGATGAGGCCTATTTTGGCTCGAAATGTTCTTTGACAATGTAGACAAAGAATGCTTGGCGTTTCTGGAGGAGGATTTTCTGCATTGGTTTTTCTGTTCTGTCTTTTCTTCACAGCTCTTGCATTCCTGGTTGCCTCACAAGTGACTGCACCCTTGCGTAATGATGCACGCCACGAATTTCGGTCTCTGGCTGCAGTCTCCCAGGTGTCATGATGAATTCCAAAAGCATTTAGTGAGATGTTTAGAGTGTCTTTAAAGCGTTTCCTCTGGTCGCCTTGGGTGCGTTTACCACAACGCAACTCGCCGTAAAAAAATCGTTTAGGGAGCCTGTGATCTGGCATTCGAGTCAAGTGACCAGCCCAGCGAATCTGATTCTTCATTAGTACAGTGTGGATACTGGACATGGGCGCTCTTTCTAATACTTCAGTGTCTGGGATTTTGTCTTGCCATTTAATCTTCAGTAACTTCCTAAGGCAGACTGTGCGGAAGTGGTTTAATTTCCTAGCGTGTCGCTGATAAACAGTCCAGGTTTCACAAGCATATAGCAGTGTGGCTAATACAACTGCTTTGTAGACTTTCAGCTTTGTTTGCAGGCTTATTCCATTTCTGTCCCATACATTCTTGTACAGTCTGCCAAAAGTATGAATTTAGACACCATTGGACAAGGCGAGGTGCCCGTTTACTCTCCCGATCATAGCAATGTGAAGTCATTTAGCAGGCTGTGAATGTAACTGCGGAGCTTCCGATAGCTAGTTGTTGATTATGGTCTCCAGTTTCGCGACGGTAGGCAGGGGATCTCCTTATAGAGACAATAGTTACGCACCGACCAGTATGTTCACTGTAAAGAAGGGAAGCAATGGCAAATTACCTTCTTTACAGATGCCCCGCATATCATGTCTGTACGCAGTAGCTTTGGCCAGTCATGATTACCACCGCTACACGGCAAGGACTATAAGAAGATAGCTCTAACATACCCCAAAAGAGATATATATATATAGCACTGCAGATCTTCTGAATATGACGTATAAGGCTACAAATGAGGGTTGGTCTCTTCTACTTCTTCTTCTGCGTTCATCCAGAGTTTTTTTTTTCCGGACGTGATTGCGTTGTGCCTGTTTACAGCAGAGCTGCGTTCTTGCGCCGTTAGGCCGACACATCCGACTTCTGCGGGAGGGTTGGTCTGAGAATGGCAATTTCACAGCCAACATTCAATCTAACATGAACTGGCCTACAACGGATTTGACATGGAGCAAGACCACTTAAAATGTTGAATTTCCATTGCAAGTCCACTTTAAATGTTGTATGTCAATTGAAAGTCCAAATAAAAGGCTGTATGTCTATTGCAGGACGTTGCGATCAACCTCAACCCCAGGTTGATATATTCTATGCAATTTTATGTTCAGTAGTTTGCCATTGATTTTCTGAACGAGAAGTCAATGTTTAAGTCCAACAGACCGGTGTAGGGGTAGAACCCACTGCCCCGTCACCAGAAGAGAGTTAAATCCCACTGGGGGATTTTAAAGGCAAAGGAAGAAAGAAATAAGAAGAATTCATTCTAATGTAGACACATTTTAGCCTATTTTCCCATTAATCTTTCTAGTTGTCATTATGTTTCCCAATGCCTCTCTTTCCACCAAATTACCAAAGAATGCTGTTTGTCTTCTCCTTATAGTTGCATATAACGGTCATGATTCAGTAGCCCCTTCCAGGCGATCGTTGTTAGTTACCCTGGGAGCCCAACGTATTCGCACAAGGCACCAATAAAACTGCAAATTGATTCCAGAAATAAGATCTTGCCAGTGAAGATATTTGGACACGTTATAATGAGAAATAAATTAGAAATCTTAGATAAAACTGGCAAAATTGATGGGAAAAGAGCAAGGGAAAGGCAGAAAGATAAATATCCCAATGGCGTGACCACATGGCTTAATCGGGACACTAACAGTACACAGACCCGATACATTATGGTGTGAGATGGGGAACCATGATCTCCCAGGATTATCGGCACGGCCCATGATGATGCTGATTATCATTTAAGAAAGTGGTGTTTGTGTATTCAAGACTTTGATGCAAGTGGGAAATTCATTTCACTATATCCATTGTCAGATCACAAACAATTGACGGTTGCTAGATTAGTTGTAAAACAGTTGTCGTCCTCGTCTCGTCGTCGTCGTTCTCATCGTCGTCCTCATTGCCGTCATCGTCTCATCGTCGTCCTCATTGCCGTCCTCGTCTCCGCCTCCCTTCACATCCTCGCCGTCACCTTTTTCGCAGCAGCAAACTTCTATTTTCCAAATGTTCAAGAACATGTTCATGTCGATTGTTCAATCTTCCAGTCGGTTCACGCTATATTAAGCAGTACCACAGCTCAGATGCCCGCATGGAGGAAACAATGGAGAGACAGCGCTAGAGGCCGATACGCATACCAGGTGCTGAGCGAACCCAGCTACAAACCACAAGCCAAAACCAACATGAAAGCACCGGCAAACAGACAGCTGTGGAAAATCAGACTAGGTAACTGGAAAGACGCAATTGCAAATCCATTCTGCAGAGCAT
The DNA here is from genome assembly GCA_963921405.1 of Cepaea hortensis. Taxonomy (NCBI): domain Eukaryota; kingdom Metazoa; phylum Mollusca; class Gastropoda; order Stylommatophora; family Helicidae; genus Cepaea; species Cepaea hortensis. Next base: position 30,326,723 of record OY992897.1, read on the forward strand.
GCCTAGATGACAACACCATTGAACATTATCTTTTAACCTGCAGCGAGTACAATAGTGAACGAAGGGATCTGAGAGATTACAGCAGAGTGTGGCGGGGTGAGTGACATGATGGTCGGTTGGCTCTCCCGAAAGGGGTCCTGAACAGGACTGACAGGGAGATCGGGAGATCGGGTCGTTTTGTTGTTGCACCAACCCATACACCGATGACGAAAAACGAGAAAACAAACGTAAAGGAGTTCGGGCCGCTGACCGGGGGGGGGGGGGGGGGGGGGAACGACAACTTGAGGCTTGTACTTGAATTCTCTGCCTTTGCCTACATCGAGTCCTTATGAGAACTAGACATGACCGGGACCAGCCTCGGTAAGGACTAAACAAGAAACAACCAGCACGTAGAAGTGCTAATAGAGAAAAACCAACAAAAGAAAGACTGCGGAACCTAGTAGGCCAGACCAAGGACCGGTCTTTATCAGGACCAGCATAAGACAGAAAGGAAGTTACCAAGCAGAACCAAAAAATAAATAAATAAATAAATAAATAACTCTATCCGACAAACAGTGCGGACCCAACAAAACCAGCACAAATTAGGACTAATAGTCCACACAACCACGGATCTCAACTATTAATAACCACAGCTGAAGAGGCAGGTTTAACGAGACCGAATTTGAAATATTTTTTGTTGAAAATCGAATCTAATCACATGCCCGCATGAGGTTCTCACCACGTTGATGCACCGTGTATGCTTATCTCCCACAAAGAAAGTACAGTTCACAACTCTGGCGTTAGGCAACTCACCTCTTCAAATTTTTTACAGATGAAATCGAAAGCTCTATAGATATTCTCTTCAGACCCCGTCACTGTGACGATCCGCTCGGGACAAGAGCCGTCGGAGATGTTGATTTTTGCTCCACTCTGGGGAAAAATGAGGTTTATATCATATGCTGAGAATACATATAGTTTATATCGCATATGAGGACACATATAGTTTATATAATATAATGAAGACAAGTGAAGTTTATATCATGTAAAGAGGACACATGAAGTTTATATCATATACTGAGGACCCCCGGGAAGGTTAACCCGGTGAACAAATGCCCACAGTAGTTGGATGTGCAAAAACGCAGCTCTGCTGTAAACAGGCACAACGCAATCACGTCTGAAAAAAAAAAAAAAAACTCTTCGGATAAACGCAGAAGAAGAGGAAGAAGATATCAGGTTCTGGGGACAAATGTTATTTTTATCAGATACTAGGGGCACGTGTTGTTTATATCAGATAATGGAGACACACATTTATATGAGATACTGGGGACCAATGGAGTTAATATCGGGTATGAATCCAATATATATCAGACTAGTCAAAAATAATAATGTGAAAGTTCTCACTAACAATAAGATCAAATGATAACCAAGTCTGCAGAAGCGGAGCTGGATATCAACTGTCAGAAACAACATATAGAAGAAATTAGAAAAACTGTCAAACGCTTGAAGGATGGGAAAGCTGCTGGTCCATATGACATTCCAGCCGAAGCGATTAAAGTCAGTTTAAACACGTCAACTTAATTACTGCACAACGTATTAGGAGACCGAAGAAATATTAGTAGACTGGAAAATGCGTGCAAGTCAAAGGAAGTTAAATCGATTACCAATTTAGAACCGAATAAGAAATGATGTTTTCAGACAGACAGTGTGATCAACATTTTATGCCACGTATATTGAACGGCGGAAGATCAAATGGTTCGACCGTCTCGTTAGAATGCAATTCCCTCTGCTAACAGCACTACATCAAAGAAGATCTGATACGAGGAGAAGAAGAAGATGCCCGAAAAGGACATGAATTGACGACATCAAAGACACTGTGAAAACATATGGAATGACACTACCGAGATCCGCCCATCGGACAGTGCAACGTCAACTATTCCTCCCCACGAAGCTTCACGGCAAATAAGGAAGATGATGATGACCAACTTAGAAAATGTGACTCTAACATTAAGTAAATACTGCTGTTTGATCAGTAAATGGAAAACGACTCCAACAATTACTAAAAAATACTGTATACTTGTAAAACTAATGCCTAATCATCATCATCATCATCATCGTCATCATCATCATCATCATCATCATCATCATCCCCATCATCATCATCATCATCATCATCATCATCATCACCCCCATCATCATCATCATCATCGTCGTCGTCGTCGTCGTCGTCATCATCATCAACACCGTAATCACCCCCATCATCATCATCGCACCATCATCACCACCCCCATTATCATCATCATCAGCCTCGTATCATCATCACCACCCCCATCATCATCATGATGATCATGATGATGATGATGATGATGATGATGATGATGATGATGATGATCATCATCATCATCATCATCATCATCATCATCATCATCATCACCACCACCATCATCATCGCATCATTATCACCACCCCCATCATCATCATCATCATGATCATCATGATCATCATCATCATCATCATCATCATCATCATCATCATCATCAAATGCCCTGCCAGCTGGCGTAGGTGTTTATGTCTCTCCACGTATCTCGGTCTTTGATGTTCCGGATCAACTCTGCCGATGATATTCTTCCATGCCACTGTCTCAGCACATCCAGCATCATTTCTCTTGGTCTGCCTCTGCCTCTCTTCCCCTCGATCTTTCCAGTTGTCACGATGTTCTCCAATGCCTCTCTTCTCATCACATGACCCAAGAAAGCTGTTTGTCTCATTCTTATTGTTGTATATAATGTTCTAGTTTAATTAACCTCTTTCAGGCAGACGTTGTTAGTTACTCTGGCAGTCCAAGAAATTCGCAACATTCGTCTCAGGAACCACATCTCTGCTTCCAAGGTCGTTCTAATTTGTTCTTTTAAAGAAAAGAAAAACTAAACGTATTTTTTTAAAAGTTCTCTTTTAACTGAAGCATATTCCATACACGTGCTACCACTCCAAGTGCACTGGCCTGACTTTGTCCCTCGCCATCAGGTGAACCCACTCCGACTTCTGAGGTACTTATAATATACATCCCCAAATCAAGGACAAGAAGTCAACATTTAGTCCAGCTGACCAGTGTAGGGGTTGAACCCGGCTGAATCACTATTTGGGGAGATTTTACAGAGAGATACACAAGTTCCAACAAATCAAGAGAAGTTACAAAGTCGCCGGAGCTGGACAGGGCACACATCGTGAATACCTGTTAACTGTATAAACAGAATAATATTCTGTGTCTGGAACACACAAGACAACAGAAATAGAGTGGGGCGTGAAACATACATAGAATATCACGAGAGCTAAACAGAGTTAAAGTTAGATATAAGATTAACAATAACATGGAAACAGGGCCAGACATACAGAAAGAATAGAATGGAATAGAAATAGACATACAGAGAGACAGAAAGGCAGACATACAGACAGACAGACAGACAGACGGACAGACGGACAGACGGACAGACGGACAGACAGACAGACAGACGGACGGACGGACGGACGGACGGACAGACAGACAGACAGACAGACAGACGGAAGGACGGACAGACGGACAGACGGACAGACAGACGGACAGACGGACAGACAGACGGACAGACGGACAGACAGACAGACAGTCAGTCAGACAGACGGACGGACGGACGGACAGACGGACGGACAGACGGACGGACAGACGGACGGACGGACGGACAGACGGACGGACGGACGGACGGACAGACAGACAGACAGACATAAATAATGACTGACATACAGAAAGACAGAGAGACAGAATGACAGACAGACAGACACATATACAGTCAGACAGACAGACAGATGGACAAAAAGAATGACCGATATACAGACAGACAGACATTCAGAATGACAGATAGACGGTCAGACAGACAGGCGGACAGAAAGAATGACAAATATACAGGTAGTCAGACAGACAGACAGGTAAGTTGTACAATATGTAACATAGAAAGTTCAAAGTTACGCAGGTGTACAGCATCCCCTGGACATAACAGCAACGGGAACTCATATTCCCGACGGACTGTTTCGCACTGATAAAGAACGTACAACAATTACGTGGACATGTGACGTGACTGATTGATTTCCAACGGTTAGTTAGGAGTTGAGTGGAAGCCATGCCGAGAGGAGGCCGGCTCCAGTTTATCTATGACTATTTGAAGGAGTAGGCCACGATTCTACTGACAATAAGCCGTGTGTAGTTTTCTATATTTGAGCAGGCACTACAAAAATATCGGGTCAGCAAGGAAGAATTCTCTAGTGAGGTTAAAGCTTTGAATAACGGAAACTAATGTACCCTGATGGATGCTCTTTTTGGGAAATAGTCGTTAAACTGTATAGTTTTGAAACGTGGAGCGGGAGGTTTAGCGCTAGGGACATTGTGAAGGTCAATAGAAGTTAAACTCAGCAGCAAACTTGTTCAATGCAAAATAACTAAATGTTTGCATATCTTTACAGGACATCGCTATCAACATCAGCATCTTTCAGCTGATTGTTGATTTCTTTGGCAAGATTACGCTCAGTAGTTTGCTATCGCTTTCTGAGCGGCCGGCTCACATACCTCGTAAGTTACCGACGCGATTCGAACCACTGCTGATTCTCACCGTCGTCACGTTACTTACGAGAGTATACGAGATCACGGAGAAAAGTTGCTCTCTAGGCCATGAAGCCGGCCAATGCAAAATAGCGACTAAAAAAATAGTTGTATATCCTTTACAGGACGTGGCAGTCAATCAAGGCATTATTTGGCTGTTTGTGATTTCTTGGTAAGTTTACGTTCAGTAATTTGCCACTGATTTCTGAACGACTGGCATCTACACCATTTATGAAAATCAACGCATGGCGGTCTGCTGCCAGCCCTCCCGTAGCTATGTTTCGAAAGCGGTATGCGGGTTATGAATTGCCTCCGTTACACCTTCACCACGGAGCGAGCAACGACTTAAACGATTACACATAAACTACGCACATTCACAAATTGCTGCATGCACAAAATAGAACGGACACCCCCAATCTTTGATTTATTATTTGATAACCACAAAGACAGAAAGATTTATATACAGAATACAACAAAAAGTAAACATAAAATATTAAACATAAGATATAGCATGAAATGCCTTTAGCTGCCCTTGACCCTGCACGCCAAGGAGTCTTTACGTACCATATTTATCTCAATAACCCACCAGCCCATCTCCAACCGTAGTGCGTTATTATAGGCAATGCAAAAAGTGTTGGCATTGTACCTGGGCAGAACAATGACAGCTAAACGCCAGGGACTCAAGCGATGCATTACCCAGTACTCACTTTATATTTTCTTCCCGCCAAGTGTAACCGTTTTGTAACAAGTTCGGATAACTGCATATCACATTTCGTGTCAGAAACTTGCTTTTGTTGTTAAACAATGCTAAAAACTTCAACAATGACAGGCTGGCATTGACAGAGATAATTAAAGCTTTGTTTTCCGGTAATTTTCACTTCGTTTTAGCTTTTTGATATTTTTTTTGGGGAGGGTGAGCGTGTTCAAAATAGTTGTTTTTGCTCGTTAATTTGGGAAGTAAATTGGAGGAGCGTTTTTGTTCAATCAATCAATAGAGTCTCGTCTCTGCAATGAATGTTGCCTGCACCAATCGTCAGTTCTTTCAGGTTGATAATCTGGCTGGGAATGAACCTCTTGGTGGTAGATTACCTATGGACAAGGGAGAGGTGGTCGTGCGCCTGTGGGACCAGGTGGAGAAGGTGGGGGAACACATTGAGAACCCATATGTGGAAAACATGAGATTGCAGTGGATCGGCAGGGGTTCTCGACGAATGTCACAACTGAGAGGGAAGACCAAGAAAACTTTCAATCAGATAGCCGTGGAAACGATTAGCAGTATGACTCTTCGCTGGCTGTTGAACGAGGGGACGGAGCGCGTATGAAAATGTCCTGAGTGCAGTTATGGCGGTTCTTAGCTCATCTGAACTCAACTCATTCTATCTCCCGTTGGTTATACTCGCCGACGGACTGTTGTTCTTCCGTCTATAGATGTTATTTTCTTTCCATCTTCATCCCCATTGAGGCATAGGTCCTTCTGTGCTCTTGTTCTGATGTCTTCATCTGTTCCACCTTCATTGTCTAACTTGCTAGCTAAATTGATGTATGATTCCATCTCTTGAAGTGAGGTTTTACCAAAGGAGATCAGGCTATCAGTTGCTTGATCTATTCTTATTATCATTGTCGTTTCTCTATAAATTTGTAAACTTAATTGTTGTGACCTCCCATCCAATGTTGCTATATTATCCTAGTGAATTCACTGACCGATGCTGTCTTCCCATCTGTACCATTGTCCACCTCTTGCTTGCCTGCTTTCGACTTCCATCCAGTGCATATCGGCTGAGGTGAGTCAAGAACTGACATGACAACACTCCGAACATTCCTATACGGGCTCCGTCCTCAACTTCAACAGCAAGCGAAGAGTCGAGTGTGTATCAACAGTGATCTATCCCGCGCCGAACTTCTCCCCTATAACAGACAAGAAATGTCTGTCTATCGTAAGACGGACAACCTGTCTGCGTTGCTACGAGAGCATGGGATTCTGACACCAGTGAATCCACATAGTTGTCCAGAATCAGAGACTTGGGACGACCAGATACTAGAGACACAACGTGAGAATGAGGGGCCTCGTCAACCAACACAGAACTCGCATTATGAGCCGCTGGACGTTGCTGGGTATGTAGCGGAGAGGGTCTGAGCACTTATGGACTTGTCCGGAGTGCAAGAATGATCCCCTAACAGATAACCGACCGCCCGCCCGCCCGACCGACCGACCGATCCGCCGACCGAACCACCGAAGGACCGTCCGCCCTCCCGCTGACCGACCGACCGACCAACTAACATTTGTATGTGGAGCAAAGTTTCTTCTTCCTTTCACTGTTTCCATAATATTTCTACCACCTGTCAGCAGAGAACCTAGATATTCATAACTGCCCACTTCCGGCAGTTCTCTCCGTTGGTAAATATATCTCTTGCCATGTTTGTTGTATCGGTTATCATTGTTGTTGTTGTTGTTGAAGCACTGCGACATAAATTGCAATTTATCTCCGTTGATAAATATATGTGGTTTGGCCATGTCGTTAGAATGCAACACCAGCAACTACCATGACTGGCCTTACATCAAAGATAATCTGCGACGAGACCACGAGGACGTTCAAGAAGAAAATAGATTGACGACATCAAAGACATTGTACAACCACACGGAATGACACTATCCAATGCCGCCCACAGGGCGCTGGAACGCAAATTAATCCTCCCACGGCGCTTGACGGCAGAAGTGGAAGATGAAGATGATGATGATGATGATAAATATATCTCTTGCCACGTTTATTGTATCGGTTATCATTGTTGTTGTTGTTGATGCACTGAGGTATAAACTGTGTGCTTCACTCTGTTTCTGCATTGAGGTTGTTACTTTCTCACTTCCCACATGTGTTATTAATAACAACACTGCGTCAACAGCAGAAGGGACTTTCATGAAGAATGAAGTTAGTTGCTTGTCCTTTACAGGACGATGCCGCCACAACCAGCATTTATGGGCTGTTTGTGAGTTGCTGGGAAATTTTAGTTCACTAACTTGCCTTTGTCGGGCTCCGTGGCTAAGGGTTTGTGGACGCGATTCGTGAGTCCGCTTACCTGCGTTCGAAACACAGCTGCGACCGATTTGGCAGCAGACTGCTTTGCGTTGGGTCTTAACGTGTTGGTATGGGAACCGGTCATTCAAAAAGCAATGGCAAACTACTGAACGTAAAACTTGCCAAAACAACAACTGCAGTAAAGTGCTGTTGACAGCGATGTCCTGTAAATAGGATATTAAAAAATTGCCATTGCTCTCTATTTTTTGTCATTACATCTAGCCCATTCAACCTCAGAGTTCGTTAGTTGTGTATCCTTTACAGGACGTTGCAGTCAACGTCAGCATTGTTTGCTGTTGTGATTTCTTGGCTAGTTTACGTTCAGTAGTTTGCCATTGCCTTCCGAACGACCGGCACCCATACCATTTCGTAAAAAAAACCCAGCGCAACGCGGTATGCTGCCAAATCACGCAAAGCTGTGTTTCGAACGCGGGTATGCGGGATTACGAAACGCGTCCGTAACCCCGTTTCATGAAGAACGAAGTTAGTTGCATGTCCTTTACAGGATGTTGCCATCAAGCCAACATTTATGGGCAGTTTGTGAGTCGCTGGGCAATTTTAATTCACTAATTTGCCATTATTCTCTCTCTTTTTGTCGTTCCATCTACCCCGTTGAACCCCAGAAGAGAAGTTATAGTTAGGACCCTGCCATAGGGCTAGGATCCAAAATTGACGTAAACAAAAGTACATATAGAATCCTAGAAGCCGAAAACTTAGAAAAACTAAGCGAGGAGTTGTCAACAGAGAGGAACGTCATTCTGGCGTCACCAAACAACAGACAGAGACTTCTTGGAGTTTGGAATAGCAGGCTGTGCTGAACTTATCAAGACATGCGAACTGGCGAATTAATGGTTTTACATGGACAAAGTGGCTGGAATATGAGTTGAAGTCATGATAACACACTCATACTACATAATGCTGATAATGAATGAACAAACCGCTGAGGAATTTTGATGGAATTCAGAAGCGACGAGAAATTGACATAGAAGAAAGTGAGAGAAGGTCGTCCACGGACATGTCATGTAAATCAGAACTACATCAACGTTCAACGCTAAGAGCTAACAGTGAGATTACTTACATTTCAAGATATAATTATCGACCGCCCTGGAACTCTCTAGGCGCGGTTAATTATGGATGTATGTATTTGTACTAAGTAAATCCGATGAGCTGTGAGAGAAAATAAACAGCGTTTGATGTTCGATCACTAATGTCTGCTACTCGATCTTATTTCTTCTTTGCAATTCAAAAAACCAACGGCGCTGTTACAGTTTTGTTAAAGAACGAGCCGACATTGACATTATTCCTTAAACTTTCAAGAGTTATTTTGACAGCAGCGTCTTGGCAGACCCATCCCAGTTAAGATTAATAATCCTGTGACTGAATCAGTCACATTTCGGATTTTTATTTTAATTTTTTTTGGGGGGTGGGGGGGGGGGGGTAAATTGTTTAGGGCCCAAGGGTAAAAGCCACCCCACGAGGTTCCACATCCCTGTGTGTCGCTGGGATGACCGCCTATGCTGGTGGCTTTGGTAGATCACGTGCAGATGACTACACTTTTTATCTTAGCCAAAAGGCCGAAAATTTGAAAAGGATTGTTTCTGTAAGGCCGACGCCACGCACCATCAGAATCAACGCAAAGAGGTATACTTCAAAATCGCTCGCGGTAACTTTCAAACCCTCGACTCGGCATGTTGGGAAATTATGAAACTGCTTTTCACTAACTCCTAAGCCACAGACGTCGATACTGCAGTGAGTAAAAAACAAAAAACCTTAGAATATTATTTTTAACAAAAATATCTAATCTGTATAATTATCTCCCGTTGCGTTTCAAATTCCCACTTCTCTTCCTTTAAATGTTATTTCGCCTGGAATTATCTCCCGTTACGTTACTCCCTCTTCAATTCTTGTGTTACGAAAGTGCTCAATTCTGCTTCTTTGTGTCTTAACTGTTTTCTGACAACATTCGAAAAGTGTCCTCTTACATTCCTTTCCTTTGAATTCCCTCTCATCATCACCCCACGCAGTCTGATCCATCCACGAAGGCCGCATTCTCCTCCCAGGTGTCCGAGTCTGGTAAAACCTTTAGGCAACAACCTACACGGGTGTCACACCTGCGCATTTCCTCATCTCACTTTGATTTTGTTATCATCTTGCTGATCCAACTTTGATGGTATTTTCTTAACACAATCTGGCATTTTTCGCTCTGTTCTGACGCTTTCGTAACTTGTCGAAACAACGCGGATTAAAGTATAAGGGAAGAAAATGCATACCGAAATGGGTTGGGTATTGCATTAAGGAGCCAAGAAAACACGATAAGTAAGAAAACAATGCAGGACAGACAGCTTCAGATCGGTTGCCATTCTCATAACACAACCCGGCTTCAGTCAATCCCTGGCATTTTCTGTTACTTGGGAACCATGATGACGTAGTGATTAGACTTTCTGTTACTTGGGAACCATGATGACGTAGTGATTAGACTTTCTGTTACTTGGGAACCATGATGACGTAGTGATTAGACTTTCTGTTACTTGGGAACCATGATGACGTAGCGACTAGACTTTCTGTTACTTGGGAACCATGATGACGTAGTGATTAGACTTTCTGTTACTTGGGAACCATGATGACGTAGTGATTAGACTTTCTGTTACTTGGGAACCATGATGACGTAGTGATTAGACTTTCTGTTACTTGGGAACCATGATGGTGTAGTGACTAGACTTTCTGTTACCTGGGAACCATGATGGCGTAGTGACTAGACTTTCTGTTACCTGGGAACCATGATGGCGTAGTGACTAGACTTTCTGTTACTTGGGAACCATGATGGTGTAGCGACTAGACTTTCTGTTACTTGGGAACCATGATGGTGTAGTGACTAGACTTTCTGTTACCTGGGAACCATGATGGCATAGTGACTAGACTTTCTGTTACCTGGGAACCATGATGGCGTAGTGACTAGACTTTCTGTTACTTGGGAACCATGATGGTGTAGCGACTAGACTTTCTGTTACTTGGGAACCATGATGGTGTAGTGACTAGACTTTCTGTTACTTGGGAACCATGATGGTGTAGTGACTAGACTTTCTGTTACTTGGGAACCATGATGACGTAGTGACTAGACTTTCTGTTACCTGGGAACCATGATGGTGTAGTGATTAGACTTTCTGTTACTTGGGAACCATGATGACGTAGTGACTAGACTTTCTGTTACTTGGGAACCATGATGACGTAGTGACTAGACTTTCTGTTACTTGGGAACTATGATGGTGTAGTGACTAGACTTTCTGTTACTTGGGAACCATGATGACGTAGTGACTAGACTTTCTGTTACTTGGGAACCATGATGACGTAGTGACTAGACTTTCTGTTACTTGGGAACCATGACGACGTAGTGACTAGACTTTCAGTTACTTTGGAACCATGATGACGTAGTGACTAGATTTTATGTTACTTGGGAACCATGATGGTGTAGTGACTAGACTTTCTGTTACTTGGGAACCATGATGGTGTAGTGACTAGACTTTCTGTTACCTGGGAACCATAATGACGTAGTGACTAGACTTTCTGTTACTTGGGAACCATGATGACGTAGTGACTAGACTTTCTGTTACCTGGGAACCATGATGGTGTAGTGACAAGACTTTCTGTTACCTGGGAACCATGATGGCGTAGTGACTAGACTTTCTGTTAGTCGGGAACCATGATGGCGTAGTGACTAGACTTTCTGTTAGTCGGGAACCATGATGGTGTAGTGACTAGACTTTCTGTTACTTGGGAACCATGATGGTGTAGTGACTAGACTTTCTGTTACCTGGGAACCATGATGGCGTAGTGACTAGACTTTCTGTTACCTGGGAACCATGATGGCGTAGTGACTAGTCTTTCTGTTAGTCGGGAACCATGATGGCGTAGTGACTAGACTTTCTGTTAGTCGGGAACCATGATGGTGTAGTGACTAGACTTTCTGTTACTTGGGAACCATGATGACGTAGTGATTAGACTTTCTGTTACTTGGGAACCATGATGACGTAGTGATTAGACTTTCTGTTACTTGGGAACCATGATGACGTAGCGACTAGACTTTCTGTTACTTGGGAACCATGATGACGTAGTGATTAGACTTTCTGTTACTTGGGAACCATGATGACGTAGTGATTAGACTTTCTGTTACTTGGGAACCATGATGACGTAGTGATTAGACTTTCTGTTACTTGGGAACCATGATGGTGTAGTGACTAGACTTTCTGTTACCTGGGAACCATGATGGCGTAGTGACTAGACTTTCTGTTACCTGGGAACCATGATGGCGTAGTGACTAGACTTTCTGTTACTTGGGAACCATGATGGTGTAGCGACTAGACTTTCTGTTACTTGGGAACCATGATGGTGTAGTGACTAGACTTTCTGTTACCTGGGAACCATGATGGCATAGTGACTAGACTTTCTGTTACCTGGGAACCATGATGGCGTAGTGACTAGACTTTCTGTTACTTGGGAACCATGATGGTGTAGCGACTAGACTTTCTGTTACTTGGGAACCATGATGGTGTAGTGACTAGACTTTCTGTTACTTGGGAACCATGATGGTGTAGTGACTAGACTTTCTGTTACTTGGGAACCATGATGACGTAGTGACTAGACTTTCTGTTACCTGGGAACCATGATGGTGTAGTGATTAGACTTTCTGTTACTTGGGAACCATGATGACGTAGTGACTAGACTTTCTGTTACTTGGGAACCATGATGACGTAGTGACTAGACTTTCTGTTACTTGGGAACTATGATGGTGTAGTGACTAGACTTTCTGTTACTTGGGAACCATGATGACGTAGTGACTAGACTTTCTGTTACTTGGGAACCATGATGACGTAGTGACTAGACTTTCTGTTACTTGGGAACCATGACGACGTAGTGACTAGACTTTCAGTTACTTTGGAACCATGATGGTGTAGTGACAAGACTTTCTGTTACCTGGGAACCATGATGGCGTAGTGACTAGACTTTCTGTTAGTCGGGAACCATGATGGCGTAGTGACTAGACTTTCTGTTAGTCGGGAACCATGATGGTGTAGTGACTAGACTTTCTGTTACTTGGGAACCATGATGGTGTAGTGACTAGACTTTCTGTTACCTGGGAACCATGATGGCGTAGTGACTAGACTTTCTGTTACCTGGGAACCATGATGGCGTAGTGACTAGACTTTCTGTTAGTCGGGAACCATGATGGCGTAGTGACTAGACTTTCTGTTAGTCGGGAACCATGATGGTGTAGTGACTAGACTTTCTGTTACTTGGGAACCATGATGACGTAGTGACTAGACTTTCTGTTACCTGGGAACCATGATGACGTAGTGACTAGACTTTCTGTTAGTCGGGAACCATGATGGTGTAGTGACTAGACTTTCTGTTACTTGGGAACCATGATGACGTAGTGTCTAGACTTTCTGTTACCTGGGAACCATGATGGTGTAGTGATTAGACTTTCTGTTACTTGGGAACCATGATGACGTAGTGACTAGACTTTCTGTTACCTGGGAACCATGATGGTGTAGTGACTAGACTTTCTGTTACTTGGGAACCATGATGACGTAGTGACTAGACTTTCTGTTACTTGGGAACCATGACGACGTAGTGACTAGACTTTCTGTTACTTGGGAACCATGATGACGTAGTGACTAGACTTTCTGTTACTTGGGAACCATGATGGTGTAGTGACTAGACTTTCTGTTACTTGGGAACCATGATGACGTAGTGACTAGACTTTCTGTTACTTGGGAACAATGACGACGTAGTGACTAGACTTTCAGTTACTTTGGAACCATGATGACGTAGTGACTAGATTTTATGTTACTTGGGAACCATGATGGTGTAGTGACTAGACTTTCTGTTACTTGGGAACCATGATGACGTAGTGACTAGACTTTCAGTTACTTTGGAACCATAATGACGTAGTGACTAGACTTTCTGTTACTTGGGAACCATGATGGTGTAGTGACTAGACTTTCTGTTACTTGGGAACCATGATGACGTAGTGACTAGACTTTCTGTTACTTGGGAACAATGACGACGTAGTGACTAGACTTTCAGTTACTTTGGAACCATGATGACGTAGTGACTCGATTTTATGTTACTTGGGAACCATGATGGTGTAGTGACTAGACTTTCTGTTACTTGGGAACCATGATGACGTAGTGACTAGACTTTCAGTTACTTTGGAACCATAATGACGTAGTGACTAGACTTTCTGTTACTTGGGAACCATGATGACGTAGTGACTAGACTTTCTGTTAGTCGGGAACCATGATGGTGTAGTGGCTAGACTTTCTGTTACCTGGGAACCATGATGACGTAGCGACTAGTTTTTCTGTTACTTGGGAACCATAATGACGTAGTGACTAGACTTTCTGCTACTTGGGAACCATGATGGTGTAGCGACTAGACTTTCTGTTATTTTGGAACCAAGATGGCGTAGTGACTAGACTTTCCCTTGCCGACCTGGTGGCATGGGATCGAACCGAATCGGGACGGAATATAATTGTTTTAACTGACGTGGGCTCCCAGGTCGACGCAGCCTAAAATGCGTACCAAGTAATGTCTTGGGAAATAAATGCGGCGGACGCGATATTTACCACATCATACACCCAGGGTCGCTGATTGGTTTTTAAATATACGGGTCGAACACCATATGCCCCAAACTCCTGAAGGTGTGTAAAGTGGCTCCCTTACTTTAGAGATTTTCTATTGCTTGCCGTGATTGTACAGTGTCAGATACTATGTCCAATCACTCTTTGGTGTTATCTTGCCGTGGTGTACAGTGTTAAATTCTATATCCAGTCACTCTGTGGTGTTATCTTGCCGTGGTGTACAGTGTTAGAATCTATATCCAGTCACTCTTTGGTGTTATCTTGTCGTGGTGTACAGTGTTAGATTCTATATCCAGTCACTCTTTGGTGTTATCTTGCCGTGGTGTACAGTGTTAGATTCTATATCCAGTCCACCCTTTTGGTGTTATCTTGCCGTGATTGTACAGTGTCAGACTATATCCAGTCACTCTTTGGTGTTATCTTGCCGTGGTGTACAGTGTTAGATTCTATATCCAGTCCACCCTTTTGGTGTTATCTTGCCGTGATTGTACAGTGTCAGACTATATCCAGTCACTCTTTGGTGTTATCTTGCCGGGGTTGTACAGTGTCAGATTCTATATCCAGTCAACCCGTTTGGTGTTATCTTGCCGTGGTTGTACAGTGTCAGATTCTATATCCAGTCAACCCGTTAGGTGTTATCTTGCCGTGGTTGTGCAGTGTCAGTTTCTATATCCAGTCAATCCGTTAGGTGTTATCTTGCCGTGGTTGTGCAGTGTCAGTTTCTATATCCAGTCAACCCTTTTGGTGTTATCTTGCCGTGGCTGTACTGTGTCAGATTCTATATCCAGTTCACCCTTTTGGTATTATCTTGCTGTGGTTGTACAGTATCAGATTCTATATCTAGTCACCCTTTGGTGTTATCTTGCCGTGGTTGTACAGTGTCAGATTCTATATCCAGCCCATCCTTTTAGTATTATCTTGCTGTGGTTGTACTGTGTCAGTTTCTATATCCAGTCCACCCTTTTGGTGTTATCTTGCCGTGGTTGTACAGTGTCAGATTCTATATCCAGTCCGCGCTTTTGATATTATCTTGCCGTGGATGTACAGTGTCAGATTCTATATCCAGTCCACCATTTTGGTGTTATCTTACGTGAGTGCATAGGAATCTGAGGATTAAGCTTCTTCTTCTTCAGCGTTCCGAGCCATTGAGGTTCTTTGCTGCAGATGCAATCCGTCTCCATTCGTCTCTCTGGTTGACCTTCTCTTGCCAGTCGTTGATTCCAGGTGCTATTAATTATAATTTCAATTCTGCACTTTTTCGACGAGAAATATTTCATAAGAATGTAATTCCAAAAGTTCTCATCCGTTACTTAAAATCTGTGAACAGTGACACTTTAGATATTCATAAATTGCCGGCTGAGGCTTTTATCCGTCCACTAGATCAAGTCTAGCAATGGCTGCGGCTATTTCTGTGGCGCTTAATCCGCTTTGCGTTGACAATAACAAAAATCACGACTACAGACATGTCATAATTAGCTTCGTCGGCCTCGTTATTGTCATCATCATCATTATAATCATCATCGCCATCATCATCATCGTCATTATCATAATCCTCGTCATCATCATCATCATCATCATCATCATCATCATCATCATCATGCTGCTTGCTTGTGTTCATTGGCTTGAGCTCCAACGCAAAGTCCTGTATGTCGGATGAAGGCATCCTGTTGTCCAACATCAGTGTGATGTCATACAGGACCTGAGGTTTGCGTGAGTATCCGTTGTCCCATGTCTGGCTTATTGGTGTGCAGACTGGTGGTTCCTCGCCATACAGGCAGACACTCTCCGACTTCGGAGGAATCATCATCATCATCATCATCATCATCATCATCATCATCATCATCATCATCATCATCATCATCATCATCATCATCATCATCATCCATCATCATCATCATCATCATCATCATCATCATCATCTGCGTACAGTGAAATGTTTTTTTTTAAAACATCTATCCGAGGTGTTGTGGTGTGATCTGCATGCTCAAAATGGCGTAGCTGGCTAGGTAGAATCTAGAAATGGAACAACAACATCCAGAAATATCTGAATATATGGCGGCTGGTGTGTCGCAGAAGCGACTGGTTTTCATGCCTTCAGAAGTGTGTGGCTGCTGGTTTTACTAATGGCTGCCGTTTCCATCTGTGATGAACTGTGTTCTCGAGGAGGACCTTTGTGTTGGCATTCTGGCGACGGCATTATGTTCAGTGAAATGTTTCTTTACATCTTTTCGAGGTTGTTTTGTTGCATGATCTACATTTCGGAGAAAAAAATGGTGTGGCTGCCTAGAAAACATCTAGAACCAGAACAACAATATCCAGAAATATCGAGACATTTTAGGTGAACATGTGGTTGGGAAAGTGACTGCCAATTCCATGAAGGATGAACTGTATTGTTCGTAGACGACTTGTTGTGGTGAAATTCTGGCGGTGGTGTTTTGCACAGTGTGCCTGAGCGGGCCGTTGTTTGTCGAGACTCCTGTCTTTTCCACTTTTCACATGGAGCAGTGAGGAACATTTTATGGGATATTCACTGGCACAGGAGCGGAGCATAATGGGAACGACCCTTTGCTGTGATGTTGAAACCGCGGCTTACAACCATGTGATTTTACGCTTCTGTGTGCCCAGAACTGTCCATATTTGGCACTGGTAACACAATGTTGGGACAAAACGGTGTATATCAGCTTCTTATTTTGTATGCACGTTGCTACTGGGGTGTTTTAAAACATACTGCTGTAGTCAAAACAATGCTAAATTCGTCTAATTTGGCGAAACCATCCTGTTAGAGTGCCAGCAGCGTTTCCAGGGAGAACTCCGTAAAACCGACACTTGGTAATTTGTTACTGGCTCACCGTACACAAACTATAAACAGAGCCACAGCAAGGTTAATCAGCTCTGCCAAAACACAGGAAACAAAGACGATGTTGGTGTTTCCACATAAGTGTCGATCAGACTCCTTCAGCCTGGTCTCAGCCGATACCTATAGCCACATCGGATGTCAGAAATTGTGCGGCAGTCTTCGTCTCGAAATTCTAGCATGCGAGTTAACCAATGTTTTGACTGTCGAGCGTTGTTCCATTGTTGCATGTTGAATCTTTAGCGTTCAGATGTATTTGACCTCGTCACAACAATGCTATGTTGTATATCGTTTGGGATGTGCCAAAAGCGTTTGGGGTGGCAGAAAACTTTGAAACTGACATTTGCTAATTCATTATTGGCCCAACATACAACAACTTCAATTAGAGTGAGAACGAAGTTAGAAGTTGAAGTTAGTTAGGAGCATCTGATCGTCAGAAGTGTTATACGTCATAACTTTAATCAGAAAACAAAAACAAAACAAGACCCCTTAGAAGGAAACTGCTGTGACTATGCGCAGTTTTAGGACCACCACGTTTTGCAGGCCGAAGTGTACTGAAGGATAGGTGGTTAGTCTTTCCCTCCTGTAGCGAATGATGTCGAGAGCAGATATAGAAACCTCACCCGACGGCGCTCATGCAATTGCCAGGGTAACATACAAAACATTATACAAACGCGCCCGCTAACTTCAATCACAGGGCGAACACAATCAGAAGTAGAAGTAGGAGCACCCGATCGTCAGACATTTTATTGGACCGGCAATATTTTCAAACACTGCACGATCATTAAAAGTACACCCTATATTATGTTGCACGATTTGTTGCCCAATATTTCCTTGCATCTCGTCATGGGCATACAGTACGATTACTTATTAGATGGAGTGAATATGAAGTGACGATATCAGCGAAATATGCCAGGCAATAAATAGTGCAAACTATTGTTTGTAGCTTTTGCGTTTAAATTCAATAAGGGAATACGTTGTTTTTAATGACAAGAAAAACAGTTAAAAATAGTACGAACTGCTTGAGATGTAACGAGTTAAGAAGTAAACACAACATATAACAGAATGGCGGATATTGCCTTGGATATGCGGTGTGTGAAATCCTGTATACCAGGTCACGAGAAGATCTTATGTTTCTCCACAGATCTTGGTCCTCGATTTTCTAGGTGAGCTCTGCTGATGACCTCCTACCGTCTGAGTCCGCCCAACACCATTTCTCTCGGTATGCCTCTGTCTCTCCTCCTAATGATTGTTTCAGGTATCGTGATATTTTTTCAGTGACTTCTTCTTATTATATGACCAAGCAACGCTGTTTATCTGTGCCTTTTAATTGCATATAAGTTCCTTTTTGTCTGCTTCGTGGTCTTTTTCGTCTTCTTCGGGGGATTTTTCGTCTTCTGCTGCTTCTGCTTCTTGCTTTCTCTTTCCTGCTTCTGCTATCCTGCTTCTTCCTCCCTGCTTCTTGCTGATTTCTTCGTGCTTCTTACTTCTTCCTTCCTGCATCTTCCTTCTCCCTTTGTGTTTCTTCCTTCTTACTTTTTCCTTCCTGCTTCTGCCGTCTTGCTTCTTCCTTCTCCTTTCGGGTTACTTCGTTCTTACTTCTTCCTTCCCGCTTCTTCCTTCTTGCTGCTTTCTCCCTGCTTCTTCCTTGCTGCTACTTCCTTCTTGCTCTTCCTTCTCCCTTTGTATTTCTTCCTCCTTACTTTTTCCTTTCTGTTTCCTCTTTCTTGCTTCTTACTTCTTGGTTTTCCTTCTGGCTTCTTCCTTCTTGCTTCTTACTTCTTAGTTTTTGCTTCTGGCTGCTGGCTCCTTCTTCCTTTTCTTCTTCTTCGTACATCTTCAGATGTTAACCTGAATATATTCAATGAAAGTGGCAGTCAACTTGAGCTTGTTGTTTTACTTGTTTTACCTTTCACAGGCAAAATATTCAGCTACTCCGGCAAAGGTATTCGCAAAATTCGTCTCATGTACAACATATGTACCATCATTCGTCTCATGTACCACATATGTACCATCATTCGTTTCATGTACAACATATGTACCATCATTCGTCTCATGTACCACATATGTACCATCATTCGTCTCATGTACAACATATGTACCATCATTCGTCTCATGTACCACATATGTACCATCATTCGTCTCATGTACCACATATGTACCATCATTCGTCTCATGTACAACATATGTACCATCATTCGTCTCATGTACAACATATGTACCATCATTCGTCTCATGTACAACATATGTACCATCATTCGTCTCATGTACAACATATGTACCATCATTCGTCTCATGTACCACATATGTACCATCATTCGTCTCATGTACCACATATGTACCATCATTCGTCTCATGTACCACATATGTACCATCATTCGTCTCATGTACCACATATGTACCATCATTCGTCTCATGTACCACATATGTACCATCATTCGTCTCATGTACCACATATGTACCATCATTCGTCTCATGTACCACATATGTACCATCATTCGTCTCATGTACCACATATGTACCATCATTCGTCTCATGTACCACATATGTACCATCATTCGTCTCATGTACCACATATGTACCATCATTCGTCTCATGTACCACATATGTACCATCATTCGTCTCATGTACAACATATGTACCATCATTCGTCTCATGTACCACATATGTACCATCATTCGTCTCATGTACCACATATGTACCATCATTCGTCTCATGTACCACATATGTACCATCATTCGTCTCATGTACCACATATGTACCATCATTCGTCTCATGAAACACATTAAATACTGTTTGAGAGAGAGAGAGAGAGAGAGAGAGAGAGAGAGAGAGAGAGAGAGAGAGAGAGAGAGAGAGAGAGAGAGAGAGAGAGAGAGAGAGAGAGAGAGAGAGAGAGAGAGAGAGAGAGAGAGAGAGACAGATAGAATATTAGATGGTCCTGCGTGACCAATTCTTAACCCTTTGAAACTAAAATTTGCTCGTTCGCTAGTTCGTTGATCTCCGTTGCTTCAAAGCTCTGTTAATTTGTTCATTCATGTTCCATGATTCACTATCATGGTATTGATCGGTACTTACAGAAGGCGAAGGAAAAAGTTGGAGCTCATTAGAGTAGGGCTTAACATCGTCAGAAGGGCTGGATGTGACGACTTACCTTATGGCACAAGTATCGACCTCACGCAGGTAACACACAGGTAACAAATATGAGAACAGGTATGCTTAACTTATGTTAACCAAAAACCTCATCGATCCATCATTCGTGGTCCCCATGCTGTTGCCATATTGACTTCATCTACTTCATTAAAAAAATTGCCAATTTATACTAATTAATTCAGCTTAAAGTTTTAATTAGTCATGGCCATGGGTTGCCTTAATAGATTAGACGGCTTGTCTTTTATTTGCCTGGAAAGCGTGTATGAAAAGTTCCCAAAGGATGTTTACCGTTTTCCACATTTAAATAAGGATTATGATTTTTTGGAAAAATCTGCCCACGTCGTTCTCAAAGACTCAGAATGAAACAAAGCGGGAAAATGGCTGTTGTTGTAAGAGGCTGCTGTTGACGTAAAGTAGGTTTTATGTTTGCTCACGGAAAGAAGACTAATCTAAAGTACCGGAGAATATTAAAATTGATGGCATGGTTACTGATCGATGATGGGCACTTTTAGTTGGAGAGGTTGGTCAATGAATAAGGGTAGAAATGGCAGGTCATGCGATCCGGTATGCACTAGAATAAGTGGACATTATAGGGTAGGGGAGGGTCTCCGTGGCCAAGTTGTCAGACTGTCTGCTTCGCTTTCAGAAGAGTTATTTTCGGACTCCGTTATTCTGTTCGTGAGTGCAATTTTGCAGAGATCGGTAGGTGTCGTGGTCGGAGCTACGGAGTTAGTGCTCTATGCGAGAATTTCGGTAGGCGATTAGCCGATCTACATAGAGACCCAGAGATAGATGGAATTAAACCCGGTGCAATGAAGGTGATCCAATGAAGTCGACATCTCCGCAGCTGAAAATCTGGTCATTCTCGTTGCACATCGAACAATTAGTCCATAAGTGCGCAGATCCCCTCCTCAGTATCTCCCTCAGCGTGTAGCGATTGACGACACCAGATCTGTGCTGTTCTTCTGTATCTTCCCGCAAAGCGCTCTAATATAGCTTGGCCGCGTTTGACTTGATATTCTTGCAGTCGCGTCACAGTTGTAGAACCACATCCATTCCACCAGTCGTTAACTTCCTGCCTTCATGAGGGCGTTCGGGATGTTTGAAGTAGAATGGCTTCTAAATGAAAATGGCGGCAGTAGTGAGGCAGTAGTGCATACAGATAGTCCCGTGAAGCGTGGAGAGAAATATCGCTTAGAATTCTCAGTGAGTCATGGGGAAGATCGTTGCTGGGGGAAAACGGAGCCTGTAGGTCCACCATATCAAGAATGATGATGGAGGCGGCTGTGATCACTGCAGCTTTGATGTGGACTAAGAGTCACCAAGTCAACCATTGTGCCCGATTCTCACTCTGAATTACGTAAATTTAAGAATAGATAGATGCAGCATGCGTGATTACTAAGCTTAGTTAGTTAGTTAGTTAATCGAGGTTCCAACTTTACGGCAACGGGTCGTCCCCATTATGCTCCATTCCTGTGCCAGTGAATATCACACAAAATGTACCCCACTGACCAATGTGAAAAGTGGAATAGACAGGAGTGGTAACTAAGCTGTGGTAAAGCAGGGTAGTCCATGGATAAGCTGTTCGAGACATGCTGAAGCGCGGGGTGACGAGTCAACGGGTCGGTGGCGTTCAACAGTGCCAGCAGTTGAACACTCATCGTGGACAAGGGAGAAAAACAATAGACTATGAACGACTAATAGTTAAATACACAGTAACGGATGAGACGACACATTCAACGACGCCTGGATTAGGAGTTAAGTGTGCGTCTGGATGCGAGGGGCGCATGAGAGGACGACGTCGTGTGTTTACGATCTGTGTCAGTGGAACAAAGAAAGCCAAGACAAGGCTGATGGAACGAGAAGAGTAAAAATACATATGAGAAGGAGACAAGTATTGTTTGGTCAGGTAGTGAGCAGAGAGGCACCGGAAAATATCGCCGTGACTGGTAAGATCAGAGTATAAGAAGCAGGAACAGACCGAGAGTAATGATGCTGGACGGACTGAGACGATGGCTTGGAGAAATATCTATAGAATCTGGACGGACTGAGACGATGGCTTGGAGAAATATCTATAGAATCTGGACGGACTGAGACGATGGCTTGGAGAAATATCTATAGAATCTGGACGGACTGAGACGATGGCTTGGAGAAATATCTATAGAATCTGGACGGACTGAGACGATGGCCTGGAGAAATATCTATATAATTAATACAGAACAACAGAGACCGAGATCTGGAGAAATGCAATATTAACTACACCACTTGGCAGGACGCATGATGATGATGATGCAGTCTCAGTGGAGCGATTAGCATCTACAATTTACTGCGAAAAATTAACTACCTAACAATATATGTAAAGAGGATGTTGAAGTTCTACATAGAACCTGAACTTTTGTATGGATGTGAAGCTTGCACAAAAAGCAGACATGCTGAAAAACATGTAGTGGCTGTGGAAATGTGCTTTCTGAGGAAAACTCAAAGAATACCATGGACAGACAGAAAAACCAATGATCAAATTCTACAAGAAACAAATGAAAACAGTAAGCTTATTAGAGAAATTAGACGTAGACAGTCAAAATTATTTTGCCAGATTATGAGAAGAAATAAATTGGAGAATTTGGTGACAAAAATCAATATCGAGGAGAAGAGAACAAGGAGAAGACAGAGAAGTAAATATCTGGATGGCTTTGGCCACGTGGCATGGTCGAAACAAGAATACTGAACTGACCCACGACTCTGGTGATCACGTGAGATGGCGAAACATGACTGCTCACGCGTATTCGCATGCCATATGGTGATGATATATATACAATAGTGAAGAGTGTGATGTACAAGTTTTATCCCAAAAAACTCCACAGAGTGCAAAGATGCATTTACATCGGCAGAAAACAAAGGACACATTTTCACCTGGTCAGGTAACTTCGGGCAGAGTATGAAGAGAATAGTGTATTGGATTGACAGAGTTCGGAGGTAGCTTGTTAGACAACAGATCATCCTCATTGCACACGATGAGAAAGGTGAAGAACATACTTTCTGCAGAGTGTATGCTTCGTGCAGAGTTGCGCGCTCCGTGTAGAGTGGATACTTCGTGCAGACTGCTGCACTTCATACAGGGTGGTATGCTCGTGCAGAAAAGTTGTTCGAAATGCTTCTTTCTTGTTCTGTGAGCAGTATGGAAAATCCCATACCGGCTTGCTAGGCCAGTCTCGGGTTTAGGACATGAAAATCTTACCACAACTTCTCAACATTCCATCAAATGCCACAGGAATCCAAGAAATCGAAATCGTCCTTCGTGCAGAATGGTATGCTTTTTGCAGAGTGGTATGCTTTGTGCAGAGTGGCGTGCTTCGTGCAGAGTGGTGTGCTTCGTGCAGAGTAGCAAGCTTCAATTAAATAAAAATATCAACAATATGGAGCGTGTGTTCGATCATTTCCCCCAGAACAATCCGGTGGTAACATTTTCATGTCCTAAACCCGCGACTGGCCTAGCAAGCCGACATGGGATTTTCAATACTGCCCACAGAATAAGAAAGAATAATTTCGAACAACTTCTAAACATTCCATCAAATGCCATAGGAATCCAAGAAATCGACACAGATGCCATCGAAGAATTAGAACCACGTACACTGAAGGAAGAAATTAGAGACGCCATCAGATTAGCCCTGGTTGTGGGGAAAGCTAACCATCACGAGTAGTAGCAACTGCTAGTAGCTGTAGCACGGGACTCTCGAGTTGAAAACTCTTGTTGTTGCATGTCCTGTGCAGGACGTAGCAATCAACCCCAAGTTGATGTTCTATGTAATTTTACATGCAGTAGTTCGCCATTGCTTTCTGAGCGAGAAGTCAAAACTTTTACAAACTTAATGCCCGTGCCCAAGTGAGAGCTCCTAAGAAGAAGAAGAAGAAGAAGAAGAAGAAGAAGAAGAAGAAGAAGAAAGGAGGAGAAGGAGGAAGGAAGGAAGGAAGGATGGAAGGAAGGAAGGAAGGAAGGAATGAAGGAAGGAAGGAAGGAAGAAGAAGAAGAAGAAGAAGAAGAAGAAGAAGAAGCAGAAGCAGAAGAAGAAGCAGAAAAAGAAGAAGAAGAAGAAGAAGAAGAAGCAGAAGAAGAAGCAGAAGAAGAAGAAGAAGAAGAAGAAGAAGAAGAAGAAGAAGAAAGAAGAAGAAGAAGAAGAAGAAGAAGAAGAAGAAGAAGAAGAAGAAGAAGAAGAAGAAGAAGAAGAAGAAGAATGACGAGGATGAGGATCCGAAATGCGTCCACCGAAATAAGCGTGTACAGCGTGGTTATAGACAATCAGCAAGGGTCGGAATCTGGCTTGTAGTTTAGAAGTCACTTTCATTGCACACGGTTACCTCCGCAGTGCTCTAGTCCCCGCCCACAGGTCATACCAGGATAATCTCAGCTCAGTGCACAAACTCAGTAGCATTGACGAGGCTTCCACACATGTGTATATACCAGTATCACAAATATTAAACACAATCCTTTTAATGATTATCCGATTTGTCTGGGCATTGGCCTAATAGCCTGCTGTTTCCCCACCTAGATGTCTTCAAAGCTAGCGAACGAGAAAAAAAAATGTAGTTCGTGAACTCCATGAGCATATGGGCTAATTGTTATCCACACGGAGGGCTTCATGCGTCCCGCGGGCCGCAGGTCGGGAACCACTGCGAAATTGGAATTACCTTCATCGCACTCTTTGCTTGACCTTTTCACTGATCGATTCGATGCACTCGATAAATCACAGATGGTCGTAAATCGAATACAACTAGCCGGTGATTGGAATACTGGGAAATGATTAGGTTCCGGTATTATTTATGCTCGTTGGGTGTGATTGCCTTGTGTGTGGATATGACAGCGGCTAGTTTGCAGTTGTGGGCATGGGGGTGAGTTTTCTGGGTGCGTTGGGCTACTTTACAAGATAGACTAAGATAATGTTCATGGAAATGTGTGGGTGCATCAACAACAGACACCAAGAGGTGTGTAATTATGAGTGAACTTCAAGGGAAAATAAAACGATTTAGCTCATGGTAAGAACTCGTCTGACGGCGTAATCATAAACACTGTGCTGGTAAACAGTAGGCATGGGATGTTAGGGAGAAGGCGGGGGATGGGGGGCGGAGAAGAAGAAGAATAAGAAGAAGAAGGAAGCAGGAGGAGGAGGAGAAGGAGGAGGAGGAAGAGCAGCAGCAGAAGCAGAAGCAGAAGAAGAAGAAGAAGAAGAAGAAGAAGAAGAAGAAGAAGAAGAAGAAGAAGAAGAAGAAAATGATTAGAAGAAGAAGAAGAAGAAGAAGAAGAAGAAGAAGAAGAAGAAGAAGAAGAAGAAGAAGAAGAAGAAGAAGAAGAAGAAGAAGAAGAAGAAGAAGAAGAAGAAGCAGAAGAAGAAGAAAGAAGAAGAAGAAGAAGAAGAAGAAGAAGAAGAAGAAGAAGAAGAAAAGGATTAGAAGAAGAAGAAGAAGAAGAAGAAGAAGAAGAAGAAGAAGAAGAGAAGAAGAAGAAGAAGAAGAAGAAGAAGAAGAAGAAGAAGAAGAAGAAAAGAAGGAGAAGAAGAAACACACCCTCCACTCACCAACACTCACCCAACCACATATACTCCACCACCCACCCACAAAACCCTCACCCACCCATATTTCCCCCACTTGCACACATTCTCACCCGCACAATCTCCCACAGCCAACCCCACACATCCCGACCCCCCCCCCCCCCCCCAAACTATACACACATCCCACACCCATCCCCAACCAACATACACTCACCCACCCACACATCCTCCACCCACCCACCCCCAATCACAAATCCCTTAACCACACACCCCTTAACCACACATCCCCCACCCACACAGACCCCCACCCACTCACACATCTTCCCAACCATACACGAACAAGCACGACATGTGGCTTCTGAACATCAGAAGTTGGTTCCCCCACGTCCTTTCGGCCCATTTATCTTCTTGACACTCTCAGGGAGCGGGCCCGTCAGGTTCATGACTCCCGGCCGTTTTTCTCCCATTGTCCGTAGACACCTTCGAGGCGTTTGTTACTGTACATTTCCCATATCGACATCGTTAAGTGTGTCTGACCAGAAGCCATATTACCAACGAAGGGCGAACAATGGGCACCCGGTGCATCTATCAGGGTTATCACTGCGTCATAACTGACCGCGAGACAGCCAGCTTCTTTCCCCAGCAACCGGACTCAATCTTCACCTCCGCCTTGGTGGCTACCTATGATCCAGCCACCAGACGTCATTGTTGTGTTGCCCTCTTCGGATCCCGTTCACATCTTGCGGAACCTTCTGTACGCTCCCAGCGGAAGCCAACTCTCCCGGTGGGCTAATTATATTAAGACACCCCCTCTCTTCCCCTCTCTTTTTCTTTCTCCCAACCCTAGCCCTCGCTACCGCAGCGTGGCGCGGTCCTTGCAAGACTTTCTTTTCAGTGGTTGCACACCCGCCTCACACGCCAGTGATTCGGAGTTCAATCCCGGGTCCAGTCAGGGATATGCACTACTGACGAGTTCAAACGAGAGCGAAACTCGAGTCTAGTGCTGCCAATCTGAAATGGACAGGGCTTAAGGTTCGTACCGGAATACGATCAGAGTTGCCAGCAGTGGGTTGTGCTCAATCTTTAAACTTTCTATTCCACCACAAGCGGTCGTTGCCGGCGCTTGGCTGCTGAGCTTCGACTTCGGACATTTCCGGTTCGGGTGATCGCTACATTGTGCTGTTTCTAGCCCACTGTAGCGACCCGGCTTGGGTGCCCTGTTCTACCTGGCTTTTCTTGGTTCTTACTTGGGGTTGCCGGTAGCCGTGGCTAAGGGCTTGCGAACGCGGTTTGTGAGCCCGTATACCCGGGTTCGAAACACAGCGGTGCTGGTTTTTTCGAAAAAGGTATAGGGGCCGGTCGTTCAGAAAACAATGGCAAACTACCTAATGTAACATTTGCCCAGGAATCACGAACAGCGAAAATGCTGGGGTTGACTGCTACGTCTTGTGAAGGACATGCAACTAAATTTTATATACCTGGGGTGGCTCCCGGTCGACACTAGACCAGAGATGTTGCTCCCGTCTCATTGTGAGGTTTCAGTGTTTCGGTTTTACTAAGAGATTTCGGTCTTACTGACAGCTTCCCAGCTCATGGTAGCATGCTCAACACATCCGCGGACTCCTGGTATACCCTCTTTTTGAACCACTTAGTCGATATACCTGTTCGCCACTAGACATGTCGTGATTCTGCTGGGCATGATTGAGAAGAATATTTTGCCTGGACATTCAGAAGAGAGATCGGCCTGAACTTGGTAATGTTTGCTGAGTTTTGTTCTTTGGGAATATAGATCCCATTGGACTTATTCCACTCCGGGCCTACACATGGGTGCTTCCACACGAATTTCAGTATCTGGTGGAGTATTTTAAGGACATTAGGACAAAGGTTGTGTACGAGACACCGTTGGGGCCTGGTGCAGACTAACCTCGTGTCTTCTCCACAACAGCCACGACCTCGTTCCACATCGTAGGTTCTTCTGACAATACCAGCCCCTCTACTCTTCGAGTGGAAGGTGGCGCTGGGCATCTGAGCGCATGTGCACCAGATGTTCTTCTGGCCCCATTTTTCCGATACTGAAGCTGCGGACAGTGACTGATCGAACAGGTTTTTCGCGAACTGGAATATATTTACAGTATATTTGGAATAAGTATATGTATACGGTATATTTACAACTTTCCAAGAAGTGACTTAAACTATTAGTAGTTCACTTTGCAATACTTAACTGGCAACTTGCTGTCTTGGCAGACGATAATTTGTTACATTGTGTCTTAAAAATACAAGCCAAATAACCTCTCCATAGCACAACGTCTGGGCTGAATTATAGAGACCACGTGTTGCTGATGCATTAATGCAAAACAAGTGCAAAAGTTTCCCTCCTCATAATCACTGGCACCTGACCATCTTGATATACGATGGTTTGTTACATTGTGCTTCCAAAAAAAAAGCCATAATAACTACAACCTATAGCGGGGTTCAGGGGTGGAGTTATACCTCTCCACAGCACAAAGCCTGAGTTGCATTTGAAAGACCATGTGTTGCGCATGCAGCATGATCCTCTCACGGCCTGCCTAGTTTACTCCCGAGGAAAGGTAAGACCAATACGTCGGGAACAAGACAAGCTGCAGAAGCTGCCGGATCTAACTGTCATCTTGTCGGAGCTTCCATGCCAGACCAGTTGCCAACCAAGGCTTAGGGCCTGGTCTGCCCTTCCACAATATTTAGTCTTTAGGTTGCACTTCCTCGCACCAGGATAAGGTTTGTACCCTTTCAATTCCCCCGCCTCAAGCAATGGTACAATGTTGGGTGTCGGGTTCGGTGAGCGCCGCCCAACATTCGTGGCTAACAGAAAGCAAGTAGTACCGTCTACTGTCATACGGTGCCAAAAGGTATGGCACACCATTTGACCATATTTAAATTTATGCTGGAAAACTAACGCCAAAAGTTGTGACACATCATATGAATTTTTATATTTACGTTAGAAAACTAACGCCACAAGGTAATGGCACACCATGTGAACTTCAACATTTCCGACAGAAAACGTGTGCTCCACGGATTGGCATATCTCACTTATATTATTATGACAGACATCTGAACAGAGATGTGTCGTCGGGATGACGACGATGTGGTAAACTTAAGAAAAACACAAGCCTTAATGAGAATCCAGATCAATATAGCCGCGACACGCGCTGTGGCAAGATCTGGTCTCGGGCACAAGGAAGGCCTGCCGACGTGGGTGGTAATCCGGTTACTAATATTGCTTTCTGTATGACGACAGGCCCGATGGAGGGGAAGCAGGTCTGGGGGGAGGTGTTGGGATCGGCCGAGTGATGTCTGCAGCACGTTGTAGGCTTCTTGCAGGGGGAGGAGGACTGAGTATGTTCTCTGTATGTGTTATATGTGTGTGAGTGTGTTATGTGTGTTACGTATGTATGTTATGTGTGTGTGTTATGTATGTTTTGTGGGTATGACATGCATGTGCTACGTGTGTAAACTATATGTATTATGCGTTATATATATATATAAATGTTTTGCATATCCTTTACAGGACATCGCTGTCAACACCAGCATCTTTCAGCTGTATGTTGATTTCTTGGCAAGATTACGCTCAGTAGTTTGCCATTGATTTCTGAGCGGCCGGCTCACATACCCCGTAAGTTACCGATGTGATTCGAACCACTACTAATTCTCACCGTCATCACGTTACCTACGAGAGTATACAAGATTACGGAGAGAAGTCGCTAATATATATATATATATATATATATATATATATATATATATATATATATATATATATATATATATATATATAAACAGAATGTATGTATGTGGGTAGGTGGGTATGTGGGTGGGTAGGGATGTATTGGATGAGTTCGATAACGGTCCATCCGATTGAGATGAAATTTTCTACATGTCTTCTTTCATTCCCGTGCAGCCAACCGTCATAGTTTGGTACTGTAGAATCAGCTATTTACTTGCTAATATTTAATATCTAAATTACATGACTTAACATAAGAAAAAAATATATAAAGGGACATAACTTTTAGTAGCATTGCTATATCTTAGATTAAGTCCCCTGGCTATAGATAGATAGATAGATAGATAGATAGATAGATAGATAGATAGATAGATAGATAGATAGATAAATAGATAGATAGACAGGCAGACAGACAGACAGCCGGGCCGGGTCGTCAGACAGACAGACAGACAGACAGTCGGGAACGAGAACTTATATGACTACTTATATGAATTAAATGAGATGCTCCCCATCAGGGGCTGGGCGAAGCCGGGCCGGGTCAGACAGACAGACAGATAGACAGACAGACAGACAGACAGAAAGACAGACAGATAGTCGGGAACGGTAACGGGAGCTTATATGACTACTTATATGAATTAAATGAGATGCTCCCCACCAGGAGCTGGGCGAAGCCGGGCCGGGTCAGACAGACAGACAGACAGACAGATAGATATATCCCCGCCAGGGCCTGGGCGAAGCCAGGCCGGGTCAGCTAATATATATATATATATATATATATATATATATATATATATATATATATATATATATATATATATATATATATACATATATACATATATATCATTGACACCTTTCCGTCTTGACAGACGATAGTTTGGTACATTGTGCTTCAAAAAGGCTTAATAACTACGATCCATGGCGGTGGCGAGTGTGGCTGATAAGGCCAATTCTTGCTGCAAATGTTTGCCCACAGTAGGTGCATGTGAAAACATGGTCATTTCCACCATTTTGCACCATCTTACGTCTCTCACGCTCTGTGTGTGCTTTATCTGCAATAATTTTCTCCTTTGTCTTTATTCCATTTCTGATAGTTGCCCTCCATGCAACAAGTTCAGCGGCGACGTGCTCCCAATGTGCAATACCAATGTCTGTATCAATCATGTCCCGCTTACACACATCTTTGTATCGTAGTAGAGGCCGACCCTGAGCTCTCCTACCCGTCTGTAATTCACCAAAAAAGATGTCCTTTGGTATTCTACCATCATCCATCCTCCTAACGTGTCCTATCCATCTAAGTCTACGAAGACTGAGCATGGAATACACCGTCACACAACCTGATCTTTCCAATACTTCAGTATTTGTGATTTTGTCTTGCCACTTAATACCAAGTATTCTTCGCAGACACCGCATATGAAAGGTGTTTAAACGTTTCTCTTGGCGTGAGTAAGTTGTCCAGGTTTCACTGCCATAAAGAAGAGTACTAAGAACACAGGCTTGGTAGGCGAGGACTTTTATTTTGGCAGTAAGCTTCCTGTTCTCCCAGAATCTTTTTGCTAACATGTTCATTGTTGTTGCTGCCTTGCCAATCTTGATGTTGATTTCCTGATCGAGGGATAATTTGCTATTTACCTCTGATCCTAGATATGTAAAATGGTCTACTATCTCCAGTTCGTCGTCGTCAATAAAGATTGATGGTACACCATGTGCACCTTGTGACATAATCTGTGTCTTCTTTTTGTTAATTGTTAAACCAAATTCAGAACAAGCATTGGGAAATGCAGATAGTAGATGTTTTAATTCTTCCTCAGAGTGGGTCGTAATCGCAGCATCATCCGCAAAAAGCAACTCTCTGATTAGTACCCTGCTAATTTTGGTCTTGGCCTTCAATCTCTGAGCATTATAGAGGCCACCGTCTGAGCGTGAGTGAATGTATATACCGTCATCCTGATCACGAAAGGCATATTTCAGTAGAAGTGAAAAGTATATCCCAAAGAGGGTGGGGGTTAGTACACAACCTTGCTTAACTTCACTCTTGATTTCAAACTCTTCTGAAGTTGAGCCATCAAACTTGATTATACCCTTCATGCCTGTGTGGAACAATTCCACAATGGACAGAAGAGTTGGTGGGCAGCCAATCTTCTTTAGTGCTTTGAACAGACCCTCACGACTGACCAAATCGAATGCCTTTGTGAGGTCGATGAAGGCAATAAGCAGTGGCTGATTTTGTTCCCGGCATTTGTCTTGCATCTGTCGCAATGAGAATATATCAATGGTAGACCGGTTCTGTCGAAAGCCGCACTGTGATTCGGGGTAGACTTGATCTCCCAGGACTTGAAGTCTGCGCAGAACAATTCTGGCAAATACTTTCCCAACAATACACAGAAGTGAGATACCCTATAGTTGTTACAGTCGCTCCGATCTCCCTTGTTCTTGTACAGTGTTATGATGTTTGAATCTTTGAAATCCTGTGGGACTTGTCCTTCTCGCCAGCATAGCTCTATTAGCTGGTGGATCTGTAGAGCGAGTGTGTCTTGCCCACTCCTGATTACCTCTATTGGAATCCCACCCTTACCTGGAGCCTTGCCAGATGCAAGCTCATTTATAGCACACTTAACTTCTGTTATAGCGGGAAGTGTGTCCAGGTGGTCAAGAGTTGGCAGGGCCTCTATAGCGTTGAGGGCATCATCCGCTAGCTTGGTCTCCCTTGAGTAAAGCTCTAAATAGTGCTCGACCCATCTATCCATCTGCTGTTTCTTATCAGTGATGATTTCTCCAGTCAAGGTTTTCAGCGGTGCACTTCTTTTGATCATTGGACCACAGGCTTTCTTTATCCCTTCATACATGCTTCTGATGTTTCCCTTATCACTTGCGATTTGAATGGACTCACATAACTTGATCCAATAGTCATTCGCACACTGCCTGGCAGCCTTTTGTACATCCTTCCTCGCTTGCTTCAGCTCACTCTGAGTATTACGCGTTGGTCTTTCCTTGTTTCTTAAGAGAGCTATCTTCTTTTTATCAATCAAGGGCTGCAGTATCTGGCTGTTTGCCGCAAACCAGTCCTGCCTCTTATGATCCACAGTGCCGTAAACCCCTACAGCTGTTTTATAAATAGTTTCCTTAAGTTTACTCCATTTATCATTTACTATACAATTTTCTGATGTATCATTGAAAGCGTCTTCAAGTTGCTGTTGAAATTCAAAGCACTTTCCAGGATCGTGAGTGTTAGTAATATTAATCCTGGGGCTAGACTTGTGTTTAGCTGTGTAGATTCTCTTTGGTCTCAGTCTAACCCTTGCAACAACCAAAGAATGATCTGTATCACAGTCAGCACTGTGGTAACTTCGAGTTAATGATGTATGGTTCAGATGTTGTCTCCGTGTGATAATGAAGTCCAGCTGATGCCAATGGCTGGATCTTGGATGTTTCCATGTGACCTTATGCATCTCTTTTGTTTTAAAAAAGGAGTTTGCAATACATAGGTCATTTCTTGTGCAATGCTCCAGCAGCCTTTGCCCATTATCATTCATGCGACCGATGTTGTATTTTCCAAGGCACACTGGCCATGAACTCGAGTCCTTGCCCACACGAGCATTGAAATCACCGAGCATATAAATGTAGTCAGATTTTGGAACTGCCTTGATCGCAGAGTCTAGCTGCTCATAGAACGTATCCTTCACATCATCAGAGGAAGCGAGTGTCGGTGCATATGCAGTGAGAATGGTGGCAAATCCACAAGAGGTTGCCAAGCGCAGTGATAATAATCTTTCATTACCTCCAGCTGGGATATCAATCATTCCCAGTAGCGAATTCTTCACTGCAAAGCCCATATATATAAGGGCGGGGGGGGGGGGGGGGCGCTGAGTGGTCTCGAGGTATGGTGTCCGCCTCGAGTGCTGGAGTTCCTGGGTTCAAGCCCCGGTGAGGGCCGGGAGTTTTTCACGTGGACTTCTAGTAACAAAATGTCCCCTGGTCTCTGGGTAGTGAGATCGGACGCCCGTGTGTATTGTTGGGCACGTAAAAAATCACCATGGCAGCTGGAATCGAAAAAGAGAAACCTAAGGCGCTGCACGGGCAAAATGTCGAGTTAAAAATCTACCCAAAGTATTTCAGGACCCTCGCCGGTGCTACAGAGTTCGTGCACTGAGCTCAGATTCTCCCGACTCAGGTTTGAGTTAGGAGTAGAACGGAGCACTTATGGGTTATAATATATGTATTTGTGCATGACGCAATATATGTTCAAATGTATTAGACAGATCATAAAGTACGTGACTGTTAGCGATGTAATTAGATCATGGGTCACGGATCACACGTGAAGGACCTGACGTTCAGAAAATGAGTCTATGCCAACAGTGACCAGATTTATTTCGGGAATCAGTAGTGGGGCAAGACGGAGTAGATGGGGAATAATAATAATAATAAGCAGGAGGAGAGGAAGAAATGGAGAAGAACAGGAAGACGGAGAAACAGAAGAATGAAGAAAGCGAAGAAGAAGGGAAAGGGACGAAGAAGAAGAAGAAGAAGAAGAAGAAGAAGAAGAAGAAGAAGAAGAAGAAGAAGAAGAAGAAGAAGAAGAAGAAGAAGAAGAAGAAGAAGAAGAAGAAAGAAGAAGAAGAAGAAGAAGAAGAAGAAGAAGAAGAAGAAGAAGAAGAAGAAGAAGAAGAAGAAGAAGAAGAAGGAGAAGAAGAAAAGAAGATGTCGTCTTTGTGAATCCAACAATTGTGATAAACTCGAAAATTATTGTACAACATCTCCGACCTACTATTTTGGAATAACGAGAGTTCTCAAGTGTCAAATGTAATCAGGGGTAAAAACAAAACAAGTGAAAATGAAATTTGGCAGAAATGAAATCTTTTTGTTTTCAACCTTTGGGGGAAGAGACGACCTTGTTGCCCGTGCCAAGGGCCCCATTAGCTCTGGCTACTGCGCGTTGCGTCTGTTCCATTTCCGCTCTGCTGAATTTCTAATTACTGTTGTTCTGTTGTTTTAAATCAATAAAAAAAAAAAAAAAAAAAAAAAAAAAAAAAACAACAAGTCACTTCTTAAGTTAAAACATGTCTGTGTTTAAGAAAGGATCAGTGACAATACAACTGGGTCTTTTAAAAGGATACACGTCATGGTGAATGCCCAGAGTGAAGAATATGTGGGCAGAGATCCAGAAAGGCAAGCCGGGTGGCAGGGGGAAAGAAACAGAGACCAGGCATACAGACAGGAAGAGAGAGAGAGAGAGAGAGAGAGAGAGAGAGAGAGGAGGGAGAGAGGGAGAGAGGGGGAAAGAGAGGAGATAGAGAAAGAGAGAGGGGGAGAGAGAGACAGAAAGAGTCATATAGAGACATATATAGAAAGACAGACACACACAGAGACTGGCAGACAGAGACACAGAGAAAAAGAGAAAGCGTGAAAGAGAAGATTAAAGGAAGAAAAGAGAGAGAGACAGAGAAAGAGAGAGAGACATATAGAGACAGATAGACAGAAGACAGAGAGAGAGACATACAGAAACAGACACACACACAGAGTGACAGAGAGAGAGAGAGAGAGAGAGAGAGCGAGAGAGAGAGAGAGAACTAGACAGAGAGAGATAGAGAAAAAAGAGAGACAGACAGGAAGAGAATTAGAGGGTAAGAGAGAGGGGGGAGAGAAAATACAGAGATAGAAGAGAGTCATATAGAGACAGATATAGACAGACAGACAGACAGACACATAGAAAGACAGAGAAAGATAGAGAGAGACAGAGAGACAGACACACCAACAGGAACAGAGACTTCAGGATGCATCTGTAAAAAAGATTGACTTCTTCATGACAATTTCCACCCAAGGTAACGAATCCTATCTACCTGCAGGCAGGTTGTATTTTCCTAACAATATCGACAGGACAGTGGCCTTTACGATTTCACACTGCCGTGGGATTTTTAACGCACACACAACTGGCACACATGTGAGTGTATTTTTTGTTTGTTTGTTTGCTTGCCTTAAACCTCGCCTTAAACTCAAGCTTAGTCCAAACACACTCCTTCAAGTAGTGCTGGACTGAATTCTGCGTGTGGATTAGCTTTCCTTATTAATAGTGTCTCTCGCCATCAGGCGAACCCACTCCGACTTCAGAGGTACTTGTAATTTACATCCCCAAGTCGAGAGGTCAACATTTTAGTCCCAACTATCCGGTGTAGGGTTCCCGCCGCGACAGTAACTTACCGGTCGCTCAGAAGGCAATGGCAAACTACTGAGCGTAATCTTTCCAAGACATCAACAATCAGCTGAAAGATGCTGATGTTGTCAGCGATATCCTGTAAAGGATATGCGAAAAAGAAATCCGATATAGGGGGATGAACCCCTTGCCTCGGCATCAGCACACCGGATGTTTAAGAACGAACACTCTTATCCATTGGGCCATGCTGATCTCCGCACACTTGTGTGTGGGCTTAGGTGTGTGTGTGTGTGTATGTGTGCTTATGTGGGTGTGTATGGTTGTGTGTGTGTGTCTGTGGGTGCATGTGTTATTGTGTGTCTGTCTGTGGTGCATGTGTGGTTGTGTATGTGTGTGTGTGTGGTTGTGAGTGTGTGTATGGGTGCGTGTGTGGTTGTGTGTGTGTGTCTGTGGGTGCATGTGTGGTTGTGTGTGAGTCCGTGGGTATTGTAGTAAAATATACAATCGTAAATTGTGGTGTAGGATGGACTGGGCGGTTGGGGGGGGGGGGGCAGTGTCTTGAGCCCGAGGTATTAAGGCCGCCTGGCTATTGCGGTCGCCTCGAATTGTGCACACGTTAAGATTTTCTGTTTGTAACCCGACAAAAACAAAATCCACGCCTTACTCGGGATTCGAACCCTGATCTCCCGTAGGAGAACTGGAAATCTAGCCATTCGGTCAGCCGCTCCTCCCTAATTTTTTTTAAATAATATTGTAAACAATTAAGCACATGTCAGACGACATACACAAAGCAACTATCTTAGTCAGTCAGCCAATTAGTCAAGTCAGTTAGTCAGTTAGTTAGTTAGTTAATTAGTCGCGGTTCCAACTTCACGCAACGGGTCGTCCCCATAATGCTCCGTTCCTATGCCAGTGAAAGCGACTATTACCGTACAAACAAAATACGAATTCACACTAACATTTGTAAAGAACATAATGCAGAATGCATCGCCCGGTTAACACTCAATAAACGTTACAATAAACGACAGAGGGGAGCGTAAAGTCATGATCACCTACGCCAGCTTCAGAACAAGCTCCTGAAGGAGCAGCATTCAATACTACAGATTCAACCTCGGTGTCGAAATAGCCCATCCTAGAAACCAATTACTTATCACCATTATAGGGCACAGATGATCTTCAGTATCGATATTCCATATCGATCAGGCGAGTGAGTCAACGCGGAGACCACGTGTTGCTCTAATCCAGGAACCAGCTGTGATAGGGTCGGCCACTCGCGCACAGGGCGGCCTCGGCGTCTCCTCGGGTGTGCTCGAGACGAGAGTTGTTTCCTGTGTTGCTGGTTTCTGTAGTAGGGGCGGGATGGTGGGAGGGTGAGTGCGTGCACTGTAAGTTTCAACTACGGGCATGTGTGTGGGTGTGTGTGAATGTGGGTGTGTGTGAATGTGGGTGTGTGTTAATGTGGGTGTGTGTGAATGTGGGTGTGTGTCAACGTGGGTGTGTGTGAATGTGGGTGTGTGTGTGAATGTGGATGTGTGAATGTGGGTGTGTGTGAATGTGGGTGTGTGTCAACGTGGGTGTGTGTGAATGTGGGTGTGTGTGTGAATGTGGGTGTGGATGTGTGAATGTGGGTGTGTGTGAATGTGGGTGTGTGTGAATGTGGGTGTGTGTGAATGTGGGTGTGTGTGAATGTGGGTGTGTGTGTGTGAATATGGGTCTGTGCATGTGGGTGTGTATGATTGTGGGTGTGTGTCAATGTGGTGTGTGTGTGAATGTGGGTGTGTGTGAATGTGGGTGTGTGAATGTGGGTGTGTGAGAATGTGGGTGTCTGTGAATGTGGGTGTGCACTTTAAGCCTCAACTACTTGTATATGTGTGGGTGTGTGTTAATGTGGGTGTGTGTGTGTGAATGTGGGTGTGTGTTAATGTGGGTGTGCACTTTAAGCCTCAACTACTTGTATATGTGTGGGTGTGTGTTAATGTGGGTGTGTGTGTGAATGTGGGTGTGCACTGCAAACCTCAACTACTAGCATGTGTGGTGAGTGTGTGTGAATGTGGGTGTGTGTGAATGTGGGTGTGTGTGAAGCGGGTATGCGTTAATGTGGGTATGCACTGTAAACCTCAACTACTTGCACGTGTGTGCGTGTGTCTGAGTGTCTGAGTGTGTGTGTGTACGTGTTGTACCCGTGTGAGTACGAATATTTGAGTCTGCCGCTCTGGGTGTGCGTGTATTTGTACATGTGTCCATGGGTTTGTGTCTGCGTGGATAGGCATACGACACCTCCACATCTATCAGGGGAGAAACATTACTCCAGAAATAAAATAAAATAAAAAATATTAGCTGACTGGTTTACTTCCAAAGTTAGAAAGATAAAAAACAAATCCATCCATCCATCATGTGCCATGCCGGTAAGCGTGGGCGGTCATGTTCTGCCATCTCACCCGATCACCAGAGTCGTGGATCAGCTCCGTGTTTCTGTCTCGACTATGCCACAAGGCCAAGCCATCCAGGTACTTGCTTCTAGGTCTTCCCCTTGGTCTGTTCCCCTCGATCTTACCAGTTGTCACCAAATTCTCCAATCCATTTCTTCTCATAACATGTCCAAAAAATTT
The DNA here is from genome assembly GCA_963921405.1 of Cepaea hortensis. Lineage (NCBI taxonomy): Eukaryota > Metazoa > Mollusca > Gastropoda > Stylommatophora > Helicidae > Cepaea > Cepaea hortensis. Next base: position 30,365,096 of record OY992897.1, read on the forward strand.
TGACTGTCTACGTCTAATTTCTCTAATCAATTTACGATCTTCATTTGTTTCTTGAAGGACTTGTTCATTGGTCTTTCTGGCTGTCCATGGTATTCTTTGCATTTTCCTCAGAAACCACATCTCTACAGCCATCAGATGTTTTTCAGCCTGACTGCTCATTGTCCACGCTTCACATCCATACAAAAGTACAGGCTCAATGTAGCATCTCAACACTCTCTTTCTCGTTTCAATTGACATCTTTTTATTGGTCAATATGTTTTTCATCTTGCTAAAGGCTACTTTTGCCATGGCGATTCTTGTTCTAATCTCTTCAAGGCATCTCCCATCAGATGTTATTACTGTACCGAGATAATTGTACCTGCTCACTTGTTGAAGAATATTCCCATTTACTTGTATATTACATTGTGGTATTTCGTCCTTCCTAGTGACGACCATAATCTGTGTCTTTTTACAATTTAATTCTAACCCTAGTTGTTCACTGTGTGTCACAATCGCATCTACTAAATTTTGCAGGTCCTGTTCATTGTCTGCAATCAAGACTGTATCATCTGCATATCTAATGTTATTGATGCATCGTCCCCCAATGTTGATTCCTTCCATATCTTCAATATTTCTGAAAATACTTTCACTGTACAGGGAAAACAGATCTGGAGACATTACACATCCCTGTCTCACACCCCTTTTAATAGGCTGATATTGGCTTACTTCATTATCAACTCTTATGGCAGCTTGTTGTTTCCAATATATGTTTTTTACAAGTCTAAGATCTTTTCCATCAATTTGTAGATCTTCAAGCATCCTTATCATGTTGACATGTCTCACTTTATCAAAAGCCTTTGTGTAGTCAATAAAGCAAAGGTGTAGATCTTTGTTTACTTCTATAGAACGTTCGATTATGTTTCTCAGTATATACACAGCATTTACTGTACCCTTGCCTTCCACAAACCCACATTGTTCTTCTCCTATTTCAGGTTGTATTTTCCTTCTAACTCTTTGCATGATAATTCTTAGCAAAATCTTCGTGATGTGACTCATTATACTAATTGTTCGATGTTGATCACATTCCAAGGCTCCTGATTTCTTTGGGATTGCAATAAATACAGAATTACATAACTCCTGAGGTATATTTCCAGTATCATATATTGTATTAAGCAGACTGGTAACTTGATCTATTCCATATTCTTCTAAAGCATTAATCATTTCTGTTGTGACGCTGTCTGAACCGGGGGTCTTGCCAGATTTCATATGGTTAAGAGCATTCTGAACCTCCATCTTCAAAATTGCTGGTCCTTCATTATTATTTTGAACATCATACTGTTCGTCTCTGTTATCGTCATAAAGGTTTTTCACATAATCTGACCATACATGTAAGATCTGATCTTTTTCTATTATGACTCTTCCATCTTTTGTCTTTAGGCAGCCTGCTGATGTACGTGTTCTTTGATTAGTAAGCTCCTGAATTCTTTTGTGCATTAGGTTCGCATTGTTACTGTTGTGCTGTTTTTCAATTTCTCTGCAATTTTTCTCAAGCCATGTTTCTTTTGCCTCCTTACATAAGGTTCTCACTTTTCTGTGAATTTCTTCATATTTGGCAGGATTATTTTTGTTCTGTCTTCTTGTTTCCATTAGTTGTAAAATTTCTTCAGTCATCCATGTCTTACGGCCCACTTTCTTTATTTTTGGAATAGTTTTTTCTGCTGCGCAACTGATTGAATTCTTCATCGTTTCCCATTGATCATCTACATCTTGAAACAGGATCTCTAGATCAGATAATATATCAAATTTGTTCTTTACTTCTATGTTAAAATTATCTTGTATTTCTTTGTCAGTTTTCAATTTGCACCAGTCATATTTAGGGTTTCCTGCTGTATACTTGACTTTCTTTAACTTTACCCTCAATGTGCCTGTAATTAATCTGTGATCACTGTAACAGTCTGCATTTGGAACTGTTTTTACGACTGTTAACGCATTTCGAAACCTTTTGCTAATCAGGATGTAATCTATCTGGTTTTTAATCCTGCTGTCTGGACTCCTCCATGTCCATAATCTTCTAGGATGCTGTTTAAACCAGGTGTTTCCTACAACCATTTCTTGTTCTTTTGCCCATTCTACAAGTCTGTATCCTCTTTCATTTCTCTCTCCCAAACCATGGTTGCCTACACTGCATCCATCGCCTTGCTGTCCTATTTTTGCGTTGAAATCACCCATTATGATATTTATTTCTGATTTTTTGCAGTTCTTCAAAGCAGACTCCACGTCATTATAAAATTCCTCTATGCTTTCTTCACTGCTTTCACTTGTTGGGGCATATACTTGAATGACATTTATTTTAAAAGGTCTTCCGTTTAATTTTACTAATAGGACTCTGTCTGACACAGCATGATATCCTTTGACAGAATTTGATGTTTGCTTATCTAATATAATGGCTACACCTCTTTGCTGTTCTTCTCCCCCAGAGTAAATAATCTTACAATCCTCTCCTGTCCTTATCCCTGCTCCTTTCCATCTCGTTTCCGATATTCCTAATATGTTAATCTTCTCTCTCTTCATTTCTTTTTTGATGTTTTCTAACTTTCCATCTGCATTCATTGTTCTAACGTTCCAAGTTTATCGATGATTTCACACAACATGATTTTCTTGGCATGTGTAAAGAAGGTAGTTTGCCATTGCTTTCCTTCCTAGCAGTGACCATACTGGTCAGTGACCGTAGCCATTGTCTCCTCAAAAAAGAGATCCTCTGCCTACCGTCGTGAAGGTGGAGACCATAACCTACAACTATCTGTTGGCTGCTCTCCATCTTCATCCACCACCTGCACCCATGGCTTCACGTAACCCTGATCGGGGGGCTAAACGGGTACTCCACCTTGCCCAAGGGTGTCCCGTAGGCTAGCGGAGGGAAGGAGGCGCCTTACTTCTCCTTTGATAGGGGATACCCCTACCCCGCTACCAGGAAAAAACAAATAGATCAGAAAAAAACAAACATTTAGAGTATATGTGAGCACAGAAGACACAAACTATTGATTTCAAATTTATTGCCTGTCATATTTCGCTACATCTCTTTAGGCGCGTACTTCAGAATACACACAACATAAACTTAAGCCTTCAAGCTGAAATATATAACATACATATTCCCACGGTAATTTTAAACTGACTATCATGTCTTTGTTTGCACAGAGCTTCTTTTTTCTTATCTATGTAAATACTTTATCGGTGTGCACTTTATTAATTTAGCGGGATTCGGCAAACACTCTTCTGCACTGATTATCACTACCAACCTGTTTCAGTCACAGTTCTATATGAATAGCAATGGCTTCCACATTCTTTAACATTGGACCATATTGTCCATATGTAATTAAAAGACACACTGGCACCAGATTGATGAGTTGGTCATATTTAACATTCGACCACTTTGTCCATATGTAATTAAAAGACACATTGGCACCCGATTGATGAGTTGGTCATATTTAACATTCGACTATTTTGTCCATATGTAATTAAAAGACACATTGGCACCCGATTGATGAGTTGGTCATATTTAACATTCGACCACTTTGTCCATATGTAATTAAAAGATACATTGACACTCGATTGATGAGTTGGTCATATTTAACATTCGACTACTTTGTCCATATGTAATTAAAAGACACATTGGCACCCGATTGATGATGTAGTCAACATCTTACCGCCCGCCTTTACTTCCCCAAAACGGTACCCATTAGGTTCAGTCGACCTAAACGCTGTGTTTTATTACCGGGGTCTCGTCTCGAGCACGCTCGAGGAGACGCCGAGGCCAGCCTGTGCGCGAGTGGCCAACCCTGTCACAGCTGGTTCCTGGATTATAGCAACACGTGGTCTCCGCGCTGACTCACTCGCCTGATCGATATGGAATATCGATATTGAAGATCATCTGTGCCCTATAATGGTGATAAGTAATTGGTTTCTAGGATAGGATATTTCGACACCGAGGTTGAATCTGTAGTATTGAATGCTACTTCTTCATGAGTTTGGCCTGAAGCTGGTGTTGGCGATCATGACTTTCTGCTTTTCTCTGTGGTTTTGGTAGTTTAATGAAGTTGGTATTACATATAATTTTACGAGGAAAGGTCAATAAGTAATGCCTCCTATTTTTCTTATCTATGTAAATACTTTATCGGTGTGCACTTTATTAATTTAGCGGGATTCGGCAAACACTCTTCTGCACTGATTATCACAACCAACCTGTTTCAGTCACAGGTTGCGTAACAGTAACGGTTTAAAACATGGCCACCAAAGAAGTTCGGTTAAAAAAACGTAATGTCATAGAATTACTCAATGCTGAAGGCGAGACCCCGATTCGCATCCACGAACGTCTGTATTGGTTGTACAGTTGAAAATCCCACGGACGGTCAAAATGAGTAATGTACACCAAGACAACTTATCACGTATCACAAACATCAGAAATACGCAGTTATCATTTCTTTTGGCCACAATATTTATGTCCTCCTCTTCCTTTCTCTTTCGATGGGAATAAATACCACCTGGTTATGCACTTCAAAGATCAGTGGGTGGTCCTACTTCAGCGTCCATTAGTGCCAGGTGTTCCTCCTCTAGACAGATTCCGTCCAGGGGGGCAGGTTCTGTGTTCCCGTGGGTAGGTTTTCACTTATAACAACTTTACCTGAGCGGTGGCTTTACAGCCTACTCGTTGAATATTCCACTGCCGCAACGTGACCTCCTTTTTTGCCGTTACCCGAGGAGATTAGATATGTGATCTCACTACACAGGAGCTCAGAGGGCGTGCAATCAAATTGAATACCGAATGTTGTTAGCAAAATACCCAGCAATAATCTGTGATCGAACCCGATCCCTTCTAAACCTGAGGCAGGCACAGAGCCCTCTCAGCCACGGGTCCCTCCTAAGTCACATTATAACACAAAAAAAAAAAAAAAAAAAAAACGGAACGTGTTGCGACACCTGGCAACGAGTTGTGGAAGGAGAGATAGAGGAAGACAGCAAGAGACATTTCTGGACAGCCTTGGCATGGAAGGATGTCAGCACGCAAACTGGTATATGCAATTGGAGATCGCAAAATGCGGAGAAGCATGATCGCCCACGCCAAGTCGAAAGGGTCGTTGATGATGATAATGCCGCGCTGTTTAACTGATTCAGTGACCGAGGATGATTTTAATCGTCTTAAACGACTTTCCCTATCTCCATCCATCATGTGCCATGCCGGTAAGCGTGGGCGGTCATGTTCTGCCATCTCACCCGATCACCAGAGTCGTGGATCAGCTCCGTGTTTCTGTCTCGACTATGCCACAAGGCCAAGCCATCCAGGTACTTGCTTCTAGGTCTTCCCCTTGGTCTGTTCCCCTCGATCTTACCAGTTGTCACCAAATTCTCCAATCCATTTCTTCTCATAACATGTCCAAAAAATGTTGACTGTCTACGTCTAATTTCTCTAATCAATTTACGATCTTCATTTGTTTCTTGAAGGACTTGTTCATTGGTCTTTCTGGCTGTCCATGGTATTCTTTGCATTTTCCTCAGAAACCACATCTCTACAGCCATCAGATGTTTTTCAGCCTGACTGCTCATTGTCCACGCTTCACATCCATACAAAAGTACAGGCTCAATGTAGCATCTCAACACTCTCTTTCTCGTTTCAATTGACATCTTTTTATTGGTCAATATGTTTTTCATCTTGCTAAAGGCTACTTTTGCCATGGCGATTCTTGTTCTAATCTCTTCAAGGCATCTCCCATCAGATGTTATTACTGTTCCGAGATAATTGTACCTGCTCACTTGTTGAAGAATATTCCCATTTACTTGTATATTACATTGTGGTATTTCGTCCTTCCTAGTGACGACCATAATCTGTGTCTTTTTACAATTTAATTCTAACCCTAGTTGTTCACTGTGTGTCACAATCGCATCTACTAAATTTTGCAGGTCCTGTTCATTGTCTGCAATCAAGACTGTATCATCTGCATATCTAATGTTATTGATGCATCGTCCCCCAATGTTGATTCCTTCCATATCTTCAATATTTCTGAAAATACTTTCACTGTACAGGGAAAACAGATCTGGAGACATTACACATCCCTGTCTCACACCCCTTTTAATAGGCTGATATTGGCTTACTTCATTATCAACTCTTATGGCAGCTTGTTGTTTCCAATATATGTTTTTTACAAGTCTAAGATCTTTTCCATCAATTTGTAGATCTTCAAGCATCCTTATCACGTTGACATGTCTCACTTTATCAAAAGCCTTTGTGTAGTCAATAAAGCAAAGGTGTAGATCTTTGTTTACTTCTATAGAACGTTCGATTATGTTTCTCAGTATATACACAGCATTTACTGTACCCTTGCCTTCCACAAACCCACATTGTTCTTCTCCTATTTCAGGTTGTATTTCCTCCTAACTCTTTGCATGATAATTCTTAGCAAAATCTTCGTGATGTGACTCATTATACTAATTGTTCGATGTTGATCACATTCCAAGGCTCCTGATTTCTTTGGGATTGCAATAAATATGGAATTACATAACTCCTGAGGTATATTTCCAGTATCATATATTGTATTAAGCAGACTGGTAACTTGATCTATTCCATATTCTTCTAAAGCATTAATCATTTCTGTTGTGACGCTGTCTGAACCGGGGGTCTTGCCAGATTTCATATGGTTAAGAGCATTCTGAACCTCCATCTTCAAAATTGCTGGTCCTTCATTATTATTTTGAACATCATACTGTTCGTCTCTGTTGTCGTCATACAGGTTTTTCACGTAATCTGACCATTCATGTAATATCTGATCTTTTTCTATTATGACTCTTCCATCTTTTGTCTTTAGGCAGCCTGCTGATGTACGTGTTCTTTGATTAGTAAGCTCCTGAATTCTTTTGTGCATTAGGTTCGCATTGTTACTGTTGTGTTGTTTTTCAATTTCTCTGCAATTTTTCTCAAGCCATGTTTCTTTTGCCTCCTTACATAAGGTTCTCACTTTTCTGTGAATTTCTTCATATTTGGCAGGATTATTTTTGTTCTGTCTTCTTGTTTCCATTAGTTGTAAAATTTCTTCAGTCATCCATGTCTTACGGCCCACTTTCTTTACTTTTGGAATAGTTTTTTCTGCTGCGCAACTAATTGAATTCTTCATCGTTTCCCATTGATCATCTACATCTTGAAACAGGATCTCTAGATCAGACAATATATCAAATTTGTTCTTTACTTCTATGTTAAAATTATCTTGTATTTCTTTGTCAGTTTTCAATTTGCACCAGTCATATTTAGGGTTTCCTGCTGTATACTTGACCTTCTTTAACTTTACCCTCAATGTGCCTGTAATTAATCTGTGATCACTGTAACAGTCTGCATTTGGAACTGTTTTTACTACTGTTAACGCATTTCGAAACCTTTTGCTAATCAGGATGTAATCTATCTGGTTTTTAATCCTGCTGTCTGGACTCCTCCATGTCCATAATCTTCTAGGATGCTGTTTAAACCAGGTGTTTCCTACAACCATTTCTTGTTCTTTTGCCCATTCTACAAGTCTGTATCCTCTTTCATTTCTCTCTCCCAAACCATGGTTGCCTACACTGCATCCATCGCCTTGCTGTCCTATTTTTGCGTTGAAATCACCCATTATGATATTTATTTCTGATTTTTTGCAGTTCTTCAAAGCAGACTCCACGTCATTATAAAATTCCTCTATGCTTTCTTCACTGCTTTCACTTGTTGGGGCATATACTTGAATGACATTTATTTTAAAAGGTCTTCCGTTTAATTTTACTAATAGGACTCTGTCTGACACAGCATGATATCCTTTGACAGAATTTGATGTTTGCTTATCTAATATAATGGCTACACCTCTTTGCTGTTCTTCTCCCCCAGAGTAAATAATCTTACAATCCTCTCCTGTCCTTATCCCTGCTCCTTTCCATCTCGTTTTCCCTATCTGCCATGGGCATATATATATCGCTGAAAGGTTGTCATTGCGTTATAATACAGAATGTCTGCTACCATGTTAACAGCTTTTAAGTCATAATTGTATTTGTAACACATCTCCACTTCTCATTTTCTGCCGACCAGATTTGTTTGGTACAAACCTACGTTTTGTTTGGTACAGAATCTGTGAAGTTTCTCACATACATCCCTTTAGATCTTCTACCTTTATTAACTAGAATTTCCTCACAAATGGCTAATTTCTCTATTCCAGCCCTTCAGCTGATCATCATCACAATCAAGTGCCTTGATAGCTGGCGTAGGCGTTCATGTCTCTCCATAGATCTTGGTCTTTGGTGTTCTGGATCAACTCTGCTGATAATATTCTTCCATGCCACCGTTTCACTACGTCCAGCATAATTTATCTTGTTCTGCCTCTGCCTCTCTTTCCCTCGATCTTTCCAGTTGTCACGATATTCTCCAATGCCTCTCTTCTCATCACATGACCAAAGAAAGCTGTTTGTCTAATTCTTATTGTTGTATATAATGTTCTAGTTGCATTAGTCTCTTTCATGCAATCGTTGTTGGTTACTCTGGCAGTTCAAGGAATTCGCAAAATTCGTCTCAGGAGCCACATAACTGTTGCTTCCAAGTTCTTTCTAATTTGTTTATTTACATTCAAAGATTCACTGTCAAACAGCAAAACAGGTTTTATGTAGCACTTCAGCACTTTCTTACATTCAATGATGTGACTTATTGCAAAAGATACTTTTAATTTTCTGAAATGCAGCTTTTCCTTGCCATATTCTCTTCTTAATCTCGTTGTGCATCTTCCATCTGATGTCATAAATACCCCTAAGGATTTAAAATGATCCACTTGGTAAGAATTTTCCCTTTTATTTCCATTACACATTTTGGTGTCACCCTTTTCTTAGATATAACCATTGTTGTTATTCTCTTGATATTCAAGGACAGTCCTTTCTTTGCACTCTCTGTTACTACAATGTCCAACAATCGTTGTAGATCCTTTGCATTATCCGCCACCAATATTGTTTTCACCTGAACAGCGTGTATTTTTTATGTTATAACATCCGATTAGTATTCCTGGCTTCTCTTTGATCTCTTTCATTATTACTTCGCTATAGAGGAAGAAGAGATCCGGTGAGAAAACATATCTCTGTCGTAATCCCACCTTTATTTGTTCAGCTTCAGCTGATATGTCTTGTAAATATCATTTGTCTGTCCCTTGTGGCTTTGAGCATCCAGACCACCAGAAAGATGATGCAGTTTGTCAGATCGACCTAAGTGAACAAGTGTTAATCCTATTTTGTTCTTCTTTTACGTTGCAGTTTCGAGGTGAAGCATAATAGCGATAGAGTGCTCGATCAGTATCCTGCCAAGTAGATGAATATAGCCTAGAGGAGTTTTCTGAGTTTTTTTTCCTGAAGATAATTGGAGCGAAAGCGAAGACGAAACGGCATCAAAGGCGGAGTGGGAAAAATATCAAGCCAGGCTCTACGATGGGGTTAAGTCAAAAAGGAATAGACACAACACCATATACAAAGTTCTTCTAAGGACTGCAACCAGCCAAGCCAGACGAGCCAGCAGCCTTTACTAACAAAAGAAACCACAAGAGGAGACGGTTACAAAGGATAGCCGCCGAAGAAATCACAAGAGGAGACGGTTACAAAGGATAGCCGCCGACCAATCCCCAAGCTGACGTCACAGACACAAACCAACATAACCAGTCCGAGATAGGACTCACTCGTAAGAGCGCACACGACAAGAAACAGGGTTAGTTAGTTAGTTTGTTAGTTAGTCGACAGATCATCCTCATTGCACATCGAACCATTCAGTCCATAAGTGCTCGGATCCCCTCCTCAGCAAATCCCGCAACGTGTAGCGGCTAACGACGCCAGTTCTGTGTTGGTTTATAAATCTTCTTTGGCTTCCTGCGTAGTGTTCTTGTTTGGCCACCCCTCTTTTAATTTGCTGCTCTCGCAGTCTGGCCATTGTTGTAGATTTACAGTCATCACTTGGTTCTCGCAAAAGTCTTACTTCTCGTAGAGCATTCAGAATGTCGGCCTGGTCCATGGCGCGTCCGCCCTCCACAGTAGCCTCACCTGCGAGCTTGTCAGCCCGCTTATTTCCTTGTACTCCCGCATGCCGTGGCACGAAGATGAACCTAATCTTTGCCAGTCGAGACCGCTCCAAAGGCAGCAACCATTCTCTTCGGATCGACCCTTCCTCTATCCTCTTGATCATGTTCATTGAGTCGCTAAGGAAACAAGCCCTAGTGAATGTCTGTGTCTCGAGCCATGTTATTGCTTTACTTACTGCCATGTCTTCCATGGTCAGGCTACTTGTGGTTTCAGTGAAAGCACCAGAGTCCTCCTTCACAATTCTCCCTCCGGCCCGAGCTGTAAAGGCCCATGAGCTTCTCACATGTCGGACGACCGACCCATCTGTGAAGATGACCGCGTCACCGTCTAGCGAATTCTCGAAAATCAACGCTTGTACTTCAGCCTCAACAGCAGCCGGATTTTCATGTCTGCATTTTCTATCTAGTTGGTTGCAAACTGAAAAGGATGTGCAGAAGTCTGTTGGCACTTGCACCCACTCCTCGCCAGGTTCTAAGTCCTCAAGTGAACACACCTGTTGAAGAATGTCTTCGGCTTGACCCATCCACGACCGTCCTCTTTTTAACCTGCTGCCCTTCACCTTCCTAATTTCACTATGCAGTGGATGTTGTGTGTTTGCGTTAATTCTGAGGTAGGCGCGTGCCCTGCAACCTTGTATTCTCTCTTCAATGGTTGGAAAATCAAGAAGGTAGCGCATCGCCCTGCATGCTGTATCTCTTGTACATCCAAGAATAATGCGCATAGGGTTAACACCCACATAAACCACGGATCTCAACAATAACCAAAGATGAGGAGGCAGTTAGACGAGACCGAATTTGGAATTTTTGTTTTGAAAATTGGAATTGGTTTATGGGCTTCATATATCGAGACTTTGTTATTCCCTCGGTCCAATCCCACGTCGAATAAAAGGTTGAAATACCACTTGTTTAATAAACTAAAGATAGGATATACTGATGAATATAACTGTGGAATTGGTACAGCAGCTAGACATTTTCTGCAGGATTGCTCAGCATACGCAGAACAGAAATAATCATGTTGGCCCACACCTGCTCCACTTAAGGAAACTCAACACACGCAAGTTTACTGTTGCTTCCTTTAAATATATTTAGGTGGAAATCTGAAGGTGACCGAAGAAGAAGACGCGCTGAAGCGCGATCTACGAGTACCACCTGAAGATGTCAAGTCCTCAGTATTTGTTTTCTTATCTGCCCGCGATATTCTCGACATTATGATCCAAAACCTCATGGCCATTGTCTCCAACCTTACAACAGTGTCAATCCTCAATGCCCAGCATGAGCACCCATACAGGAGCAGAAGTCACACAGAGCGTTGTGTGTGGTTGCGTCCATACAGGAGCAGAAGTCACACAGAGCGTTGTGTGTGGTTGCGCGATATTTATGTTCATCGTGATGTTTTAGGCCCAGGCCAACTGAACGACATCATCATCAACATCAAGTACATTGCCGACTGACATGCTTCTTCACATCTTGCGTTCTCTAATGGCATCTTTCAGTTCGTGTGCTACTCCCTTCCTCGCCGTGACGCCAAGACTGGTAATAATTTCTCTCGCTGCCTTTCTCTAGCTCCCCCCTCCCCCTTCCACAAATCTTTTCAGTTGTCAAAATAAGTTCTAGATCAGTGGTTCTCAACCTTTTTTGGCCCGTGCCCCCCTTCACCATATTTTAAGACCACCATCCCCCCCTTTCGTATTTCCTACCTAAAAATTTGGCCCGTGCCCCCATTCACCATATTTTCAGAACGTCATTGCCCCCTTTTGTATTTTCTACCTAAAAGTCCCACCCCGCCCCTACACAGTATACGTAATAATGGTAGCTAAATTTAATAGCACATACTAAAACAAGTCTAGACGTCCACATAAAACATGATTTGTGGGTCTACTTACTTTATAAATTGAATTTTAGAAGGATTGAGACGTACAGAACCGTACAGTATGAAGGGAAAAACAATATCAAGTAATCGGTTCTTGTATTAACGGGATCTTGAAATAATCTTAACCCCCCCCCCCCGGAACCCCTAAAATCCCCCCCCCCCCCCCCCCCGCCAGGGGGGGGGGATTCCCCACGGTTGAGAACCACTGTTCTAGATTTTAATCTCCCCATAAATGTGGCCAATAAATGATGACTACCTGATTGTAGCTTTGGAGGAGAAGCATATTAAACAATGGATAAATACAACGGTGGTTTCCTCTTGTCTCCCACCAGTTCTCACTGGAGCATTAGTCAGCTCAATGTACTGTAGAGTGAGAACAAGTCTTCCAGAGATCTTAAAAATCACACAAGAAAGAAGACGTCACTCGACGATACAAACAAGAAATCACCTACCTCTTCCCGGAACTTCTTGATATTGTCTCCCTTCTGAAAGAAAAGAAAGAAGTGCCGTGAGTGCATTGATGCTAACGAGAGTTGATACATTTGTGAAAGGTTACGTTTAGGTTTTAATTGTGAATTTAATTAGAGTTGATGAAATTGTGAAAGATTACTTTGGGTTTTAACTGAAGTTAATTAGAGTTGATGAATTTGTGAGAGATTATATTTTGGTGTTAATTGTGAAGGTAATGAGAGTCGGTGAAATTGTGAAAGATTAAATTAGGGTTTTACTGTGAAATGTTAATATTGTGTAGAGTTTACTGCATACACATTACTAAGCTGGGAAAAAAAGCATAATGAGTGTATTGAAATTAATGAGAGTATGGAATTACAAAATAATACTTTTGGGTTAGAAATTAATGAGAGTTAATGAAATTGTGAAATGTAGAGTGTAGAGTTTATTTAATATATTTGTTAGTTAGCAAGTTAATAAACATACCCTTCTCACTGCACATCAAACTATAGAGTGTATTTTTAATGACTGTGCAGTGTTTGAAAATATCGCTGGTCCATATTGGCTTCCCGCATGCTAACTTTGTGTCGAAGGGGTTACTGACGTAATTCTGAATCCTGCATACCGCGTTCGAAACACAGCCGCGGGTGATTTATCAGCAGTCCGTCTTGCGCTGGCTTTAATAAAATGGTATGAGTTCCGGTCGTTCAGAAAGCAATGGCAAACTACTGAACGTAAACTTGACAAGAAATTTCAAACAGCCAACAATTCATGGGGTTAACTGCGACGTCCAGTAAAAGATATGCAACTAACTTTAACTCTTCCCGCATGCGCTCTAGTCTAGCTTGACCCCGCTGAACTTGATGTTCTTGCCGTCTGGTCAACGCTGCAGTCGCATCCATTTCTTGTGTCGTACAATCTTCCCTGAGGAGGTTAGAATGTCAGTCTGTTTCAATGCTCGTTCGTTCTCCTCGGTAGACAAGTCCGTAAACCTGTCTGCTCATTCCATACCCTTTAGACCTGCGCGTCCGGGTACTAAAATTACCCACTCCGACTTCTGCGGTACATGCAATTTACGTCCCCGAGTCAAATTTAAGTTCAGCTGACCGTTGTTAGGGTTGAACCCGCAAACTCGTCATCAGCGCACCAAAAGTTTAAAACCGAGCGCTCTTATCCATTCGGTGTCTATTCCCATATAATCAAACTATTGCCTTCTAGGCGTTATCGACGTAGTCACGTAGCGATTACATTAACGCGCCTCCTAATATGATGATGAGTTTCATATTAACGGCCCTTAAAGAATGTTAAATAACAGAATATCATCAAGCTATGGCCACCAGCCCAAAGATTTCACAAACAAGCCATGTATAGAGAATTCGAGTTTTTATTTTTAAGTCAAGCCCACATTTACAGCGAAATTCACTTTCTCTTCAGCTGTATTGGCCTGTGTTGGGCACTTGGAAAAAAAAAAATGTCTAAACAACTTTTGGAAGCATGAGACGATGGCTTGAAAAATCTGGCAGCTTAATGGCTCAGCCTTTGTGGGGTAGTTCACAACATGTGGGCCATAGAAGGACATAATTAGAGGGATATATATTAGAACAGTGGTTCTCAACCGGTGGGGAATTCAACTCCCCCCCCACCCCAGGGGGAATTTTAGGGTTTCCAGGGGGGGGGGGGGAATTAAGATTATTTCAAGATAGCGTTAATGCAAGAACCGATTACTTGATATTGTTTTTCCCTTCATACTGTACGGTTCTGTACGTCTCATCCTTCTAAAATTCAATTTATAAAGTAAGTAGACCCACAAATCATGTTTTATGTGGACGTCTAGACTTGTTTTAGTATGTGCTATTCAATTTAGCTTCTATTATTACGTATACTGTGTAGGGACGGGGCGGGAGTTTTAGGTAGGAAATACGATAGGGGGGATGACGTTCTGAAAATATGGTGTAGGGGGGCACGGGCCAAATTTTTAGGTAGGAAATACGAAAGGGGGGGGGGGGGGATGACGTTCTTAAAATATGGTGAAGGGGGGCACGGGCCAAAAAAAAAAAAAAAAAAGGTCGAGAACCACTGTATTAGAAGATATGAGAGGAAGCCATCGGGAGACATAACATCAATAATATTAGATATGCAGATGATACAGTGTTCATTGCAGACAATGAACAGGATCTAACATTTAGTAGACGCTATTATTTTACACGGTGAACAGTTAGGGTTAGAATTAAATTGTAAGAAGGCAGAGATTATGGTCGTCACTGGGAAGACAGAAATACGACATTGTTATACATGGATCAAACTGTCATTTACTGCCAGTATAGTATGTTAAAACTGGTTCTATATAACTTGCAAGAACACTTTATCTAACTTTCAAGGACAGTGATTTATTGCAAAAATGTTCCTCATTTGAAAGAATGCAGTGGTTGCTTGTCCTATTCTGTTCTTTATCTCAGTGATGCATCTTCCATCTGATGTTATCCACGTGCCTACATATCTGAATATCTGCGCTTGCCCCAAAATAAGGCGTGCACTTTAATTGCACATTGATGCACAACCTGGTCTATAAGATAAAGGCCCAGCATCAAATGCGCACTGCCCCTTAACGTGCTTAAAAGGGTCATTTATTTACTTTACTTATTAAAGCGCGTGACTGTTTCTTAACCTAAATGTTGATAGGTTGATAGGTTTGCTTGACTGATTAATTGATTGGTTGGTTGACCGAATAACTGATTGGTTGGTTGACTGATTGATTGGCTGATTTCTTGATTGATTGGTGGGCTGACTGTTTACTTCGTTGACTGGTTGGTTCATTGATTGGTGGACCGTTTTGTTGGTTGACTGACTGATTGGTTCATTGACTGATCGGTTGATTGATTTCTTGTTCAGTTGATTGATTGATTGCTAAATAACCTAGAAGGCTATATGTTAAATCTTTAGTTCTATGCTATGACATAGGTCATTTAAGTCATTTAAAAAAAAAGCGGTTGCTTTGCGACAGGGTAGGACGAAAAGTCTGCACACCAAAGTCGCTGCGAAAGATGCAGGCATTTTCTTGTATGAGATAAATTCAACATCAATGCATTGGACTCAAGAGACAAAACTCAAGTCTTCGAGAGATTAATAAACGACCCACCAACCAACTAACCAACGAACCCACCCAAAATCCACAAATAAACTACCTACCACGCTCCACTTATCAAGCCATCCACCCACCCAACCCACGCACCCACCAACCCACCCACAACCCACCAACAAACCTACATACCGCCCTCCACTTATCAACCGATCCACATCTCGCCCAACAACCCACCCACCCACCATCTAATCACCAACCCCCCCCCCCCCCCCCCCCACAATCCACCAACAAACCTAGCCACCACCCTCCATTTATCAACCCATAAATATCTCCCATAATTGATGGGAAAGACATTGGACTTATAAAAAAAAAACATATTGGAAACAACAAGCTGCCATAAGGATTGATAATGAATTGGGACAATATCAGCCTATTAAGAGAGGTGTTAGACAGGGATATGTAACGTCTCCAGATCTTTTTTTCCTATACAGCGAAAATATTTTCAGAAATGTAGAAGATATAAATGGAATCAGCATTGGAGGACAAAACATCAATAACATTAGATATGCAGATGATACAGTATTGATTGCAGACAATGCGCAGGATCTGCAACAATTAGTAGATGCGGTTGTTGTACACAGCGAGCAACTGGGGTTAGAATTAAATTGTAAAAAGACACAGGTTATGGTCGTCACTAGGAAGAACGAAATACCACAATGTAATATACACGTAAATGGGATTATTCTTCAACAAGTAAATCCGTACAATTATCTCGGAACAGTCATTACATCTGATGGCAGATGCATTGAAGAGAACAAGAATCGCCACGGCGAAAGTAGTCTTTAGCAAGAAGAAAAGCATTCTGATCAATAGAAAGATGTCAATTGAAACGAGAAAAAGAGTGTTGAGGGTATACATAGAGCCTATTCTTTTGTATGGATGTGAAACTTGGACAATGTGCAGTCAAGCTGAAAAACATCTGATAGCTGCAGAAATGTGATTTCTGAGGAAAATGCAAAGAATACCATGGACAGACAGAAAAACCAATGACCAAGTACTACAGGAGACAAATGGCAATCGTAAATTGATTAGAGAAATTAGACGGTAGACAGTCAAAATGTTTTGGACATATTATGAGAAGAAATGGATTGGAGAACTTTGTGACAACTGGCAAGATCGAAGGGAACAGACCAAGAGGAAGACCGAGAGGAAAATACCTGGATGGCTTGGACACATGGCATGGAGGAAACAGGAACACTGAGCTGATCCACGACGCTGGTGATCGAGTGAAATGGCGAGTCATGACCGCCCACGCTTTCCGGCATGGCACATGATTGATTGATTGAAATATCTCACCCACCAACCAAACCTGCAACCCACCTACTCATCCACTCAAGAACCCACCCACCCACCAACCAACCAATCCACCAACCAAGCCACGAACCAATCCACCCACAATCCACCAACAAACCTACCCAGAACCCTCCACTTATAAACCCACCCACCAACCAACCCATCAACCCACCAACCCTAGTTTGAGGATGTTTTCTTTGCTTGCGCTTACCCGCCTTAAACTCAAATTTAATCGACACTCGTACAACTACTTCTACAGTGCACCGGACTGATTTTTGCATGTGGATAAGCTTTCTCTAATACCATTGTCCCTCGCCATCAGGCCAACCCACTCCGACTTCAGTGGTACTTGCAATTTACGTTCCCAAGTCAAGAACGAAAAAACAGCACTTTAGTTCAACTAACCGGTGTAAGGGTTGAACCCGCTACCTCGGCACCAGCACACCGGAAGCTTTAAGAGCAAGTGCTTTATTCGTTCAGCCACGCTGACCTCTTGAGGAAGTTGTAAAAGATATCGCGGGATCAAGATGGGCGTTTGGAACATGAGGGAGCCATTACGTGGGCCAGCAGATTCTTGAGTTCTGTTTTGGTGCACTTGCAACGATAAGTGTTCTGATCGAGTATTTTAGAAATTAATGCACATTCAATCGTGATAAACTACAAACAGCGGGCATTTTATAACGTTTCGTTGAAATATCATTCGTTATCATCAGGAAAAAACGTTGTGTTTTGTTTGGATGACCGCGAAAGATGTTCCGATGAATGCGCGAGATAATTTTTTAGAGGTAATTAATTGGCAACGTATGAATTGGGGTTGGATGGGGGGTGGGGGGACTTTCAGAGTAATGAATGAAGCTGTTACATAGTAATGAATGGAACGATTACAGAGTAATGAATGGAAGAGAAGTTACATTGTAATGAAATGGGGAGAGGTTACAGAGTAATCAATGGAGGAGAGGTTACAGAGTAATGAATGGGAGAGAGGTTACAGAGTAATGAGAAAGCAGTTATATAGTAATGAATGGAGGAGAGGTTAAAGAGTAGTGAATGCAGGAGAGGTTACAGAGTAATGAATGGAGCAGTTATATAGTAATGAAGGGAGGAGAGGTTACAGAGTAATGACAGGAGCAGTTATATAGTAATTAATGGAGGAGAGGTTACAGAGTAATGAATGGGGGAGAGGTTACAGAGTAATGAATGGGGGAGAGGTTACTGAGTAATGAATGGAGAAGAGGTTATTGAGTAATGAATGGTGGAGAGGTTAGAGAGTAATGAACGGAGAAGAGGTAACAGAGTAATGAATGGAGGAGAGGCTACAAAGTAATGAATAGGAGAGAGGTTACACAGTAATGAATGGGAGAGAGGTTACAGAGTAATGAATGGGGGAGAAGTTACAGAGTAATGAATGGTGCAGTTATATAGTAATGAATGGAAGAGCGGTTACAGAGTATTGAATGGGGGAGAGGTTACAGAGTAATGAATGGGGGAGAGGTTACAAAGTAATGAATGTGGTGGGGAGGGGGTAGGGGTTAAAGAATAATGAATGGGCAGAGGTTACAGAGTAATGAATGGGGGAGAGGTTACATAATAATGAATGGGGAGGGGTTATAGAGTAATGAATGTGGGAGAGGTTACAGAGTAATGAATGGGGGAGAGGTTACAGCGTAATGAATGGGGGAGAGGATACAGAGTAATGAATAGGCGAGAGGTTAGAGAGTAATGAATGGGGGAGAGGTTACAGAGTAATGAATGGGGGAGAGGTTACGGAGTAATGAATGGGGGTGTTTGTTACAGAGCAATGAATGGGCGAGAGGTTACAGAGTATTGAATGGGGGAGAGGTGACAGAGTATAGAATGGGGGAGAAGTTACAGAGTTATGAATGGATCAGTTATATAGTAATGAATGGAGGAGCGGTTACAGAGTAATGAATGGAGCAGTTATATAGTAATGAATGGAGGTGCGATTACAGAGTAATGAATGGAGCAGTTATACATTAATGAATGGAGGAGCGGTTACAGAGTCATGAATGGAGAAGAGGTTACAGACTAATGAATGGGAGAGAGGTTATAGAGTAATGAATGGGGGAGAGGTTACAGAATAATGAATGGGGGAGAGGTTACAGAGTAATGAATGGGGGATGTGTTACAGAGTAATGAATGTGGGAGAGGTTACAGAGTAATGAATGGGGGAGAGGTTACAGAGTAATGAATGGGGGAGAGGTTAGAGAGTAATGAATGGGGGAGAGGTTACAGAGTAATGAATGGGGGAGAGGTTACAGAGTAATGAATGGGGGAGAGGTTACAGAGTAATGAATGGGGGAGAGGTTACAGAATAATGAATGGGGGAGAGGTTACATAGTAATTGGGGAGAGATCACAGAGGTCAGCATATCGGAGTGGATAAGAGCGCTCGCTCTTAAACTTCCAGAGTGTTGATGTCGAGGTAGCGGGTTCAACCGCTGCATCGGTCAGATGGACTAAAATACTGACTTCTCGTCATTGACTTGGGGACGTAATTACAAGTTCCTCAGAATTCGGAGTGGGTTATCCTGATGGCGAGGGACACTAGACATAGGGAAAGCTAATCCACACGCAAAAATCAGTCCAGTGCGTTAGTAGCGATATCACATGTATGGTCAAGTCAAGAACGAGAAGTCAACATTTCATTCCAACTGACCGAGCCGGCAGTCGAGTGTCTAACCATTCAAAGGGCGAAAATGTCGTTGTCAGACTGGTCGACATTTACCTGCCCAGAATGTCTGGCACCAAGTTTAGACTGGGAATCAAAGCCAGTGAAGAAATGAAATCCCCGACTCGTTAGGGATTCGAGCAAGTCGGTGGACAAAAGTGTTGAAATACCTAGCGAAAATGATAGATTTCGTGAAGGCCTAACGAATGACACCCCTCGGGCAGTATCTGCCTGGGAATTACCCTTATCTTAACCCATGACACATTCAACATTTTGCTCAAGTATGTCTACAGCATTAGATGCTTAAAAACAAAACAAAAAAAAACGCGGACAACAAGCAGACGTGGTCCATTGTGGGCATTCAACAGCACCTTGATACAAGTTGAGTCCATTAGATTAATTACCGCCCTTGACAGCTGTTGACACTGGCGACATGGGCGCATTGATTAGGGCTTCCTTCTTAAGGGAGAATTCTGGTTTTAATCACTCAAAAATAATTGTTCTTTGCTTGTAACGGGAACGCACTTGGACAAAGGATATCTGTTGCGTGTTTTTGTTTTCTGTTGGATTGTAGCGTTTCAGATTACAGACTTTTCAGTAATGACGAGGAGATACAGAACAATGGGGGAGCGTTGGTGTGATGGTCAGGGCGATACACTGACAATGGCATGAGCGATGTGGGAGAAAGGATTGATGTCAGCTCTTGTTGTTCGATTCCCGAGGTAAAGACAGGCCACTTCTTCATCATCACCATGTGCCATGCCAGCTGGCGTAGGCGTTCGTGTCTTTAAACAGGCTGGTCCTTGGTGCTATGGATTAACTCTGCTGGTGATAGTTCTCCACGCCACCGTATAATTCCATCCAGCATAATTCTGTTGGTCTACCTCTGTCTCTTTTCCCACTGATCTTTCCAGTTGTCACGATATTCTTCAATGCCTCTCTTCTGATCACAGACCAAAGAATTGTCTTAATGTTGTACATAATGTTCTAGTTTCATTAGCCTCCAATGTTCACGCAGAGATCATACAAGATAACAATGCGGGCTGCCAATCTGGCCACGGGTGGACCACAACAAAAAAAAAAAAGAACGAAAGCAAGCAAACCAATAGATGAGTCTGCATCTTATCAAAACAGACGAACCAGAAGCCAACACTGAACAAAGAAACCGCCAGAGGAAACGGACACAAAGGAGAAATCGCCGGCCAAACCACCAGCTTATGTCACAAGCATAAACGCTTCAAGATCGATTAGCCAGACAACACTAGCAGCAGAAACCGAGAGAAACTTATTTCGCACCATGAACCACCACAAATATAACTGACGCCACAGAGGCTAGTTGAACGTTGGTGGAAAGTCCCCCCCCCCCCCCCCCCTACAAATCGGAATCGGAATCGGAGTAGCCTCTTCCAGGCAATCGTTGTTAATTGCTCTGGTAGTCCAAGTTATTCGCAACACGCGTCTCAGAAATCACATCTCTGGTGCTTTCAAGTTCTTCCTAATTTGTTCAATAACGATCCATGATTAGCTGTCATACAGCAAAAGTTAGTTAGTGGCTTATCCTTTAAATGACGTTGCAGTCAGCACCATAATTTTTTGCTGTTGTGATATCTTGGCAAGTTTACGTTCAGTAGTTTGCCATTGCTTTCTGAACGACCGGCACCGATACCGTGTCGTAAAAAAAAACCAACGAAAGGTGGTCTGCTGCCAAATCGCCCGCAGCTGTGTTTCGATACCGGGTATCCGGTATTACGAACTGCGTCTGTAACCGTTCGAAACGGAGCCGCCAATACAGAAAAACAGGTTCTAAATAACATTTTAGCACTCTCCTTCTGACACTCAATGATTGTGATTGACGACCAGAGAGATCACTGTGAGAATAAGCCGAGGCAGACAGAGTGCACTGGACTGATTGTCCATGAGGGTTACTTGTGTCTCGCGCCACCAACTAATGAGGTACTTTTAATTTTGTCCCTCAAGTCTAGGACGAGAATTTATTTTAATCCAATTGACTGGCGTATGAAGTGAACCCATTAACCCACGTTCAGAGGAGAAAGCGTGTTAAAACCTCTCAGCCACAGCGACCCCTCACACTTGGTGAGGCACAGGTCGAGTTGGTCAACATGTTGAAGTACACTTGTTCCTGTAGCCAGGCGCTGATGTCATTTGGAGATGACAGGTTCGAATCCTGGTCTGTAACTATAGCTTTCAATTATTGTATTGTCTAGAGCAGTGGTTCTCAACCGGTGGGGAATTCCCCCCGCCCTCAGGGGGGAATTTTAGGGTTTCCGGGGGGGGGGGGGGAATTAAGATTATTTAAAGATCGCATTAATGCAAGAACCAGCTACTTGATATTGTTTTTCCCTCTAAATTTTACGATTCTGAACTTATCGCCCTAATGAAATTTCATTTATAACGTAAGTAGACCCGCAAATCACGTTTTATGTAGATGCCTAGACTTGTTCTAGTATGTGTTATTAAATTTAGCTTCCATTTTTATGTATACTGTGTAAGGGTGGGGGGATTTATAGGGAGGAAATTCGAAAGAGGGGAAATAATGTTCTGAACATATGGTAAAGGGGGGCATGGGCCAAAAAAGGTTGAGAACCACTGGTCTAGAGCTTCCTCTAGCCTCTTCTTCTGTCTTTTACTTCCATGAGCGCCAACAACACTGAACTGGTGTCGTGAGCAGCTACACGCTGCAGGATTTGCTGAGGGGGGGGGATCCGAGCACTTATGGACTGAATGGTTCGATGTGCAATGAGGATGATCTGTCGACTAACTAACTAACTATCTAATATGAGCGCCAAACAATACATGTGTGTTTCGCCCTTGTGTTGCTGGGGCCCATACGGGGGAGCAAAGAATAGTAACACTGTTGCCTACCATGCATTTCGCAAGAGGCGACTAATGAGGCTATGGTTCCGTCGCCCTGCTACTGAGTGAGTGCGTGGCGCGACACTGTGAGCTGTAAGTTTCGCGTAGAATGCTTTTACATCTGTCCGCGATTGTGTGTAGCGTGAACAGCATGTTCAGAACGATGGCGGCCGGCTGTTGCTGGATTGACTGGTTTGCCTTTTCGGCTCACGAGCGCATTTTTCAGAAGACTCCTGGGAATCGCCGCTGGAGCTACGGAGTTCGTGCTTTGTGCGGCGCTTTCGGTGGGTCGTCCTGCGGAAAGAGACCGAGCCATATGGGAGAAAACCCGGGTCAATGAAGTCTTTCTGGTGACTGCCATTTCCATCGACGATGAACTGTATTTTTCATGGAGGACTTTTGTGTTGACATTCTGTCGGCGGCATTATGCACAGGTACCTATGCGGGCTGTTGGCTTGCCGATACTCCTGTCTGTTCCATGATTCACTTTTGGCATTTCGTGTGATATTCACTGGCACCGGAACGGAGCAATATGGGGACAACCCGTTGCCATGAAGTTGGAACCACGACTAACTAACTAACTAACATGTGTGTTTATTTATGAACTATCTTAGTGGCCTCAAAGGATTTCCCAATGGATATTTCTTGGTGAGTTATAGTGTCACTATCTGCACTTCCCTCGTGAGGTAGCAAGGATGTTCGACCATCCCTGATGGACACCGAGGTACAAGTGAACAATTGTAGCGCCATCGGTACAGAATAACAAGAAACAAATTGATATTTGAAACGGGTGTAACGCAATCAACGGGGATAATAAACGGCAGCAATAAAATCCCAATGTGTGACTGTAAATGGGTTTATTGCGACAGGCTGAACGAAGAACGAAGTATGTCTGTTGCACGTTGATGACCCGCGATCAATAATTGGCCTGTCGTTGTGAGCTAACCGCCAGGTAGACTGGAGTAGGTTACAGGTTAAGGAAAGTAGCCCTGACAGATTCACCTGTATAGAAAGAGGGAAAAAGCCACAAATGCTGATGTGAATCAAGGCGCTGTAATCAGGACTGCCAACATTCATTTGGCATATTTAACTAAAACTGCGATACCACCGATTGCTAACTGTATAGAACAAAAGAGAAGTAAATGGTTCTGGCATTTAGTTAGAATGGAACATGATGAATCAGCGTCTAGAACGTTCTATGTGAGAACATCGGGATACACGCCGAGAGGACGTCCCAGGAAGAATTGGCTAGATGGAGTTAAAGAGAATGTGAAGACATCAAAGATGATACTGGTACAAGCAACAAGACACGAATACATATAACATTACACCCAGCTCCTCTCTGCGACTTTTCACAGCAAAAGCAGTTGCACAAAAGAGGAAGAACTAAAACTGCCATGAGATATGATTAAAATGTTTCCGGCTTACTTGGTGGCTAAAGAAATCTAGTTTTACAACACACAATTTCTATACTCTATAATAATAAGCAGGTGTTACCTTTCCTCTGGAGTGAACTAGGCAGGCCGAGAGAGGGATCATGCTGCATGGGCAACACATGATCTCTATATTTTAGCCCAGGCTTTGTGCTATGGAGAGACAAATACTGAAGTATTGAAAAGATCAGGTTGTGTGACAGTTTATTCCATGCTCAGTCTTCGTAGACTTAGATGGATAGGACATCTTAGGAGGATGGATGATGGTAGAATACCAAAGGATATCTTTTTTGGTGAATTACAGATGGGTAAGAGATCTCAGGGTCGGCCTCTACTACGATACAAAGATGTGTGTAAGCGGGACATGATTGATACCGGCATTGATAATGCACATTGGGAGCATGTCGCCGCTGAACGTGTTGCATGGAGGGCAAATATCAGAAATGGAATAAAGTCAAAGGAGAAAATTATTGCAGAAAAGTCACACACCAAGCGTTTGAGACGTAAGATGGTGCATGATGGTGGAAATGACCACGTGTTCACATGCACCCACTGTGAACGGACATTTACAGCGCAAATTGGCCTTATCAGTCACACTCGCTACCGCCATAGTTAAAAGTTATTATGCCTTTTTAAAGCACAAACTATCGTCTGTCATGACGGCAAGGTGCCAATGCAATAATAAGCAGAAAATAAGTTTGGACTAAACATGATGCACCATCAAATATACAAGTAATGTAAATGTCCGTTCACTGAGCATTAAAATTGCGGAAGATACCGCGAGACGAAACAAATAACATGACGACCCGAGTATGGCAATATATCGTCCTTCTGACCAAAATGGGAGGTCATATTTGGCGATATATTATCCTAAGGCCTAACCACGTCAATGCGGAAGAACTATTCTCGAGTTTCGCTCTCGTTTGAGCTCGTCAGTAGTGCATATCCTTGACCGGGTCCTGAAACAAAACCCCGGATCACTGGCGTGTGAAGCGAGTGTGTAAACACTAGACCACACGGCACACGCTGGACATGGCCAAATTATCACAACAGAATATTAAAACGTCACCCATCGTAGGTTGTAGCTCACGATTTGCCCGATCGCCGCGACTGACGTCCGTCAATAGATGTGGACCCGAACGATCAGGTCTTCTCACTGGCAAGGCACACCAGGCCGCCTAAATTCCAGCGAGAAATAATCAAATTGATTTATTTCGTTGTTTCGG
>OY992897.1:30392653-30420153 GCA_963921405.1 Cepaea hortensis
GCCAGTAGTCGGGGTGATATTCTGGCTATAGACAACTAAGACTTAGCTACAGAACAGGCTAATGTTCAAACCCCCCAGTGGTGTGAGGGTTTGTTTCGTTTCTGGGCCTGGTCCTGTCATACCAAACTACCAGAGAGTATGAGAAATGCCATCATGGTCGTGACCCAGTTAACGGAAATTCTCAAATGTACTTTCTAATTGTTTCTGTGGTGAATGTGTTACAAATGCAATTCGTAATCTCGAATACCGCATTCGCAACACAGCTGCAACACAGATTTGGAAGCAGGCTGCCTTGCGTTGGTTTCCCAACAAACGTATGAGTGTCGGTCGTTCAGAAAGCAACGGTAAAGTACCGAACGTAAACTTGTCAAGAAATCACACACAGTTAAAAAAAAAGATGGGGTTGACTGCGACGTCCTGTAAATAATATGTACCTAACTTCAACCTTCTGATGTCAGGGGGCTGGTAAGGCACATGCATGTGATACAAGAAGTACTAGGACATTGCATTGTTGAAGACAATATCACTTGCATGTCCTTGTACAGGACTGTACGACATCCGCGTCAGAAGCCAGCCCCTGGATGTTTCCGCACACACAGAATCCCTCTAGTTCCCTACATCATCACATCAGAAGTACAGGTGAGCTGAGTTCAACTGCCCTCTCTAACCCTTGTCGTCACAGGTCACTAGTGTCTGTACCCCACTGGTTATGCTTCATTTAGGATAGAGGGCTACCCCTTCTCAACAGTCATGAAACTAATGTGCCTTCTAAAGCATACTACGTTCCTTTCCTTCTATGAGTGTCAGTCAATACAATGAATGTGAATTTATTGCTCAACATACGATACGCTCAACATACTATAAGCATTAATACGAGAATAGTGCAAAAGTGCTTACCTTGCCAATGATACTTCCAACCTCCTGAAAAATATAAAAGAAAAAAGACACATGTTATTCAAGAATATACATAGAAAGTTGAGGAATACAAGGAACGAGTTGAATACTACATATACAAAGCTTAAGAATATACGTAAAGAGTTGAAGAAAAATAGGCAGAGAGTTAAAGAATACATGGGAAAAGTTGAATAATACACGTATAAAGTAGAATAATATACGTAAAGAGTAGAAGAATACATGTAAGAGTTGATGTATACACGTAAAGAGTTAAGGTATACTCACAAAGCTGACTTATACATGCACAGACTTGACGTTTACACGTAAAGAGTTGATTATATACGTAAAGAGTAGAAGCATACGCGTAAAGAGTAGAAAGAGTTGACGTATACATGTAACAAGCTGAAGTATACATACACACAGCTGAAGTATACACATAAAGAGTTGAACACTACATGTAAAGAGTTGAAGTATACACGTAAAAAGTTGAAGTATACACGTAAAAAGTTGAAGTATACACGTAAAAAGTTGAAGTATACACAAACTAACTGAAGTATACACGTAAAGAGTTGAAGTAAACTGACACAAAGTTGAAGTGTACATGTAAAGAGTTGAAGTATAAACACAAAGCTGAAGTGTAAACGTAAAGAGTTAAAATCCACACACACACACGCACGCGCGCGCACACACACACACACACACACACACACACACACACACACACACACACACAAAGCTGAAGTATACTCGTAAAGAGTTGAAAAATACATGTAAAGAGTTGAAGTATGCACGTAAAGAGTTGAAGTATACACGTAAAAAGTCGAAGTATACACACACAAACTGAAATATACACGTAAAAAAGTTGAAACATACACACAAAAAGCTGAACTATACACTTACAAAATCGTAATGGTGAAAGTTCTTATAATGGATTCGCCATTATTTTAACAAGACAGGAAGAGGCGATGTGACCCATAGCTTGCTAAGAACCGCCTCTTAGATAGCGAAGAATATTGATGGAAGGCATGGTTGATATTAGAAGAGACTGGGGAAGACCATCACAGAGACCAGCACATGCCATAGTGGACGCCATGGCATGGCCATGCGTGAGGCAGGAGAGCGGGCGAAGGATCAAGAACCGTATAAAGAACCTGGAACATCTTGACGATGATGTATCAGGATCGTCTGTGAAAAGCTTCTTTGGTTGCCGCCATCCATGCATCCATTCATCCTTCCATCCATACAACCATCCATATGAATCCACATATACGCATGCACACGCGCCACGCATATAAACACCTACCTACCTACCTACCCACCTATCTACCTACCTACCAACCAACCAACCTACCTATCTACCTACCTACCTAGCTGCCTCCCTACCCACCCACCTACCTACCTACCTACCTAATCCACATACCCAGAAACCCCTTCCACCCGGCCGCCCGCTGGCCCACAGACAGATACACATTAGTCTACCTAGCTAGCTACCTAATCCTACCGACCTAATTCTACCGACCTAATCCTACCGACCCACACACTCCGACCCTACCTACCAGCCTGTCTATTTACCGACCGACCGACCGACCATAGCAGTACACTGACGGACGGACATCTAACACACGCATACATTGAATTGTACTTCAAGTTGTATAGAAATAAAGAACTTCAAAATATGGTCGAGCTCCTGCGATCGCAAAAAAAAAAAAAAAAAAAAAAAAAAAAAAGAAGAAGAGAAGGAGGAGGGGGAGAAGGAGGAAGAGGAGGTGGTATACACACATTCCGACCGATCTACCGACCGACAGACCGATCGACCGATCGACCGACCGACGACCGACGGACGGACGAACGGACGGTCAGACAGACAGACAGAACTTCAGACACTGAAACGTTTTTTTTAGTTGGCTCTCAGCTGGTTTGCGGGCAACATACATATCGCAATATCTTATGCGATGCTCAGATACGCGAGCATATATAGAACAAATCGCTATGTGAAAGTTATGAACACCTGCACGGAAACACCACCAAACTCATGATTAATCTTTTATCTATCATCTTTATTATTATTGTTCTTATTGTCCTGGATTCAGCGATGCGTGGCGTCTCGACCTTTGACCCAATGCAATCTAACAATTCATGCGTGTGTTCATCCGTTGTCGCTGTGTTCTGTTTCAATGGACCATATCGCCAGCTTTCGGTGTATTGCTAAGGAACAAAGCCACAGCTGGTTTGCTGTTATTATAAATCATTGTTATTATAAATCATTGTTGTGACTTCCAGAGAAAGCAATTGCGCACTGAGCTGCTAATTCACTGTTATATAGGGGCAGAGTGGCTGTGAGGTGCCACGTCCGCCTCAAGCTTGACCAGACCGGGTACCATTTAATGTATCGATGTGGATTGTTACAAAATAAAACCCATCCACCCACAACCCACCCACCTACACATATATATATATATTATAGGCCACAACACACCCACATCATCATCATCACCATCAACATGTACCATGCCGATAAGCGTCGGTGGTCATGTTTTGCCATCTCACGCGATCACCTGAATCATGGATCAGCTCCGTGTTCCTGTCTCGACCATGCCATGTGGCAAGCCATACAGGTAATTACTTCTGTGCCTTCCCCGTGTTCTTTTCCTTTCAATCGTGCCAGTTGTTGTCACCAAGTTTTACCACTTTATTTCTTCTCATAACATACCCATAAAAATCTTGTCTATCTACGTCAAATTTCGCTAATCACTTACATATTCTAGAGATCGAAACATTTGAGCTAGGGCCCGGTGCGATGAAATCGATCCTCTCATCTTTAACCCCTGCTGTCAAAGACTGTTATAAAGGAATGAAGACCACCCTGAATGAGTGGTCTACCTCAAGTAGATGAGAGGTAACCCAGTGCCCCTACATGAGAACAGGGTAGGTGTAGGTGGTAAATAGAAAGGGGAACTATCAAACAGTTCTCTCATGAGACACGGAGGTGTCAACCAGAGAGTAAGCACTCTGGTCACGGCGTAATCACGCCAGCGTGACAGATACAGAGAACTAGACTCAAGAGAGACCACTACTCCAAGCGTGCTGAATGAGGCAGCACGCAGAAGGCGAAGTACGCACAAGGTCACTCCGCGTACCGTGTAATCAGCACGCGGAGAACTCCTCAGACGGGAGACAGACTTCGTAGTTAGCGCATCGCTTAGCGTCGATGCTTATTTCGTTAGCCGAGTAGATAGATTAGCAATAGGGTTAGGAAACGACTAGTGATAGGCAATTCTGTGCATTTATTCTTGTGTGATTTGTTAGCGACTGTTTGTTGTACCTTGATGTGATGCAAAGAGCCAGTGGCAATAAAATGTATGATCAATACCTCTCGTACGACTGACAAATCTTTTTGTGTGGTGCGAGAGAAGTTATCCCGTAATGCCTGAAGCATCGGTTGCTGACAGGCAAGGATAAAGTGGTGTCAGAAGTGTGGCTTGGACAATTGTTCAAGCTAAAACACTCACCCACGGCTCTAAAATAGTAAGACGGCTAGATAATCACAGGGTTTAGTTTATGTTAGTGACAATGGCGTGTGCAGACAGAACAAAGTGCGAGCTGTGCCCATCGTGACCAAGTTATGTTTATTTATGCTTATTGAATTATTTTGTGCTTATGAACATGTTTTCTTCTGATTTGTAAGTATTATTATTATAGTTTTGTATCATTTATTTCTACAATTACTCATTTATTTACTACTATTTGTCAAATATGATTCACGGCGGAGCGATACACAAAAATGAGCCGAGAACAATATTGATTTTTCCAAGCTAAAAATAGCGCTGCGCGAGTGACGTATCGCGACTGACAAACAGCTGCGTTACGCCATTTGCAATCAGCAACTGATTGTTGACAAATCTCAAAGCGGCTGCTCGCCTGAATCATTGACTTATATCAAATATTATTTGTTTATATTAGTTATATATTGAATATATTTATTTATTTAAACATTATTATTACCTTTATATTTATTTCAAAGCATTTATTTAATTATTTATATACTTTTTCTATTTCTTACCGTCGCGATGGCACTACTTGCAAATGAGACGCAGTCTGCACAACACTTCCATAAATTAAACAGCTAGAGTTAGGGAAGGCAGAAGACGTTAGAACGAAGACAGGACAGTGACATTTATTATTAATTAAACCACATTGTATTGTCCTGGGGCATGTAATTGTACAAAATTGTCTAAAATTATATATCGTTTACAAGTGGTTAATTGTTGATGCTCTTGTAAACCAGATGTAACAAGAGCTGTTTATGAGAATAACTCAAGCTGTTTGTCGAAGTACCGAACGAGTGGACCTGAGTTGCCGAACGATTATACCTGATTCTCTGGAATGTTAAGATGAGTATACCCAAACGATTTTGCATGCAATATGATTAATAATGCATCTCTTTTTCAGCGTGTGATGTATTAGCATATTGTTTGTGATCTGTTTTTCAGATTGTAATCTAAGAATAATTTTTGTACTCAGGGATTTAAAAACCTGACATAGCTAATATAAATAAGTGAGTAAATATTTAAGTGCCAATCAACTCTATCTAATTACCCAACAACATGGCAACTTTAGCTGATTTCATAAAAGCAGGCAAGGATAAACAGGGTAGGTGTAGGTGGTAAATAGAAAGGGGAACTATCAAACAGTTCTCTCATGAGACACGGAGGTGTCAACCAGAGAGTAAGCACTCTGGTCACGGCGTAATCACGCCAGCGTGACAGATACAGAGAACTAGACTCAAGAGAGACCACTACTCCAAGCGTGCTGAATGAGGCAGCACGCAGAAGGCGAAATACGCACAAGGTCACTCCGCGTACCGTGTAATCAGCACGCGGAGAACTCCTCAGACGGGAGACAGACTTCGTAGTTAGCGCATCGCTTAGCGTCGATGCTTATTTCGTTAGCCGAGTAGATAGATTAGCAATAGGGTTAGGAAACGACTAGTGATAGGCAATTCTGTGCATTTATTCTTGTGTGATTTGTTAGCGACTGTTTGTTGTACCTTGATGTGATGCAAAGAGCCAGTGGCAATAAAATGTATGATCAATACCTCTCGTACGACTGACAAATCTTTTTGTGTGGTGCGAGAGAAGTTATCCCGTAATGCCTGAAGCATCGGTTGCTGACACCTGCTAACCTCTTCTGATAAAATCCGCAACACATGTCATTTGTCTTCTTCTTGCGGTTTTCATGAGGGCTCTTGTAGCATCTGCAACTCTGAATATCTCATCGCACGTTTCCTTCTTTGTCCACAATTGTTACTATTCTCAAGAACTCACCTTTCTCCAGTTTCTTTATCACTTCTTTAGTGCAACCGCTTAAACATTATTGTGGAATGCTTTTACATATGTCCGCGGCTGTTTGTAGCTTGAACGGTATATTCAGAAAAATGGCGGCCGTTTGGCAACTGAACTAATTGGATTGCCTATTGCAGTAATGTGTGGCTGCTGGTTTTCTAGTGACTGCCGCTTCCATTGACGATGAACTGTATTTTCCGTCGCGGACTTTTGTGCTGGAATTCTGGCAGCGTTATAATGCATAGTATACCTGTGCAGGCTGTTGGTTTATCGAGACTCTTGTCTTTTCCACTTTCCACATGGAGCAGTGAGGAGCAATTTGTGTAATATTCACTGGCACAGGAACGGAGCATAATTGGCGGCCCTTTGCCGTGAAGTTGGAACCACGACTGACTGACTGATCGACTGACTGACTGACTGACTGACTGACTGACTGACTGACTGACTGACTGACTAACAGCTTTAACATATAATTCAAAACTGGATAACTAACCATCACGGTATTTATTTTGGTTAGCGTTGTTCTGCCGGCTCCGTGGCGAAGAGCTCATGGACGCAGTTCGTAATCCCGCATACCGCGTTCGAAACACAGTTGCAGGCGATTGGCAGCAGACTGCCTTGTGTTGATTTTTATAAAATAGTATGAGTGCTGGTCGTTTAGAAAGGAATGGTAAACTACTGAAAGTAAACTTGCCAAGAAATCACAAAGCAAAAAACAAAAATGCCGGGGTTGATTGCAACATCCTGTAAAGGATATGCATCAAGCTAGAATTGTTTTATCTTCCTGATGAGGTACAAATGTTCACAAACGTTAAGCCCGTATGTGTTTGTTTATACTACGGGCTTCGGACTTAAAGGGTTAACGCTGACAGACTTCCAGAGGATGTGAAACAAGCCAACAGACCAATGAATGAATTAACTTATCAACAACCAATCAATCACAAAAAGGTCAAGCAACCAACTCATCAACCAACCAATCTACCACCCGCATAGCCATCGACCAGCCAATCAGTGAACCAACCAACCAACCAATCAACCAGCCAGCCAGCCAGCCAGCCAGCCAACCAACCAACCAACCAACGAACGAACGAACGAACGAACCAACCAACCAACCAACAGACCAACCAACCAACGAACCAACCCAAAAACCACCTAACCAACCAACCAACCAACCAATCAACCAACCAACCAGCCAGCCAGCCATCCAACCAAACTATACAATCACTCATTTGAAAAAACGTCTCTAGTTTCTAAATGCAAATAATATTAGATGGATGTTCATTACACGACGTCGCAATCAACTGTTTGTTTGTTGGGAGGACATCATGGCCGAATGGAACAGAGCGCTCGCTATTAAACACCCCTGTGCTGATGCCGAGGTAGCAGGTTCAACCCCATACACTGGTCAGTTGGACTAAAATGTTGACTTCTCGTCCTTGATTTGGGGACGTAAATTACAAGTACTTCAGAAGTCAGAGTGGGTTCGCTTGATGGCGGGGGGCACTGGTAACAGGGAAAGCTAACCCACACACAAAAATCAGTCCAGTGTACTGGAAGTAGTTGCACGTGTTTGGACTAAGCTTGAGTTCAATGCGAGTGAAAAAAACACACACTGAAAACTGTTTATTTTCTAAGCAATTTTACTTTCAAAACGTTGCCATTGTTTTGTGAACAGCGGACTCTAATGCCTTTCCTAAAATCAACACAAAGCGATATGCTTCCAAATAGCCTACGGCAGACCCAGAACCGGACATGTCGAGATTGCACAAATGCGTTCACTGCACCCACACCCCGATCTCTGTTTACTACCTGAACAATGTCCACCCTGAACTGATTCAGCGCCAAACACAATAGTAGGTTTGAACCAGTCATGGGACACAGTCATATGAACAGATATTAAAATGTCCATTTCCATTAACTTAGCATTAAAATTGCGGAAGATACCGCTAAACGAAACAAATAACACAATGACCTTAGTATGGTGATATATCCTCTTGTTGCACTTCAAACTCAGTGCGGCCCGCTGCCCATTCTCTGCACTCACGACGACAGCTGATCCAGAGCAACACACATCAAGGTGACACAGTCATCTACACCGATGGGTCAGTGGTGAGGAACAGACGTAGTGGCTGGGGCTTTATTGCAAAGGCTAATGGGCGAGTCTTGAAGAAGGAGAGTCGGGCTCATGAGACTACGACCTCCAGCATGAGAATGGAGGTGGAGGCAGTAACAGCGGCATTCCGGTGGCTAGAGGAGACTACTGCAACACACGTTGTGTTCATTACGGATTCAAAGAATATGCTTAGCAAGATGGAGAAAGGAATGTTTCGTGTGGAATGGCTATCGTCGCTTCAGAGG
This sequence comes from Cepaea hortensis, assembly GCA_963921405.1. Classification (NCBI taxonomy): domain Eukaryota; kingdom Metazoa; phylum Mollusca; class Gastropoda; order Stylommatophora; family Helicidae; genus Cepaea; species Cepaea hortensis. Next base: position 30,401,248 of record OY992897.1, read on the forward strand.
TCACAGATTGTAAGAATTGTATGGATATTTTGCCCTGGCCATGCGGGTGTATGGGGGAATGAACAGGCTGATAGGCTAGCAGGGAATGCACTTCTTGGTGGTATCTTGCGTATGGACAAGGGGGAGGTGGTCGTGCGCTTGTGGGACCAGGTGGAGAAGGCGGAGGAACAGATTGAGAACCCATATGTGGAAAGAATGAGATTGCGGGGGATCGGCAGGGGTTCTGGAAGAATCTCAAAACTGAGAGGGAAGACCAGGGAAACATTTAATCAGATAGCGGTGGGAACGATTAGTAGTATGACTCTTCGCTGGCTGTTGAACGAGGGGACTGAGCACTTATGGTAATGTCCTGAGTGCAGTGATGTCGGTTCTTGACTCAGCTCAATTCAACTCCTCCTGTTGTCCAAATGGGTAATCACATTTGGCGATATACAATCTTACGGCAATTAATCATTTAAAGACCAACCAACATAGTACACATTTTAACAGAAGGTTGCGAAGCCCAGACAATTAGTATACAGGCGAAAAAATAAATGGAAGCCTTGAAGATGTGGTTCTATAGAAGAATGCTGAAAATAATTGGACAACCAAAATGAGCAATCTGAGCATTTTGAAGACAGCTGTGCCAGGCCGTATCTATATCCGCAGCAGGTCTCCGAGGTGCATAACCTCTAGTCAATAGAACACTGTAGGTAAGGGAAGTCAACAAATTGGACCCGTAAGATCCGGGAAGGTTAACCCGGTCAACAAACACCCGCAGAAGTCGTGAAAAGTCCGAACCGAAAGTTCGCTGAGTGGATGCCGTCTGCAGACTGACCGTTCCTGGTTTGCGCAAGGAGGAAGTGAGGAAGTGAAGCAGCCATGTGCAGGACATGATGATTCCTTGGGTGAGCCCAGTACCATAGTGATATGTGTCGTCTCTGCAATTATAGAAGCCTCCTTGGATGGCGGATAATGCCCACAGTCTGCCCCTGCCTTCCCTTAAGGGCTGACCGTGATGTCTTCCACCGGTCTAACTTGACCAGCTGGGATGAGGACGGCACCACAACAGTGAGAGTCGAACGTCCTTCGAAATATCTGGGAAGGCTAACCCGGTCAACAAACGCCCGCCGAAGTTGGATGTGTCGGCTTAAGGGCGCATAACCGGACACAACGCAATTACGTCTGAAAAACACTCCGGATGAACGCAGCAGAAGAAGGACGAAGCTAAATCGCAAAGACGACTCATCACAAATATCAGAATAATAAAAAAAAAACGGTCATCGTTTTGTTGGCTACATTATTAGAAGACGGAATCTGCAACATGTTGTGGCAACCGGAAATATTTGTGGAAAGGGGATAGAGGAAGACAGTGTGAAAAACATTCTTGACAGTCTTGTGTCATGGCACGGAGTCAACACACCAACTGATCCATGCCGTCGGAGATCACAATTTGGGGAGAAGCATGATCGCCCATGCCAGCAGCCGGGCAGTGGATGATGATGATGATGCTGATGCTGATGATGAAAGACTTAACCCTTCTGTTAACTTGTTTTTGCATTAAACTTACTAACCCCAGCTTTAATAAGTCATTGGTTGTGAGTGCTCCACAGATCCTATCAAACACTCACTGCAAAAAACAGCAAACACAAAAGAGCCTTTACGATCGTCAGTGCTGGACAATCGCTTAACTTCCCGTGAGAATCAATCAAGCCATCAATGATTAATCAGAAAATCGATAAGTGAAACCAACGGCTAGAAACGAAAGCTCAATGTCATTTTGTCACGTTCTTCGGACGGCTGCAGGCTAAGTCCGACCTGGGAGGGGAATCGTGAAGGAACAATATACGTTTGCTAGTCGGTGTGACCCGTGGCACCGTTAACTTTGTTCCCGTCCTGTGACGTAATAGACAGTCTCCCCCTTTATTTTTGCTTAAATTACAGTGCAGATCATATTTTTCATTATAAATATATCTAGGAAAACGATCTTTTTCCTATGTTTGTAGATATCTATAAATATGCCTTAGTATTGGCGAGAATTTAATATATTTAATCTCCTGTAAACCTAGTGAATATTCTAGTGTTTTTAAAATATATATTATACAGTATATTATAGAACTATTAGTTATGCATGCCTTCTGCCCCAGCGCAAGTTTGGCTGAATAACATATTCAGTTTTAGCCTGCGACCCGGGTGGCAACACGAGAATCTGCCTGGCCAGTTGTCGTCAGCCGGCAGATCGTCCATTTGGTCGACTAACTCGAAGCGGTAGGACACAGGCGCCGATACTAGCTGTAAAAAGACATATTGCAACAAAATAATCCAGGCTCTAGTTAGCCGATATTTGGGAATAGCAAATTGCTAGCCAAATTGATACCAAAAAGTAATATTTACACTGCTAGTGGCACTGTTCCCCCGTGGAGAGGTTTAATCACCACATTTTGGAAGGTACGTTGATTTAATTAATTAGTACGAATTTACATGTATATATTTACCGGCATTTGTAGTGTAGATTCAGGATGAACTACGCGATAACTAATGTTAGAGAACAGGGATCGTAAACTACAGCCAGAATAAATATATAATTAATGGAGACGCTGATTATACTAAGACCAAAATAGAGGAATGAAGAATGAAGGGAACGGCGACACAAAATGGTGAAATCTAACAGGCGGGAACTGGACTATAGAAGAATGGTCAGACAATGAAGCTTGATGTTTAACTAGGGATTAATATAATATATACTAGAATAATATATCGCCAGTGAATAATATAATTATAGAATGAGAGGGGGAGTTCGGATGAATAAACGGTGACAGGAAATACTGATAGTTAATTGTGAAATAATAATTCTTTCACATAGTCTACTGGAGACCCCGCTTGTCAGAGGTCATCTCATGACAGCATGGGACAGGCCTTTCATTCACATCAGTATCCTTGCTTCAACGCAGTCCTTCACTGCCTACCCTCTACACCTATGTTAATACTTCAACCCCCTGTAGAATTTAATTTGTGTGTTTCGGGAGTGAATCAGAATTATAATTTACAATACTGCTTCATGAGTGATTCATAATATATGTTCGTAATTCGTCAAGTGAATGTAACTTGTGTGCTTCATAATCTATGGTGTTCCTTCGTCGATTGAATGTACTCTGTATGATTCATAATCTGTGGTGTACTTCGAATGAAGGGAATCTGTCATTCATAATCTATGTTCATACCTCGTCATGTGAATGTAATCTGTGATTCATAATCTATGGTGATACATTGTCGAGTAAATATAATCTGTGTGATTTATAATCAATGTTCATGCTTCATAGTTAAATGTAATCTGTGGGATTCATACTCATTGTGTACACTTCATTGTGTTAAATGTAATGGGTGTGATTTGTAATATATGTGAATGCATCATAGTAAGAATGTTGTAGAGTGTGATCAGACTCAGAAATATACATTGATGTGTCCGTGTCTGTAGACTGGAATACATGGGCATCTGAGTCTGATGAGATTGATAATATGTGGCTAAGGAAAATAGTATTTGTCCACGTTAGCCATTTGTCATTGTGTTGTCATAGTGATGTGTCTGTGACAGAGGTGATAGTCTTGTGATGCTAGTCGTGTCTGAATATGAGACTGAGAGCGAGGTGTGCAATGAGAGTATCTTGGACGTAGGACAAGCATTCACCGGTTCTGTTTTTCTGATTAACTTCCAGCAGTTCTGCACCTTCTTTGGTGGTACCATGAGCCAGCAACTTGCAGCAACGCACACTTACCAGTCGTGAGCACCATGTCTATTGCCGGAGAGTGAATCCGCAACCTGAACTGGAACATCACCTGAGTTGACAAGCCGGACCCAAATCTTGAGCTGAGTGGCCAACCTCCTCGGCTGACACCTTTAGCCTGCCAACTTAGTCTAGGATTTGATTGCCTACACACTAGGGCAACAGACTTTTACATGCCACAGTATTTCATTAAATTAATAGTTATATGTGATACCAGAAACATACTTAGTCTGTTGCTGTTATACTCTAATTTAATATTAGGATACTGAGAGAGAGAAGGAATGCAAGTTGTAACTTTATATTTGTACTCTTCCTCCATGTTGTGAGAATGGATCAGTAAAAGGGGGCTCTTTAATTTTTGCAGGCATTCGTCGCCAGATTCATTAAGCCTACTGTCTAGAATTATTCCTAGTACGGTTGTTCGCTTTACCTATCTGTGCCTGAACACTGTCTGAAGACCTGGTCATTCCTGGGACAGTTCCGAATCGTACTTCCTAGTTCGAGCCATTTCGGCCTCTTCTTCGACAGTGATTAGTCTTTCGGAATCCTGAAAGTCTATTGGTTGCTATTTTCTGATCCTTGTCTGTCAAAATAGTCAACATTACGCGACAATTGGTGGCCGCGTCCGGTCTAGAATTATCATTTATTACTGATTCCAGCCGAGTATCCAACCTCGTATTACAAGTTCAACTTTTAGTTTCTTCTCACTAGAGTATCCTGTTAAGAAAAGTGTGGCCTTACAATAGACTAGTATAGTAATAAATTATAATCAGTATATTAACCACTTATACAAGCACAGTAACATTGGTACCTATAAGTTAGGACTAACAGTTAAGATAAACCAGGTGTCAGACGGGTGAGTTTTGTGTTGTATCGTTGCATTGCGTTAACTTACATAAGTTGTTCTGTAATATATTGATTACAAATTTTCAGGACAAATATCTTGTTGGTAAGTAAGTACACTTCAGGTACTTCAACTAAGATCTATCAAGCGCTTACACATCATGTCTGTTGAAAATCAACCCACAACTCAAGAGCTTAAAGAGAAAGGGGCCTTGTTAGGATATGAAGGTGCAGAATTGAGGAAATATATTAGAGAGGCGGAAAAAGAATGGAGGCAAGAACAAAGGGAAGAAAGAATCCGGATGGCGGAAATAGAATCCGAGAAACAGATTAAACAGGCAGAACTGGAGAAGGACAAGGAATTGAAACTAGCAGAACAGGCGAGACAGCATGAGATAGAATTAAGAAGACTGGAATTGCAACACCCGGATGCTTCAAGATTCAGTAGTGCTAGTTCTCCAACCCACACTAGTGACATTTCTGCCGGACCACACATCTCCAATGGATCAATGAGTTTTCCACTGCTCCCCTTCGACCCAAAAGAAGATCAGATGGATAATTATCTTGACAAATTTGTTTTAATGTGTGAAGCCTACAATCTTCCCAGCGAAAAATACAATCTTAAGCTCTCCCAAGGGTTAAGAGGCGCAGCTTTTGACGTGTTTGCTAAACTTCCTCCAGGTCTCGAGAGGGATTTTCTTACTCTAAAATCCGCTTTGCTTAAAAGATTTGAATTGACATCAGGGGCTTACAGACTGAAGTTCCGTTCGGCCAAGCGATCACAGGGAGAATCGTTCGCTCAGTTTGCCTCGCGATTACACACTTATTTTTCTAAGTGGGTCGAACTGAGCGATTTCGATGCTACTTATGATGGTCTTGAGGAAATGGTTCTTACAGAACAGTTTAAAGATACACTCCAAAAACCACTTCAAACTTTTATTGCTGAAAATGGTGGGAATAGGCTTCAGGAAATTATCTCTTTAGCTGAAAGGTACTTAACTACCCATGGTGAAGGGGGTACCACTAAAACCACTCATACTAATGCTCAACAGAATCTTCCAGTACAAAATCAGAGTTATCAACAAAATAACTCCTTAGGTAATGACACTAGGGGGCACCCTGGTGGTCAACGCCAAAACCCGGGATTTCAGAAACCTATAGCTCAAAACACACCAGCACAAAATAGTGGATGGGGCAAGCCTTATTGTAAAAACTGTAAAACTAATGATCACCACACTAGTTCTTGCAGGAATAAACCCCCTACCCAGTATGTTGCGTGTATGACGACGGGGGCAAGTACCCGACAGAACTTAGATTCTGGAACTAACGGTAAACCACCCACAGTCGAGACTATTCTGGTAAATGGTAGCCAAGTGCAATGTCTCTATGACACGGGATTGACCTGTGAGGCAATCATAAGTAGACACTTAGTGAAACCATCCCAGTTGACTAAGCAAAGAGTTGCAGTAAAGGGTGCTACTAGGGGCTCCCAAACCATTTATGCTCAGATAGCTAAGGTGCATGTGACATCTAAGTATGTCACTGGAACTATTCCAGCTGCTGTGATTGAAGATCCCGTATATCCATTTATCCTCGGATGTAAACATGTATATTTAGGGGAACCCTCATCACCTATAATAATGGCAATGCAGACCCATAATAAGGGAATCGTTTTGAGTGACCCTGACTTATCTATCAACCCACTATCGGGGGAAATTAGGGCTGCCCAAGCAGCATGTCCAACCTTACAATCTTGCTTTGGCAACCTGCCAAAATCTAGGAATCCACCCAGAGTTGGTGATTTCTATATACAAGACGAGTTGCTATTCCATAGGGCAAGAACTATGGGGAACTTCCATGAACAGCTGGTCATACCCAAAGAGTATCGTGCACCTATATTAGAAATGGGACATTCACTCTCGGACAGTGGGCATATGGGGATAAAAGCTACAATCCGAAGGCTTGCTTTCTCCTATTTCTGGCCGGGGATGACCAGGGATATTAAACAATATGTCAGGTCATGTAAGGAGTGTCACCAATTCCCACCCAAACATAGGGAAACTCAACTTACTTTAAGAGACAGAGTATTTGTATTATTACCAAAGAGGGATAATAGATTAGAACTTGGTTGGCAGGGTCCTTTTCCTATACTAGAGAAGGTGTCCCAGACTAAGTATAAAATTTATTTTAGGGGTAAACCCACAGTTTTTCATATCCACTTGCTAAAGAAGCAGGTTGGAGTAGAAGAGTCACCGGTGCATCTGATGGCATTCTCGGTGGTAACTGAGGTCAAAGGTGGAGATGACTCGTTAGTGGAGTATCCCCTAAAACCTCAGGAGACCAGGAATGATGTCTTCCTCAACCCTTACTCGGAGACGTCTGAGTCAGAGAAGAGTCGACGAATTCCAGTGTCTCATGCACCAATGCGTACAGATAAGCCTGGTAAGACTAATATTGTCCAGGTCGATATGAATGTTAACACTAAGGACTCAGCTCCACAAAAGCATTATCCTGTTCGTACGCGAACCGAGAACCTGTATACTTCTAGAATAGATTATATTCCTAGAAAGAATAATTTAGGGGCGGATGGCTTTAGAAGACAGCATCCACAGTGTAGATCTCTCTGGAACCAACACCAGGGGAGAAGGGCTCTTAGAAGAAGTCTTAAGAATGAAGAAACATGGTTGAGTAGACAGGGTTCTACTTAAGAGGGTGAGACTAGTCCAGATGACCCATAAATGTTAGAGTGGGTGCTAACAAAACTAAAGGGGAATCCTGCTGGGAGAAAAGTTTGTTTTCTCAAACTTTTCTTTCAACGGGGAGCATCTGTGACGTAATAGACAGTCTCCCCCTTTATTTTTGCTTAAATTACAGTGCAGATCATATTTTTCATTATAAATATATCTAGGAAAACGATCTTTTTCCTATGTTTGTAGATATCTATAAATATGCCTTAGTATTGGCGAGAATTTAATATATTTAATCTCCTGTAAACCTAGTGAATATTCTAGTGTTTTTAAAATATATATTATACAGTATATTATAGAACTATTAGTTATGCATGCCTTCTGCCCCAGCGCAAGTTTGGCTGAATAACATATTCAGTTTTAGCCTGCGACCCGGGTGGCAACACGAGAATCTGCCTGGCCAGTTGTCGTCAGCCGGCAGATCGTCCATTTGGTCGACTAACTCGAAGCGGTAGGACACAGGCGCCGATACTAGCTGTAAAAAGACATATTGCAACAAAATAATCCAGGCTCTAATTAGCCGATATTTGGGAATAGCAAATTGCTAGCCAAATTGATACCAAAAAGTAATATTTACACTGCTAGTGGCACTGTTCCCCCGTGGAGAGGTTTAATCACCACATTTTGGAAGGTACGTTGATTTAATTAATTAGTACGAATTTACATGTATATATTTACCGGCATTTGTAGTGTAGATTCAGGATGAACTACGCGATAACTAATGTTAGAGAACAGGGATCGTAAACTACAGCCAGAATAAATATATAATTAATGGAGACGCTGATTATACTAAGACCAAAATAGAGGAATGAAGAATGAAGGGAACGGCGACACAAAATGGTGAAATCTAACAGGCGGGAACTGGACTATCGAAGAATGGTCAGACAATGAAGCTTGATGTTTAACTAGGGATTAATATAATATATACTAGAATAATATATCGCCAGTGAATAATATAATTATAGAATGAGAGGGGGAGTTCGGATGAATAAACGGTGACAGGAAATACTGATAGTTAATTGTGAAATAATAATTCTTTCACATAGTCTACTGGAGACCCCGCTTGTCAGAGGTCATCTCATGACAGCATGGGACAGGCCTTTCATTCACATCAGTATCCTTGCTTCAACGCAGTCCTTCACTGCCTACCCTCTACACCTATGTTAATACTTCAACCCCCTGTAGAATTTAATTTGTGTGTTTCGGGAGTGAATCAGAATTATAATTTACAATACTGCTTCATGAGTGATTCATAATATATGTTTGTAATTCGTCAAGTGAATGTAACTTGTGTGCTTCATAATCTATGGTGTTCCTTCGTCGATTGAATGTACTCTGTATGATTCATAATCTGTGGTGTACTTCGAATGAAGGGAATCTGTCATTCATAATCTATGTTCATACCTCGTCATGTGAATGTAATCTGTGATTCATAATCTATGGTGATACATTGTCGAGTAAATATAATCTGTGTGATTTATAATCAATGTTCATGCTTCATAGTTAAATGTAATCTGTGGGATTCATACTCATTGTGTACACTTCATTGTGTTAAATGTAATGGGTGTGATTTGTAATATATGTGAATGCATCATAGTAAGAATGTTGTAGAGTGTGATCAGACTCAGAAATATACATTGATGTGTCCGTGTCTGTAGACTGGAATACATGGGCATCTGAGTCTGATGAGATTGATAATATGTGGCTAAGGAAAATAGTATTTGTCCACGTTAGCCATTTGTCATTGTGTTGTCATAGTGATGTGTCTGTGACAGAGGTGATAGTCTTGTGATGCTAGTCGTGTCTGAATATGAGACTGAGAGCGAGGTGTGCAATGAGAGTATCTTGGACGTAGGACAAGCATTCACCGGTTCTGTTTTTCTGATTAACTTCCAGCAGTTCTGCACCTTCTTTGGTGGTACCATGAGCCAGCAACTTGCAGCAACGCACACTTACCAGTCGTGAGCACCATGTCTATTGCCGGAGAGTGAATCCGCAACCTGAACTGGAACATCACCTGAGTTGACAAGCCGGACCCAAATCTTGAGCTGAGTGGCCAACCTCCTCGGCTGACACCTTTAGCCTGCCAACTTAGTCTAGGATTTGATTGCCTACACACTAGGGCAACAGACTTTTACATGCCACAGTATTTCATTAAATTAATAGTTATATGTGATACCAGAAACATACTTAGTCTGTTGCTGTTATACTCTAATTTAATATTAGGATACTGAGAGAGAGAAGGAATGCAAGTTGTAACTTTATATTTGTACTCTTCCTCCATGTTGTGAGAATGGATCAGTAAAAGGGGGCTCTTTAATTTTTGCAGGCATTCGTCGCCAGATTCATTAAGCCTACTGTCTAGAATTATTCCTAGTACGGTTGTTCGCTTTACCTATCTGTGCCTGAACACTGTCTGAAGACCTGGTCATTCCTGGGACAGTTCCGAATCGTACTTCCTAGTTCGAGCCATTTCGGCCTCTTCTTCGACAGTGATTAGTCTTTCGGAATCCTGAAAGTCTATTGGTTGCTATTTCTGATCCTTGTCTGTCAAAATAGTCAACATTACGCGACACGTCCTTGACATCAGAGACGTAGACTACAAGTACCTCGGAAGTCGGAGTGAGTTCGCCTGATGGCGAGGGACACTAGTAATAATAACCCCCGCGCAAAAATCAGTCCAGTGAATTCATCAGCAGAAGCAACTACTACTCTTAGTAGCAGTGTGTAGACTACACTCGGGTTCAAAACTAGTGGAGGAAAAAAACAACAAAAGTTACTTCAAGTATAACGCTTTTCGTGCTTTAGTTATTGGAAGACTACTGGTACAAACAGAGGATCTTTTTTTTTTTTTTTTGAAGATGGAATCATTATCGCCATCGTCGTCGTCATCGTCATCATCATCATCATCATCATCATCATCATCATCATCATCATCATCATCATCATCATCATCATCATCATCATCATCATCATCATCATCATCATCATCATCATCATCATCATCACCATCACCACCACCACCATCATCATCATCATCATCATCATCATCATCATCATCATCATCATCATCATCATCATCACCATCAAATGCCATGCCAGCTCTCGTTGGCGTTCATGTCTCTCCACAGATCTCGGTCCTTGGTATTCTGGATAAACTCTGCTGATGATATTCCTCCATGCCACTGTCTCAATCCATCCAGCATCATTTCTCTTGGTCTGCCTCTGCCTATCTTCCCCTCGATCTTTCCAGTTGTCACGATGTTCTCCAATGCCTCTCTTCTCATCGCATGGCCGAAGAAAGCTGTTTGTCTCATTCTTATTGTTGTATACAATAATTAAACTGAATAGTGCTTCACCAATGAAGATCTAATACGAGAACAAGAAGGGGGCGAGAGGAAGATGGATTGATGACATAAAAGACATTATTCAGTCACACGGAATGACACTATCCGGCGGTGGAACATGAACAAGATTTCTACCAACTCAATGCTACCAATGCTATACCTGCACAATGAAAGAAAATGAGAAAATATAAATTATAACAACAGAAATTAGATTTCTGGGAAGAATACTAACGTTTTAAGCAGAGAGAACATCAGAAATGCTTCACGTCAAATGTGGAGGATCATGGGGGTGATGATGATGACAAAGAAAAGTAAAGGTGGTCTCAGAATAGCTATTGATGTTGGGGCGTAAAATGTTAGACCTTCACCTAGTCAGGGCCAGTGGTTATCAACCTTTTTTGCCTCATGCACCCTTTCACCATATGTTAGAATGTAATTCCCCCATATCAAGAGAACGAAAGAAGAAGAATTCCTCCCTTTCCGAAATTGTCAACCACAAAAGGTGCATTCAAAATAGCATGTCTATTATACTGAAAATCCGTATTTTCTTCCATATTTGTACATAACCTAATTTTATAGTGTAGTTTTATACATTTAATGGCAGATGAATATGCTGATGGATATTAAACCTTAAATAAAGCATTTTTTATATTCACAATATTTTTATTAGCATACCAAATCAATCATATTAAAATAAACAAACAGTTACAACATCAAAGAACTGACGCCTAATACATGACACCAGAATGCCCGAAAATAATTGTTTTTCAAGAAACAAAATGCTCAAAAAAAAGAAAAAAAAAAGAAAAACAAACAAACAAACAAACAAACAAACAAACAAACCAGAATATTGTGCTTGAAGCCATTTTGAGTCTGCCAATCTGTGGTCTTAATTCCCACCATGGAAACCCTAAAATTCTACCCCCCCCCCCACACACACACACACACACTGGTTGAGAATCACTGTTCTAGGCCATGACATAAAATGTGCCTTTCCTTGCCAGACATCTAATCTTTTCTTATTCCTCTTGTACCCTGCGGTGTCGTGGTGAAGCATAAACCAAGGGAGACTGCCCATTTATGGGCTTCATGTATCGACATTTCCTTTGGACTGTTGTTCCCTCTGTCCATCGTTTATATCAGTGTTTCCCAACGTGGGGCCCACGCCCCACAGGGGGGCAATTCGATTGTTAAGGGGGGCAATTTGAAAATGGAAGAAATCGGCTGGATATAACAAAACGGGGAGACTTGAAACTGAAGTTAACTAAAATGGAACCTGACATAAAAGCATCAAAAAAGCATCAAGCGCAAGGATCTCACTAAATTTAAATAATTATTAATAATTAAAATAATATAGAAAAATCTTTCATTAAAATTATTTTGTACTTGAATTTCAGTTCTCCATTATATGTTTTGAAAATTTACTTACTGTTTGCTCAATAATATCCTAGCGATTATCGATCATTTGGTTAGGATCGGGTGCATTTGCTGCTCCCTCCCCACTCCAGTAGTGCGCCTGGTCTGGGGGCCGGGATGATAAAATAAAAACCCATCACATATCTTCGCCTTAGATGTGGGCCTGGTGGACCACTGTGGGCAATAGCTCACAGTGAGACTAAGGGTCCACACAAAAAAGGGGGAGACGGTGGAACCAGCTTGTCTGGGGTAACCGCCAACCCCCCCCCCCCCCCCCCCCAAAAAAAAAATAAATAAATAAATAAATAAATTCACCCAACACAACCGACAATCAGCTCTGACCCCTCTGGGAACTGTGATCCCTTCTAAAAAAAAAAAAAAAAAAAAAATTCAAGTTTCTTTGGTGAACATTTCAATTTTTGAATATTAAAAATAATGCATATGTGGGTGGTGGTGGTGGTGGTGGTGGGGGGGGGGGGGCATAAGAATTTTAGAAAGGCTTAGGTGGGGCATAGCACAAAAAAGGTTGGGAAACACTGGTTTATATGGTCGGCCTCTTATTCTGATCCCATTTGGTCTGTGCATCATTGCTGATTCTAGTGTACTTAGTTGGTAGTCTAGTTATGTGGCCAAACTGTTTAACTTGCTGCTTTCTAATGAAATCTAGCGCTGCCATAACCCCCACTTTAGTCCTGATTTCTTCATTTCTGATGTTCTCTCTACTTAATACGTTAGTATTCTTCCCAGGAATCTAATTTCTGTAGTTGTAATTTATATTTTCTCTTTTTCTTTCATTGTGCAGGTATGGCATTGGCAGCATAGAGTTGGTAGAAATCTTGTGTTCTTCCAGTACATTCTGGAAACGTCTGGAATCCATCTTTATAACTGGGTGAAACCAGGGCCGTACTGGTCTCAGAAAGTAACATTGTGCCTTCTGGGGATTACACCAGGAGCTCTGTCTTGGTACGCCAACGGCTAATCAATATATCACAGTAGGAAAGTGTAGTAATTCCACTAATCAATATACCACAATAGGAATGTTCAGTAATTCCACTAATCAATACACCACAGTAGGAATGTTCAGTAATTCCACTAATAAATATATCACAGTAGGAATATTCAGTAATTCCACTAATCAATATATCACAGTAGGGATGTTCAGTAATTCCACTAATAAATATATCAGATTAGGAATGTTCAGCAATTCCACTGATCAACATATCACATTAGGAATGTTCAGCAATTCCACTAATCTGCAACATTGCAAAGGATCAGCAGTTGCACTGATCAACAACATTCGGAACAAAAATTTAGCAGGAATATTATGAATAACCTCCAGTTGCACTTATCAACAACATTTGGAACAAAAATTTAGCAAGAACATTATGAATAACCTACAGTTGAAATGATCAACAATATTTGGAACAAAACGTTAGCAAGAACATTATGAATAACCTCCAGTTGCACTTATAAACAATATTTGGAACAAGACTTTAAAAAAAGTCTTATTTTAAAAAAAAAAGTCTTATTCCAAATGTTGTTCGTAAGTGCAACTGGAGGTTATTCATAATGTTCTTCCTAACTTTTTGTTCCAAATATTGTTGATCAGTGCAACTAGCAAGAACATTATGAATAACCCCCAGTTGCTAACAACATGGGAAACTATCAAAATTTCCACTAAGTAACAACATGAGAAACTATCAACATTTCCTCTTATCAACAACATGGGAAACTATCAACATTTCCACTTATCATCAACATGGGAAACTATCAAAATTTCCACGTATGAGCAACATGGGAAACTATCAACATTACCACGTATCAAAAATATTGGACACGACCAACATTTCCACTTATCAATAACGTGGGAAACTATCAACATTACCACATATCAATAACATGGTAAACTATCAACATTTTCACTTATCAACAACATGGGGAACTATCAACATTACCACGTATAAAAATATTGGACACGATCAACATTTCCACTTACCAATAACGTAGAAAACGATCAGCATTACCACTTATCAACAACACGAGAAACTATCAACATTTCCACTTATCAACAACATGACTGTTGGGCATAAAATAGTCAGCGTCGCCAAACGACTACATAAAAATGTTGATGAAACGTTGAACTAATATTACATTCTCCATAGCAATTCCATAAATCCAGTTGTGCTTGTAATTTCTTCCGTACTATTTCGCCATAGTTGTAGTGCTGGTCGCTCCTTGCATGTCAGTCTGACAATACTCTCTGTCTCCCTCGGTTTCTCTCTTTCTCTCGTCTCCGTGTCTTCCTCTCTATGTCTCTTTCCCTCCCTCTGCCACTCTCTGTCTCTCTTTTCCTCCCCCTCCCCATGGCGCTCTCTGTTTCTCTTTCTCCCTCTCTCTCGCTTCCACACAATCACACACCATCAGGATCATACAATCACGCCTATAACTATTAGCTTATACTAGACCGCATGAACAGAAAGGCTCCTTTCAAAACTTCCCGCACGAACAGAAAATCTCATTAAACAATTAGAACAAATCGATAATCTCTCTCCCTCGCTCCCTCCCTCCCCCCTCTCTCTCTCGCTCTCCCTCCCATCTCCCTCCTACATCACATGACGTGCCTAGAAATATATGAGTCAACAATGAATTCCAGTAGTCTGTCATAGATTGGAGACTGCCTCACATATTTCCATACAGACGAATCAATGTTTGACGAAGGAAAGGAGATTCCAGTAATCTGACCCAGGCTGGAGACTGCCTAACATAATTCCATACATATCAATCAATTTTTGCCAAGGACAGGAGATTCCACTGGCTTTGACTAGAAGAAAACGATAAGGCGCTTGTTCTCTTTTCGGCGATTCTCTTCTTACAATTAATTAATTGGGGTAACCAGAAGGTTTTGTGAATTCGTTTGAAGCTTAAAGGTAAAAGGTAGTTGCATATCCTTTACAGGACACCGCAGTCAACCCCAGCATTTTATGGCGGTTTGTACATTATTGGCAAGTTTACTTTTAATAGTTTGAAATTGCTTTTTGAACGACCAGCACTTCAACTTTTGTACAAAAGCCAACGCAAAGCCGCCTGCTTCCAAATCGCCCGCCTCTGTGTTTCTAACGCGGTATGCGGGGATTACGAATTACGTCCGTAACGCCTTCGCCACAGAACAGTATAGGAACACCCCTAAAGATGTTACTTGACCTCCCTGTGACCATGACCCCAAGAGTGAAGAAAAGAATGGTCACCATGTAGACCCCTGCAACATGCAGCTCACGGAAAGAATTAATTAAATACAAATGAAACAAGAGCTAGAGTAGGGCATACACTGCAAGATATAGAGGAAGAGGTAAAACAAAATAATTACAAAACAATTTATGTACAAGTTTGTATATTACCGTTTCTTAAAGTATCCCTCACAACAGGAAGATTGACTAACAGTTATTTCAGATCCCCGAGAGCTGATATAACACGCCCTACAACCAGAAACCTAAGTCTTCTTCTTCTTCTTCTTCTTCTTCTTCTTCTTCTTCTTCTTCTTCTTCTTCTTCTTCTTCTTCTTCTTCTTCTTCTTCTTCTTCTTCTTCTTCTTCTTCTTCAGCATTCCGAGCCACTGAGGTTCTTTGCTGCAGATACAATCCGTCTCAATTCGTCTCTCTGGTTGACCTTCTCTTGCCAGAAACCTAAGTCTTCTTCTTCTTCTTCTTCTTCTTCTTCTTCTTCTTCTTCTTCTTCTTCTTCTTCTTCTTCTTCTTCTTCTTCTTCTTCTTCTTCTTCTTCTTCTTCTTCTTCAGCATTCCGAGCCATTGAGGTTCTTTGCTGCAGATACAATCCGTCTCAATTCGTCTCTCTGGTTGACCTTCTCTTGCCAGAAACCTAAGTCGACTAACCAAAAAACCACATAGAAGATACTGAACCGAAACTAAGTAACGTAAATTGTACTCATAGTTCAGCGTATCATATCACCTATAAACTCAATCTTTGTTGCCATCTGATACTCAGAAAATTCTGCGTGGTAAGCTAGAAACGTGAAAACAAAAGAGAATGCACAATTGAACACATCGTCAAACTCAGAAAAGGCTAAAAGAGTCAGCTCGACCTCTTTATATCAAACACATGTTTTAAACACACTGACTCACAAATGCACATCTGGTACAAACAGAATTACCCAGACACCAAAAGCCAAATTGATTTTATATTAGCAAGAAATAAGATAAAGAGAGATATATTAGATGCTCAACTTAAATATAAACACGGACCACAAAGCAGTTATTACCACAATAAGAACCGACAGAAGAAGAAAGCATAGATCATACAAAAACATACCATGCGAATTAGTAAGCTTAAAAAATCTCAAAGACGAGGTAGTGAGGTAACGTTATGAGGAAAACTAAATAAAATCTTTGTATAACTACCTATACAAAGAAAAACACCGGAAGAGGAATGGGGGGGGGGGGGGATATTTAAATGAAGTATTTTAAACAGTGCACAAATAACACATGGATTCACGTAAAAAAAAAAAACGAATATAGAAAATAACAAGTTGGTGGAATGACAAGGAAGCCGTAAAAGACAAAAAGATAAAATATAAAAAGTGGGTGAAAAGAGTGAAAAGCTAACAGGATCGTGACTACAGCGAATATAGAATAGCAAGAAGACACGCAAACATAATTATAAAGATAGCAAAACAAAAATACGGGGAGGAATGTGAAGAAACCCTAAATAAAAACTATCAGAAGGCAAGTACTGGAAGGCCCCGGTTAACGACGGGGTTACCTTCTTGGAAAACGCGACGTTAAGTGAAACGACGTATAGCGAAACACCTTTCCCCATAGAATTAAATGAAATACAGTGTATTGTGTACTACAGTAATGTTTATTTTGACGTTTGTTGATATTTATTGGCTAAATAGAGGTGGGTTGGAGGGCGAGTGGTAGAGTTATTGGGACGTAGAGGCATTAAATTCTGCCTCTTCATATGAAGATGAAACTGTAACTTCTTCCTGCCTCTTTTCTTAGCTCTTCTTTGCTTGAACAAAAAAATTTGTCCAATGTCTGCTGCACAGTAACCACCCTCCTCAATCATGGCCTTTAACTCTGCAGGGAAACGCTCTGCAGCTGCAGTATCGGCACTCGTCACTTCACCTGTTGTCTGAATGTTGAGCAGGTGTGAACGCTTCTTAAAGCACTCAAACCAACCACGACTCGCTCCAAAACTATCATCAACACTACTAGTACTGCTCTCACCAGCTTTCTTAGCTAGATCTTCATAGAGAGCCCTTGCTTTCTCTTGGATAACCATCTTGCTCACAGGCATATTCCGTTGGTTCTGGTCTTCAATCCAGACGGCCAATAGTGCTTCCATGTTCTCCATAAAGAATACTTCTGGTACGAGTGATCTTGGAGGCACTCAAAGGGTTACGTTTTTAGCACCCTCTTTGATTTTGTCAGCACGAATTGTCCCAACCTCAGAACGACGTTATGACGAAACGTAGCGATGTAAAGTGAAGTTAGTCGCCTATGTGACAAAGACGTTATAGCGAAACGACGTATACCGAAGCGACATATAGCGGAGCCTTCCAGTAGAAACTTCTACTAAAAGATTAGTGCAATGAGAACCAGAGCAGAACCATTTGACCCAAGTGAAATAATTAACAGCGAAAAAGGATATCCAATAAACTAACAAAAACAAATCCTAAAAAGATGGAGGCAGTCCTTCGAAAAACTTCTCAACAATCCATCAAATGCCACAGGGATCAAAGAAACTGACACAGATGCCATCGAAAAACTAGAACCAGACATATTGAAAGAAGAAATTAATGAAGCCATCAGATTAGCCCCATTGAATAAATCACCAGAACAAAACGAAATACCTAATGAACTAATTAAAGCAGCAAGAGAAGTAGGAACGGCATGGCTACACAGACTGTTTAACGATGTTTGGGTAGAACAACAGACACCATGTGAGTGGAGAAGTGCCATAATTATCCCAATTTGGAAAAACAAAGGCATTAAAAGAGACTGAACACACTACAGAGGTATTACCCTTTTGTATGATACAAGAAACATATTTTACAAAATTCTCGAGAAAAGACTACGACCTACAGTAAATCCCCAGCTAAACGGGATTTAGGAAAAACAACTTGGATCTAGGAAAATATAAAGGATGCACAGATGCCATCTTTACTCTTAGACAACTGATAGAAAAATCAATCGAATTTAATGAAATACTCTACCTAGCTTTTGTCGATCAAGAAAAGACACGTGGTAGAGTAGATAGAAACAAGCTGTGGGACATTCTTAAAAGACATGGTTGAGTGCACATATAGCAAACTTATATAGAAGCTTATATAACAAAAGTGAATACACCGTAAGAAAAAATGGAGGAAACTCAGAACCCTTCACCATGAAATCCAGAGTACAACAATGGCCGTGTCCAGTCCCCCGTCTTATTCTTAACTTATATAGACAGAATAAGTAGAGAAAGCCATTCCATTTCTGAAAAAAGTTCATTTTGTAAAATAAATCCACTCTAATTCTCAAAGAAAAATAAAGTCGCTTAAAAGTCGACAGAGTCGACTTCATTGCACCGGGTTTTATCCCATATGGCTCGGTCTCTTTCCGCAGCGCGGAAAGCGTCGCACCAGCACGAACTCCGTAGCTCTAGCGACGACCCACAAGAGTCTCCGAAAAATTTAACTCGTGAACCGAAGGACGCGATCCGGAATCGAACCCACAACCTTCCGAGCCCGAGTCAAACGGCTTGACCACTTCGCCACGGAGACTCTAAGAAGAA
>OY992897.1:30425153-30605153 GCA_963921405.1 Cepaea hortensis
ACTGTATTAGCCAGGCCTTTTTTTCTCTCGGTGCCAGGCCTTTACCTTAATTTCTCAGACTTACGACCCTCAGTCCTACACCGCAAGGTGCTATCATCATCACCAAGTGCCCTGCCGACTGGCTTAGGCGTTCATAACTCTCCACAGATCTCGGTCTTTGGTTTTCTGGATCAACTCTGAAAGGATAACAACGCTCCGTCTAAAACGTCCGGAGCATTGATGGCGAGGTAGGCTGTTTAACCCGTATACATGCAAGAAGCTGAACTTAAAACGTCGACTTCTAGTTCAGATAGCAATGGGAAATTATTGAAAAGACAATTGCTTATAAAAATCAAGCTGGTCGCAACGTCATACAAAGGACATTTTTAAACATAAATAGAATATATAAAATCCGAACAATAAACATAAACATAAATAAAATATATAAAATCCGAACAATAAACATAAATAAAATATATAAAATCCGAACAATAAACATAAATAAAATATATAAAATCCGAACAATAAACATAAATAGAATATATAAAATCCGAACAATAAACATAAACATAAATAAAATATATAAAATCCGAACAATAAACATAAATAAAATATATAAAATCCGAACAATAAACATAAATAAAATATATAAAATCCGAACAATAAACATAAATAAAATATATAAAATCCGAACAATAAACATAAATAAAATATATAAAATCCGAACAATAAACATAAATAAAATATATAAAATCCGAACAATAAAATAAAATGACGAGAATTATGTAAGCGTAGTAGAACTGCTATTTCTGAGAAAATGCAATGAACGCAATAGTAACAGCCAGGTACAAGCAAATGTAGCCAGTTTCTCTACACACAATAATGTATAGACAATTAGCCAGTTTCCCACACACACAGGCACGCACGCACACACACACACACACACACACAATAATGTAAAGCAAATGTAGCCAGTGTCCAAACACACACACACACACACACAATAATGTAAAGCAAATGTAGCCAGTGGCCACACGCACACAATAATGTAAAACAAAAGGAGCCAGTGTCCACACACACACACACACACACACAATAATGTAAAGCAAATGGAGCCATTTTCCACACACACAATAATGTACAGCAAAAGTTTATAGGTACAGGTTTAAAGGCGAGAGAATAGACTTCATTGCATCGGGTTATATCCCATATGACTCTGTCTCTTTCCGCAGTTGGACCTCCCGAAAGCGCCGCACAGATCACTCCAAAGCTCCAGCGACGACTGCCTAGAAGTCTCCGAGAAAAATAAAACTGCACTCGTGAATGGAATGACGGAGCCAGGAATCGAACCCACCACCTTCGGAACGCGAACAGACGGCGTGACCACTTCGCCCCCGAGAGACACACCCCCACCCCCCCCCCCCCCCCCAAGAAATGCAAACACGTTATACCGCGTTGTGTTATTTCGTAAATGGGCTGTGTAGCGTGTGAGAACCTGTGTCATATTATGACATTGTAAAATATAACAGTCAGGACAGATGATGGGAACTCTACAGACTTAACAAGCTGACTGCACACTGGGTGACGTCCAGTAGGTAGTTAGTTTCCAGTGTGTCTCCGCGGGGTTGCTGTCAGGTGCTGGATTTTCTGCAGGCGTTGGCGATCAGGACACTAAAACCTTCTTGCCGCATGCTATTTTGATGATTTTCTTTTTCATCATCATCATGTGCCATGCCGATAAGCGTGGGTGATCGTGTTTTGCCATCTCACCAGAGTCATGGAAAGGCTCTGGTTTTGTTTTGTTTCGACTATGCCATATGGTCAAGCCACCCAGATATTTACTTCTCTGCCTTCCCCTTGTTCTTTTCCAGTCAATCTTGCCAGTTGTCCCCATGTTCTCCAGTTTATTTATTCTCATAAAAAAAAAAAAATTCAAATAATCTTGACTCTCTACGTCCAATTTCTCAAATCCGTTTAGGGTTTTCATTTGTTTCTTGTAATACTTGCTCGTTGGTTTTTCTGTCTTCCCATGGTATTCTTTGGACTTTCCTCAGAAACCACATTTCCCCTGCCATTAGGTGTTTGTCAGCTTGTCTGTTCATTGTCCACGTTTCACATGCATACAAAAGTACACGTTTAAGTAGCACCTCAACACTCTTTTCCTCGTTGGGTTTGCTTATATTATCATTTGTTGCCCAACTGTTTAAACAGTCACGTACATCTTTCTCTATCTTCCTCTGCCTTTCTTGGCTTGTATGTTCCTACATAATGCGAGTTCCTCCATACCACCCCTGCTGCTGAAATAGCCCAAACATGGTGTGTGTATTTTTCTTGTGGTTTACATGAATGATCTTGTAAAATCTGCAAGAATGACTGTCTTAGTGTTTGTTTTCTTTAAAAAAATTTACCATGAAATTGCCGTGGGGATAACAAATGCTTAAAAAAGTCGCTTAAAAGTCCACAGGGTCGACTTCATTGCACCGGGTTTTATCCCATATGGCTCGGTCTCTTTCCGCAGCACGGAAAGGGTCGCACAAAGCACGAACTCCGTAGCTTTTAGCGACGACCCACAGGAGTCTCCAAAACATTTAACTCGTAAACCGAAGGACGCGGCCCGGAATCGAACCCACAACCTTCGGAGCACGAGTCAAACGGCTTGACCACTTCGCCACAGTCTCCAACAAATGCTGTATATTCCAACAATACCCCTGACAATGCGTTTACAGAGTTTCAGCAGAGCTGAATTGAGTCAAGAACAGACATCACAGCTCTCAGGGCATTCCCAGACGTGCTCCATCCTCATCTGCAACAGCCAGCGAATAGACCCAACACTAATGATATCAGTAACAGTCTGATTATGTGGCCGTCTGACTTTTCCTCGGAGTCCTGGGTCTCGGCCAGAACCGTTCTACAGGACTATACATACGATTCCATAGATTCCCGACCACATCTGCCTTATCTCGGTAGTTAGTCGCGGTTCCAACTTCATGTCAAAGGGTCGTCCCATTATGCTCCGTTCACGTGCCAGTGGATATCACACAAAAGGCTCCTCACTGCCCCGCGTGAAAAGTGTAACAGGCAGGAGTCTCGACAAACCAACAGTGCACATATGCATACTAAGCATACTCCCTCTGCCAGAATGCCGACACAAAAATCCGCCACTAAAATTAGTTCAACGTTTATGCAAGCGACAGTCACTAGAAAACCAGCAGCCAGATATTACTGCATAAGGTAACCAGTTAGTTCAGCGACCTCCGGCAGTCATTTTTCTGAAAATGCAGTTCACGCTAAAAACAACCGTTGACAGATGTAAAAGCACTCCACACGAAATTCACAGCTCACAGTGTCGCTCCACGCTTTATCAAGCAACAATACACCACCCAGTGGGACAGATCCAGATAGTCGACTGTGTTTCAGCTAAAGTATGATTCATTTATTCACTTCATATGATAAATAACTCTGCAGTATGCACTTGACGAGATGCAGCGAACCATGTCAGGCAATAAATCGTGCAACGTATTACTTGTGGCTTATGTGTTTACAGTTTTGTTGTTTTTCTCGACCCACGAGACTTCATCCATCCCAAAAACCACATTTTCCCTGCATCCAGTTATCCCACCATGCAATTGCTCATTGTCCATGATTAGCATCCGCACAAAACGACAGATCACACACAACTTTTCAGTAAACGGTATTTTATTCTTGTGACGAGTCTCCGTGGAGAAGTGGTTACGCCGCCTGCCTCGAGCTCCGAATGTTGTGGGTTCGATTCCGGGCTACACCTTTCAGTTCACGAGTGCAATCTTCTCGGAGACTCCAGGGGGTCGTCGCTGAAGCTACGGAGTTCGTGCTTTGTGCGCTATCTATCGGCAGGCCGCCTTGTGAAAATAATCCAAGCCGTATGGGATAAACCCGGTGCAATGAAGCCAATCCTCTTACTATTCTTGTGATATTTCTGTTGTTCCACGATGTTGCTCAGACTTGAAAAATAATCTTTGGATATGATAATTATCGCCTTACCCTATAATAAAAAAAGTTCCAAATCAGACTCCTTCTATTGGTCTGTAAAGTAATAGCACACTGTGTAGGCCAGCGAGCACGGAGAAGTAGGTGGACAATCTGTCCCTCACTTTGACCAGCGACGAGGCCGGGTGTCGAACTCACGTCCAACCTTGCTCATGACATTTCCAGCGCAGTTCGCTATCAACTTCACTATCGCCTTATCTTTTTTACAACACATATTATTTCGCGCAGTCTCTAGGTGCTTATCCTATTTACAACACATATTATTTTGCAGTCTGTAGGTGCTTATCCGATCTACAACATATATCATTTCACAAAGTATCTAGGTGTTTATCCTATTTACAACACATTATTTTACAACATATTATTTTGCAGCTTCTAGGTGCTTATCCTATTTACATCATACATCTAGTCGTCGACTTACGACCACGATCGGTAACACGATTTGGTCGTAAGTTGAGTACGCTATGTGTACAGTAATGTGAAGTGATGTTATAAAAATATTTAAGTTAAATTATATCATAAATTTCTTTTATTATTGTTATAAATCATAATTTTCGATGCTCATTTTGTACCATTTGTATCATCTCTACACCATTTTGTTTCTTATTTTTACATCGTCAGGTTTAAGAAAAACACTGCATTAACTGTACATGTACAACTGGTTTAATATTTGCAAAACATACAAAATACAGGTGTGGAAAATACTATAGGAAACATTATTATTACATGGTCTACCATCTCTAGTTCGGCGTCGTCAATAAAGATTGATGGTACTCCATGTGCACCTTGTGACATAATCTGTGTCTTCTTTTTGCTAATTGTTAAACCAAATTCTGAACAAGCATTGGAGAATGCAGATAGCAGACATTGTAATTCTTCCCCAGAGTGGGTCGTAACTGCAGCATCATCTGCAAAAATCAGGTTATCCATCTAAGTCTACGAAGACTGAGCATGGAATAAACCGTCACACAACCTGATCTTTGCAGACAACTCCGTTCGACTGATAGTTGAAGCAGAAATAAATCTTTAAATATTGAGCACAACCCACTACTGGCAACGCTGATCGCACTCTGGTATGAACCTAAGGCCTATCCACGTCAATGTGGAAGCACTAGACTCGAGTTAATAATATGGCTAGTGATTGTGGTCGTGAAGTCGAATGGTCGTAAGTTGCATAGGTCGTAAGTCGACGACTAGCTGTATATTATTTCCCAAAGTCTCTAGGTGCTTATAAAATATATAACTAAATGTATTGATTCGCAGTCACAGAAGTGAAGAAAAAGAAGTCGAGATCAGAGCCAACACTCCACAGTATAACAATTGCAAGCTAGAGATACATTAAACGGTGTTGTTGCTGTAGCGGTTAGACGCTTGAGCGTGGTCGGATGAGGGTTTCGATGCCAGCTATCACCGTTCGATACGAGAGGGAAAGACTGACCACCTAATCCTATAGGCACTCCGGCCTTCACAAATGTGATGGTCCTAACACTTCACTTACCCACAGAAAGTTCCTGCTAAGGAACACGTTTTTGTTTTATTATTTTAAACAGACACCGAAGTTTCAACCCTGCGCCTTCAGCCGACGGCTGCGCCCCGATGTAGGAACGAGTATACACAACCAAGTAACAACCAACTACGAGGGCTATTCTAATATCAACTACCGATTGGCTGGTAAAAATAAACCGGTAGCTATAGCGACACCGTTCATTGCTTGCATCATTCAGTAGTCTCTTAGCTCACTACACATCAACCTACAATCGCGTTTGTTCGGTGGTTCACGAATCGCGAACGGATAAACATGGGCACGGTTATTGATGTTTCTGCTAGCATATATCAACCGGCTCAGTGGCACGGACGCAGTTCGTAATCGCACATACCGCGTTCGAAACACAGCTGAGGGCGATTTGGCTACAGACCGCCTTGCCTTGGTATTTTACAAAATGACATGGGTGCCGGTCGTTCAGAAATCAATGGCAAACTACTGAACGTAAACTTGCCAAGAAATCACAACAGCAAAAAATGCCGGTGTTGACTGCAACTTCCTGTAAAGAATATGCAACTAACAACATATCAGTACAGCTGATTCAAGCAATAATCCGTGGGCTCAGCTGCAAATCCTTCACGTGATTATTATTGGCAAACAGCGAGTGTTAGTGTAATCATTAGGAGACGTTGATAATGCCAGGAGCGCGGACGAGCGAAGGTTTTCGACACCAGCGTTCGTCGTGCGCTAAGAGAGGAAAGATTGGTCACCTATTTCTCTGTGCATTCAGGCCTATGCAATGTGATGGCCTTAACACATCTCTGACAAATAGCAGAAAACTGCTTTGAGAATTTTTTTTTTTTTTTTGTAAATTACCGCCAAGGACGGTTGGAACGGCTAGTCGCTGGCCAGCGCTTGATGAGCGGCTGGCTGAGTGGCAAGAACGCCGGACTCCCATTCGGGAGACCCGGGTTCGATCCCTCGGTAAGGTGTGGGATTTTTTTTTTCTGTCGGGGGCAAAAAGAAAATTCTAACCTACACAGTTCGCGGTGACTGCACTAGCTAGGCGGCTTTAATTCCTCAGGCTCAAAGACCCCTCTGCCATACACCGCAAGGTACTATGTTGGCAGTAAATGACTGTTGTGACAGTACCGTCAAGGACCGTGTGCATAAGGATAAAATCTACACTGCGTGGCAAGACTTCAGGGTGAGAGCTCACGGTCAGAGGTCGAGGTAAAACTGTTCGAGTCCGGTTTGGTAACTGGTAAAAAAAAAGTAGCTGTATATCCTTTACAGGATGTAGCAGTCAATCCCAGCATTTTTAGTTGTTCAAGTTTCCAGGGCAAGTTTACGTTCAGTAGTTTGACATCGATTTCTGAACGACCGGCACCCATACCAATTTGTAAAAAACCAAAGCAAGGAGGTCTGCTGCCAAATCGCCCGCAGCTGTGTTTCGAACGTGGATATGCGGCATTACGAACTGCGTCTGTAGCCCTTCGCCACAGAAAGGCAACAGCAGACTACTGAACGTTAAATTCTCTTTGTTGCGACGTACTGTAAAGAAACGGGGCTATATTTAAACATCTCTAGAATCGACCCAGGCTCATAAACTTTGCGTTTCTGAATAATATCACGAGACGGAATGAGTGAAAACTTCCATAGCAAGGGGTAGGGAAAGAAAAAGTGAAACTAATTGTTCGGTGGGTCGGTCGGTCATTGTGCCATTATCCCTACCTCGTTCAACCTTATAAGGTAGCAAGTTGCACATCCTGTACGGACGCAGCAGTCAACCGCAGCATTCTTTGACTCTTGACCCTTTGATTCTTGGGTAATTTTACGTTCAGTAGTTTGCCGTAGCTTTCTGAACGACAGGCACTCATACCTTTTCTTTTTAGTTGTATTTCCCTTACAGGACGTTGCAGTCAACACCAGCCTTTTTCAGCTGCTGTTGATGTACTAGACAAGATTGCGCTCAGTAGTTTGCCATTGCTTTCTGAGCGACCGGCACACACACCCCTAAGTTACCGACGCGGCGAGAACCGCTACCAATTCTCGCGCACAATTCTCTAGACCAGGGAGACCGGCGCACCCATACCATTTCATAAAAAAACCAACACAGCTGTATTTCGAACGCGGTATGCCGGATTACGAACTGCGGCCGTAACCTCTCCGCCACGGAGCGAGTTTATAACCTTATAAGAGAATGTATAATTAGGGCCAATAAATAAATATAATGTGAATGCCGAGTCAGATACACGGAACACCACAGTGAATCTTAACACCCGCACACACCAGCGCGCAAGCGTGGATTTATACGCACATCAACGCATATACACGCCCTTGACATTTTCAGACACCAAGGCATGTAATAACATATATGCACGCACACACACACACACACACACACACACACACACACACACACACACACACACACACGCACCGCACATACGCACACAGTTTCACACACGGATGTATACACATTTCAAAGCACATCCACGTACTTTTACACATACAACAATTGACACAAGTAAATACCAGCTGACATAATAATAACAAATGACCGCGCGCGCACACACACACACACACACACACACACACGCACCGCACATAAGCGCATATCGGAGAGACTGCTTACCTTGCCCTGCATGATCATGCGCACAGTGAGCACGGTAGCAGCAGCAGTCATGGTACCATCCTGTTGGACAACGGCGCCGCTGTTGATGCTGCTGTTGTAGTGGTGATGGTGGTGGTGGAGGTGGTTGGGGCTGCTGTTGATGCTGGGCCCGTTGCTGGTGACGAGAATGCCCGTCTCCGCCATCTCGGGTAGCTCCTGGAGTGTGGAGTAGGTGAGGTGAGGGGCGCGCAGGGCGCTGTAATCACAGCTGGAAAGAAATAACCAACGGTGTGAGTTATTGGGAAGAAACATATAATAATAATAATAATAATAATAATAATAATAATAATAATAATAATAAAAGTTTAGTAGTAGTAGTAAAATGATGATGATGACAATAATATTACAGTAATCAACGTCAAAAATAATAATAACAACATAAACAGAAATCGAAGTTAATAATAATAACAATAGTAATAATAATAATAATAATAATAGTAATAATAATAATAATAATCGAATTCAATAATAATATTAATATTAACAAACAATGATCCTAAATAATAATAATAACAGTAATCGCAGTTAATAGTAATAATTGTAAATAATAATAATAATAACAGTAATACAAATAACACCAATAATAACATTAATCGTAAACAATAATAATAATCATAGTAATCGTAAATAATAATACTAATGGTAATAATAACAGCAGTAATGGTAAACAATAATAATAATGACCGCTGTATATAGTAATAACAATAATAATAACAACAGTAATCGTAAATATTAATAATCATAATAGTAATAATACCAGCTGTCATAGTTTAGTAGTTGTAGTAATAATGCCGGCTCAGTGGCGAAGGGTGTTCGAAACACAGCTGCGGGCAATTTGGCAGCAAGCCACCTTGCGTTGAAGTTTATGAAATGGTATGGGTGTCGGTCGTTCAGAAGGCAATGGCAAACTACTGAACGTAAACTTGCCAAGAGATCACAACAGAAAAAATTAAAATGCTAGTGTTGACTGCGACGTAAAGGATATGCAACTAACTTTTAGTAGTAGTAGTAATAATGATGATGATGACGATAATAATAGTAATAATAACAATAATAATAATAATGTAAAAACAGAAGCCACAAACAATCGATTGTAACATTTATTGCCTGGCATATTTCGTGTCAGGTGCACATCACAGAATGATATCATATCAAATGGATAAATCATATTATGGCTAAAGAACATAACAAACATAACCCTCTGATACTGTTTGAATTTTGTTATCCCCACGGTAATCGTAGCGTCACGGTGAAATCCCCCTGTCATCACAACACCGGTTCTAGATCTTTAATTGCTATGGCCTCGGTGCAATAACAGTGTCCATGGTTATTCGTTCGCGATTCGTGAACCACTGAACAAATGTGACTGTTGGTTGGTGTGTAGTCAGCTAAATCTACTGAATGATGCAAGCACTGAATGGTATCGCTATGGGAATCGGTTTATTTTTTACTTGTCAATCGGTGGTTTTTGGAATAGCCCTCTATTTAAAAAAAAAAAAAGATTATTTTCGTTGAATACAGTATATTAAACGCGATTTCTTCATTAATTTTATGACCGTAATTTAGCATGTGTTGAGAAATAACATAGTTTGGGCTTTTATAGCCACACGGGGTTTCTTAAAGACTGATCAACTCTTTTATCCACCCACACTGGTATATGATCAGCTACTCGATTTTCTGTCTTTCAGTAAGTTGCTTGGCAGTCACACTGAAACTGATGAATACAGCTTGATTTGGTATAGGAGACAATCATTCTTTCATATATGGAGTAGATATTGGGATATATTATTATTATCTACAGATGGAGTAGATATTGGGATATATTATTATTATCTACAGATGGAGTTGATATTGGGATATATTATTATTATCTACAGATGGAGTAGATTTTTGGATATATTATTATTATCTACAGATGGAGTTGATATTGGGATATATTATTATTATCTACAGATGGAGTTGATATGGGTTTATATTGCTATATGGAAAATATAAGGAAGAGAAAAATGCATTTATTTGAAAGGAAGATATGTGTGGAAAAGAGAAACGTGTGAAGAATAGAAATATGTGAACAAAAGAAATGTGTGAAGAAGATAATGTGTAAAGAAGATAAATGTGTGAAGAAGATAAATGTGTGAAGAAGATAAATGTGTGAAGAAGATAAATGTGTGAAGAAAAAAAACTGTGTGAAGTGGTAAATGTCCACAACTGAGAAATGTCGTTAGTGAGCAAATATATGAAAGACTGATATACGAATATCAAGAAGGATATCAAGAAAGAGGGATGTCTTGAAGGGGAATATACAGGAGGGGATTTTCTCGAGAGGGAGGAACGTCTGGCACTGAAATGAGTGAATGGGAATAAATTTACGAGCGGTGTTTATCTTGGAGGCAGATGTATATGTCCGGTGTATATGTCCGGTGTATATGTCCGGTGTATATTCTATTTGGTGATGCGAATTTGAACACATAGTAGAGAAATTATCTTCTGAAATACTGTATTCATTCATTTAATCAGTAGCACGTCCTTTGCAGAACATCGCTCCCATAACAACCTTCCGGAAAACTTGATCATAAACAAGATATCCCAAGTCCGATGCACCCATCTGGAGTTCATCCGCCATACCCTGCATCCATCTTCTCTTTGGCCTTCCTCTTCCTCTCTTCCCAGGCATATACCCCTCCATTTTTGTTCTGTCCAAATTTTCATGACGTTTCAAGTGATCAAAATATTTTAATTTTCCTTGTTTTATCGTCTTAGTAGCCAACCTTCTACAATATTCAACTTTTGTCGTATGGATGCATTTGTTCTTTTCAAACATATTCTTAGAACCCGCATATAACATCTATATTCAAAAGCATTTATGCGCTGATCACCTTGCTTAGTAAGTGTCCAGGTCTCATTGTGTACGAGAAGAAACACCAGAAGAGTTACAATATTCATTGTATTGCTTCACTATGGAGCCTCGGTAGCGTAGTGGCTAGACAGGTAGTGCCGACCCAGAGGCCATGAGTTCGATCTGCAACTTGAAGATGTGGGAAATCTGAAAATTGACCCGGGCTCCTAACATGAGTTCCCAGAATGCCTTGGGAAGTAAGGCGGCGGGGTGATACTGAAAGCCGAATAGTCTATACAATTATAGTGCGCCTTAAGATGTGGAAATGGCCTTTTACTTATTAGTGCGCCTCCACTTTCATGCGGACATTTGCGTGTTACAATGTGGACATGAGAATGAGAAGATGCTGGCGCCGGATGAGATACACCATGAGAAAACACGAGAAAAGTAAAAAAAAAATGGGGGGAAAAAAATTAAAAAAAACTGCCACCTGCTGCCTGTAATACCTTGCGGTATAGGACTTGGCGGGGAGGGGGGGGGGGGTGTGTCTTGAGCCTGAGTAAGGAAGACCTTCTGGCTAGTGCAGTCGCCTCGAACTGTGCTGGTTAGGGTTTTCTTTTTGATCCAAACAGAAAAAAATCTACACCTTAACCGAATATTCGAACCCAGGTCTCCCAATGGAGAACCCTGCATTCTAGCCACTCGACATTATTATTATTATTATTATTATTATTATTATTATTATTATTATTATTATTATTATTATTATTATTATATTAGAATAGTAATATATTCAAAACAATGTTCCCTTTGGTTAACGAAGACACAAACAACAAATTGCACGATTTACTGACTGGCATATTTCGCGCATCTCGCCAGGTACATACTGCAGAAATCACATAACATAAACTAAAGTAACTAGATAAATCCTTCAAGCTTAAATATGCAGTATACATATTCACATATTAATGTGAATTGTCTACCACTTCTTCTTCTTCTTCTTCTTCTTCTTCTTCTTCTTCTTCTTCTTCTTCTTCTTCTTCTTCTTCTTCTTCTTCTTCTTCTTCAGCGTTCCGAGCCATTGAGGTTCTTTGCTGCAGATACAATCCGTCTCCATTCGTCTCTCTGGTGGACCTTCTCTTGCCAGTCGTTGATTCCAAGTGCTTGTAGGTCTGTATATGTATTATCTCTCCATCGTCTTCTTGGTCTACCTCGGGGTCTACGGTTGTCTACCACTGTAATTTTAAATTATCTTGTCTTCTGTTTACACAAAGTTGGTTTCTGCAAATTAATGGCGATTGCTTCTGCCAGCTTTAAATTGCGACCAGTGTGTGTGTTAAACAAAACACGAAACGCATTGTCACTGGCAATCTCGTGGCCGCTTTCTAAAATGTGCCGTTCAATCGATGGAGTAGAAGGTATGTGGTGTGTTGGCTTGGCCTGGTTCCCAAAGTCTCTGTGTATTCTTCTGTCAATCCTTTTAAGTATGTTTTTACCACCCTGATATTAATTACTATTTCTAACGCTGATCTTTCCAGTTGTCACAATGACAGTGTTCTCCGATTCCTCATGATCTACTTTCATTAGCCTCTACCTGGCAATCATTTTTAGTTACTTGGAGGGAGTCCAAGAAATTCGCAACATTCATCTCATAAACCACATCTCCATTGCTTCCAAGCTCCTAATTTGTTTATTTGCATTCCAAAATGCAATGCGGTACAGCAGAACCTATACGATATCAAATTTCAGTGTTCTCTTTCTGACATTCAGTGAAAGTGACTTATTACATATGCTACTTTTTTATCTTCTGGAATGCAACTTTTGCTAGGTATTTCATTTATGCTTCTGTCCTGTATCTTCTATCTAATGTTGTACTATCCCACAAATATTTGAATTTATTTATGTGGTTTAACATTTTCCCTTCTATTGTAACATCACATGTTGGTGCTAACGTTTTCTTTGATATAAACATTGCTTCTGTTTCTTGATAATCAAGGATAGTCCTTTTCTTGCACTGCCTATCTCTGTCATGTCGTAAAGTTGAAGCAGATCTTTCGCATTTGAAGTCATCAATACTGTGTCACATACATAAATCAGAATGTTCATATTATAAGGTCCAACTCGAACTCTTGGCCTATTTAGATAATAGACAGGTATTTAAATTCCCAGTCAGGTCTTAGTCAGATATGACTGAGCTACCGTATGACAGTAGACGGTACAACCTCTTTCTGTTAGCGACGAATGTTCGGCGGCGCTCTCCAAACCCGACACGCAACATTGTGCCAACGGCTTCTGGTAGAGGTGCGTAAATGTGAGGGTACAAGCCTTATCCTAGTGCGAGGAAATGCAGCTTAAAGACTAAATGTCATGGCTGGACATGCCAAGCTCTAAGCCTTGGTCAGCAACTGGTCTAGAGTGTAAGCTCCGACAAGTCGACAGTTAGAGTACTTTGCTGATCCAGTAGCTTCTGCAGTTTGTCTTGTTCCAGATGTATTGGTGTTACCTTTCCTCTGGAGTAAACTAGGCAGGCAGAGAAAATGGATAATGCAGCATGAGCAACACATGGTCTCTAAATTCAGCCCAGGCTTTGTGCTATGGGGAGGTATAACCCCATTTTACAAACTATCGTCTGTTAAGACAGCTAGGTGCCAATCAGTCAGTACAACTAGAAATTGCTTTCTCTGGAACCAACTGGACACGTGAAATAAGGGGAGGCATAACAACACACTGAGAAGAGAATTAGACAGACAAGGAGGAGCCTGCAGGAGGTAACAAAAGAAGGGAGGATTGGAGGGAGTTGGATGAGGTTCTTTACCCAATGAGGGATAAGAGACGAGCGATGAAGAAACAATCACAGATATCTCAGAAGTGTCTGCCTTAAAGTGTCTGCCTTAAAGTGTCTGCATTGAAGTGTCTGCCTTGAAGTGTCTGCCTTGAAGTGTCTGCCTTGATGTGTCTACCTTAAAGTGTCTGCCATGAAGTGTCTGCCTTGTATGCATTTTTACAAAACTATCATCGCCTCTTTGACTGTCCAGTTCTCACGGCTAGTAAGGAATCGTTACTTCCACTAATGCTAGGTAACAGGAACACTTGATATGGTACATAACATGAAATATGAAACCAAGAAGGAACATTATTACACTAAGGACATTCTCACACGTGATCAGTCTTCTTCTCCATCTTCTTCAGTAGCCAACAAAGAGTTCCTATTATAATGGTACTAGCGGCCGCCTGAATGAATGTCCGCCTGCATTTGTCTCTTCAGTGGTTTAAAGTCGACAAGGTCGACTTCATTGCACCGGGTTGTTATTGCATATGGCCCAGTCTCTTTCCGCAGCGCGGAAAGAGTCGCACAAAGCACGAACTCCGTAGCTCCAGCGAGGACTCCCAGGAGTCTCCGAAAAAATGCACCCGCGAACCGAAGGACGCTGCCCGGAATCCAACCCACAATCTTGGGAGCCCGAGTCAGGCGGCTTGACCACTTCGCCACGGAGACTCCCTGTCTCTTCAGTGGAGTATCGTCTAGGTCCACTGTCTCACGCCCCGCTGAATAAGCCTCTCCAAAAATGGGTCCTCCTATGATCCACTCGATCCTAGAGATCCTCCACCACCTCACGTTTTACCATAATCTATCTCGCCGCCTAAAAGGGGCCTAGCATTCTGTCCATCATCCTGTTCATTTCCCGCAAACCCGCATTCCCCCAGACTGAAAACCCACTCGCGCTCTTGGCATCCCTCTTTTCGAGCGATGCAAGCCACTCCACGCAAAACAACACACAGGCTGATGAACAAGGTACTAGGTCAGAGAAGAAATACCAAGCGCTGCTGGAACCAGAGCAACAACTTATGATGACGCATACTTAAGAATTAATAGGTGGAATAGGATATAGATGGGAAATCAGCTGGGGACCTTTGGTGCAAATGCGTTAGTGATGCTCTTTGATCCGTGCTGTTTCCCAGCAAGAGGGGTATTTGTAATCTAATTAATTATTGAGCGAATCTAAATGAAATCTGCTCGCTGATTCCAAGATTTACGGCAAGGACGTGACGCACACTGAACCGATTAACTCTATATCTTATTCAGTCCAGGTCGCGCCGTCTTCACAGGAGAAGTCAGAGGAGTTATTCCTTGGTATTCTTTGTCTTACCTGGATGGTGTGGTTTAACATCATCACCATCGTCAATATCATCACATTTACCAGCACCGCACCAATATCGACACCAGCATTATTACCGCTGTCCTCATCAGAAATTTCATGACCAACACAAAAATCATAATCACCATCACGATCATCAACATCACCACCACCACCATCATCATCATTACAAACACCATCAATATCATTAGTATCATTATCATCATTTTCACCACCATCACCACCATCATCATCACTACCATCACCACAATCATCATCATAACCACCACCACCATTATCATCCTTATAACTATCATCTTTATCACATGACATCATCGTCATCATCATCATTAGCATTACCACCACCACCACCACCACCACCACCACCACCACCACCACCATCACCACCACCATCATGATCATCACCATCATCATCATCATCATCATCATCATCAACCATTATCACTTTCACATAATTAATATGTATATATGCCTGCATCTTCACAACAACCTCAGACATACGTCTTCTTGTCCATCTCCTGATGCATCTACTCGTATGTAACGCTGTTTTCCTTTTGCTCGTGTGCCCTTCATTAGTCCTCACAGTACATATTTAAAGCATCTTATATAATACGTTCCTCTCATTAAATGTTAGAAAGTCATCAT
The DNA here is from genome assembly GCA_963921405.1 of Cepaea hortensis. Lineage (NCBI taxonomy): Eukaryota > Metazoa > Mollusca > Gastropoda > Stylommatophora > Helicidae > Cepaea > Cepaea hortensis. Next base: position 30,440,957 of record OY992897.1, read on the forward strand.
CCTCATATGCCATATCGATAAGCATGCGCAGACATTGTTCAACATTTCACAGGTTTAGAACAACCCTCACCCTCCCCCGATCAGGGTTCCATACCCCCAAGTTCGTGGAGTGGAAGTGTATGGCCATGGTGGAACATTGTTGGTTTGCGTTTGTTGGATGGTTGTAAGAAGGTTGGATCTATAGTGATTTGTATGGATCAACATCATCCCAATCTAGACAGGTTTATAGGTGGGGTCAATGGTCGTTAAAGTGGGACGTCTGGTGTGTGTGTGTGTGGGGGGGGGGGGGAAGCACCATGTGTACGGACGTCATCTGGATGTTCCAAGCCTCTTCTCCAGCGGGTCGGCAATACTAGGGCGACGGGTTATGTCTTGCATCCTTATTCATGCGCCTATGAAATACTTTTATAAGAATCATCGTCGGACCTACGGAGTTTCTGCTCTTTGGCCAGCGGAGAGAGACTAGGGAATGGCGAGAGAAGGACCAGCTGTCAGAAGAGTAGGCTACTGGAACTGCCGTAGTGCCAGGCAGATAGGGCCGGTACGGGAGTCTCCGGGGCGAAGTGGTCAAGCCGTGTGCCTCGCGATCCGAAGGTTGTGAGTTCAATTCCAGGCTACATCTTTCGCTTCACGAGTGCATTTTTCTCGGAGACTCCTGGGGGTCGTCGCTGGAGCTACGGGGTTCGTGCTTTGTGTGACGCTTGCTGCAGGCCGTCCTGTGGAAAGAGACTCAGCCATAAGGGATAAAACCCGGTGTAATGAAGTCGATCCTGCGAATTTTAAAGACTTTTTTGTAAAGACAGGGCCGGTACTCAAAAATGTAAAGGTAGGATATTGGAACCGCTGAAGTGACAGACGGAGAAGGCCGGTATTGAAACATGTAAGGGTAGGTTGTTGGAACTGCCGTAGTGCCCGGCAGAAAGGGCCGGTACTAGAAAAAGTAGATTATCGGCCTACAATGTTGTCTTGCTTTAGGACAGTGGTTCTCAACCTTTTTTTGGCCCATGCCACCCTTTACCATTTGTTCAGAACGTCATTCCCCCCCCCCCCCCCATTCGAATTTCCTCCCTATAAATCCCCCCCCCTATTCAGTATACATAAAAATGGAAGCTAAATTTAATAACACATACTAGAAGAAGTCTAGACATCTACATAAAACGTGATTTACGGGTCCACTTACGCTATAAAATGAATTTCATTAGGGCGAGAAGTACAGAACAGTAAAATTTAGAGGGAAAAACAATATCAAGTAACTGGTTCTTGTAATAATGCGATCTTGAAATAATCTTAATTCCCCCCTGGAAACCCTAAAATTCACCCCTGGGGGGGGGGGGGGATTTCCCACCGGTTGAGAACCACTGCTTTAGGAACTAAATATTAATAACTCCTGGTGCCCTGGACATATCTGTTACATAAGCCCTTGTGGACAGGGAAGACATGGACGAGGTCTGTTGGTCAACAGGGAGTGAGGCAAGCGGTGCTGGGCGTGAGCAAGTGGAATGATGTTGTTGTTGTTTGTCCATCAAGAATTATGATGACCATTCATTTCATCCTGTGGGGTTGAAGGTATGGAGCCGTGGGTTCTAAGATGGCTGATAAGGTTGGCTCGAAATGTTCTTTGACAATGTGGGCAAAGAATGCTTGACGTTTCTGGAGGAGGATTTCCTGCAGTGGTTTTTCTGTCCTGCCTTTTCTTCACAGCTCTTGTAGTCCTGGTTGCCTCACAAGTGACTGCACCCTTGCGTAATGATGCACGCCACGAATTTCGGTCTCTGGCTGCAGCCTCCCAGGTGTCATGATGAATTCCAAAAGCATTCAGTGAGATTTTCAGAGTGTCTTTAAAGCGTTTCCTCTGGCCACCTTGGGAGCGTTTACCACAACGCAGTTCGCTGTAAAAAATTCGTTTAGGGAGCCTGTGATCTGGCACGCGAGTCAAGTGACCAGCCCAGCGAATCTGATTCCTCATCAGTAGAGTGTGGAATGATACGGCAAGAGAGGCCCAGTGGATGGTTTGGCGGTCTCAGATCGAACATTTCAAATGTATATGCAGCGGTGGAGCCTGCTGCCACTAAGGAGAATTGGGACAGGCTCAAGGAACTGGAGGAAATCCCAAGTGGTAGGCTTCTTATCTGTGGGGATTTTAACGCTTGGAGCAGAGAATGGAACTATACAGGGGAAAGCCGAAAGGCTTTAAGATCCGCGCAGTTGAGGCCAAACGAGCGAAATGGGATAATCCATGCGTGAGTTGCCAGGGGATAAGACTTTGGGGGGAGATTCTGGAAACTACATAGACGAATGCATAGAAAAGATGTCTGTGACGTCATATGTTTGTCAACTGACATGTCTGTCAACTGGCTTGTCTGTCAACTGACATGTCAGTCTCCTTACATATTTGTCACCTTACATATCTGTCACTTTATATCTCTGTCATCTTACATGTCTGTCAACGTGCATCCCTGTCACCTCACGTATGTGTCAGATAACATGTCTACCCCTTTACATGTCTGTCACATTACAAAATCCGTCACCTTACATGTCTGTCACCTTACCTGTCTGCCAACATGCATATCTGTAAACTTACATACGATCTTCTGTCTATTATATTTGTACATAACCAAAAGTACTTACACACATACATACTGAACGACTCAATAAGCGGCTCGACACACAGAGCACTTCACAGTTAGTCCAGCTAACTGTCATCAATGTACCGGGGCAGTCAGGAGTGAAAGGCAACGCGCTAGCCGATCGTTTGGCAGACGTGGCGATGATCGAGGAGGGACGAGCAATGGATGGGCCAGACATCATCGACGCCATAAAAGAAGCTTGATGGGCAGATGGCTGTAAGGTAACCTGGGAATCTGCTTCCTTGTCTTGAGTGAGGGAGATGGGAATGAAGCGGTGAAGCCGCCAGACATGAACATTTTGTCGAGAGCACAAGACCTTTGATTATCCAACACAAAACTGGTACATTGGGGGGAGGGGGTGATAAGGAGGAAATGGGAGAACATTTTAACCTGTCCAGATTGGGATGATGATGGTGATCCATACTAATCACTACAGATCCAACCTTCTTACAATCTTCCAACAAACGCAAACCAACAATGTCCCATCCCAATATCCAAAATTGTTGTCAAACGCATCGTTGCCATACAGGACAACACTTCTCAGTAACACCTCGGGGACATATTTGTTACAAATGGTCGCATTGTGTTGTCATAGCAGAAATAACATTCTTACACTAAATCTAAGCGCATTAAGGCATATATAAACATTCACACACCATACGCGAACACGCACACATACACACACACCCACACACCCACAACCAAACACACACATCACACACACACACACACACCCAAACTTACACCCACACACACACACATACTCAAACTCACTCACACAGACCCGCACACACCCACGCATACCCATATGCACACACCCACACCACACCCACACACATACACACTCAACCACACAGACACGCACACATACACTCTCCCACACCCATACACTCATCCGCACACACTCAACCACACACAGGCACACATACACACACGCACACACCCCCACACACACACAACCACACATACACGCACATACCCACCACATACACGCACCCACACACACACACACACACACACTCACGCACACTCACACACGTACATTCACCCACGCATGGATGCAATTACACACGCACACACACACACACGCACGCACACACACACACACACACACACACACACACACAAACCCGCTAACCCACACAAACACCTACACTCGCCTAAACTTCTTTTAAAGAAATATTAAATTGTCAGTCCTGATCACAATGTATTTCCATAGCAATCTCATATTACATTAAGAAAACAACCCCCTCCTAATATGCCTGCTTTCAATAATAATAAAACATGACCACAATAGATCACCATAGTAACTTACCCGTTGCCTGCTGGGAGATAAATAAGGTTGTCGTGCGAAAACCTCATTTCGCGCGGGAAACTCCACATGCAATATTTGTTGTTTAGTTTTCTGTAATTCACACGACGCAACTCTGCTTCCACGATATTACAACAACCAGGCACACACAACTGTTCACTTTTTTGGGAAAACAAAACACGGACTACGTCTGCTGATCCCTTGCTCTGCCGATCTTATCTGGGATGACAACGGGCATTCTTCCAGAAGATGCAGAAGTGAAGATTCGACATTTTGTTGGGGTGTTTTCGTTGATAGAATCCTTCACACATTCGCTAGGTAATTGTGATTTAAAGGTCTGGGGGAAGCATGTGTGGGTGGTGAAAGATGCACAAGATAATCAATAATTTAACGTTATTTTTGAAAGAAGTCAAAAGCGCATTTAAAATATTAGTATGAATGGAAGTAGGAACAGCTTGGCTACATAGACTATTCAACCATGTTTGGGTAGAACAACAGACACCACGAGACTGGGGAAACGCCATGATTATCCCAATTTGGAAAAACAAAGGCAGCAAAAGAGATTGCACACAATACAGAGGCATTTCACTGTTGAGTCATACTGGGAAAATATTTTGCAAAATTCTTGAAAAAAGATTACGAACTACTTTAGAACCCCAGCTAAGCGAAACGCAGCTTGGATTTAGGAAAAACAAAGGATGCACAGACGCCATTTTTGCTCTTAGACAACTTATAGAAAAATCAATTGAATTCAATGAAACACTCTACTTAGCCTTTGTTGACCAAGAAAAGGCATTTTATAGGGTAGATAGAAACAAGCTGTGGGAAATCCTTAAACAATATGGAGTGAGTACACATCTAACAAACCTATGTAGAAGTTTATACGACAACAGTGAATGCATAGTGAGAGCAACTGGAGGACACTCAGAACCCTTCACCATAAGATCTGGAGTACGACAAGGTTGTGTCCTGTCCCCTCTCTTGTTCATAACATATATAGACAACATATGTAAAGAAACCAGCCAAGCAGAGACAGCAAGAATACCGCATGACGAGAACACAGAAGAAGAACCATCTGCAAATCTAACCATTAGAGAACTCCTGTTTGCGGACGACCAAGCACTAATAGCAAAATCAGAAGCTGAATTACAAGACCACATGAATAGTCTAAACGAAATGTGTAGGGAACATAACATGAAAATTAGCACAAGCAAAACAGAGGTAATGACTATAACTAAAGAAGAACAAACAGCAACAATTCACCTAAACGAACATCCCTTGAAACAAGTAAAGAGCTTCAAGTACCTAGGAAGTATAATATCATCAAATGGCAGATCAGAAGACGAGATCGAAAATAGGTGCAATAAGGCAAATCAACTCATTGGACAAATGGCACCAATACTAAAGAACAAACATGTATCAATAACTACTAAGAAAGCACTTTACAACACAATCTTCCTACCAACTCTGTGCTACCAATGCCAAACCTGGACAATGACAGAAAAAGAGAAAAGAAAAATCACAACAACAGAAATGAGGTTCCTGAGAAGAATACTCAACGTATCAAGAAGAGATAAGATCAGAAATGAAGAAATCAGGACTAAAGTGGGGGTTAAAGCTGCTCTAGATTTTATTAGAAAGCAGCAAGTCAAATGGTTTGGCCATGCAAGTAGGCTACCAGTCAACAGCATGCCACAACAGGCAATGACGTACAGACCAGATGGAAACAGAGGAAGAGGCCGACCACGTAAACGCTGGACGGAGGGAATAACAGAATCCATGGGAATGTCGATATACGAAGCCCATAACCGGGCACTCTCACGAAGTTTATACTTCACCTCGACACCGCAAGGTACAAGAGGAACATGATGAGATGAGATGAGATGAGATGAGTATGAATGTAGATTGTAAAATTGGATAAAATTGTCTGCATGTCTTGTTGAGCAGATAGGATGAACAGAAGAAATTTGCAGATAGAATAGATATAAGGTCGTGTGTACAGAAAGAATAGACAGAACATCGTGAATATAGACACAATATACAGAAGACCGTATGTGGAGATAGAATAGACAAAAGATAGTGTGTACAGATAGAATAGACAGAAATCGTGTGCAGAGACAAAATAGACAGAAGACCGTATGTACGGACAGAATAGACAGAAGACTGAATGTAAGGACATAATAGACAAAAAAATGTATGCACAGAAAGAATAGACAAAAGACCGTATGTACGGACAGAATAAACAGAAGACCGTATGTACAGACAGAATAGACAGAAGATGTATGTGCAGATAGAAAAGACAAAAGACCGCATGTACAGATAGACTAAAAAGAAGATCATATGTACAGACGCAATATTAAGAAAACATACAGATACAATGGAAAGAGAATAATGTCTAAAGATAGAATGGAAAAAAAGACCATATGTACAGATAGAATGGAAAGAAGACAGTATGTACAGATAGAATGGAAAGAAGACATGTACAGATAGAATGGAAAGAAGACAGTATGTACACATAGAAAGGAAAGAAGACAGTATGTACAGATAGAAAGGAAAGAAGACAGTATGTACAGATAGAATGGAAAGAAGACAGTATGTACAGATATAATGGAAAGAAAGTCGTGTGAAAGATAGAATTGATAAAACAACGAATATACAAATACAGCAGACAACAGACCTACCTATTATACCCAATGGAAAAATGAACTAAAGGTGCTAGACACAGACACAATAAATTAAAGATCTTATGTACCTATGTAACAAACAAAAACCACAAATCCAAAAGACGCTGTTAACCCATCATGGCTGTAATGGGCGTTGGATGCTAGTCCCATAAATGGGAATGGCCAAAGGGAACTCGATGGGTAATGGGTTAATATTTACGCTGGTCGCCTTTATTGCCCAAACATTTCTCGGTACCATTTTTTTTGGGGTCCGGGTTGATTTGGAAGCTAAGATCAGTTTTAACAACCTGTCTCAATGTGAATTCGACCTCACGACCATAGGGTCATTAGAAAGCAGCAGGTGAAACGGTTCGGCCATATAGCTAGGCTACCAACTGACAGTATACCATAACAAGCAATGATGTACAGACTAAATGGAAGCAGAAGATGAGGCCGACCATGTAAACGATGGACAGATGGAATAACAGAGTCCATGGGAATCTCGATACATGAAGCCCATAAACGGGCACTCTCCCGGTGTTTATGCTTCGCCTCGACTTCGCAAGGTACAAGAGGAACAAGATGAGATGAGATGAGATGAGATGAGATGAGATGAGATGATGCCGGTGTTGTGTGAAACGAGCAGGCGGACAGACTGACTGGGTCTGCAAGTTGGATGGTGTATGGTCATATGGCATATGTCACAGTCATTTGGGGTCATGTGTCTAGCGTGGAGGCACAGATAAATCACCAGAGTCCACGGGAATATCCAGATATGAAGCCTGGAAGACTCCGTGGCGAAGTGGTCAAGCCGTTTGACTCAGGCTCCGAAGGTTGTGGGTTCGATTCCGGGCCGCGTCCTTTAGTTCACGAGTTAAATTTTTCGGAGACTTCTGTGGGTCGTCGATAGAGCTACGGAGTTCGTGCTTTGTGCGACGTTTTTCGCGCCGCGGAAAGAGACCGAGCCATATGGGATAAAATCTGGTGCAATGAAGTCGACCCTGTCGACTTTTAAGCGACTCTCATTTTGAGATATGAAGCCTAAAACCGCACACTTCCATTGTTTATGCTTCACCTCGACACTGCGAGGGACAAGACGAAATAATGACGATGAACCCCGGATCGGTAGGGCAGCGTATGCGCCATATAACGGGCTAGAATTGTACGTGCACATATACTGGACTAACAATCACAGTATAACTGCAGATATAACGGACACTATTACAGTCTGTGTGCTAGATTATTGTCTTCTTAAAGTCGGTGTCTCGACATATGGGTTAGTGAACGCTATGTATTAGTCGAGGATGAGGGACACAACACGGTGTGACAGACCCAGATCATGGGTTTCTGAGAATCCACTGGGATATGTGGACACCTCTGCAGCTGAGCTGAGCAGAGCATGCACACATTTCTCCTAACAGAAATGGTTATTAAAAGCAGAGGTGCAAGACTCCAATGTGAATGTGGAAGATAAGGGAAAGCCACCACATTATCTTCCCAAGCAATCATGCCAAGTCACATTTCGATACCAGGAGATCGAGATCTGTGGAGATTTCCATGAATGCTTACACCAGTTGTCAGGGCACCTGATGATGAGGACCTGGGCTAACAGGTCAACCGTAACCTAAACTTGAGTATCATGGACATTTTCTGGGCAGTGAAGGCGGTCGGGGGGATATAGACCACCTAATCCTTCGAGTGGTCATTGGTACAGGGTGTATTTTTAATGACTGTGCAGTGTTTGAAAATATTGCCGGCCCAAGTTTTGTATTTACCTATTATGTTGCATGAACTTTACAGAGGGTGAATACAAAACTTGCACCGGCAATATTTTCAAACACTGCACAGTCATTAAAAATACAGCCTATATAAAAGTAGAGGTTGGTAACATACACACAATAAACCTCAAATTGTGGAAAATAATTCTTAACTGTTTTAAACACTATTTTTGTCTTAGCTTAAGGACAAACTACGTACGTCTGAATACAAAACGGGAAAAACAAACTACACAAACAACGCAAACATATAAACAACAGCAAAGTTAAGTTTCACGCCGAAGTGGGATCAAGTCTACTTTTTCGAGATTAACAACTTTCCTCAGCTTGCAAAAAATAATTCAACAATTAGATTGTCGAATCTAAAACAAGACATGCAAGGCTTTCGCGAATTCGGGAATAATCCGTTTATTTTTGTCATTCCCCACTTTGTCATAACAACGAGCTATCTACCAGTGTTGCACCAAACCTGTGGCCTAGTGCATTCTATTTACTGAGCCAGGTAATAGTAAATACTCGATATAGATTTACTGAGCCAAGTATTAAACTATATTGATTTATTGAACGATGTAATATGTTGATTTATTGAAACAAGTTAAACATTATATTGATTTACTGAGCCACATAATACACGATATTAATTTACTGAGATTAATTTCTTGTTACTGGGCCAATAAATGCACTTTCCTGTTTTCCAGTTACTGAGGCAAGTAAGACACTTTACGAAATTACTTAGCCAAGTAATGCATTTTATTGGCTTAAGTTATGCACTGTACTGATTTACTGAGCCAAGCAATAGACTTTACAAAGTTACTGATGCAAGTAAACTACCATTGTGATTACTGAGTCAGGTGAGAAAGACTGATTTTGCAGGATCTTCAAAATTTAGTAGATGCGGTTGTTGCACACAGTAAACAACTAGGGTTAGAATTGAATTGTAAGAAGACACTGATTATTGTCGTCACTGGGAAGAAGGAAATACCACAATGTAATATACAAGTAAATGAGCATATTCTTAAACAAGTTAATCAGTACAGCTATCTCGGAACAGTCATAACATCTGATGGGAGATGCCTTGAAGAGATTAGAACAAGAATTGCCTTGGCGAAGGTAGCCTTTTGCAAGATGAAAAACATACTGACCAATAAAATGATATCAACTGAAACGAGAAAAAGAGTGTTGAAGTGCTACATATAACCTATTCTTTTATATGGATGTGAAGCGTGGACAATGAGCAGACAAGCTGAAAAATATCTGATGGCTGTGGAAATATGGTTTCTGAGGAAAATGCAAAGAATACCATGGACAGTTAGAAAAACCAATGAACAAATCCTACAAGAAACAAATGAAGATCGTAAAACTGATTAGAGACATTAGACGTAGACAGTCACAATTTTGTGGGCATGTTATGAGAAGAAATGAATTGGAGAACTTGGTGACAACTGGCAAGATCGAAGGGAGGAGACCAAAGGGAAGACCAAGAAGTAAATACCTGGATGGCTTGGCCGCATGGCATGGTCGAGACAGAAACACGGGGCTGATCCACGACTCTGGTGATCGAGTGAGATGGCAAAACATGACCGCCCACGCTTATCGGCATGGCACATGATGGATGATGGATGAGAAAGACACTTCAGCGATTGATCATCTCTGAATGAACAGGCGGATTTTGAACTTAAATGTAGAATAGGACAAGAAAGGGCAAGACAAGCTTTTCACAAAATGAAGAATATTCTCTATAGTTTATCTTTTAAATCGGGGTGAGAATGGGGAGTTCTTAAGAGATATATTGAGCCAATCATAATTTCGGAAGGCGAATCATGGACATACAAATTGAGAATATGACCATTAAAAGAACGGAAACATACAAATACCTGGGTACAATCTTCAACTGCTCCAACATCATAAGGGAAGAAATAGAAACTAGAACCAATTCTGGAAATAAGATATACTATGCACTACAACATCTACTAAAATCAAATGCGCTATCTCGTAACACCAAGATCACAATATACAAAATACTGATTAGACCAGTTGTGCTGTATGGCTCTGAAACCTGGAGTACAACGAAAAGAGACGAAGCCTTGTTACAAACCTTTGAGAACAAAGTTTTAAGACGCAATTAGGGATACACAAAGTGGAGAGTGGAAAAGAAGAAGTAACAAAGACATTTGTGATCCATTTAAGTCCCCACTAATCACTGATATCATGAAGACTAATAGACTACAATCCATCCATCCATCATGTGCCATGCCGGTAAGCGTGGGCGGTCATGTTCTGCCATCTCACCCGATCACCAGAGTCGTGGATCAGCTCCGTGTTTCTGTCTCGACTATGCCACAAGGCCAAGCCATCCAGGTACTTGCTTCTAGGTCTTCCCCTTGGTCTTTTCCCCTCGATCTTACCAGTTGTCACCAAATTCTCCAATCCATTTCTTCTCATAACATGTCCAAAAAATTTTGACTGTCTACGTCTAATTTCTCTAATCAATTTACGATCTTCATTTGTTTCTTGAAGGACTTGTTCATTGGTCTTTCTGGCTGTCCATGGTATTCTTTGCATTTTCCTCAGAAACCACATCTCTACAGCCATCAGATGTTTTTCAGCCTGACTGCTCATTGTTCACGCTTCACATCCATACAAAAGTACAGGCTCAATGTAGCATCTCAACACTCTCTTTCTCGTTTCAATTGACATCTTTTTATTGGTCAATATGTTTTTCATCTTGCTAAAGGCTACTTTTGCCATGGCGATTCTTGTTCTAATCTCTTCAAGGCATCTCCCATCAGATGTTATTACTGTTCCGAGATAATTGTACCTGCTCACTTGTTGAAGAATATTCCCATTTACTTGTATATTACATTGTGGTATTTCGTCCTTCCTAGTGACGACCATAATCTGTGTCTTTTTACAATGGCTGGGGCATATAGAAAGAATGGAAGATAATAGGGAAACAAAACTCGCTTACACTCAGGAAACAAATGACCGTAGACCCCGAGGTAGACCAAGGAGACGGCGGAGAGATAATATACATACAGATCTACAAGCACTTGGAATCAACGACTGGCAATCAGTTATCAGTTATCAGTTGGGGTATCTTCGTTGCACTCTGGACATGTCCATAGGTGCTCAGATCCTCCCCCCAGCATATTCATCAGCGTCCGGTGGCTAATAGTGCCAGTTCTGTGTTGGTTGACGAGGCGCTTTGTTTTCCCGATGTACCTCTCGCGTCTGGCTGTGCCGATTCTTACTCCCAGGTCTTTCATCCTGGACAGCGATGTGGAATCACTGACGTCAAAGTCCTCTGTTCTCGCCATATCTTTAAGGACGTTAATAACATCGGCACGATATATGGGCTGGCCATCTACAGGGGGTGCAGAGCCAGCCAGTTTGTCAGCTCGTTCATTTCCCTCGACTCCCGCATGTCCCGGGACGAAGATGAAGGTGACTTTACGGACAACAGACTTCCGCAGCGATTCAGTCCACTGTCTACGCACAGATCCAGCTTCGAGCCTTCTGAATCATGCTCATTGAATCACTTAGTACACACACGTTGGTATAATGCTGTGATTCCAGCCATATGAAAGCCTGTGTAACTGCCATCACCTCCATCGTCATGCTGCTCGTGGTCATAGAGTGGGCACCACTGGATTCTTGAACGGTTCGGCCCGCCGAACGGGCTGTAAATGCCCACGCACTTCTCTGCTGCTTTACAACAGATCCATCTGTATAGATGAGCACTTCGGGGCTATCTGAGTGTTCATAGATGAGCGCGTTAACCTCTGCATTGACAGCGGCAGGGTTCTGCTCTCTGCACCGTCTGTCGAGTGTGATAATGCAGGAGAAAGTGCACTTAAAAGCTGGAGGCACCGGCACCCATTCCTTGCCGGGGTTGATACTGGTAAGACTGCAGACCTGTCTGACGACATCTTCCGCCCGACCCATCCATGATTTGCCCCTCTTTAGCCTGTCACCCTTTTCTCTGAATATAGCGTCATGCAGAGGGTGCTGCTCATCTGCACTTATTTTTAAGTATGCACGAGCTCTCCAGATCTTGATCCTGTGTTCCATTGTCGGGAAGTCAAGGAGGTATCTCATTGCTACACAGCTGGTGTCTCTCGTGCAGCCCAAAATGATGCGCATGACTGGCAAGAGAAGATCAACCAGAGAGACGAATGGAGACGGATTGTATCTGCAGAAAAGAACCTCAATGGCCTGGAACGCTGAAGAAGAAGAAGAATAAGAAGAAGAAGAAGAAGAAGAAGAAGAAGAAGAAGAAGAAGAAGAAGAAGAAGAAGAAGAAGAAGAAGAAGAAGAAGTCATGGACAATTAGCAGAGAGGTGAGGAATTATGTGGAAGCTGCAGAGATGTAGTTTTATAGAAGAATAGTGAGAGCCCCGTGGATGCACAGAAAGAGCAACGAAGATAAATTGAAAGAAGTCAGAATATCTAAGCAATCGTTTGTTGTTCGTGGAACACAATATATGAAACGCCTTTGTCTGGTTAACTTTATGGCCACAAGTTAGCAGAATTTGAGAGATGGCCGAGCTTGGAATTTTATGGCCTGTTGACTGTACGTGGTTTCTGAAAGACTGATTAACTCTCTTTTGCACCCATGCTGGTATTTGTTAGGTTGTTCGGTTTGTCGTTCCGGTCTACCTATGCTACTCATGGAACTTAGTCAAAAGATATAAAACTACCCGGATATCTACGCCATCTCACTTATATCCTTAGTCGGATTAATAGGACTGTGAGGGTAACGCCATGGGCAGCTGCTTTGGTGGCAGACTAGTCACAGGACTATCATTAAGAACCGGTGATGGACCCTTCTATAACTTCTCCTTGAGGTTGAACGGGTTAGGGGTAATGGTGAAATGGAACCAAACCCCTTCTGTGAAAGAACTATTGTCACAGTACATTAAACCAAACCGTTTTTATAAATTTCAGTGTGAGTGCCAGGCTTCTTTCATATCATCCTTTATAATATAACATCTATCGCGGTGAGTTAATGGGGCCGATAAGGACAGTAAAGAATGCTAACATTGTAACCTACCATGCATGACGTAAGAAGCGACTAAGGAGGTTTGGCGTCAGACTGACAAAGAGCTTGGCGCGAATTGGTAGAAGAGCAATGTTCCATATGGAGATGAGAGGTAGAAGATAAGAAAGAAGAATATCGTCTGTCCATCATTCGGTGTTCTCGCTGTAAGGATTGGAATTAAGTAGCAAAGATGTAGGACAAAGCAAACCGTTGGCCTCCAACACGAGCGGGCATGATTCGATCCACGTTGCGGTTCAGTGGTGATGTTTTACAAAGCAACGAAGAGATATAGAACCTCAGGTCGTATATCGGCTTTTCTGATTAGGACTAAAAACTAGAAGAAACTACACGGCTGGTAAAAGCCCCATCGGCGGTTGTAAATCAGGACAAACAGGCTACTGCGTATGCTAAATTGAAATAAGAAAACTTACCCACAAAAGAATATTTGTCGCGCGGTGATGATGATATAAAGCACATTTTCATCCTTCCTGGTGTGTGGTGTTAATGCAGTGAAATAAGATTTCTCTTTGTCCGACTTATGGGGTGGGGGTGTGAAATGGGATGGGTGTGGTGAGACTGGGGCATTTATGGAGATATCGGTGTGCAGTCACAGTGATCCTCTGCCAACGAAACCATACTTAACTATACCAGACCAAATTAAAGTAACAAATCAAAACTAATCTATAAAACTAAACAAAGTCAAATTAAAATTAAATTATCTTCTTCTTGTTCTTGTTCTTGTTGTTCTTGTTCTTCTTGTTCTTGTTCTTCTTGTTCTTCTTGTTCTTCTTGTTCTTCTTCTCCTTCTTCTTCTTCCTCTACTTCTTCTTCTTCTTCTTCTTCTTCTTCTTCTTCTTCTTCTTCTTCTTCTTCTTCTTCTTCTTCTTCTTCTTCTTCTTCTTCTTCTTCTTCTTCTTCTTCTTCTTCTTCAGCATTCCGAGCCATTGAGGTTCTTTGCTGCTGATACAAGCCGTCTCCATTCATCTCTCTGGTTGACCTTCTCTTGCCAGTCGCTGATTCCAAGTGCTTGTAGGTCTGTATGTATATTATCTCTCCACCGTCTTCTTGGTCTACCTCGGGGTCTACCGTAATTTAAGCGAGTGTAAGCGAGTTTTGTTTCCCTATTATCTTCCATTCGTTCTATATGACCAGCCATTGCAGTCTATTTGCCTTCATGATACCAGAGATTAGCGGGGACTTAAACAGATCATAAATGTCTTTGTTGCTTCTTCTTTTCCACTCTCCACTTTGTGTATCCCTAATGGGCCCAAAGATGCGTCTTAAGACTTTGTTCTCAAAGGTTTGTAACAAGGCTTCGTCTCCTTTAGTTGTATTCCAGGTTTCAGAGCCATACAGCACAACTGGTCTGATCAGTGTTTTGTATATTGTGATCTTGGTGTTACGAGATAGCGCATTTGATTTTAGCAGATGTTGTAGTGCATAGTTTATCTTATTTACAGAGTTGATTCTAGCTTGTATTTATTCCCTTATTATGTTGGAGCAGTTGAAAATTGTACCCAGGTATTTGTATGTTTTCGTTCTTTTAATGGTCATATTATCTATTTGTATGTGGCCAGAGTTTTTAGCCGTTCCTTCTCTTGAAATCACCATATATTCTGTCTTATCTTGGTTGATAACCAGCCCCATTTGTTGAGCTTTTCCCTTTAAGTGAGTCAATGTTTCCAATGTCTTTTGTTCATTTTCCCCTATAATATCTATATCATCTGTATAACCAAGCAGTCTGGACGTTCCTCTGATAGCACATTCTTCCTTTACCTTCCTTACAACTTTCTCTAGAGCCAGATTGAAAAGGAGCGGCGATAGTGCATCACCCTGTTTCAAGCCAGATGTTATTTGGAAAGGGTCTGATTTCCTGCCTTTATATGTTATTATATTATAAGTATATTCCATGCATAGTCTGGTCATGTTGATTAACTTTCTTGGTATTCCAAATTCCTGCAGAGCATTCCATAGACTATTCCTATGGACACTATCATAAGCCTTTTTAAAATCCACACAAATTAAATTGAATTTAAATAAATTAAATTACATTAAATTATATTAAACCAAATTAAAGTAAACTAACCTAAGTTAGGCCGGTCTCTCTGGCTGTGGGGTTACAACACTTTCTCTCTGTAATCCCGTTTATCACGCAGGGTCTCGTAGCGGAGCGAGAGCTGAGGTGGTTCGACCCCCGCTCGTGACTTGCGGGATACTGAGCCGGCCGCTCAGAAAGCAATGGCAAACTACTGAGCGTAATCTTGCCAAGAGATCAACATACAGCTGAAAGATGCTGGTGTTGACAGCTAAGTCCTGTAAAGGATATGCAAAAAAAAAAAAAAAAAAAAAAAAAAAAAAAACCTAAGTTAAACACAAATAAACCAAACCAAAGCAAACTCAACTAAACGAAACACCACTAAACTGAATCAATCCAAACCAGGGGACTGAGTGGTCTCGAGATATGGTGTCCGCCTCGAGTGCTGGAGGTCCCTGGTTCAAGCCCCGGTGAGGGCCGGGATTTTTTCACGTGGACTTCTAGTAACAAAATTTCCCCCGGTCTCTGGGTAATGAGATCGGACGCCCGTGTGTATTGTTGCGCACGTACAAAATCCCTAGGCAGTTGGAAATCGAAAAAGAGTAGCCAAATGTCGCTGCCGGGCAAAATTTCGAGTTAGTTCAGTATTTCAGGAACCTCGCAGGCGCTAAGGATTTCGCGCACTGAGCTGAGATTCTCCGGACTCAGGCTTGAGTTAGGAGTAGCACGGAGCACTTATGAGTTACACGTGTGTGCCGTGATGTTGATCCGTCGACTAAAACTAAACTAAATCCAAACCAAACAAAACAAAATCAAACAAAATAAACCTAAACAAAACCAAATTAAATCAAACTAAACTAAACAAAAGCAAACTAAACTAAACCAAACTAAACTAAACACATCTAAATTAAATTAAACGAAAGCAAATTAAACTAAACCAAAGCAAATTAAAATAAAGCAAACTAAACCTAACTAACCGGCTTCGTGGCTTAGAGGTTATGACTTTTTTCCGTAATCTCGTATACTCTCGTAGGTAACGTGATGACGGTGAGAATCAGCAGTGGTTCGAATCGCATCGGTAACTTACGGGGTATGTGAGCCGGCCGCTCAGAAAGCAATGGCAAACTACTGAGCGTAATCTTGCCAAGAAATCAACATACAGCTGAAAGATGCTGGTGTTGACAGCGATGTCCTGTAACTAAATTAAACTTTATTAAACCGAACTAAACTAGACCAAACTAAACCAAGGAACACTAAACTAAACTAAACCAAATGAAACACGCTTTGTATTATTGTATACTTAATTTCCGTTAGAGAAAAATGTGATGTTAACAGCAAAATAAATACGCATTTTCTGGTGAGGAATGAAACACGAATTCAGCATTGAATATAAGATATTACACACGGCTGAAGAATGAGTAATGTCATGGCGAAAACACTGGAGGCAGTGGAGAAAAGGATCCGAATATAACACACAGAATGGTGTGAAGAGAAGAGAGAACAAACGCCGAGGTATGGAGAACTGAAGGTGTTGCGTGGTTTAGCATAAAAGTCACAAGGAACAGACTAATGAAATTTAGTGAGTATGTCAAGAGAAGAGGTGGGAGAAATGAGTCTTATGTGGGGGGAATAATAGGCCAAAAGGCAGAAGCGGCAGATAGAAGTAGAAGTGTGTGTGTGTGTGCGTGTGCATGTGTGTGTGTGTGTGTGTGAGAGAGAGAGAGATAGAGAGAGAGAGAGAGAGAGAGAGAGAGAGAGAGAGAGAGAGAGAGAGAGAGAGAGAGAGGCAGACAAGAGAGAGATCCGCATTGAAAGTTGAAATAATTAGAAAAAGAAATAATATAAGCGATGCAACGGCATCAACATATCAGATGATAGAGAAGACCGGGGAATCATGATCGCCGATGTCTCTTCCAAGTTAGGAACCTGAAGAAGACGGAGAAGAAGAAGAAGAAGAAGAAGAAGAAGAAGAAGAAGAAGAAGAAGAAGAAGAAGAAGAAGAAGAAGAAGAAAAAGAAGAAGAAGAAGAAGAGGAGGAGGAAGAAGAAGAAATAATAATAATAATAATAATAATAATAATAATAATAAGAAGAAGAAGAAGAAGAAGCATTATTCAAGGCATGACGCGTGCTGCACGGCACACAATGGCTTAATAATGTCCAGCGAAGTGATATGACACAGCGGACTAAACGGTTCCGGCACATTATTATAATTTCACATCACATCGGTAAAATAAAATCACACACTAGCAACACACAGCGGCTGGCAACATTCTGCGAAACAAACAAGTCTTTGGAAATCACACCCACGTGTGAATACGTGAAATTAATTAAACACTACTTGAATTAAAACGAAGTAGACAACATCTACAGCAGGTTGATATATTAAGTACGGTTTTGCACTACTGGCGAATTCTGCGACTTAGTCCAATGCCTGGTCGGGTTCGAAATAAGCAACACAGCCCGAGACGTTGAGCATGTGAAGAAAAGAGAAACAAGAGCTCACTCGTACACACGCGACAGAGCCTGGCCGTATCAGCAAGGTAGAGAGAGGAAAGAGAGAGAGGGAGGGAGCGAGAGAGATGACGAGCAGACGGTTTCTTTCCGAGGCGCACACGCTGGCGTTGACTTTTTAAGTGTGAGGTCGGAATTTCTCGGGCGCTGTCGCGCGTACTGGATTTATCGACCAGGGAGAAGATTTACCGTGTCTTAAGGGGGGTGCTAGGGATGCAGGAGGGGGCAATGTGAGATGCGATTGGGGGGATGGGAAGAGGTGATTTACTGGCGGTTGTATGCACCGCCTGATGTGCAACAATTAAGAGTGAAGTTGACGGAGCGGTAATTTGTTCTGTAGAGCTGGACTAGCAACACGTGTGCCAAGTTCTTGATCTCAATAATAATAATAATAATAATAATAATAATAATAATAACAATAATAATAATAATAATAATAATAATAAGTTAGTTAGTCTTTCCTCTTGAGCCCAAAGCGGCACATAGGGCAGAAGTCATGGCTCTCCATGTCTGGCGGTTCGCTGCCACCTGTTGTAGATCTCGGATGTTTGTTTGGCCGTTGAATGAGCCCTCTCTGATGATGGTTCTACGCATGGTCTCTCTTGGTCTTCCCCGTTTTCTTTTCCCTAACGGTGTCCATATGAGGGCTTGGTAGGGGAGTCTTGTCCATTCTGAGTACATGACCGATGTAGTTCCAACGGCGTTTTCTTATAAAAATTGGACAATATCTTGCTTAGTCTCGTGTCTAATTTGCGTATTGGTTCTGA
Organism: Cepaea hortensis; assembly: GCA_963921405.1. Classification (NCBI taxonomy): domain Eukaryota; kingdom Metazoa; phylum Mollusca; class Gastropoda; order Stylommatophora; family Helicidae; genus Cepaea; species Cepaea hortensis. The sequence continues at coordinate 30,459,690 of OY992897.1, forward strand.
AATCTGTCCAGTGGAGGTTTAGAATTCTTCTAAGACATTTGTTCTCAAAATTGTCTAATTTTTTAAAAATCTAAAGCTACCGTTGACTTCCAACTCTCACATCCATATGTTAGCACTGGAATCACACAAGAGTTGAAGATTTTAAGAGTCGTGTGTTTGCTGAGTGTCTTTGACTTCCAGATGTTTGACAGTTTATTGAAGGCACCAGATGCCAGTACGATTCTAGATGATATTTCTGGTGTTGAGTCCACTGAAGATGCCATTTTGTTCCTAGGTATGTGAAGCTGCTGACCTTTTCAAGAACGTGGTTGTTTAATTTGATGTCGCCTGAACTGTTGGTAAGATCAATAGTTTTTGTTTTGGCGGTGTTAATTTGGAGACCAATTTGTCCTGAAACATTTTGGAGATGGTTTATTTTCTCTTGGGCATCTGGGTGTGTTGAACTTAAAAGCACTATGTCGTCGGCAATGTCCAGGTCTTCTAGAATTATGTCAACCCAATGGATACCCATATCTGTGTTGTTTGTGCATTTTCACAATAATAATAATAATAGTGACAGTAGTAGCAGTTTGGTTTTCTATTTTATAATAATAATAGTAATCATTATCATAACACTATTCGTAGTTATACTCATAATAATAATAATAATAATAATAATAATAATAATAAATAAATAACAATAGTGGTAGTTAATTGGTAGTAGCAATTCGTAGTTAATTATACTACTACTACTACTACTACTACTACTACTACTACTACTACTACTACTACTACTACTACTACTACTACTACTACTACTACTACTACTACTACTACTACTACTACTACTACTACTACTGTTTTTAGAGGACATCGCTGTCAACACCATCACTGCTGTTGTTGATATCTTGGGAAGTTTTACGTTCAGTAGTTTGCCATTGCTTTCTGAACGACCGACTCCCATACCATCACGGTAAAACCCATCTCGATACGGTCTGCCAAATCGGTCGCAGTTGTGTTTCGCACGCAGGTAAGCGGAATTACGAACCGCGGCCGTAACGCCTTTGCCACGGAGCACGGCGCTACTACTACTACTACTACTACTACTACTACTACTACTACTACTACTACTACTACTACTACTACTACTACTACTACTACTGCTGCTGCTGCTGCTACTACTACTACTATTACTACTACTAATAATAATAATAGTACACAACAGTAGTTGCAGATAATAATGATAATACGTGTCATAGTTTAGAAGTAGTAATGATGACGACGATGATGATGATAATGATGATTATGATGATGATAATTTAATCACAGAATCTAAAAACAATATGTTGCACGAATTTTTGCCTGAAACATTTAGATGCATCTTGTCAACTACATGCTGCAGAGTTACATATCATACGAAATAAATACATAGGTTAAATTTGGCTGAAATACTGAAAACGTATTGTCACTGATGTTGTTCGAATGTGGCGCGTTTGTTATTGCACCGCGGTAATCGCAAATTTAAAATGAAATCTTTCTGTTAGCACAACATTGGCTGGAATCGCATAATTGCTAATGCGTCACTATATTTGAGCAATGGTTTATTGTTCGACGAATGCAGCATTCGAAACACCTTTTCTTTGTTAACTGTACGGCTTTATGACTATCGTCGCTTGTTAAAGTTTGCAGAAGCCATCATGATTAATCTACATAGGTCAGATTTGTGCAAACAGTAAGACATGATAGTTTAAAATTACCGTGGTAGACTATTGGCATTACTGTGCAATGTGTGTAAATTTCAGCTGAAGGATCTATCTAGTTATTTTCCTCTACGTTGTGTGAATTCTGCAGTATTTTTTCCCCACGTCTCCATCCTGTTTCAGGATATTACGGTCAACATAAGCATCTTTCAGCTGTATGTTGATTCCTAGGGTAGATTACGCTCATCAGCACGCCACGACTTTTTCAGCGACCGGCTCCATACTCTCATAAGTTACTGGCGCGACTCGAACCGATTCTGCAGTATGCACTTGAAGATATGCAGCGAAATATGCCAGGCAATAAATCGTGCAATCTATTGTTTGTGTCTTCGTTATTCAAATATTAAGTAGTTGTTGCGAGATGGCCGAGCTTGACCTGTCGACTGCATAAGCATTCCTGAAGGCTGATTACCTCAATTTTCCATCCCTACTGGTATGTTCGGTGACCGATATTCCTCCATGCCATGACGTCAAACTCTCCAACATCTTCACTCTTAAGTCTCCGCCTGCCTCTTTTCCCATTTAACTTCCCGTTGCCACGACATACTGCACCTTTCCTCTTCTTATGACATGCTCAATAATATGGACTGTATTCTTCTGATGCGAGAAACCAGTTCTCTTTCTGAGTTAACTTCTGTCAAGATAACTTCATTGCTCTTTCTGTCTGACCATGGTATTCTTGTTATTCTTCTTCTATAAAACCATATCCCCTGCAGCTTCCAAATATTTCCTCGCTTGTTTGTAGATTGTCCATGATTCGCCATTGTACATCAGGATTGGCTCAAGACAGATTTTAAGAAATATTTTCTTAATACATCTTCCGCCGGTCTCCCCGGCGAAGGGTGTGTTGACGTTTTCCGTAATCCTGTATATCCACGTAGGGTAACGCAGCTGCACGAGATTCGGTAGCAGTTCGCGTCGCGTTGGTTACTTAAGGGGGTACTGAGCGTAATCTTACCAAGACATCAACAGCGGTAAAACGGTGGTGTTGACAGCGATACCCAGTAAATAGGATATGCGAAAATAAAAACGCATCTTCCACCTGTTGTTATTCACCATCACCATCAGCATCATCGTCATCGTCATCGTGGTCGTCATCAATCATCATCATCATCATCATCATCATCATCATCATCATCATCATCATCATCATCAGCATCATCATCATCATCGTCATCAATCATCATCATCATCATCATCATCATCATCATCATCATCATCATCATCATCATCATCATCATCATCATCATCATCATCAATCATCATCATCATCATCATCATCGTCATCAATCATCATCATCATCAATCATCGATCATCATAATCATCATCATCAATCATCATTCATCATCATCATTCATCATCACCACCACCATCATCATCATCATCTTCCAATTTTATCGTCAAGCGCCGTGGGAAGGTATAATTGGCGTTCCAGCGCCCGATGGGTGGCATTGTATAGTGTCATTCCGTGTTATTGTACAGTGTCTTTGATGTCGTCAATCCATTTTCTTCTTGGACGTCCTCTTCGTCTCATCGCAGATGATCTTTGATGTAAGGTCAGTGCTGATAGTTGATGGTATTGCATTCTAACGAGATGGCCAAACCATTTGATCTTCTGTCTTTCGATAAATGTGCCACAAGGTGTTGCTGTCTGTCTGATAACAACATTTCTTATTCGGGCTCGGATTATTAAGTTGGCAGTTCTCCTCAGGCATCTCATCTGACAGGTGTTGATTTTGCGTAAGTGTGGTTTGGATAAGTCCAAGTTGTTATTAAAGTACCCAAATACTTGAATACATTGATTTGTTTCAGATTGGTTCCATTCAACTTGATGTTGCATTTGGGTATGCAGTGGTAAAAAACTCCCGCCGCGGCGAAAAGCATAACAGGAGTCTTCTGCCCATCAGAAGCCGTCGCCCCTCTCCGAATATTTCGGCCCCTTTACCTGCTGTACACTGTCAGGGAACCGGGCTCGTCCGGACCATGACTCCCGATGTTTTTCTCCTGTTGTGCATATCCACAATCCAGACGTCCCTTCTCGTGATTCCATACCGACATCGCTAAGTGTGTCTGCCCAGAGGACACCCTTACCTCAGGGGCGAACATTAGTGCAACCTGTGTATCTACCAGGTTATCACTGCACCGTAACTGACAACGGGAAAGCCAGTTTCTTTCCCCGGCAGGTGGCCTCAGTCTTCAACCTCGCCTCGGTTGCTAGTTATGACCCAGCAGGTAGACGTCGTTGCTGCCTTGTTGTCTTCGTACCCCCTTCCCGGGAAGGTTAACCCGGTCGAAAAATGCCCGCAGAAGTCGGATGTGTCGGCGTAACGGCGCAAGAACGCAGCTCTGCTGTAAACAGGCACACCACAATCACGTTCGAAAAAAAACCTCCGGATGAACGAAGAAGAAGAAGAAGAAGAAGAAGAAGAAGAAGAAGAAGAAGAAGAAGAAGAAGAAGAAGAAAAGAATGTACCCAGATCACAGCTTACGGAATCGCCCTCCTGCACGTTTTCTTCGTAATAACTATTACTTCTGCTTGTCTGTTATTCCGACAAAGTGAAATCAATATATAAACCCGATTAATGTTTAGAATAATCGATGCGAATTGAAACAATCAATGCACGGCTCAATTACTTAAACACAATAGGTTGTGTTATCAATCATTCAGCTAAAGAACTGACAGATCAATCAATACAATGACATAAACAGATAGAAAATTGATTCCCACTTTAAATGCGACTTTGCGAGGACATAAGCCAAACAATCAGGATTGTAGTGCTTCCTAACAATTATTGATCTAATCATGCAACTTTCTATCACTCTTTCTTTTAGAAGGTAGATCCGACCCTTCGATCCATCGATCCATTCGTCCATCCATCCCATCCCATCCATCCATCCATCAATCTTTTCTTCTCTTCTCTTCATTTCATTTCACTTCTCGTCTTGTCTCCCCTTGACACCTCTCCCCTTGTCTCCTCTCATCTCCCCTTCCTTCATTCTTCTTTCCCTCTGTTTTTTACTTTCTCTCTCTCGCCTCTATCCCTCTACCTGTCCGCTTCCGCCGGTCGGCTTGTCTATTGATTTTAAAGTTAGAGAACATACAAACGTTTAAAAAAATGAATAGTGGCGGGATTTAAAAGACATCAAGTGACTGAGACGACGAAGAAAAAGAAGAAGAAGAAGAAGAAGAAGGAGGAGAAGGAGGAGGAGGAGGAGGAGGAGGAGGAGGAGGAGGAGGAGGAGGAGGAGGAGGAGGAGGAGGAGAACGATGAGTGGAACTAGCAGGAGCACAATGAGGAAGGAAGAATAAGAAGAAGAAGAAGAAGAAGAAGAAGAAGAAGAAGAAGAAGAAGAAGAAGAAGAAGAAGAAGAAGAAGAAGAAGAAGAAGAAGAGGAAGAAGAAGAAGAAGAAGAAGAAGAAGAAGAAGAAGAAGAAGAAGAAGAAGAAGAAGAAGAAGAAGAAGAAGAAGAAGAAGAAGAAGAAGAAGAAGAAGAAGAAGAAGAAGAAGAAGAAGAAGAAGAAGAAGAAGAAGAAGAAGGAGGAGGAGGAAGGGGGAGGACACGGAGGAGAAACAGGAGGAGGAGGATGGCTGATGTTTCAAGATCCTAATGAGGTCTCACAGTGGCCAAACTTAGAAGCACGTCTTCGTCCACAGATTGGACTCTCCGTCTGGCTGCCGCTGCAAGGACCGTCTTGCCTTCCCTCAGATGTGAAGTTCCCTTACCGGTCTTGCACACTCCGGCTGTTTTCAGAACTTGGAGAGCGGAATGAGACCTTTGCAGCAATCTACGTCGAGATGGTATTGTTTTGCCGAGTTCATAGTAAAACCACTACATAAGCCTTAGTCGACAGATCACCATAACTGCACATCGAACCATTCAGTCCATAAGTGCTCGGATCCCCTCCTCGGTAAATCCCGCAGCGTGTAGCTGCTCACGACACTATGCTGATATAGTGAATGCTCTTCGAGAAGTAAGACGTTTGCGAAAACCAACTGATGACTGTGAATCTACAACCATGGTCAGACTGAGAACAGCAAGTTAAAAGAGATGTGGCCAGACAAGAACACTACGCAGGAAGCCAAAGAAGGTTAATAAACCAACACACAAATCTAACTGCCATTGATGCAAACCCTTTTCGTGACTCAGACGACATGACCATCAACGAATGAATCTTAAGAGCCAGAAGCCAATATCCAGATCATCAGTAGCATGATTTCATTCAACATCAAGCATAGAGCGCATCTGTTGCATTCCTTCACCCCCCCCCCCCAGGAAATGCTGGTGTGGTGGGACACGAGAAGTGGACAGACCTGTTGGGCACATAGCTGAGTGTAACGCCTCTCCCTGGACAGAGGGACGAACAAGAGGAAGAAGACGGAGAATACGACACAAGCATGAAGTGTGGCTGAAAGAATAAGAGCCCTTGCTCTTAAACTTCCGGTGCAGTGATTACCGGGTAAGAGGGTTCTCTTCTTCACACATGTCAGTTAGACTTAAACGTTGATTTCTGGCCCATGTCATGGGTGCGTAAATAACAACTTGCTCAGAAATCGGACTGAGTTCGCCAGATGGGTAGCGGACACAGTTAATAGGGGACGCTGGTAAAAGGGGCCGCTGGTTAGAGGTGATGCTGGTAATCAGGGAGGCTAACCCACACGCAAAAAATACTTCTAGTGTGGAGTATGCTAGAGTTTAAAGCTAGCGAGAGAAAAACAAAACAAAACAAACAAAAGATCCACATCTCAAGAGAACAAAAGTGCAGAAAGAAAACGATGACAGGGAAAGCGGTGTGGAAGATATTTCTAGAAATCCCCACCCAGTATATTCTTAGCTTCCTTGGTTGGCCAGATGTTTTTATTTGTCAGATAGGTAGACCCAGGCGTCCCATTTTTGTCCCTACAAAAGCATGTGCGTCCCACGTGGGACCAGTAATACCTCCCAGGAATGCAGATGTATTTACCTGCCTCTCCAGAAAGCCATGTTAACAGAAGACAGTTTTGTCTACTGCTTTTAATCTTCGGCAAGCGACTTCCTGTGGCATTACCAGGTCGGGCGTTTTGGTGGTGTATTGGGTAGCGGGGTGGTCTGCTGTCCCAGGTTCTCCAACAGAGGAGATGAAGAGTCACTGACATCTCCTCCTCCTTCTTCTTCCTCCTCTTCTTCGTTTCTTCTTCCATTTACCTCTGTAAAGTGTTGGTGGGGGTTTAAAGATATTTTATGCGCACTGTCTAATGTTTGTAAGCTGGTATTCGTTTCTCTATGGTTGTTCTTGATACCATCATTCCATAAGAGTGAATGAACAGTCACTATTCTCCTCCTCCTCCTCTTCCTCTATATTCTCCCTCTTCTGCTTCTCTTCTTCCATTTACCACAGTGAAGTGTTGTGAGAGATGTAAAGATCTGTTATGGCTCTTTCTAATATTATTTGCAAGTTGACATTCATTTCTCTAAGGTAGTTCTTGATAACACCACTCCACTTTCTATATGGTTTTCCCCTTGCTCTGTATCCATTATATTTCTTCCATGTAGCTCTTTGTGGCAGATGGTATCAGTGTATTCTTGTGTGGTGGCCAAACCATTAAATATCTTGTTCTTTAATAAAGTGCATGACTGGTTTTAGACTAAGCCATCTTCTAATTTCCTAATTTCTAAATTTATCTCTCAATGTTACCCCAGCAGCTCTTCTAAGGCGTCTCATCTTTGTTATGATTTTGCGCTTATTAGTTGTAGTAAGCTTCCAATTTTGACATTGTTTGCATAATGTTGAACAAAAAATAGTTCTTATTTGCTTTAGTACTTTTAGGTATCTTTCTATGCGACAGAAGTGGCGCTAGTAGTCCCAGTATTTGATTTGCGTTTGCACAACGCGTGTTGATTTCTCTATATTTTCCCCGCCTGAAAATTTGACCCTTGTTATTTAAATTCGCTGGTTTGTTATATTTTAGATATCTTTACTTTTATTGACAAGTTTCTGACTGTCTGCCTGTCACGTTTGTCTCTGCCATATCAATACTTGTTTTAATGTTATATTTCTCACACTTGCAACTGACTTGATTTACATGGTTCCGAACTCTTTCTTCATCTCTTGCCTCTTGCTACTCACACATGGTCAGTCAGCATGACCGACTGGATAAGAGCGTATTCTTTACAGCTCTCAAATGTCCGGTGCGCTGATGCCGAGATATCAGGTTCAACCCATATACCGGTCAGTTTGACTAAAATGTTGACTCGTCTCATCCTTGACTTAGAGACGTAAATTACAAGAACCTCTGAAGTCGGAGTAAGATCGCTTGATGGCAGAGGGACAAATCATAATAGGGTAAGCTAATCCCCACGCAAAAACAATCAGTCCTGTACACTAGAGGTAATAGCGAGTGGATGGACTACGCTTGTGTTCAAGGCGAGCAAATGTCAAAAAGAACGAACACACACCTGGCTCATCATCATCATGTGCCATGCCGATAAGCGTGGGCGGTCATGATTAGCCATCTCACTCGGTCACCAAAATCATGGATCAGCTCAGTGTTCTTGTCTCGACCATACCACGTGGCCAAGCCATCCAGGTATTTACTTCTCTGCCTTCCACTGGTTCTCTTCCCCTCGATCTTGCCAGCTATCACCAAGTTCTCCAATTTGGTTACACACTTGGCTGCTGACCGAAGGATTCAAACAACCCTTGGCCGGTGGATTACATTACAACGGACAGACCGAATCACATAATTATTGAAAGAATATGTTTTCTTTTTCTTCTGTTTGCGTTCGTATCTTGAACTCAAGCATAGTCCGTAAATGTGCTACTATATCTAGTGCACTGGACTGAGTCCTGCATGTGGGCAAGCTTTCCTTAACACCAAGGTCCCCCTCCATTGATCGAACCCACTCCAACTTCTGAGGTACTTATAATGTATGTCCTAAATTCAAGGCCGAGACGTGAACATTTTAGTCCAACTGACCGGTGTAAGTGTTGCACCCGCCACCTCGGCATCAGCACACCGGAAGTTTAAGAGCAAGCCCTCTTACCCATTTTGCCATGCTGGCTTCTATTGAAATAATTACATTAATCCCTGGGAGAAAAGGAAGCCGCGCCAGCGCTTGACTAGACTCTCGCCTCCTGCCCCGGTAGTCAAGCGTTTAAATCCGCAGGTATACCCAAGGACGTGGATCGGATATTAACAATTAATTTGAGCTTCAGGTCGACACAAACTAATATGAGTACCAGAAAATGAAATGGGAAGGAGAGGCGGCTGGCGGCGTTATACTAACCACATCAGCCACTGACTGCCGGTCGATCTGTAACATAAGTGTCTAGGCCCATACGCGAGGGTAAGTTAATAAGTAAGTCACAAATGGCTGTAGAAAAATAACTGACTATGATAACAACTTGAAACCAGTTTATTTCTCCGGGGCATGCCGGTGTGCCGGGGTATGAACAGGCGGACAGATTGGCTGGCTCTGCAAAATTTGGTGGAGTATTGATGCATGACAAGGCAGACGTGGTTGCGGCCTTGTAGGAGCACGTGTACACCTCGGAGGAGCAAATGGATCACCATGATCTGGCAAGAATGAGGCAGCGAGGAGTGACGAGGGGATCTGGCCGACGCTCGACGGCCAGAGGAAAGGCGAGACGGACATATAATCAAATTGCTACTGGTACTATTGGTGTTGGAACTCTTCGCTAGCTGCTGAGGATGGGGACGGAGCGCCTATGGGAATTCCCCCAATGCTGTGATGTCGGTTCCTGGATCAATCAATCAATCAATCAATCAATCAATCAATCAATCAATCAATCAATCAACCAGTTTATTTATATACATACATTGTCCCTTTATTTCTCAACATAATTTCCACCAACATTGATGCCCCCCCCCCCCCCCTCCCCTCGAGTGCTGGAGGTCCCGGGTTCAGGCCCCGGTGAGGACCGGGATTTATTTAAAAAATCCACTTGGACTTCCATTAATAAAATTTCCCCTGGTCTCTGGGTAGTGAGATCGGACGCCCGTGTGTATTGTTGCGCACGTAAAAAATCCGGTGAGGACCGGGATTTATTTAAAAAATCCACTTGGACTTCCATTAATAAAATTTCCCCTGGTCTCTGGGTAGTGAGATCGGACGCCCGTGTGTATTGTTGCGCACGTAAAAAATCCCTTGGCAGTTGGAAATCGAAAAAGAGTAGCCTAACGGCGCTGCCCGGGAAAAATTTCGAGGTAAAAATCTACCCAAAATATTTCAGGATCCTCGCCGATGCAACAGAGTTCGTGCATTGAGCTGAGTTTCTCCAGACTCAGGCTTGAGTTAGGAGGAAAACGGAGTACCTATGGGTTAAACCGTGTGCCGTGATGTTGATCGAACGACTAAACTAAACTAAACATTGATGCACTTATCCCATCGTTTTATCAGTCCTCCCAAACCGGCTGCATAGAACTGCGTGCTCTGTTTTCTAAACCACGTTTTAACTTCTATTCAACTTTGGCGTCACTCGCGAAATGTCTCCCGCCAAGGTGGGTTTTAAGTGGAGTTAGCCCCTTGCAATTTCCCGTAAAGCGGTGCATAGCTGGGTAGAAAAAGTTACGAGGGCAAGTCAATACGTAAGTCACACAGTTCTGTGGTATGGCAGGTAAATGAAAACATAGCACACAGTTGTATGAGGCCGGTGTGTGAGGCCTGATAAAACGATGGGACAAGTGCTTCAATATTGGTGAAAATTATTTTAAGAAATAAAGAGACAATGTATGTATAAAAATAAAGTGGTTTCAAGTTGTTATCGTATTTAGTTATTTTTCTACAGCCATTTGTGACTTACTTATTAACTTACTCTCGTCCCTAAAGCGCCTGCAAGCATTTATAAGTATTCTATACTTTTTTATCTACTGCTTTCACTGCCGGGAGAGCTGCACTAATCACATGCATATGTGTATGTTAACCACTGACACAAAACAACACGAAAAATCAATCCTTGCCAGGGATTAAAATAACAGATAACAGAAGGATTGTAATATCTTAGAAAAACATATTAAAATAAGTGATACCACGTGTATCTAAATGAATAAATAAAATACACGTGGGGAGAATTATCAACACAATTACAAACATGACGATCCCACGGCAGGAGGGTCGCAGTAACCCCTGTCAAGATGAGTAAAATAATCTTTGTCAGCATTTGTAAAGTAACATCTGTAAGATTAGTACAGTCATCTATGTCAATTCAATAGTAACGTAAGTTAGTTATTTAGTTAGTCGAGGTTCCAACTTCACGGCAACGGGTCGTTCCCTTTATGCTCCATTCCTGTGGCAGTGAATATCACACAAAATGCTCCCCATTGTCCAATGTGAAAAGTGGAATATATAGGAGTCTCGGCAATCCAACAGCCCGCAGAGGTACACTGTGCATAATGCCGCCGCCAGAATGCCAACACAAATGTCATCCACGAAAACCACAGTTCATCGTTGATGGACTTGGCAGTCACCAGAAAGACCTCATTAACCCGGGTTTTCTCACATAGTTCGGTCTTTTTCCGCAGAGCGACCCACCGAAAGTGTCGCACAAAGCACGAACTCCGTAGCTTCAGCGCCGACTCCCAGGAGTCTCCTGAAAAATGCACCCGTGAACAGAAAAGGCAAATTAATCAATTCAACAACAGCCGGTAGCCATTGTTCCGAACAGGCAGGTCACTGCATAGGTCAGATGTAACAGCGAATTTCACAGCTCACAGTGTCGCCCACGCACTCACTCAGTAGCAGGGCGACGGAACCATGTACTACCAGTCCAACATGAGAAAAATGCGATTGCAAACCGTAGCAAAAAGCATAAACACGCCAAAGGCCTTAACGGTTCAATGCCTAACCGCCATGTTGACGACCGGAAGTGTAGTAACGTAACCTTGTGTTAATAGTAAGGTAACCTTTGTCAATGGTAAGGTAGGCTTTCTTTATAGTAAAGTAACTTTCGTTAATAGTAAAGTCATATCTGTAAGATTAGTCTAGTAACCTCTGTTAGTAGTAAAGTTAAGTTTGTGAATGGTAAAGTAACCCCTGTAACTGGTAAAATAATATCTGTTAATAGTAAAGTAACCTTTGTTAATAGTAAAGCAACCGCTGTAAGGTTATAATAGTCAACTCTGTAAGATTAGTAACGTACCCCTAGCAAGATTAGTAAAATACCATTTGTCTATAACTTTGTCAATAGTAAAGTAAGATTTGTCTATAGAAAAGTAAGATCTGAAAATAGTAAAGTATCCTCTTACAAAATGAGTAAAATAAACTCACTCAAGGTAAAAAGACAATTGCCATTGTCAAGATTAGTATATATTTAAAAATAAATGTCAAGATTAGTAAAATAAACTAAGTCAAGATTACTCAATTTTAACAAGATTAATAAAGCAACATTACCAAGATTAGTAAAATAACCACTGTCAAGATTAATAAAATAATATCAGTCATGATTAATAAACTATAATCTCAATCAAGATCAGTAAGTAGCCTCTCTCAAAATTAATAAAACTAACCGCTGCCAAGAAATAAATAGTAAAATAACCTCTGTCAAAATTGGTATAATAACCACAATTATTAAAATCTGTCAAGATTAGTACAGTCAACTTTATCAAAATTTGTAAAATAACTTCTGTCAGCATTAGTAAAATAACCTTAAATATTAGCATGTCTTGATAAGAAAGTTACACAAAAACCAGAGAATGATATAAAAAATGATTTAAAGAGGTGTTCAAAGGACAGAGTCATCATCATCATCAAATGCCTACGCATGCTGGTCTGCCTCTGCCTCTCTATCCCTCGATCTTTCCAGCTGTCACGATGTTCTTTAATGCCTCTATTCTCATCACATTACCGAAGAAAGCTGTTTGTCTCTTTCTTTTTGTTGTATATAATATTCTAGTTTCATTAGCCTCTTTCAGGCAATCATTGTTAGTAACTCTGGCAGTCCAAGGAATTCGGAACATTCGTTTCAGGAACCACATCTCTGTTGCTTCTAATTTCTTCTTGTAACGGAGTGTTTCGGGTTCACCTTGGGTAGTGAGAGTGAACCACACCCGAGGTGTCTCTAGCACTCCCGTGTATTCTAGCCCCAGGGGTTGGACGAGCAGATACACTTTTTTTTTCTCTGTGGTTGATCTCAGGTTATTTAGTTACGTCTACACACCCCTCCAGATTCTAGACCCCCACTAACTACCTACACCTGTTGAACAATGAACACTTAGGCATCGTCCGAGACCACACTCAATCATTATACAAAGAGCAAGTCAACTTACATAAAGTTTATTCTACCCTTGAGAATATAGAACTGAAATGAACCTCCTGATAGAAGAATCTATTTACACAAATAGAAGATAGAGTAGAGAAAGACTTAGAGATGTAGGTGTCTTCATCGAGTTGAGAAGTAGAGTGGATGCAGATGTCCCGTCCAGTCGGTCCGCCACTCACCCGGCTTCCTTCCAGTGAGATGACTAGAACATTGGAGACCACTCCGTCTCCCGAACGTGGAACCACAACAATAGAGTCACTGCTGGACCACACTTCACTGGACCAACTGCATCTATAACACTCCCACGGAGTCACTGGTGATACAGTTCTCGAACACACCCGAGTTGGAGACAATCTTCCTGGACTTGGCTCCAAGTATTGGTTACTTCGATGAACTAAATAGTCACTGACCAACCGAATGGTCTGTCACTCATAGCACAGTCCCACTGCAGAACCGATATGGCATTGACCAATTCAATGGTCTCTTACAGTCACACTTTGTAGGATCAGATATGGCTACTGAAAAGTTACTGAGTCCTTCTAGAACACAGTTGATAATCTGGATACGGAAACAGTACATGAATAGAATCAGACATCTATTTTACGGAAACAATTCAGGTTGGACTATAATCCCTAGTCCCTTCCACCGGGTTACACTTGACACACGTCCATACTGGTGTAGTTCTTCTCAAGACCTGCCACTCGAGCTGTCCAAAGAACCATTCAAGTGTCTGAAGATTAGTTACTTCTACGTTTAGGCAGAACCCCCGTCAAACCAGACGGACCGGTGTTCCCTGTCGAGCATGATTACTCAACATGCTGAAATGTTCCTGGCAAAACCAGAGTATCTTCTATTTTAAACGATCACAAACCATCACTTCCCACACGTGCACCTTCAGGGCAGTTGTATGTCTTGAAGCAACCTTCACGCATGGTGAATCACATTGGGTACCTGGTGTGATGGAGTCTGGCGTGATAAGTAAAGAACTGAACCCTTCGCTCTGTCACACGAAGTGGTTTCCTGCCAACAACAATTATAGTTGACTGGTTCCTCAACAGGCAAACTCCTGAAAAGGAAGAGCGACCGGTGAGAGTACACTGGCCCAAACATTAGTTCACATGCATCCTACCAAAACTACTCAATTCTCAGTCCTGCTAGTTAGTTATTCATATAACCAAAGCATTATCTCTATATGGAGAGTAGTCAAGCATGGGTTCACAAATGTCAGCTGGCCTCACAGAACAGCCCGTCAAACAGAGCTAGACATCAGAATGACGAGTCTGATCATTGGTCTCACCTATCCCTAATCATCTACCAGTCGTCGCTAACGTCAGTAATGATACAAGGCTGTTATTGTTCTAATTTAATCGAACTAAACAAATAGGTAAAGAGTCCCTAGACTCGTTCCTAACATCATCAATGTACATTAAGAAACATAAACTTGATCAATATACCATCCCTCGGGATATAGGAATAGTACATGATCACATCCAATATGTACACAAGCCTGTTTGCTGGTGGGACCACCTGCCCACGCCACAGCAAACTCTTCTTATCAGACTCTACCTTAGAGTCAAGAAGCCTTCTTGAGAATACATGTTCCCCACATGTTCCAAGGGTACTGTTCCAGTTCTGTCCTCCCAAGTGGTTTAGTCTTGGCCTGGACTGAACTTCATCGTTGGTTTGGTCTACCAACACATACTTTCATAACTTGCTTTCACATCCCCATATTCTATATTTCCCCAGTCTCATACAGCCTCCTGCATCCTTCCATACTTCCAGCACCTTAGCATTCACTCGCACTAGCGCCAGTATGAAAGAAACAGGATAGCTTAGACAAGATTTCAGAACGCATATTTACATCGCGACGGCACGCAGTGTTATCACGCGTCCAGCTATTCGGTGTTCGGAATTACCCCAGGAAGTATCACATGCTATGACCTAATATATATACACAATGTCACATCATATATATATAGATATAGCACCAAAGCCACTTACCTTTCCACAGAAATCCGCTGGTCCACACAATGAATTCACTATTAAGTTATTACACAATAGTGACATCATTCCTGGTGGCACAGAACTAAGTTCTTCCTTTACTTAGTAACTAAGCACAATTTTGTCTGAATCTCCACCTACCAACTTACCTGGTTTTCTAACCGTTCTTCTGGCTTCAGCAACTGACTGACATAATCTAAGTTTCCATCCGGCACAAGTAACTAGGTTTTATTCTAACACAGCAACCTAATAGATGCAACGATTGGCAATATATGGTACATATATTTGGAACCCAAATCGCCCACATCACATTACGGCGTTCCTAACAGCTGATTCGCGAGCACACGGTAAACAAACCCACGATTAATTGTCACCTGCGTTATCGATCGGTTTGCTAATTAGTATGCAAGGACATCCGCATAGGTAATGAGGTTAGAACAATGGCGTGTGGAACACACGTACAAAGTTAAATGATTTAACCAAATATCTACCTGGATGGTGAAACCAGCTCTCCAGTCAGCTTCCGAACTGTTCAAGGGCTTCTCAGCTTCCTTTTCATAACAGTCAGCCGAATCATGGTTGAGGTGAGACGCAACACAAAAATGGCTCACATTCAGGCCAGCGTCTGTTCTCTTCGAACAAAAGTAAGTGAATGGCTGGTTTAGCCAATTTCCCGCTTCGTGCCAACTCGATGCGCACAAGAAGCGAGTGCTTCTTGAGAAAAGATACTTTCTCGGGAAAACGTCATTCCCCGCCTAGAGTTTCTAGATCTCTCTGCACGGGAATTTAGAGCGATACCCAACATCACGGGTTACTCGAATTCCAGTGTTTCGAGACGATTCTATATAATAAGTCCTCCATCGGCTTCCCTCAGTCTATTTTTAGCTGGGAAAGTCCCCGATGACGCGCCAAAATAGTGCGGGAACTTGACGACCCAAGACAGATAAACGCGTTTCGTCACATAGGCCCCCACTTTAAGAGGATCGACCCCGTCGTTCCACTTCTACGCAGAAGCTGTCTATGTCGTTCGTTCCTCTTTCTAAGAGACCGGATGGCGGGTGAGGAAGTCTAACCCGTCAATATTGTATAGAATACTTTTACCACATTCGGTGGGGTGGCAAGCTATTCAGTATCACGGGTGATCAACGCCTACTCCGCTACTGCGATCGGGCATCTCGCAGTATCTTGCGGACCAGCGCTCCCGTCTCGACCTGATTTAACGATCGTTCCTGCCAGAGTTTACTGGACTTCTGCAACTCCAGCTTCCCCTTTCGAGGACCCAGCTGGACTGCAGTCGGTCGGATTGAGGGACCAAGGGTATGTGTCCGTTCCGACACAACCCACCTCTTCCTACCTCGGTTCTCAGTGTAGCTAGCACTGCGGGTGTTCCTTTGGCCGGTCATGTTCCCCCGAGCACCGGGCTGAACCGAAGAAGGTACCTGCACATACATATAGGACTTCCTATGGTGTGACAGGCTTTCCGCTACCTGACCTGAACCCCGAACCGTTATTTCAGCGAATCTCTGCGCCCTTGGGCTGGTGGACTTATCATCGGGCTTCCCCTCATAGCGCATGAGGAGACTGGAATGGAAAGTAGTAGACTTTCCCAGGATCACCACTCCATAGTGCTTGTGGAGCCCCACTTTATCCACTAGGAATGGGCCCTGCCACCCGATTTCGAATTCGTTCCCCTCGATTGGGAGGAGTACTAGAACTCGGTCTCCAACCTCTAAGGATATCTTCGTCTTCGTCCGTTTCTCAGGTGTGCATTTACGGCACTCCGGACAAGACCTAATATACCTGCGCACGTCGCCTGTCATTCCCGGCCACCAATAGTACCGGGATAGACATTTACTGGTTGTCCCTACAGTCAGATGTCCGGTTGGGGACCTGACATGTACCGTTCGCAGCAGATTAGCTCTGAAGCTCTCAGGAACCAACTTACGTTCCCTCTGCCTTTTCTCTGGTCCAGTCTGAATTACCGGTGACTGGTTATCAGAGTTGAACTTACCCTGAGTTAACGGGTTTTCATTGTTGGGCAACCGTTCCGAACAAGGACACTCCGTCGCATCCTTGCTCCGAGCATTACTCATTCTATCCGGGTGAGTATTTCGGAGACTTACCTTTTCGAGACCCTCTTCCTCTGTATCTCTGACCTGCCTAGACTTATGGATGCTAGGGTGTTCTGGTTCGCCCAGAAACACGTACTTCCGGCCTAGAATTAGGGGATAGAGAGGATCCGGTACGACTGCCGCCTGAATGCGTCCAGTAACGTACTTGCTCCGAATCTCCACATTGGCAATCGGGCAACGTAACGCCACAGCACTCCTACTGGCTGGCTGTATCTCCGTCATCTCCCCGGTGAGTTGCTCTGGGCCTGTCAGGTGGGATGCAATTACAGCTGAAAATTGCAATCCCGTGTCGTAGAGGCACAACACCTGTCGCCCATTCACTTCTACTCTCTCAACCACTGGAGGTCGTCTAGTTTCTCCATTCCCATCAACCGACTTCACTTTCCTGCAAGATCTATCCCTAACCTCTGCAAGACAAGCAAAGTGAAAGTCCTTGGGCTTACTCTTACACTCACTCGTATTGTGAGTGCTGGACTTGCAGAATTTGCACCATCGTTCACTCCACTTCCTCTTTGGAGAACTAGGTGGGCTATTCTTACCTTGGTTGACGTTAG
Source organism: Cepaea hortensis (assembly GCA_963921405.1). Lineage (NCBI taxonomy): Eukaryota > Metazoa > Mollusca > Gastropoda > Stylommatophora > Helicidae > Cepaea > Cepaea hortensis. The sequence goes on from OY992897.1 coordinate 30,477,374, forward strand.
AGATCTTCTCTAAAGAGCCTACCTGTTTCTTTGGTTCATCAGAACCTTGGGTCTTCTTTGACTTCTTCTTTGACTTACCTTGATCCGGATCTTTCGATCTCGGCTCTGTTGGACTGGTGTCCCCAGTCTCGCCATAGACTTCAACGTATCTTTCGGCTAACTTGGTGACTATATCCAATCTCTCAGCCCCATTCTCACCTAAGAAGTTTCGCAAGGGTTTAGACATTTGCATTCGCATCTGATCTACAACCATCAACTCACGCAAACTTTCATACTCCTCCTTAAATCCGGCCAAGGCCATCCATTTAAGAAGGTATGAGTTCAATCTCACACTGTATGCTGAAAACAGTTCACCAGGTTCTCGCTTCGCCGTTCGAAACTTCCTTCGGTATGAGTGCGCTGTGATCTCGAATCTCTTCAAGAGAGCCGCTTTCAATGCCGGGTAATCATTCTGTAACCCCGGTGGTAAGCGTGCATACACCTCATAACCTTCGGCACGGAGTCCCTGGGAGAGTTTCAAACACCATTTCTGTTTGTCTAGACCCATTGCAATAGACATGGCTTCATACTTCTCTAAGTATTGGTCTATCCGTTCCTTCTCGGGTTCGAACGGCTGTAAAGGCCATTTCATAGCCTGGTAGTCACGTCTACTGGTTGACTCTGAGCCAGGAGGTACACCTCCTCCCATAGCTCCATCAGTTACACCTGTAGCAGGCACTTGTGCCTCAAGTAGCTTCATTCGATACTCATGGTCACGTTTTTCTTTCTCGGCTTCCAACTCAAGCCGTTTCATTTCAGTATCAGCCGCTATCCTCTTTTCCTCAAGAGCCACTTTACTGGCTTCCAGTTCTCTTTCTGCTCTCCTCCTCTCTCTTTCCTCTTGGCGAAAATTTCTTTCCACCTCTTGGACATAGGATTTCAAAGCATCTCCTTCAAGACCAGACTTACGTCCAGTTTCCTGAACTTTGTCCAAGTCTAACTCTTGGGTAGACATGTTGACTATGATAGGTGGGTACTCAAGTATGTGTGGGTGAAGCAATACAATGAATCAATAATCAATAGTACTAACTAATCACCACAACACAAATGTCCGTCAGACAGTTAGGAAATAGGTAGAAGTAGTAGAATCTTATGTAGACTGTAGTAGAGGATAAAGACCAAGTCCCTATCCCTATGTGAGAGGTCTACAACACACAAAGATCTTGGAATAATCCCGGACGGGCCCCCACTCTGTAACGGAGTGTTTCGGGTTCACCTTGGGTAGTGAGAGTGAACCACACCCGAGGTGTCTCTAGCACTCCCGTGTATTCTAGCCCCAGGGGTTGGACGAGCAGATACACTTTTTTTTTCTCTGTGGTTGATCTCAGGTTATTTAGTTACGTCTACACACCCCTCCAGATTCTAGACCCCCACTAACTACCTACACCTGTTGAACAATGAACACTTAGGCATCGTCCGAGACCACACTCAATCATTATACAAAGAGCAAGTCAACTTACATAAAGTTTATTCTACCCTTGAGAATATAGAACTGAAATGAACCTCCTGATAGAAGAATCTATTTACACAAATAGAAGATAGAGTAGAGAAAGACTTAGAGATGTAGGTGTCTTCATCGAGTTGAGAAGTAGAGTGGATGCAGATGTCCCGTCCAGTCGGTCCGCCACTCACCCGGCTTCCTTCCAGTGAGATGACTAGAACCTTGGAGACCACTCCGTCTCCCGAACGTGGAACCACAACAATAGAGTCACTGCTGGACCACACTTCACTGGACCAACTGCATCTATAACACTCCCACGGAGTCACTGGTGATACAGTTCTCGAACACACCCGAGTTGGAGACAATCTTCCTGGACTTGGCTCCAAGTATTGGTTACTTCGATGAACTAAATAGTCACTGACCAACCGAATGGTCTGTCACTCATAGCACAGTCCCACTGCAGAACCGATATGGCATTGACCAATTCAATGGTCTCTTACAGTCACACTTTGTAGGATCAGATATGGCTACTGAAAAGTTACTGAGTCCTTCTAGAACACAGTTGATAATCTGGATACGGAAACAGTACATGAATAGAATCAGACATCTATTTTACGGAAACAATTCAGGTTGGACTATAATCCCTAGTCCCTTCCACCGGGTTACACTTGACACACGTCCATACTGGTGTAGTTCTTCTCAAGACCTGCCACTCGAGCTGTCCAAAGAACCATTCAAGTGTCTGAAGATTAGTTACTTCTACGTTTAGGCAGAACCCCCGTCAAACCAGACGGACCGGTGTTCCCTGTCGAGCATGATTACTCAACATGCTGAAATGTTCCTGGCAAAACCAGAGTATCTTCTATTTTAAACGATCACAAACCATCACTTCCCACACGTGCACCTTCAGGGCAGTTGTATGTCTTGAAGCAACCTTCACGCATGGTGAATCACATTGGGTACCTGGTGTGATGGAGTCTGGCGTGATAAGTAAAGAACTGAACCCTTCGCTCTGTCACACGAAGTGGTTTCCTGCCAACAACAATTATAGTTGACTGGTTCCTCAACAGGCAAACTCCTGAAAAGGAAGAGCGACCGGTGAGAGTACACTGGCCCAAACATTAGTTCACATGCATCCTACCAAAACTACTCAATTCTCAGTCCTGCTAGTTAGTTATTCATATAACCAAAGCATTATCTCTATATGGAGAGTAGTCAAGCATGGGTTCACAAATGTCAGCTGGCCTCACAGAACAGCCCGTCAAACAGAGCTAGACATCAGAATGACGAGTCTGATCATTGGTCTCACCTATCCCTAATCATCTACCAGTCGTCGCTAACGTCAGTAATGATACAAGGCTGTTATTGTTCTAATTTAATCGAACTAAACAAATAGGTAAAGAGTCCCTAGACTCGTTCCTAACATCATCAATGTACATTAAGAAACATAAACTTGATCAATATACCATCCCTCGGGATATAGGAATAGTACATGATCACATCCAATATGTACACAAGCCTGTTTGCTGGTGGGACCACCTGCCCACGCCACAGCAAACTCTTCTTATCAGACTCTACCTTAGAGTCAAGAAGCCTTCTTGAGAATACATGTTCCCCACATGTTCCAAGGGTACTGTTCCAGTTCTGTCCTCCCAAGTGGTTTAGTCTTGGCCTGGACTGAACTTCATCGTTGGTTTGGTCTACCAACACATACTTTCATAACTTGCTTTCACATCCCCATATTCTATATTTCCCCAGTCTCATACAGCCTCCTGCATCCTTCCATACTTCCAGCACCTTAGCATTCACTCGCACTAGCGCCAGTATGAAAGAAACAGGATAGCTTAGACAAGATTTCAGAACGCATATTTACATCGCGACGGCACGCAGTGTTATCACGCGTCCAGCTATTCGGTGTTCGGAATTACCCCAGGAAGTATCACATGCTATGACCTAATATATATACACAATGTCACATCATATATATATAGATATAGCACCAAAGCCACTTACCTTTCCACAGAAATCCGCTGGTCCACACAATGAATTCACTATTAAGTTATTACACAATAGTGACATCATTCCTGGTGGCACAGAACTAAGTTCTTCCTTTACTTAGTAACTAAGCACAATTTTGTCTGAATCTCCACCTACCAACTTACCTGGTTTTCTAACCGTTCTTCTGGCTTCAGCAACTGACTGACATAATCTAAGTTTCCATCCGGCACAAGTAACTAGGTTTTATTCTAACACAGCAACCTAATAGATGCAACGATTGGCAATATATGGTACATATATTTGGAACCCAAATCGCCCACATCACATTACGGCGTTCCTAACAGCTGATTCGCGAGCACACGGTAAACAAACCCACGATTAATTGTCACCTGCGTTATCGATCGGTTTGCTAATTAGTATGCAAGGACATCCGCATAGGTAATGAGGTTAGAACAATGGCGTGTGGAACACACGTACAAAGTTAAATGATTTAACCAAATATCTACCTGGATGGTGAAACCAGCTCTCCAGTCAGCTTCCGAACTGTTCAAGGGCTTCTCAGCTTCCTTTTCATAACAGTCAGCCGAATCATGGTTGAGGTGAGACGCAACACAAAAATGGCTCACATTCAGGCCAGCGTCTGTTCTCTTCGAACAAAAGTAAGTGAATGGCTGGTTTAGCCAATTTCCCGCTTCGTGCCAACTCGATGCGCACAAGAAGCGAGTGCTTCTTGAGAAAAGATACTTTCTCGGGAAAACGTCATTCCCCGCCTAGAGTTTCTAGATCTCTCTGCACGGGAATTTAGAGCGATACCCAACATCACGGGTTACTCGAATTCCAGTGTTTCGAGACGATTCTATATAATAAGTCCTCCATCGGCTTCCCTCAGTCTATTTTTAGCTGGGAAAGTCCCCGATGACGCGCCAAAATAGTGCGGGAACTTGACGACCCAAGACAGATAAACGCGTTTCGTCACAGATGTGTTCATTTACATTCCAAGATTCACTACCATACAGGACAGAGTAATGACACAAATTCTTCTGTCTCTTCCCTCCTCCCCCATCGATGTCTGTAAAAAGTTCACATGTGAACAGATTAGTAAAGTTAGCTGCATATCCTTTACAGGATGTCGCAATCAACCACAACATGTTTTTTTCTGTTTGTGATTTCTTGGCAAGTTTTACACTCAGTAGTTATCTAGTGCTTTCTGAACAACCGACGCTCACCACAGTGTGTGAAAACTAGCGAAGTAACAGGCTCTGATAAACGAACACGCGTATTTCGTATTGAAAGAAGCTGGGAATGAAGATTCCGTGCCGACACCATTGAAACAACTGTTGGTATAGGGAAGCCGCTACATTGGTCTGTTGCGTAAAAGAGCTGTCGGGAAACACTCGAACGGTATCCAACAAGGATCAGTAGCTGTGATGGGGCTTTTCAAACAGTTTCACGCGATCGATTCGTTGGTCGCCTACTTTATGGACAACACTCGTGGCCAAGGAGGAATTTCAGACTTAATATTTATTTATTTATTTATTTATTTATTTATTTATTATTTGCACTCGCTCGCTTTGAACTCAAGAGTAGTCAATACACACTACTTCTAGTAGTGCTGGACTGAATTTTGCTCGTGGATTAGTTTTCCCTATTAACAGTGTCCCTCGCCATCAGGTGAACCCCATGGTTCCGTCGCCCTGCTACTGAGTGAGTGCGTGGCGCGACACTGCGAGCTGTGAAATTCGTGTGGAATGCTTTTACACCTGTCCGTTGTTGTTTGTACAGTGAACTGCATGCTCGGGACAATTGTGGCCGGCTGTTGCTGAATTGACTGGTTTGAATTTTCGGTTCACGAGTGCATTTTTTAGGAGGCTCCTGGGAGTCGTGTTGTAGCTACAGAGTTAGTGCTTGTGAGGCGCTTTCGTTGGGTCGCCCTGCGTAAAGAAACCGAGCCAAATGGGATAAAACTCTCGTCAATAAATTCTTTCTAGTGACTGCCGATTCCAACGATGATGAACTGTATTTTTCGTGGACGACTTTTGTGTTGGCATTCTGGCGGCGGCATTATGCACAGTGTACCTATGTGGGCTGTTGGCTTGTCGAGACTCCTGTCTTTTCCACTTTTCACATTGAGCAATGAGGAGCGTTTTCTGTGATATTCACTGGCACAGGAACGGAGCATAATGGGGACTACCCGTTGCCGTGAAGTTGGAACCGCGAATGACTAACTAACTAACAGGTGAACCCACTCCGACATCAGAAGTACTTGCAATTTACGCCTCCAAGTCAAGGACGAGAAGCCAACATTTTAGTCCAACCGTCCAGTGTAGGGGTTGAACCCGCTACCTCTGCATCAGCACACTGAATGTTGAAGAACACACGTTCTTATCCATTCGGCCATACTGACCTACTCAGACTTAATAAATCTCAGCCTGTACATGTGTCTATCTGTATATCCACACGTCATTTACACGGACCTGCCAACTGACCAGCGGGCGCGCTAGCGGAGTTGACAGCCAACTGCGCGGATAATGTCACGTGCACGGTGGGACGTGGGTTTGACGATTGGGCACGTCGTCTACTGAAGTGAGTGAAAGACTGGCCAGCTTTTCCTAGTACATCCAGGCCCACGAAATATGGTGACGCTATCACATCGCAGACATCTAGCAGGAAACTGCTTGGAGATATTTTCTGTTTAATTGTCACCAACCAACCCATCACCATCATGTGCTCTGCCAGCTGGTGTAGGCGTTTATGTCTCTCCACAGATCTCGGGCCTGTGTGCTGGGGATCAACTCTGTTGATGATATTCCTCCGTGCCAACATCTCAGTCCATCTAGCATCGTTTCTTTTGGTTTGCTTCTGCCTCTATTCCCACTGATCTTTCCAGCTGTCACGGTAGTTGCCATTGCCTATCTTCTCATCACATGACCAAAGAAAACAGTTTGTCTCTTTCTTATTGTTGTATAAAATGTTATAGTTTTCTTAGCCTCTTCCAGGCAACTATTTTTATTTACTCTGGCAGTCCATGGTATTCGCTACATTCGTCTCAGGAACCACATCTCCGTTATTTATAAGTTTTTCCTTATGTGTTAATTTACGTTCGAGGTTTCACTGCCGGAGTGGCGCCTGGCCGTGGGGCTAGAACGCCGGACTCTCCTTCGGGAGACCCGGGTTCGATCCCTCGGTAAGATGTTGGATTTTTTTCTGTCGGGGGCAAAAAGAAAATTCTAACCTGCACAGTTCGCAGCGACTGCACTAGCCAGGCGGCCTTAATTCCTCAGGCTCAAAGACCCCTCTGCCATACACCGCAAGGTACTATATTGGCAGTTAATGACAGTTTTTTGACAGTCTGTCTGCCTGCCTGCCCGCCCGACCGCCCGCCCGCCCGCCGTCTGTCTGTCTGTCTGTACCAATGCTCCACTTCATGCGTTAATTTATACGCTTACCCCATCTATCCGTTTTTTAGTCTGTCTGTCTGTCTGGTACGGCCTATCTGTCTGTATATCTTTTACAGCCTGTATGTCTGTATGTCTGGTACCTCATGTCTGTCTGTACGCCTGGTACCTCCTGTCTGTCTGTATGTCTGGTACCTCATGTCTGTCTGTACGCCTGGTACCTCCTGTCTGTCTGCCTTCCATTCACTCCTCGGGAGCGCGTTTTCTCAGTCAACAAGCCTTTTTTCGCATATCCTATGTACAGGACATCGCTGTCAACACCAGCATTTTACCGCTGTTGTTGATGTCTTGGCAAAATTACACTCAATAGTTTGCCAATGCTTTCTGAGTGACCTGCTAACATACCCCGTAAGTAACGAGCGCGACGCGATCCGCTACCGAATCTCGCGTAGCTGCGTTACCCTACGTGGATATACGGGATTACGGAGAAAGACGTTAGCGCCTTAGCCAGGGAGACCGGCGTCAACAAGCCTACACTCCTACTATCTTCCGCAATGGCACACGATTGCGCTAGCATTAACCCCCCCCCCCCCCCTCCCCACCCCCTTTTCTCCATACGCATATCAAGGGGAGGATTCACTAGTTGGCTAGTTGGTGACTGGTGTATTCCCTGGACTGACGTTTAACTCTTAAATCCGATGTTTTCAAGTTCACGTCGTGTGAGTTCCGAAATCTTGACGAGGCTATCATTGTGAGGATGTTGTAGAGGACTTTTCTGCTGATCTGGCACCAAAGTAACACCTCTAAAGTAACGCCTTTCTGCCATTGTTTTGCAAAGCTCGTCTTTCTCTTTCTCAGTAGGTGTGCAAGACTGGTACTGAAACTTAATATCTACGGAGAGGTATATTAGGATTGAGCCTTCGGGATACAATGTAGACAAAAAGCAGCCTGGTCTGCTGAATAGCTGGGTATTGCCAAATCAAGGCCATTTCATACAAATTACGCTCGATGAGTCGAAGTTGTCACATCTTTCGGTCATCTGTCTTACTGTCCAGCTTTAGATCAGAGTTATTGTCACCTATCTGATCCATTGAAAGCTCATTGTGGTGGTAAACTGTTAACGGATAATGAAGATGTAGAAACTGAGGCGCGAATGTGGCTGAGATAGCAAAACACCACCTTCGATATTTCTAAGCACTGATTAAGTAATGCGATAAATGTTTCAGATATGGTGAATATTATGTTTAGATCTGAGTTATTTTCACCTATTTGATACACTGAAAGATCCTCTTGTTGGTAAATGTGTGACGAATACTGAAGATGTTGAAACAGAGTCGCAAATGTATTTGCGATAGCAGGATATTTCCAAGCACATATGAAGTAATGGGATAAATATTTCAAAGTTGGTGGATATTATGTTTAGAAATAAAGGGAAAACGTAATGGAAAAAATAAATGGTTTTCAAATTGGTATCCTATTTAATTTATGTTAAAAAAATTATTTCTAACTTACTGACTCCCCAGCTACGTAAGAACTCCCCAAAACAGGTTTAAGCCCTCTAATGAGCTCGCATAGCACCAGAATTAAAAACCCCACAGAGCAGGCGTCGGCTACCTGAGGCACGACTGCCAAGCGTGGCACGTGAAATGATTTTCAGTGGCACGCTGATTGAATTGAAATACACTATGTGATCTCATTAAAAATTAAAAATTTTCTTTAAACAATAAAAAGATGTTTAAGTTCAAAGAGAAGTCGCCTAACATCCGTGCATTCAGAAGCCAAAATGAAGCTGAAAGAAAGCAAACACACGCCTAATGTTGAGTAATTAACCAAGGAGAAGCAATGACAAGGGTCCCACTAGCTTATTAACCACTGAGACCAATAATGATCAGTGACTACTCATACTAAAATAGTAACGTGTTTATGGTTGATTTATAGCATTGTTTTGTTCTTCGTGCTATTGGAAAAAAATACAACTAACCAATTCCATACAAACATGTAAACATAATATGTTCGGAACTGAAGTTTTGCTAACTATACTATATGTTCCTATTTATACAAAAGTACTGAATAATCTACAAAGAATAAAATAGGTATTTAATCGATATATATATATATATATATATATATATATATATATGGTGGACTTAGATGAGGTCGCTGTGTGACTCTTCAATATTCTTTGACACAACTCCTGTTTTCTCTTCTTTTCAAAGAGGATCCACTTCATTGCACCGAATGTTATCCCATATGGCTAGGTCTCTTACCACAGGGCGGCCTGCCAAAAGCGTCGCACAAAGCACGAACTCCATAGCTCCAGCGACGACCCCCAGGATTCTAAGAGAAAACTGTAATCGTGAACCAAACGACGTAGCCTTGAATCAAACCCACGACCTTCAGAGGGCGAGGCAAAACTATGAAGAGGTTGCCGACCCCAATCTACAGCTTGAGTCAGCCAGGTTTTTGTATGTACCATACATTTCAACGTTACTGTATGTGTTGTTATGTGTCATATCTAAAGTGTTCAACTGCCGCGGAAATATTACCGCCCAAAACTTGCACACGGAGCCTCCTTTATATCGTCCTTATATGAGAAAGCTAGTTGTCGGATCCTACCACCCAAGAGATCAGGGGTGCGTTTGGTGTCATTAGATGCCAACGGTTCTTGGAAAAACTTCTGGCCTCATGATGAGATAGGACCCAGTACCGTGGCTGATAAGGTACTGTGTCCGCCTCAAGTTCTGAGCAAGAGACGGACACAGAACCCTCTCCGCCACGACTTCCCCCGCGCTATAAGGACACAGTACCCTCACAGCCACGAATCCCTCAGCGCTATAAGGACACAGTACCCTCACGGCCACGAATCCCTCAGCGCTATAAGGACACAGTACCCTATCAGCCACGACTCCTCCCGCGCTATGAGGACACAGTACCCTATCAGCCACGACTCCTCCCGCGCTATAAGGACACAGCACCCTATCAGCCACGAATCCTCACGCGCCATAAGGACACAGCACCCTATCAGCCACGACTCCTCCCGCGCTATAAGGACACAGTACCCTATCAGCCACGACTCCTCCCGCGCTATAAGGACACAGCACCCTATCAGCCACGAATCTTCCCGCGCTATAAGGACACAGCACCCTATCAGCCACGACTCCTCCCTCGCTATAAGGACACAGCACCCTATCAGCCACGAATCTTCCCGCGCTATAAGGACATAGCACCCTATCAGCCACGACTCCTCCCTCGCTATAAGGACACAGCACCCTATCAGCCACGAATCTTCCCGCGCTATAAGGACACAGCACCCTATCAGCCACGAATCTTCCCGCGCTATAAGGACACAGCACCCTATCAGCCACGAATCTTCCCGCGCTATAAGGACACAGCACCCTATCAGCCACGAATCTTCCCGCGCTATAAGGACACAGCACCCTATCAGCCACGAATCTTCCCGCGCTATAAGGACACAATTCCCTATCGACCACGACTCCTCCCGCGCTATAAGGACACAGCACCCTATCAGCCACGACCTCTCCCTCGCTATAAGTACACAATTGTATTCCTTTGCTATATATGTCTAAAGTTAGGCAATTCTATCCTCTAAATGACCTATAAATGAATATACATTATAACTGGTATCATTGCTTTATACAGTTCTCGACAGTTCTGCTATGGAAACGTGTCTAGACGTGCGGATCATCACCGAAGGCGGGTGCTGTATGAGTCAACGACCTGTCTGGGTTTGGTTTTTATCATTTGAGATGCTCTTTCATTGTATTTCCCCGAGACTGATAAATTGATAGACAGGCTTGCGGGATGTATCGGCTGGAAGCTAGACGTAGGGGAGAGATGGACGAGCGTGCAATTAAAAGACAGGAAACCTGAGAAAAGATGATCGGGGAGGAAGAAGGTGAGGGGAGAAGAAGAAGGAGAAGAAGAATATTTGGAGGAGGAGACCAAGGAGGAATAGGGGGATGAAAGAGAATGGAGGAGGGGAGGAAAGAAGGAAGGAAAGAAAGAAAGAAAGAAGGAAGGAAGGAAGGAAAGAAGAAGAAGAAGAAGAAGGAGAAGAAGAAGAAGAAGAAGAAGAAGAAGAAGAAGAATATTTGGAGGAGACCAAGAAGGAATAGGGGTATAAAAGAGAATGAAGGAGGGGAGGAAAGTAGGAAGGAAAGAAAGAAAGAAAGAAGGAAGGAAGGAAGGAAGGAAGGAAGAAGAAGAAGAAGAAGAAGAAGAAGAAGAAGAAGAAGAAGAAGAAGTTGCAGCTGCAGCAGTGATAGCAGTAGAATGACGAGGGGAAAATGAAGCCGGAGGAGTGAACCAAGAATAGTGACAAATACATACTGTTAACACAATGATGTATTAACATTTTAAACAAAATTATGAATTTCCTTTAGAAATATAAAATGCTACTCTTAAATGGAGAGGGTCTGGGGGAATTCGAAGGAGATTCAGAGTTAAAGATAACCGACGAAGGAAGACTGGATGAGACTGAGGACAGGAGTAAAATCAACACTTACAATGTGAAACCATCTGGGATGGACAAGGTCCAAATTGGTGAAGTAAACAAACATTGCCAGGTCAAATCGTCGTCTCGCCTTTCGCATCCAAAAATAGCACATGTCTGGTCAAAGTGGTTTCCCTGTTCTACTCAGTTTAGAGTTTCTCATGTAATTGTATCAGTGTATGTTTTTGCTTGTGTTATGACGAAGTCCTTCGTCGCAATGCCCACTTTGTCACGTGTGATCCTGTCCTAGTAAAGCTGAACGATTCTGCTTCTCGGTTTGTTGATTCACTCATTGCTGTCACACATAAGCGTGGATGACATCTGTCTCAAATTATCCCCCTTTAATGCACACAACCATATGACGTCCCGTCAAAAATTGATGACGTCAAAATGTCAGTAAATTTTGTTTCTATTCAAAGAGGTTGCAGTCTGTGCAGTCTTAACAGGTGTGGGGAAGTTCTGAAACATTTCCACCTTGATAGGTCACTGGGTACATATCACTGAAGACGGAACTGGCTGAAGCGTTTCACCCGGAATATTTTCCAACAAACAGCCATGCCCGGCAGGCTACAGCAAAAGTCAAAGCATCGAGTTCTTGAACAAAGCTGAGATCCTGTAAGAGTTGCCACTTTGACCTTTTAGGCCAAATCCGTAACATTCAGACTGAAGTGGCGCTCTCCACATGCTAACGTGCTCTCTACCTGGCATATTTTTGTCTGGGTATCCAAATAATTATTATTTTAACCTTCTGAATATTTTTCTTTAAGAAAACATAAAAATAGGAGCAGTACAAGTGCAAAGTAGAAAACATAAACTAAAAACAGAGGAACTTACCTATTTACAAGTGATTAAGGCGTGCCAGAGTGACAAAAATGACGAGAGCTAAACTATCGTTTCTATTTCATTACACTTTTTACGAGTCATATTTACACATCATTATATTGTCATGGGTGCAAACACCTCATAAGCTTCAGTGGTGTGCAGTCAGGTGACAAGATGTCACGGATTTACTCAAATATATTCACACGCATGCATACCAAACGACTCACTGGACGTGCTCAAGAAGGTCCAGACTGGTCTCATAGACATGAGTGGCTGGACACATTGGACACTAGAACGTCATTCCCCCCTCACCATATTTTTAGGACGTCATTCTCCCCCTCCCCCTCCTTTCGTATTACCTCCCTAAAAATTCCCTCCTGCCCCTACACAGTATGCGTAATAATTGAAGATATATTTAATGGCACATACTAAAACAAATCTAAACATCTGCATATAAAGTTGTGCGGATCTGCTTACGTTATAAAATGAATCTCAGAATTGTAAGGCGTACAGAACTGTAAAGTATAAGGGACAAACAATATCAAGTAATCGGTTCTTGTATTAGCGCAATCTAGAAATGATCTTAATTTTCCCCCTGGAAACCCTAAAATTCCCCCTTGGGGAGGGGGGGGGGGGATTCCCCATTGGTTGAGAACCACTGGTCTAGGAGTTACACGAACTTCTCCGTAATCCCGTATACTCTCGTGAATAACGTGACGTGCGCTAGAATCGGTGGCGGTTTTCTCCGCGTCGGTAACTTACGGGGTATGTGAGCCGGTCGCCCAGAAAGCAATGGCACACTACTGAGCATAATCTTGCCAAGAAATCAACAATAAGCTGAAAGATGCTGATGTTGACAGCGATGTCCTTTAAAAAGATATGCGAAGAAAAAAACACCCGTGTACTCGGGCACGCAGGCGTCAAAGACAATGAGATCGCCGATCGGTTGAGTGACATGACGATCATCGAGGAGAGAAGAGCAATGGATGAGCCAGGCATCATTAACGCCGTAAGAGAAGCTGGATGCACAGGTGACCTGGAAGCTTAGGGATCTGCTTCCTTGTCCGGAGTGGGAGCCAAAAAACATGAAAATTTTGTCACGAGCACAAGCTATTTGAATAACCAACATAGAACTGGTACAATCAATCGATACACGCCGGCGGAGATGCTAAGGGGGAGATCGGAGCACCAATGGACCTGTCCGGAGCGTGATGATGATGATGATGATGATGATGATGATGATGATGCTGATGATGATGATTATGATGATCGTCACCAATCACGTGTAAGAGATTATGGAACTGTATGGGACGTCACAATGACATGAGCACGGACGGAGAAAGATCCCGGGTCTGTCCTTGGCGTTAGCTGTGGGATGGTAAGATTGGCCATCTATTGTACCGCGTTCTCAAGCCTACACAATGTAATGGTGCTATCACTTCACAACAACACAGAAAGTTTTTGATAGCGGGCTTATATCTGTCTATCCGTGCACCCGTCCCTCCAATCTAATGTAATGGAATGAAATTCTGTCTGTCGGTCAGTCGGTGGTCAATTGGTCGATCGGTTGGTCGGTCCGTCCTTCCATCCGTCTGTCCGTCGGTCTTTCAGTTCGTCAGTCCGTCCGGGTAGACGCGGTCTTAAATGGGTAGTGAAGGCGGTTGGCTCTATACAAACATCGGTCCAGCACCACCAATTCCATCCCCACGATGTGTAAAACATCCTTTACTTTTACTTATGTATACTCAGTGAAGCAACCACTTATCAGAAAACAAACCAAGCAACCGCCCACCCAGACAACCAACAAAACAACCGCCCACCCAGACAACCAATCACCCACCTAGCCACCCAGACAACCAAGCAAGCAACCCCCACCCAGACAAGCAACCACCCACCCAGATAAGTAACCAAGCAACCACCCACCTACCCACCCAGACAATCAACCATCCACCTATCCACCCAGACAACCAAGCAAGCAACCCACACCCAGACAATCAACCACCCACCCAGATAACCAACCAAACAACCACCCATTAACTCAAGCAACCACCCACACCCAGACAACCAACTAAGCAACCACCCACCTAGACAACCAACTAAGCAATCTACCCATCCAGACAACCAACCAAGCAACCACCCACCCAGACAACCAACCACCCAACTATCCACCCAGACAACCAAGCAAGCATTTACCACCCAAACAAGCAATCACCCACCCAGATAACCAATCAGGCAACCACCCATTCACCCAAGCAACCACCTACATACCCACCTAGACAACCAACTAAGCAACCACCCACTCAGACAACCAACTAAGCAACTACCCACCCAGACAACCATCCAAGCAACTACCCACCCAGACAACCAAGCAAGCATTCACCACCCAGATAAGCAACTCCCCACCCAGATAACCAATCAAGCAACCACCCATTCACCCAAGCAACCACCCACATACCCACCCAGACAACCAACTAAGCAACCACCCACCCAGGCAACAAACCAAGCAACAACCCACCCAGACAACCAACCACCCACCTAGCCACCAAGATAACCAAGCAAGCAACCCCCACCCAGACAACCAACCACCCCCCCAGACAACCAACCAAGCAACCACCCACCTACCCACCCAGACAACCAACCAAGCAACCGCCCACCCAGACAACAACCACCCACCCAGACAACCAACCAAGCAGCCACCCACCTACCCACCCAGACAACCAACTAAGCAACTACCCAACCAGACAACCAACCAAGCATCTGCCAACCCCGACAACCAACCACTCACCTAGCCACCCAGACAACCAACCAAGCAACCACCCACCTACCCACCCAGACAACCAACCAGCCAACCACCCAAGAACATGAACACTGCAACGTGACGGAAACATCTCTAATTTATTTGAAACAAAACCATCAAGCGGCGGCAGGAGATGCGTTCATCCGATGTGCGGGATGGACTCAGATAACTGACAACCCCTGATCCCACGTGCCAGAAACGCTGCGATCAAGTGGAGAGAAAGAAGCGACGAAAACAGACAGGACCCACCGGAGAGGGACATGCTGTGACATTTATCAAGCCCCATCGAAGTGATTCTTGGCTGTGCACGTCTGCAGTGCTAATCCTCTTTGGAGTATAGGAAATCCACGTTGCTGGCACTGCCATCTTTGCAAGTACCTTTTACCAGAAGCGATGTCACTCATTCCATTCTGCAATTACCTCTACCTTGTTTAACCTCTGAAGAGAAGTTATATTAGGGTCCAACGCCTGGCTCAGATTAATAATCCTGCGATCGAGTCAGCCACAATTCGTACATTAATTTGAAGGCGACTATTGTCTAAATAGGGTCAAGTACTCACCCTTTGGGGACGGGATATGTAAATGAGTTCAAGTACTATATAGAACAGTACCCGTTCTCGGACAAGTTCTATGTCGTTTTAAAAAGTTAATTGCATATCCTTTACTGGACGCTGCAGTCAACCTTGCCATTGTTTGTCTATTTGTGATTTCCTTGGCAAGTTTACCTTCAGTAGTTTACCATTGATTTCTGAACGACCAGCACTTATACCATTGTATGAAAACCTACGTAATTTTCTGTTAAATCTTTACCTTCTGCTTCATGCGTCACCGTTCTCTTAGCACGCCACTTTCCCCTTAATACTTCATCTTCCCCCTTATACACCAGCTTCACCTTTATACGCTATCTGCCCCTTAAACCGCCATCTTCCCCGTTATGCGCCATTTTCCCCTTTATACGCCATTTTCCCATGTATACGTCATCTACCCCTTTATAACCATCTTCCCCGTTATACGTCATCGTCTCCTTAACACGTCATCTTCCCCGTAACACATCATCTTCCCATTAGCACGCCATCTTCCCCTTAACACCAACTAATCACCTTCTACTTAACACTCAATTTTCTGGTTAACATACATCAAGTGCCCCGCCAAACGGCGCAGTCGCTCGCGTCTTTCTCAGTCCTTGGTGTTTCTGGATCACTTCTACCCGCTGACATCCCCACCTTCCACCTGCCCTAGTCCATCAACCATCAACCATCACTACTCTCAATATGCCCCTGCCCTTTCTGCCGTCGACCGATCCATTCATCACCGATGTCCTCCAACGCGCCTCAACCTATTGTACCACCAAAAAACTCTTTTGGTCTCTTTCCCATAACCGTGTCTTATACTCCGTTTCTCCTTCGGGAAACCCGGGTTCGAATCCTGGGTAAGGTGTGAATTTTTTTCTGTTGGGGAAAAAAGAAAATCCTAACCTGTACAGTTCGCGGCGACTACACTAGTCAGGCGGCCTTAATTTCTCAGGCTCAAAGACCCCCTGCCCTACAGGGCAAGGTACTACAGGCAGTGGATGGCAGTTAGTTGCGCAGGTCGTTCATGATATTGGCAATATCCGCCTCAGAAAGCACATCTATGCTGTCTCTGAACTCTTTCTAATGCATTTATTCACAGACAGCAGGAGCGGTTCCACATATTTCTGAACTCTCTAATATTCACGGATATAGGATATATATATATATATATATATATATATATATATATATATATATATATATATATATATATATATATATATATATATATATGTGTGTGTGTGTGTGTGTGTGTGTGTGTGTGTGTGTGTGTGAGTGTGTGTGTGTGTGTGTTTACGTGCGTGAGTGTATGAGTGTGTGTATATGTAACCAGAAACATTAAATATTAATAGACCTGTTACAATTTTGATCCACTGAAAACTGGTGGAAACCCAGTTCCAGAACTCACATATGCAGATGACACAAACATCCTCATTAATAGCGCAAAGCGCCTTTGACAAGTTAATCCTGTCTTGTGAGAGACAGAGAGAGAGAGAGAGAGAGAGAGAGAGAGAGAGAGAGAGAGAGAGAGAGAGAGAGAGAGAGAGAGAGAGAGAGAGAGAGAGAGAGAGAGAGAGAGAGAGAGAGAGAGAGAGAGAGAGAGAGAGAGAGAGAGAGAGCGAAGGTAAATATGTGTTTCCAACCTTAAAGAACATTGAAACCTGTGTTGTTTTCTGAACTTTAAAAAACAAAAAATCTCAACAGACAAAAGTACAATGTCGACAAGACATTACAATCAACAATGAAAAGTTTGAAAACGTCGCAGACGTTTAATACTTTGGAGCCAGAATAAAAGAAAACAAACAAACAAACAAACAAACAAAAAACTCCAGACTGTACAAAAGAAGTGAGAAGGAGAATCGCCACATGAATGCTGGTTAAATAGTATCAATATCCGGCTGCAACATACTAGCGAAAAAATTAAAATGAACGTTTTAGAGAAGATGCTTCTTTCCTGTGGCGAAATGCTGACGTGAGTCTTGGAAAAATGCATCAATACTTAACTAAGAATATGGAAACTTTTGTACTAAAATATTACAGGAAATGAGTTAGATTACCGTGGACTTTGCAGGAAAATATACAGATTACCGAAGAAAGACAACATTTATAGATTACACGGAATGAAGGAGAAAATATATAAATTACCAAAGATGAAGGAGAAAATATATAGATTACCGGGGATGAAGGAGAAAATATATAGATTACCGGGGATGAAGGAGAAAATATATAGATTACCGGGGATGAAGGAGAAAATATATAGATTACCGGGGATAAAAGAGATAATATATAGATTACGGTGGATGAAGTAAGAAAATGATATTTTACACGATATTAATAGCGAAGATAACCGGCACATAAAGAATGTCTTGTCTCGGAAAGGACGAAAGTCACCAAGGGCATATCATGTGCATTCTGCCCAGAACACGCGACTGTGCGCGGAGATGAACAGGCTGATAGACTGTCTGGCATCGCTCCTTTGTACGGTGAGTAGATTATGACATGACTGTTTAACTGTGTATATACTGAGAACCGTAATCGAACGTTCTATAGAAGTAAACAAAGATCTACACCTTTGCTTCATTGACTACACAAAGGCTTTTGATAAAGTGAGACATGTCAACATGATAAGGATGCTTGAAGATCTACAAATTGATGGGAAAGACCTTAGACTTGTAAAAAACATATATTGGAAACAACAAGCTGCCATAAGAGTTGATAATGAAGTAAGCCAATATCAGCCTATTAAGAGAGGTGTGAGACAGGGATGTGTAATGTCTCCAGATCTGTTTTCCCTGTACAGTGAAAATATTTTCAGAAATATTGAAAATATGGAAGGAATCAACATTGGGGGACGATGCATCAATAACATTAGATATGCAGATGATACAGTCTTGATTGCAGACAATGAACAGGACCTGCAAAATTTAGTAGATGCGGTTGTTACACATAGTGAACAACAAGGGTTAGAATTAAATTGTAAAAAGACACAGATTATGGTCGTCACTAAGAAGAACGAAATACCACAGTGTAATATACAAGTAAATGGGAATACTCTTCAACAAGTGAATAGGTACAATTACCTCGGAACAGTAATAACATCTGATGGGAGATGCCTTGAAGAGATTAGAACAAGAATCGCCATGGCAAAAGTAGCCTTTAGCAAGATGAAAAACATACTGACCAATAAAAAGATGTCAATTGAAACGAGAAAAAGAGTGTTGAGATGCTACATAGAACCTGTACTTTTATATGGATGTGAAGCTTGGACAATGAGCAGCCAGGCTGAAAAATATCTGATGGCTGTAGAAATGTGGTTTCTGAGGAAAATGCAAAGAATACCATGGACAGCCAGAAAGACCAATGAACAAGTCCTTCAAGAAACAAATGAAGATCGTAAACTGATCAGAGACATTAGACGTAGACAGTCACAATTTTTTGGGCATGTTATGAGAAGAAATGATTTGGAGAACTTGGTGACAACTGGTAAGATCGAGGGGAACAGACCAAGGGGAAGACCTAGAAACAAGTATCTGGATGGCTTGGCCTTGTGGCATGGTCGAGACAAAAACACGGAACTGATCCACGACTCTGTTGATCGAGTGAGATGGCAGAACATGACCGCCCACGCTTACCGGCATGGCACATGATGGATGGATGGTTTAACTGTGGCAGTATTTAAAGCTTCTTACTTCCAGTGGTTCTCAACCGGCGGGGAATTTCCCCCCCCCCCCCCGACCCCCAGGGGGGAGTTTTAGGGTTTCCAGAAGGGGGGGGGGAATTAAGATTATTTCAAGATCGCGTTAATACAAGAACCGATTACTTACCGGTTTTTCCCTTCATACTTTACGGTTCTGTATGTCTCACCCTTCTAAAATTCAATTTATAAAGTAAGTAGACCTACAAATCATGTTTTATGTGGATGTCTAGACTTATTTTAGTATGTGCTATTAAATTTAGCTTCCATTATTACGTATACTGTGTAGGGGCAGGGGCGGGATTTTTAGGTAGGAAATACGAAAAAGGGGGGGAGGGAATGACGTTCTGAAAATATGGTGAAGGGGGGTGCGGACCAAAGAAGGCTGAGAACCACTGCTCTAGTTGTTTAGAAAGAAGAGCAAGGCAAGGCGTGGTTCCTAGACGAAGATGCTGGTGTGTACCAAAACGAAAAGTTTACACAGAACATTAAAGACATCTTTAGCATGACAATACACGAGGCAAGGTTACTGACAACTGATCGAGAGTCTGTCCAGCGGGACGTGGTTAGGGCGAAGTTATGCTAAATATCTGCTACATAATGGTGACACACACACGCAGACACACACACAGGCACATACACACACACGCACACACACACGCACACACACACGCAGACACACACACAGGCACATACACACACACGCACACACACACGCACACACACACACACACACACGGGCGGGAGAATATAGATATATAAACGCAAGCATCAGGCGAGCTAGAGTGCCACATGAATGAGATGGTGTGAACTCCCTGTGATCAAGTTTAAAATACAGCAACACGAGGAACCCATACCAACAAAGACTGATTCAGCACGGAGTGCGCAAAGAGTGTGCACAACATTCAGCCCATAAGGAAATATAGACGGACGTTCAAAAATGCTGCAACTAGTACCACCAGCATGGGAACTCTTCGTTGGCTACTGATCAAGTAGAATGAGCTAGTGTGGGAATATCTCGAACGCAAAGATGCCAATTCTCGATTCATATTTCAAGTTTCTATAACCACAATTTCCAAGGATATTTCAACATTCTTCAGAATCTTCACTCTGAAAACGAGGCTAATGAATGGCCATTATATTGTCCTAATGTGGAATTCTACATAAGTGTTTGTTTTCTAAACTTCGCTTTTCAAAAAACGAGTATTTAAAAAGTGGTTTACAAGCATGCTTTCTACGAATTAAAACATTTGGCACGGCGTGTGGCGTTCAACAGATACAAATTAACTTTTTATCCTTCTTGAGACTTTTAACGTCTTGTTAACGGAAACGACTTGTTAAAGTGAGCATGTGACGTTAGATTTTCGCGTGGGAATAGATAATTAGAAGAATTTTATCATCGGCTCATTAAATTCTATTTTACTGGAAAAGAAAATATTGGTAGAGGCCGTGTAAGATGAGGAAGTAATGACAGAAGAAATATAAGTAAAGTAAAGTAAAGTAAAGTAAAGTAAAGTAAAGTAAAGTAAAGCATAGGACTGGGCGCCCAAGTCGACCCTGTCTAAAATGGGTTAAGTAAGTTGCATATCCTTTACAGAACGTCGCAGTCAATCCCAAATTTGTTTGACTGTTTGTTCATTTCTTGGCAATTTTACGTTCAGTAGTTTGCCATTGCCGGTCTCTCTGGCCGAGGGGTTACACCACTTTCTCCGTAATCCCGTTTATCACGCAGAGTCTCGTAGCGAGCGAGAACTGGGAGCGGTTCGTCCCCCGCTGGTGACTTGCGAGATAACTGAGCCGGCCGCTCAGAAAGCAGTGGCAAACTACTGAGCGTAATCTTGCCAAGAAATCAACAGACAGCTGAAAGATGCTGCTGCTGACAGCGATGCCCTGTAAAAGGATATGCGAATACTCAGTTTTCCATTGCTTTCTGAACGTCCGGCATTCATACCATTGTATGAAAATCAACACAAGGTGGTCTGCTGCCGAATCTCCCGCAGCTGTATTTCGAGCGCAGTATGCGGGATTACGAATGGCGTCCGTAACTCATTCTTCACAGAGCTGGCTTTGGTACCAGAAAATATTTCTAGAAGTAAAAGCGGCTGGCGAAATACTTATAACATCACCCATCGAATGTCGATTGGTTTATAAACATATCTGTATTGGGCAGATGTCCAAATGCTTTAGAAGATCTGCGGGAGTGATCGTGAGAGATAGACAATTAGGAACGAGGGCGAGTTAGAAGACGACCAGGTCTAAAACCAGAAATGTATTTGTTTTTTTCGCTCGCTCGTTTTGAACTCAAGCGTAGTCCATACACAATACTTCTATTTCTGCTGGACTGAATTTTGCCTGCGGATTAGCTTTCCTTATTAACAGTGCCCTCATCATCAGCTGAACCCACTCTGACTTCATAGGTATTGTAATTTATGCCCCCAAGTCAAAGACGACAGGTCAACATTTTAGTTCATCTGTCCGAAATAGGGGCTGAACCCCTTACCTCGGCAGTAGCACAACGGATGTTTAAGAAAACGTGGTCTTATCCATACGGCCATGCTGACCTACAGAGTCATGCATTTCATTAAAACTCAACAGATTAAATGGTTTGGTCACCTCACAAGAATGCCTTGGTACCATCTGCCACAAAGAGCCACATTGAAGAAATATAATAGTTATAAAGAAAGAGGAGTAAGGTACACTACACTGTACACGGTTTAGTTTAGTTTAGTTTAGTCGATGGGTCAACATCACGGCACACGGGTGTTACCCATAAGTGCTCAGTTCTCCTCCTATCTCAAACCTGAGTCTGGAGAAACTCAGCTCAGTGCCCGAACTCCGTAGCACCGGCGAAGATCCTGAAATACTTTGTGTAGACTTTTAACTCGAAATTTTGCCTGGGCAGTGCCATTAGGCTACCCTTTTTCGATTTCCAACTGCCAAGGGATTTTTTACGTGCGCAACAATACACACGGGTGTCCGATCTCACTACCCAGAGACCAGGGGGAATTTTATTACTAGAAGTCCACGTGAAATAAATCCCGGTCCTCACTGTGGCTTGAACCCGGGACCTCCAGCACTCGAGGCGGACACCATACCTCGAGACCACTCAGCCACCCACTTTACACGATGTCCGTGTTTAGTATGTCTCATCTTTTGACAGGAGCTACACATACCTAACTCTTTGTATTTCATATTGGTAACACAGTTTGATACTTCTATAGCACAATTAGGTACTTCTATACCCAATTTATGCAATTAGTAATCCCGCATTCCATGTTCAAAACACAGCTGGAAGTAGATCGATTTGTGTTAGTTTTCATACAAAGGTGTGAGTACCGGTCGTTCAAAAACCAATGACAAACGACTGAAAGTAAACTTGCCAAAAAATTTTGGAACTGACTGCGACGCCCTGTAAAGAATATGCAGCTAACTTTAATTTTATGCCCAATTAGTGAACGCGTTTCACTATGCCCCATACAGGGGTTGAAATCAGCTGTAGGCGATTTGAAAGAAAACCGAACTGCATTGATTTTTAACAATGGTATGGGCGTCGATATTTCAGAAAGCGGTGGAAAACTACTGAAAGTAAAATTGCTTAGAAAATCACAAACAGCTGAAAAAATGCTTAGGGTTGATTGAGACGTCATTTTAAGGACATGCAATTAACTTTTATACCCAATGCAAATAATTGCCGTGTAATAACGATGAAAGCACGCTTGTGCTGAAGTTATCCACGAAACACATCGCATCAGTCCAAGCATAATACAATACATGAGAGAATTCACACGCGCAGAACACGAGCGCCCGAACACGGATCCATATTTCAATAAGACCTAATTTGATAACCTTACAACAGCCCATTCATTCATTCATTCATTCATTCAGTAGCATGTCCTTTTCAGGACCTCGCTGCCATAACAACCTTCCAGAAAACTTCTCGATCATAAGCAAGATGTCCCCCGTTCGATACTCCCGTCTGGAGATCATCCGCCACATCCTGCACCCATCTTCTCTTTGGCCTTCTTCTTCCTCTCTTCCCGGGCACATACCCCTTCATGATTATTTACTCCAAACTTTCATGACATTTCAAGTGACCAAATGATTTAAATGTTCTGTGTTTTATCGTGTTTTATCTTCTTTAGTTGCCAACATTCATCAATATTCAGATCTTGTCATATGGATGTATTTGTCCTTTTCTGTATCCACGATATTCTTAGAACCCGTCTCCCCCCCCCCCCCCCCGCATATCCTTTACAGGACATCGCTGTCAACAGCAGCATCTTTCAGCTGTCTGTTGATTTCTTGGCAAGATTACGCTCAGTAGTTTGCCATTGCTTTCTGAGCAGCCGACTCAGTTAACCCGCAAGTCACCAGCGGGGGTCGAACCGCTTCCAGCTCTCGTCCGCTACGAGACTTTGCGTGATAAACGGGATTACGGAGAAAGTGTTGTAACCCCTCGGTCAGAGAGACCGGCTAGACCCCGTCTATAACATGTATATTCAAAGGCATTTGAACAGCAGCCCGCGCCAAAGAAACGTGTGACAAAACCTGCGGCAGACTTCGGACAGCTGTGTTAGAGTTCGGGTCTGTGGAGTTGGCCGAAAGGGAAGGCTGTCCCGTTGTGTTTCTTGTTGATACATTTGTTAGTCCTGCTGTGTTGGTTGTTGATACCATTGTGGGTAACTGTGTTTTAGAGGCACAGGTTAAACGGTGCCTGTCAAAATATTTACATCAGATGAGCATGGCTGATAGGATAAGAGCGTTCACTACTAAACTTCCGATGTGGTGATACCGCGGTAGTGGGTTAAACCCCTCCGCCGGTCAGTTGGACTAGAATGTTGACTTCTCGCCCTTGTCTTGTGGGCGTAAATTACAAGTACCTCAAAAGTCGGAGTGGGTTCGCCTGATGGAGAGGAACACTGGTAATAGGGAAAGCTAATCCACACGCAAAAATCAATACAGTGTAATACCAGTAGTAGCAATTGTACGGACTAGGCTGAAGTTCAAAGCGAGTGAACGAAAAAAATGCTCATAGCCTTGAAGGAGGGTGAATGGGAATGAACATACAATATAGCCAGGAGGTTGGACAAATGGAATATAGCCAGGAGGTTGGACAAATTGAATATAGCCAGGAGGTTGGACAAATTGAATATAGCCAGGAGGCTGGACAAATGGAATATAGCCAGGAGACTGGACAAATGGAATATAGCCATGAGGTTGGGCAAATGGAATATAGTCAGGAGGATGGACAAATGGAATATAGTCAGGAGGATGGACAAATGGAATATAGCCAGAAGATTGGACAAATGGAATATAGCCAGGAGGATGGACAAATGGAATATAGCCAGGAGGTTGGTCAAATGGAATATAGCCAGGAGGTTGGACAGATGGAATATAGCCAGGAGGTTAGACAAATGGAATATAGCCAGGAGGATGGACAAATGGAATATAGCCAGGAGGTTAGACAAATGGAATATAGCCAGGAGGTTGGACAAATGGAATATAGCCAGGAGGTTGGACAAATTGCATATAGCCAGGAGGTTGGACAAATGGAATATAGCCAGGAGGTTGGACAAATGGAATATAGCCAGGAGGTTGGACAAATTGCATATAGCCAGGAGGTTGGACAAATGGAATATAGCCAGGAGGTTGGACAAATGGAATATAGCCAGGAGGTTGGACAAATTGCATATAGCCAGGAGGTTGGACAAATGGAATATAGCCAGGAGGTTGGACAAATGGAATATAGCCAGGAGGTTGGACAAATGGAATATAGCCAGGAGGTTGGACAAATGGAATATAGCCAGGAGGTTGGACAAATGGAATATAGCCAGGAAGTTGGACAAATGGAATTTAGCCAGGAGGTTGGACAAATGGAATATAGCCAGGAGGTTGGACAAATGGAATATAGCCAGGAAGTTGGACAAATGGAATTTAGCCAGGAGGTTGGACAAATGGAATATAGTCAGGAGGTTGGACAAATGGAATATAGCCAGGAGGTTGGACAAATGGAATATAGCCAGGAGGCTGGACAAATGGAATATAGCCAGGAGGTTGGACAAATGGAATATAGCCAGGAGGTTGGACAAATGGAATATAGCCAGGAGGTTGGGCGCATGGAATATAGCCAGGAGGTTGGACAAATGGAATATAGCCAGGAGGTTGGACAAATGGAATATAGCCAGGAGGTTGGGCGCATGGAATAATGCCAGGAGGTTGGACAAATGGAATATAGCCAGGAGGTTGGACAAATTGAATATAACCAGGAAGTTGAACAAATGGAATATAGCCAGAAAGTTGGGCAAAAGGAAAGATATATGCAGATATGTGGTATGTTTCGTTCAAAATCTTTATCAATGTAAAGTGTAGTTAGCTGGGAAACTGATAATTAATACATCTGATTCAATGAATAACATAAACACAAGTTCGAAAAATGAAATTACGGAAAAGAGGAACGAATTAAATGTGTTGAAAAATGAAACAAATAGGGACCGATAAATGCACATCAATAAAGAGTTGAGAATGCTTACCTACCCATTTAACTATCTACATATTTTCTTACCTATATACCGGCAATGCTTACCTACCCATTTAACTATCTACATATTTTCTTACCTATATACCGGCAATACTTACCTACCCATTTAACTATCTACATATTTTCTTACCTATATACCGACAGGCACGCATGAATGCATGCACGTATGTAAGAATAAGGCATCTACATATAGGGTGTATTTTTAATGACTGTGAGATGTTTGAAAATACTGCCGTTCCAAGTTTGTATTCACCCTCTGTGATTCCATGGAACATAAAAGGTAAATACAAAACTTGGAACCACAATATTTTCAAAATCTTCAGTCATTAAAAATACACCATGTAGATATACAATACCCGCATACCTACCTACCTACCTACCTACCTACCTACCTACCTACCTACCTACCTACCTACCTACCTACCTACCTACCTACCTACCTACCTACCTAATTACCTACCGACCGACCCACCCACCCACCTACCTACCTACCTATTTACCTACCTAGATATATACCTACCAACTTAAATACCTACCTACCCACATACATACATACATGCGCACCTACCCAACTACACAGACAGATAGACTAAACACACTACACACAGCACATACACAACACACAGACACACAAACACACACAGCACACACATACAACACACACACACACACACACACACACACGCACACACATAAAACACACCCAACACGCACCCACAGGTCTACTTGAAAACCAAGATAAATGAAAAAAGTATTCGACGCGAAAGGAATCCGAACACAAGCCCGCCGAACAGACAGGCAAGCGCTCTACCCACTACATCACCGCAGTATCCCATGGCGGGGAAAGGGGTCCTGTGCCGGCAACAAGGTGGGGTCGTTCGGTCCATTATCTTTTCCGAATGTTTAACTTAAGAGAGGTGTTGATAAGTATGAAAACACTTCTGTCCTCGCGTTAATGAGTTCTTTCAGCTGCTGGTTGTATGTAAATAGGTAAAAAGCCCTTTACACTCCTTCAAATCGCAAACCCGCATACCGCGTTCAAAACGGAGTGCAGGGCAATTTGGAAGCACAACACCTTGCGTTGTTTTTCATATAATGGTATGAGTGCAGTTAAGAAAGCAATAGAAAACTACTGAACATAAACACGTAACAGGAAATCGCAAACAGCAAAAATGATGGGGTTGATTGCGACGTCGTGTAAAGGATACGCAACAAAGATTCATATTTTTATTGACCAGTGGTCATTCGATAGGGATGTGGTCAGTATCTAAACACAGAAACCACAAACATTACGTTGCACTATTTATTGCCTACTAAACAAGCTGAACAGCGTATAAAATGCCTTTGAATATAAATGTTATAGAAGAGTTCTAAGAATATCTTGGGTATGGAAAATAACAAATGCATTCATACGATAAGATCTGAATATTAAAGAAGGTTGATTGCTAAAGACGATTAAACGAAGACAGTTGAAATATTATGGTCACTTGAAACGTCATGAAAGTGTTTAGAGAACAATACGTGAGGGGTATATGCCCGGGAAGAGAGGAATCGGAAGTCCTAAGAGAAGATGGTGCCGGATGTAGCGGATGATCTCCAGATGGGTGTAGTGGTCGCGGGACAGCTTGCTTATGACTGAGAAGTTTTCCGGAAGGTTGTTACGAGAGTGAGGTTCTGAAAGGGACATGCTACTGAATGAGTGAATGAATGAATGAATGAATGAATTTATTGTCCGGCATATTTTGCTGCATCTCGTCAGGTGAATACTACAGAGTTATAGATCATATGAAGCGAATAAATGAATAATAATTTAGCATCAATACGTAGAAACTACAAATATTCATTAATTGGCATTCAGGCAAAATATAAGGACTAAAATTGGATGGCAGAATTATCAATGTGGAGAGAGATAACCACATATCAGTGAATCAAGAAGTAAAAAAAAGACGATGACACTGGATAGGACATACATTGAGAAAACCTGATAAAAGTATTATTAGAAGGAGCTTTGTGTGGGATGCGATGGGTAAAAGAAATAGAGGAAAACCTAAAACCACACGGAAACGTGAGGCAGAGACAGACATGATTAATATAGGGCAGACACAGGTCAACGAGACAGACAAATGGAGACGGATTGTGTCTGCAGCAAAGAACCTCAATGGCTCGGAACGCTGAAGAAGAAGAAGAAGACACAGACAGACCTACATGGGATATCTAAGGATATGACGTCATGGATCTCGTTGGTTTAAGACCTATGCCACGAAAGAAGAAATAAGTATTCACCATTTTTACAGGTATTTATATCTTGGAAGTATGATCACAGAAGATGGCAGATTAGACATAAATATTCAAAACAAATGTAAAAAGCAAGTACTCTTACATATCAACTATCACCCATGTGAAACACCCAAATATATTTATGTCTGCAAAACGACAGATAATAAATAGCATATTCACACCGTCTCTATGCTACCAAAGTCAATCTTAGACAAACTTGTGCCACATTTATTGAAAGACAGAAGATCAAATGGTGTGGCCATCTCGTTAGAATGCAACACCATCAACTACCAGCACTGGTCTTACATCAAAGAAGATCTGCTACGACAGCCAGAGAATGCCCGAAAAGAAAATGGATAGACGTCATCATATACATTCTACAATCACAAATGACACCATCCAGTGCTGCCCTTCGGGCACTGGAACGCCAATTATTCCTCGTCACGACACTTGACAGCAAAAGTGGAAGATGATGATGGTCAAAATATAAGCAACGTCGGTTTCATAAAATATCTGATACAAGCAATGTCGGTTTCAATAAAATATCAGTTACAAGCAATGTCGGTTTCATTAAAATATCAGATGATAGATTGGTGCTGGAGAGACATGATCGCCAGTGCCAGCTCTACGAAAAGACACCCGGAGAAGAGATATTTGCCTTCTTAAAATGATGGCCCCAGGTGTATTCTCCAACTTAAATTGTTCAGCTCGCGAATGCAAAGGATGAAAAAGGGGGAGATAACTAGATCCCAGTCAATCAGTATAAAATCTAAACCGAAAGACATCTATTGCCAACGGTCAGTCAATTAGCTCCTGAAGTCCGAAGATGTATTGTCTTTCGAGAGGGGTCTGGGAGGAGAAGGATGATAAAAGTGGCCTTCCGGAAGGTCAGTTTGCAGAGTGTTAGAGTGTAACAGATGGACGCCGGGAGAAATTAGCGCAACCGGAAGGTCAGTTTGAGCGAGTGTTAGAGTGTGAGAGATGGACGCTGGGAGAAATTAGCGTGACCAAATGGGACTGCTTTGACTAAGCTTTGGACGAGTCGGGGTTTAGAGTGTACAGATGGAGGTTGCGGCGTCTCCCCAAAAGAGGGATACAAGTAACGCAATTTTACTGTAATATATCTGTAGGCGATTGTGGCGTAGGGGTGTAGTGAGAGGCAGTTTCACAATTCCTCCGACTTACAGAGTCGTAGGTTCGAAATAAATCGCGGGCCATATGGAAGCAAGTTGTTTTGCGATGACTTCAATCCTATGAGTCGTTGGCTATTCAATGGTATGAGGTGTTGACCAGGTATATATATATATATATATATATATATATATATATATATATATATATATATATATATATATATATATGTGTGTGTGTGTGTGTGTGTGTGTGTGTGTGTGTGTGTGTGTGTGTGTGTGTGTGTCTTTCCCCGTTCTGTATCTCCATAAAGATTGCCAAATGTTACTAAGTTATGAGGTGGTGAGCATGAACATTTCTTACCCAAGAGGAATGGCCGCAACGTCCAATTTGTCTCTTGTAGTCATGTTTTAGTAAAGCTCACAATCTACTTCTCGTTTTTGGGTGATCCATTCACTACCCAAGGAGAGGAAGGATATCTCCTTTCGTCCGCTGGTTTACTGGACACCCTTGGGTAAGGTGGGGCACCCTTTAACACCCCTCTTCTTCCCTCCCCCAAGCAGGACATGGAGGAGGGGAGCAGCCGACAGGTAATTAAATTGTTGGTTATGGTCTCAAGTTCGCGACGGTAGGCAGAGGATCTCTTTATAGAGGCAATGGCTGCCGTCATCGACAGTATGGTTATTGACAAGTGGAAATGTAGTACCTGTTTTACACATCGGCCAGTCAATTCTATACAACATTATCTGATAAAATCAACCAGTTAATTCTGTATAATAATATCTAATCCAACCAACAAATCAATTCTATACAACAAAATCATATGTATAGTATCATGCAGTGTCATTATTTCCTCTCTTTTGGAAACTCCATAGTGCAAAAAAGTTATCGTAAATCTGCAATTTTTCTTGGTCTTCAAAATTAAATTTACCAACATATTTGTCATTCATGGAGAGGGTCTGGGTATAATCGACATGTGCACTTTATTTGGAAAGGCCAGACTCTTAATGGAATCAAGTCACGCGCGGCGCCAGAATTGTGTATGGTTGCTTCTTAACAATTGCATTTTACCGTAGGATATTATCAGTTAGCCTTACCGTACTTCTTACAATAATACACAGACTCACTGTAGACTTACCTGATCACATTGCCAATTTTTTTTTTCCGCGTTTCCATCCTGTTTCAGGATATTGCGGTCAACACCAGCATCTTTCAGCTGTATGTTGATTCCTAGGCTAGATTACGCTCATCAGCACGCCACGACTTTCTGAGCGACCGGCTCCATACTCTCGTAAGTCACTAGCGCGACTCGAACCGCTTCCAATTCTCGTGGGCTCACGTCAACCACGAGAGTATTCGGGGTAACGTTAATGTCTCAACTATTATCACTGGTATCATGAAGGCTAATAGACTGCAATGGCTGGGGCATATAGAAAGAATGGAAGATAATCGGGAAACAAAACTAGCTTACAGTCAGGAAATAAATGACCGTAGACCCCGAGGTAGACCAAGAAGACGGTGGAGAGATAATACATGTACAGACCTACAAGCACTTGGAATCAACGACTGGCAAGAGAAGGCCCACCAGAGAGACGAATGGAGACGGATTGTATCTGCAGCAAAGAACCTCAATGGCTCGGAACGTTGAAGAAGAAGAAGAAGAAGAAGAAGAAGAAGAAGAAGAAGAAGAAGAAGAAGAAGAAGAAGAAGACGAAGAAGAAATCAAGGACTAGAAGTCAACATTTTAGTCCAGCTGTCCAGTGGAGCTGTAGTGAATTGAAAGAGAACGACCTTTACACCGTAAGGCCATTGTTTTATGAGGTGTAGTATCCAGTTATCTTCCTCACCACATTATAATTTCAGTCATAATAATTCTTGCTTGTTTTATGATTTGGTTTGTCAAAGCTATGCCGTCCTAGGAAAGTATCCGGGATCCATCTACTAGACTCTGGGTCATGAAATTGATTCCTACTCATTATCATTATGTGCCGTGCCGATAAGCATGGCAAGCCAGGGTTCGCTTCTCACACGATCACTAGAGTCTTAGACCAGGCGTGTGGTCTTGTCCCGATTATGTCATGTAGCCAAGCTTATGTGGTATTTATCTCTCTGCCATCCCTGTCCTCTTTTTTCATCAGTTTTGCCAGTTGTCACGAAGTTGTCTAGTGTCTTTCTCCTCACAAAACGCTCATACGATACACGCACACATCGTGATTGTAACTGACTCAGAAAGCATGCTGAGTAGGGTGAGGACAGGCATGCTTCGTGCAGAGTGGCTTGCTTCGCTTAGGAAGTCACGGGTGGCAAGCATCACCTGGATCTTTTCTCCGGAGCATGCTGGTGTGCTGGGGAATGAACAGGCGGACAGATTGGCTGGCTCGGCAAAACTTGGTGGAGTATTATTGCATGATAAGGCAGACGTGGTCGTGGCCTTGTGGGAGCACGTGTACTCCTCGGAGGAGCAAATGGATCACCATGGTCTGGCAAGAATACGACAGCGAGGGGTGACGAGGGGATCTGGCCGACCATCGACGCTCAGAGGAAAGGCGAGACGGACATATAATTAGATTGCTACTGGTACTATTAGTGTTGGAACTCTTAGCTGGCTGCTGGGGATGGGGACGGAGCGCTTATGGGAATGCCCCGAATGCTGTGATGTCGGTTCCTAAATCAATCAATCAATCAGCCATAAAACGCTTAACAATCTTGAATGTCGACGTCTAAATTCTGTGATAAGTTTACTGTTTTCATTCTTTTGGTTTTTTTTTTTGGGGGGGGGGGGGGGAGGTGGGTAATGAATGACTCACACACCAAAAATCTAGATGTAGAATCAGTAAGCTTTACTAGAACACGAACACAAGTTACAAAATGGACGTTGCGGCCAAAGATTTCGTGAGCAGACTAACAACAAACAGAGAACGGCACGGCTACATGAAAAAAAAAAAAAAAAAAAAACTCTACAAGAAAATAAACATATAATCGATGTTTGTAAATTCTCACCACACTTTGCATGTAGAACGAATCTGAAAAAAAAAAATGAAGTGCATGGAGTCATAAAAAAATGTGCTCTACAGTCCATCGTGAAGCAATATGCAGCGAATGGCTGTCGTCTGCTGGAGTAATTCTTTTGCACTCCAAATAGAATGGTTTTATCAAAGGAAGAAAGAATTTTTTTTTTTTTTTCAAATTTTTTCTATTAAGGACGTTCATTTGAAACCCTTTCCAATAGCTTTATTACAAAAACATGAAAGAAACATTAACAGGTGTGGTAGAATTAAAGAAAGCATTCATTTTGAATGAATTATGCACCATGGGTTGCTCAGACGAAGTCGCCGTAGGCATTCAGACAAGCATCCCATTGCTTAGGTAGGCGGCGAATGCCGTCCGCAAAAAAGGATTCTGGTTGCTCACCGAACCAAGTGTTTACCGCATTCATTACGTCTGCATCTGTGTGAAATCGTTGCCCCTTGAGAGCATTTTTTTAGAGGTCCGAACAAATGAAAATAACATGGTGACAAATCAGGACTATAGGCTGGATGTTGCAGAATTTCCCATTTCTTCCTTGCTAATGCTTTCTGCACAGTCTTTGCGACAGGCGGAAGAGCATTATTGTGCAACAAAATCACACCGCGAGAAATCATGCCAGGCCGTTTATTCTTGATGGCTTTCTGCAGCTTGTCTAGTATTTGCAAGTAGTGGGTAGAGTTGATGTTGACACCAGGTTCTTTAAAGTCGGCCAACAATAGCCCTTCATGGTCAAAAATGCGCTCAGCATAACCTTACCAGCGAAAAGCTGTAACTTGAATTTTTTGGCTTTTGGTGATCCAGCATGCTTCCATTGCATGCTCTCTCTTTTGCTGCTCGGCTCAAAGTGGTGACACCATGATTCATCGCCTGCCACTATGCGGAAGAGAAATTCATTACCCTCCACCCTGTAACGCAGCAAGTGGTTCAAACACCATCCCATGCGTTCCTCGTTTTGGTGGTCGGTCAACATCCGTGGTACCCACTGTGAACACACCTTCCGATATTACAGGTTCTTACGAACAACCTTTCGCATTGTCCCAGTTGACACATCAAAGTATTTTCCTATCGAACGTATGCTTCGTCAACGGTTCATCTGTACCGCTGCATCAATTTTGGCGAACGGTTTTTTTCTGTTGCAATAATATGCGCTTGACCCGGCCGTCGAAGATCTGTCGTGAACTGACGTCTTTTCCGAAACATTCGTGCCCAGTCTGTCACTGTTGTCTTCGACACACATCTGTTACTCTACGCTGCCTGCATTCTTCGATGAATGCCCATTGGTCGACATCCTTCAAATGGAAGAAACTGAATCACCGCTCTTTGAGCTTCTTTGGAGGGATTTTGGGTCAACCCGGCCATTTTCTCAACTGTCAGAAACAGAACCTATGCATCATGGGGCGATAAGCACGTGCTCTTTTATTCATTGGTCAGTACTTATCACATGACTATGACATGATCATGTTCAACGTACGCAGTTACGCGCGGTGCGGCACGAACGGATTTCAAATGAACGCCCCTTATACATACAAAGTATGGTGAGACTTTACAAACAGACTATATACATATATATATATATATATATATATATATATATATATATATATATATATATATATATATATATATATATATATATATAACTAATCTGTTTACTGTTGTGAACTGGGCACGGGGTGTTGGACAACCGCGTGTATGACTATAATAATGGGCGTAGACCGGAAATGTGGCTGTCATTTGTTTCGTGAAGGACTTGGTCAGTTTTTCTATCCGTCAATGGTATCTTCTATCCGTCAATGGTATTTTCTCTCCTTCAATGGCATTATCATGTGTCAGAAGACACTAAAAAAGGACTGCATCAAATATTTCTAACAGCTATATGCCAGAGATGCCAAATGTGGACAATAACAGAAAAAGAGAAAAAAAATTACAACAATCGAAATTAGCAGAGTACTCGATGTATCAAGATGCGAGAAAATAAGAAATAAAAAAAAAAAAAAAAATCAGGACTAAAGTGAGGGTTATAGCATTTTTTTAAAATTAGAAAACAGCAAGTTAAATGGTTCGGCCATATAACTTGATTACCAAGCAATAGTATACCACAACAAGCAATGATGAATAGACCAAATGGGACCAGAAGAAGTGGCCGACCATGTAAACAATGGACAGAGGGAATAACAGAGTCCATGGGAATCTCGATACATGAAGCCCGTAAACGGGCACTGTCCCGCTGTTTATGCTTTATCTTGACACCACAAGGTACACGAGGAACAAGATAAGATGATGAACGGGCAGTCTCACGATGTTTATACTCCACCTCGACACCACAAGGTACATGAGAAACAAGATGAGATGAGATAAACAATGGTATTTTTTGCATGTTACTCAGAAGATACATTTCCATTGCCATTAAAGGTTTCTCAGCTCGCCTCCTTATTGCCCATGATTGACGTGCATATAACAATATTAAACAGGTTCGATAGCACACTTCAATACTCGGTTCCTCACTCAAGTTAACAGCTTTTTGTTGATCAGTAATGTTTTTTCATCCTCCAAGAGGCGACCTTTATCATAGTAAGATTTGTTATTTCCTATCACACTTTCTATTTGTCCCATCTCTCTCTCTCTCTCTCTCTCTCTCTCTCTCTCTCTCTCTCTCTCTCTCTCTCTCTCTCTCTCTCTCTCTCTCTCTCTTTCTCTCTCTCTCTCTCTCTCTCTCTCTCTCTCGCTCTCTCTCTCTCTCTCTCTCGCTCTCTTTCTCTCCGCAAAATCACACAGAGAGAGACAGATAAAGAGGAGAGAGAGAGAGAGAGAGAGAGAGAGAGAGAGAGAGAGAGTATACAAGTCTACAACCCACTTCTATACTCAGTTTCTTATTCTGGTTAACAGCTTTTTATTGGTCATTATGTTATCGCATCCTAATAAAGGCTACCTTTACCATAACAATACTTGTTCATTTCCTATCACCCTCCCTTTAACTCCCATATCCCCTTTTCTCTCTCCGCACACATCACACACACATCACACACACATCACACACACATCACACACACATCACACACACATTACACTCACTCTTCCGCAATAAATAAGCGTCCACCAATATTAAATACGACACAGCAGACACACGCAACGCTTCAGCAAGTTCAGATATAATTACGTTTCCCCTATCCTCCTGTCCCTGCCTGCCATTTGCTCACGACAAATAAACGGACTTGTGCCCGGCATTTAGGCCTCCACCAATCACTACAGATGACTCAACAGCTTCGATGATTCACTAGCTTATCTCTTCCTGTTAAAGGTAGTTGTATGTCCTTGACAGGACGCCGCAATCTACCTCATCATTGTTTGAATGTTTGCGATTTACCAGTCAGTTTGTAAGTTCAGCAGTTTGTCATTGATGTATGAACGTTTTGACAGTTTATAGTTTACCATCAGATTGTATGGACAATAAAAATATTGACTGTACACGAGATACTAGGCTGTAACAGCGATGATCACCAACGCTACATCGCCTGAACTATAAGATGATTGTTAGTACGGCATGGGCTATAAAAAGATTGGTAGTACACGAAACAAAAGGTTGTGACAGACATGATCACCAACGCCATACGGCATGTACTATAAGAAGAAAAATGCGGAATTAAACACAAATATAAGACTACAAGATTCTTCTTCTTTCGTTCGCTTGAAATATGTCTATAATTTTTGTCTCTTGTATGAATTTAGACTACAAGATAAAGAAGCTTTTACTCAATTTGAACTGGTAGAGTCTTATCCACAACAACTACTCTAAATAGAGTTTGGTAAATTTGGACTGATTTTTGAAGTTTACAAACTATTAGAAGCATAGCAAAAGGTCGAACAATATAAGTTACATCTCTATTTTCTGGAGTCATGGTTCAATTTCCACGCATTGATAATTAATGTATCTTGTCTATTTCCAAGAAGAAAGAAATACCACAATATAACATCCCAGTAAATGGGATATTCTTAAACAGGCGAATCCGTGCAATTATCTTAGAACAGTCATAAAATCTGAATGAACATCCTTTGTAGCGATTAGAACAAATATTCTTACGGCAAAAGTTGTTTTTTCCAGGATGGAAAACATAATAATAAATAACCAGTTGTCAATGGCAGTGAGAAAAGAGTGTTTATGTGTTACATAACTTTTATTATTGTACGCATGTGCACTCAGGAAGGTTAACTGGGTCTCATGGTGCCTGAAGAAGTCGTATGTGTTGGCCAAAAGGGTTCAAATATCGCAGCACTGCTGTAAACAGGCACAATGTAATTACGTCCAAAACAAATATTTCAGACGAAGAAGAAGAAGAAAGAAGAAGAAGAAGAAGAAGAAGAAGAAGAAGAAGAAGAAGAAGAAGAAGAAGAAGAAGAAGAAGAAGAAGAAGAAGAAGAAGAAGAAGAAGAAGAAGAAGAAGAAGAAGAAGAAGAAGAAGAAGAAGAAGAAAAAGAAAGAAAGAAATAAAGAAAGAAGAAGAAGAAGAAGAAGAAGAAGAAGAAGAAGAAGAAGAAGAAGAAGAAGAAGAAGAAGAAGAAGAAGAAAGCGGAAAGAAAAAAGAAGAAGAAAGTGGAAAGAAGAAAGACGAAAGAATAAGAAGAAGACGATGATGAAGACGAAGATGAAGACGAAGACAAAGAAGAAGAAGAACTACTACTATTGCTACTACTACTACTACTACTACTGCTACTACTACTACTACTACTACTACTACTACTACTACTACTACTACTACTACTACTACTACTACTACTACTACTACTACTACTACTACTACTACTACTACTGCTGCTGCTGCTAGTAGTAGTAGTAGTAGTAGTAGTAGTAGTAGTAGTAGTAGTAGTAGTAGTAGTAGTAGTAGTAGTAGCAGCAGTATCAAGAATAGTAACAAAAAGTCAGGCTATCACTCAAAATAACAAGAACTAGAGACCTGCATGATCAGTTATCAGTCTCTCCGTGTCAACTAATTCAGCAAGACTTGGCTGTGCAGCGCTGGGTTCAGAATGCAAGACTATTCCACCGTCCTCCATGGCCTG
Organism: Cepaea hortensis; assembly: GCA_963921405.1. Classification (NCBI taxonomy): domain Eukaryota; kingdom Metazoa; phylum Mollusca; class Gastropoda; order Stylommatophora; family Helicidae; genus Cepaea; species Cepaea hortensis. The sequence goes on from OY992897.1 coordinate 30,514,673, forward strand.
TGTTTGACAGGCGGAGAGTGCTCGTCTGCTTGGCTAAATACCTGCGGACTTGAAGAAATGGTGGTACTTGGAGGCAGATCAGAAGTAATTATGTCGGGTCTCTGTGTGAATGGTTGGGGGGGGGGGGGGGAAGAGGCATACCAAATAGCTTGATATCTTAGTGGTAGTGGTGGTAGCAGTAGTGTTTATTGTGGTAGTAGTAGTTGTTGTGATAGTAGTAGTAGAAGCAGTGCTGCTGGTAGTAATAGTAATAGAAGTGTTGGTGGTAGCAGTGGTAGTGGTTGTGTTGGTACTAATAGCAGAAGTGGTGGTACTGGTGGTGGTGGTAGTAGTGGTAGTGGTGATGGTAGTAGTAGACATAGTAGTCGCCAACTCAGAGGCGGACATGCAACATAATGTTACAGCTTTCTCACATGCCTGTGCCAACTTTGGGCTCAATATCAACTTGGAGAAGACTGTAGTTATGTACCAGCCAGCTCCAGGGAATAATCACACTGTGCCGAATATCAAAGTGAATGATCATAGACTAAGTGTTGTGGACAAATTCACCTATCTTGGCAGCACTGTGTCACAAGCTGCCACAATTGATGACGAAGTGAATGCAAGAATCTCCAAGGCCAGTGCGGCCTTTGGCAGACTGTACAAGAATGTATGGGACAGAACTGGAATAAGCCTGCAAACAAAGCTAAAAGTCTACAAAGCAGTTGTATTATCCACACTGCTATATGCTTGTGAAACCTGGACTGTTTATCAGCGACACGCTAGGAAATTAAACCACTTCCACACAGTCTGCCTAAGGAAGCTACTGAAGATTAAATGGCAAGACAAGATTCCAGACACTGAAGTCCTAGAAAGAGCATCCATGCCCAGTATCCACACTCTACTGATGAAGAATCAGATTCGCTGGGCTGGTCACTTGACCCGCATGCCAGATCACAGGCTCCCTAAACGAATTTTCTACAGCGAACTGCGTTGTGGTAAACGCTCCCAAGGTGGCCAGAGGAAACGTTTTAAAGACACTCTGAAAATTTCACTGAATGCTTTCGGAATTCATCATGACACCTGGGAGGCTGCAGCCAGAGACCGAAATTCGTGGCGTGCATCATTGCGCAAAGGTGCAGTCATATGTGAGGCAACCAGGACTGCAAAAGCTGTGAAGAAAAGGCAGGACAGAAAAACCACTGCAGGAAATCCTCCTCCAGAGACGTCAAGCATTCTTTGCCCACATTGTCAAAGAACATTTCGAGCCAAAATAGGCCTTATCAGCCATCTTAGAACCCACGGCTCCACACCTTCAACCCCACTGGATGAAATGAATGGTCATCATCATTCTTGATGGACAAACAACAGTAGTAGCAATAAAAATAGTGGTAGTAGTAGAAGTAGTAGTAACAGAAGTAGTAGAAGTAGTAGTAGTAGTAGTAGTAGTAGTAGTAGTAGTAGTAGTAGTAGTAGTAGTAGTAGTAGTAGTAGTAGTAGTAGTAGTAGTAGCAGCAGTGGTAATGGTGGTGATGGTAGTGTTTGGTAGTAATAGTAGTAATTTTAGTAGTAGTAGTAGCAGCTGTAGTAATAGCAGTATTAAGAATAGTAGTAGTAGCAGAATTAGTATGGTTCTTCTTCTTCTTCTTCTTCTTCTTCTTCTTCTTCTTCTTCTTCTTCTTCTTCTTCTTCTTCTTCTTCTTCTTCTTCTTCTTCTTCTTCTTCTTCTTCTTCTTCTTCTTCTTATTGTTGTTGGTGTTGTTGTTGTTGTTGTTGTTGTTGGTGTTGTTGCTGCTGCTGTTGTTGTTGTTGTTGTTGTTGTTGTTGTTGTTGTTGTTGTTGTTGTTGTTGTTGTTGTTAGTAGTAGTAGTAGTAGTAGTAGTAGTAGTAGTAGTAGTAGTAGTAGTAGTAGTAGTAGTAGTTGCAGCAGGAATAGTAGTAATTAATAGTAGTAGTTATAATAGTTGTATTTGCAGTGGTAGTGGTGGCAGTAGCTGTAGGAGAAACAGCAGCAACAGACGAAGCAGTAATTGTATAATTGTAATAACAGCAACACCAGTACTAGTACTATTTGTAGTATTACCAGTAGTAGTTATAATATTAGTATTCGCAGTAGCAGTAGTAGTAGTAGTAGTAGCAGTAGTAGTAGTAGCAGCAGCGGTAGTAGTTGTAGTAGTAGTAGTAGTAGAAGTAGTAGTAGTAGTAGTAGTAGTAGTAGCCATAGCAGCTGCAGCAGCAGCAGCAGCAGTAGTAGTAGTAGTAGTAGTAGTAGTAGTAGTAGTAGTAGTAGTAGTAGTAGTGGTGGTGATAGTAGTAGTAGTAGTAAGTAGTAGTAGTAGTAGTAGTAGTAGTAGTAGTAGTAGTAGTAGTAGTAGTAGTAGTAGTAGTAGTAGTAGTAGGTAGTAGTAGTAGTAGTAGTAGTAGTAGTAGTAGTAGTTAATGGGTTGTTGACGTTGTAATTGCTATACAGCAGTAGTCTTAGACCTAAGCACAAGAAGAAGGCAATTACAAGAAGAACAGGAAGAAGAACTAGCTAGTATCGGCAATCCCAGGGGGGAAAAAAATCAAGAAAATAAACACGTAACAAGAGCAAAGCAATAAAGACACAGATAAACAACAACTGCTGCAGCTCAGGCATCCATCGGAATGTCTCAGATCAGACAGTTCAAGAGTGGAATAGTTCCCCTGGTGCTCTGCCAGACACGATGGGGTGGTCTTCAGGAAGTCAATGGATGCTTCTTCAAAGTAGGACGTATGGGACACAATGACAATAGAAAACAAGTTTCTTTCTCTATCTCTCTACCTCTTCTTATTTCTTCCTACGTTCTCTTTTTCTTTGCCATTCTCTCTTAGTTCTCCTGTCATTTCTAATTTGTTGAAATTTTCTTTTGATTTAAAACGTCTTCTCATTTCTAGTTCGTTGAAGTTTTATTTTCATTTAAACCATCTTGTCATTTCTAGTTTGTTGAAGATTTCTTTTAATTTAAACCATCTTCTCATTTCCACTTTGTTGAAGTTTTCTTTACATTTAAATCATCTTCCCATTTCTTGTTTAATTAAGCTCCCCTCCCCCCTCCCCATTTCATTTCTAGCTTAATAGATCAATCAGCACTCCAGAGATGATATGCTCAATACCACGCCGGCCGCTTTCGACTCCTAATAAATTTCCAGGTACTCATGTTACGCTAGGTTGACCTGGGTTTCGAGGTCAGTTATGACTGTCGCCGCCTCGATGCGAGTTCGATCTATTGACTATCGACCCGAAAGTCTAGCGTCTAGATTCTCATTGACCAGGGTAAGCTACGCAGAATGTGCTTCATCAGATGGGAGTCAAGACTATTAGTACATTCTTCTTCTTGTAGTCCATGCTGAGTGGTGTTGGTGATCATGTCTGTCCACAGCCTTCTGTCTCGAGTACTGCCAATCTTCTTATAGTCCATGCTGAGTGGTGTTGGTGATCATGTCTGTCCACAGCCTTCTGTCTCGTTGCTGCCAATCTTCTTATAGTCCATGCTGTGTGGCGTTGGTGATCATTGATGTCTCGTTTCCAATTCCGATTCCGATTTGTAGGAAAAAAAGAAACTTTCCACCTCGTTCAACCCGCGTCCATGGCGTCGGTTATAGTTGTGGTGGTTCATGGTGCGGGATGTACTGCCAATCTTCTTACAGTCCATGCCGTGTGGCGTTCAACATCATTTCTGTCCACAGCCTTCCATCTCTCGTGCTTACAATTTTTCTTACAGTCCAGGCCGTGTGCTTTTAGTGATCATGTCTGTCCACAGTCTTCTGTCTCGTGTACTACCAATCATTATGGATATCAAGGTTTCTTCAAGCTATGGTGTCAAACTGTCCAGCATCTTCTTTATTGGTCTCCCCCTGCCTCTCTTCCCTTCCAACTTCCCCGTTGTGACGACATACTACAGCTTTCTCCTTCTCACGACAAGCCACAAGAATGTCGACTCTTCTTTTGTTAAGAGTAACCTATTCTCTTTGTGAGTTAACTTCTTTCAAACTATCTTCATTGCTCTTTCTATCGTCCACGGCGTTCTCATCATTCCTCTATAAAACTAGGAAATTACCAAAACAATAAACATTACTCAGACATCAACTCGTTGCCTCAGCTCTCGTTCCACATCGGACTAGTACACACGAGACAGCTGTAAACATTCTAGAGCAGTCACGAAAAAGGTGAGCGTTCAAGACACGAACTTTAGCGTGTTGCTAATTTCTGAGTATTGAATCAAAGACTTGGCCAACGTGGCTTGCATTAAGGAGACCCCTAGTGCCTGGATTCATCCCTGCGAGGTGTACTTTCTTCCGCGAGTGAAGCCAGATGTTTCAGTAATTGAGATAGGCTTCTGTTTGCAGGATTTCTGTTTTCTCTACCAAAGTGCATCGAGATTATTGGAGTACTGGCTTTTAGATGATACTGCCGTGAACGTGAAGGGGAGGGGGGGGGGGGGAGAGAGAGAAAACGAGGCGGAGAGAAGAACGGGAGGGGGAGGGAAGACGGTGATGATGGGAAGGAGTACAAGAAAAGGCGACAACTGGAAAAGAGCTGAGAATGAGAGGGGGAAAAGAGAAGCAGTAGGAAGAGGACGTAGTGAAGAACAGTATGGATTTGTGGGGGGAAAGGGCGCAAACAATGCAATACATACATTACGGACGCTAATAGAATATAGAAACAGAAAGACATATATTTGTGCTTCATATTTATACTAATGCATTTGATAAAGTAAAACATGATGAACTGATTAAAATATTGGAAGATATCAACATTGATGGGAAATATTTAAGAATAATAAAGAGTGTTTACTGGAACCAAGTAGCAGCAATTAAAATGGGAAATAAAGTGGGTAGTTAAGAACAGATAAAGCTAGGCGTACGACAGGGGTGTGTCTTGTCACCAGATCTCTTCTCCCTATATAGCGAAGTAATAATGAGAGAGATCAAAGAGACGCCAGGAATACTAGTTGGAAGTTATAATAAAATAATAAACGCTATGCAGATGACACAGTATTGGTGGCGGATAAATCAACAGATCTACAACAATTGTTGGACACTGTAGTAACAGAGAGTGCAAGGAAAGGACTCTCCTTGAATATCAAGAAAACAGTAACAATGGTGATATCAAAGAAACTGATGACACCAAAATGTGGAATAGAAATAGAAGGAGAAATTCTTAACCAAGTGGATAATTGTAAATACCTAGGGGCATTTATAACATCATATGGAAGATGTACAACAGAGATTAAGAGCAGAATAGGACAGGCAAAAGCCGCATTTAAGAAAATGAAGAGTATCTTATGAAATAAGTCACTGTCACTGAATGTAAGAAAGAGAGTGCTGAAATGCTATGTAGAACCAGTTTTGCTGTATGTCAGTGAATCTTGGAATGTAAATGAACAAATTAAGAAGACATTAGAAGCATCCTGAGACGAATGTTGCGAATCCATTGAACAGCCAGAGTAACTAAACAACGACTGCCAGAGACAGGCTAATGAAACTATAACACTATATACAACAATAAGAAAGAAACAAACAGCTTTCTTGGTCATGTGATGAGAAGAGAGGCATTGGAGAACATCGTGACAACTGGAAAGATTGAGGGGAAGAGAGGTAGAGGCAGACCGAGAGAAATGATGCTGGACTGATTGAGATGGTGGCACGGAGGAATATCATCAGCAGAGTTGATCCAGAACACCAAAGATCGAGATTTGTGGAGAGCCATGAACGTTCGCGCCAGCTGGCAGGTCACTTGATTATATATATATATATATATATATATATATATATATATATATATATATATATATATATATATATATATATATATATACTACAATCGATACTACTACTAATACTACTACTACTGAATTTAATTAGTCGTTAACCGCGGTTCAACTTCACGGCAAAGGGTCACCCCCATAATGCTCACTACGACTACTATTAATACTACTACTACTATCACCACCACCTCAACTACTACTACTACTACTACTACTACTACTACTACTACTACTACTACTACTACTACTACTACTACTACTACTACTACTACTACTACTACTACTACTACAACTACTACTACTATTGCTACTAGTACTACTACTACTACTGCTACTACTACTACTACTGCTACTACTGCTACTACTACTACTACTACTACTACTGCTACTACTACTACTACTACTACTATGATTACTACTACTACTGCTGCTGCTGCTGCTGCTACTACTACTACTACTACTACTACTACTACTACTACTACTACTACTATTACTACTACTACTATTACTACTACTACTACTACTACTACTACTACTACTACTACTACTACTACTACTACTACTACTACTACTACTACTACTACTGCTACTACTACTACTGCTACTACTACTACTGCTGCTGCTATTACTACTACTACTACTATTACTACTACTACTACTACTACTACTACTACTACTACTACTACTACTACTACTACTACTACTACTACTACTACTACTACTACTACTACTACTACTACTACTCATACGGCTTCCTCTACCACTACATATAACCTCTGAACTATTCATTCATTCATTCATTCATTCATTCATTCATTCATTCATTCAGTAGCAGGGCTTTTGCAGAACCTCGCTCCCATAATAACCTTCCGGAAAACTTCTCGATCACAAGCAAGATGTCCCGCGTCTGATACACCCATCTGGAGATCATCCGCCACATCCTGCACCCATCTTTTCTTTGGCCTTCCTCTTCCTCTCTCCCCAGGCATATGCCCCTCCATTATTGTTCTCTCCAAACTTTCATGACGTTTCAAGTGACCAAAATGTTTCAATTTTCTTTGTCTTATCGTCTTTTATAGCCAACCCTCTTCAATATTCAGCTCTTGAAGTATGGATGCATTTGTTCTTTTCTTTACCCATGATATATTTAGAACTCGTCTATAACATTTATATTCAAAAGCATTGATGAGCTGTTCAGATTGTTTAGAAAGTGTTCAGGTCTCACAGGTGTATGTTGCAATGGGAAAGATTCATGCTCTTAAAAATTTTAATTTTGTAGTTCTATCTGTCGCACTCCATAATTTATTCAGTAGTTTTAGTCTTTGAAGAGTTATTGATAAAAAAAATCCCTTATCCCCTATCCCTTACGGGACGGTGCAGTCAACACCAGCATTTTTCAGCTACTGTTGATGTATTAGGCAAGTGTTACGTTCAGTAGTTTGTCATTGCTTTCTGAACGACCGGCTCCCATACCAGCACGTTATAACACAACGCGACACGGTCTGCTGCACAAATCGGTCGCAGCTGAGCTTCGAACGCCTGGTACCCGGCTTACGAATTGCGTTCGCAGGCCTTTAGCCACGGAGCCGGTGAGTTATTGATAGTCGTCGTTTAATTTCTTTCATTGTGTCACCATTGTTGGTAATTAATGACCCAAGATATTCGAAATTTTCCACCACCTCCAATCTTTCCTCATTAACACATATTTCTTACTCCATAGTACTTTTATCTGTATCTAAACTATATATATATATATACAGCTAAGGTAGCAATCTTTCTATACTCCTACCAAGCTAAAATGTCTGTCTCTCAGTTTCTATATTATCTATCCTATCAGTCTGCCAATCAGTTTCTGCATCTATCTGTCTTATCTATACTGTCCGTCTGTCTATCTGTCTGTCGATCAGTTTCTACATATATCTAAGTTATCTTTATCATCTATCCTGTCTGTCTATCTATCACATTTATTTGTCAACAAGCTAGTCAAAATTTAAGTACAAACCCCAGACGAGATACTTGGTCTGCTAGATTTGAACAGGTCAACACAAAATTGTCAGCAGCTTGCTAATTGGTTGTATTTGTGAGAACTCTGGCTGGCATTTTATTGACTTTTAAGATGCTCCCAGACACGATCAGCCTGAAAAGCCTCATTAGGCAGCGTTGAGTAATGTCCCCTGCACACACCGATACCATCCGCACTTGTTTCCCCTTGATCGGGTTCGAAAACAGATAAAGGAAAAGTTGAAGATGGCGGAGAAAGAGAAAACAGATAAAGGAAAAGTTGAAGATGGCGGAGAAAGAGAAAACAGATAAAGGAAAAGTTGAAGATGGCGGAGAAAGAGAAAACAGCTGAAGGAAAAGTTGAAGATGGCGGAGAAAGAGAAAACAGATGAAGGAAAAGTTGAAGATGGCGGAGAAAGAGAAAACAGCTGAAGGAAAAGTTGAAGATGGCGGAGAAAGAGAAAACAGCTGAAGGAAAAGTTGAAGATGGCGGAGAAAGAGAAAACAGCTGAAGGAAAAGTTGAAGATGGCGGAGAAAGGGAAAACAGCTAACCAACAATTTGCAGATAGAGGAGCAAGAGAAAAGAGCTAACCAAAAAAGATGCAGATAACGGAGCAAGAGAAACGAGCTAACAGAAAAGTTGAAGACAGCGTAGCAAGAGCTAACAGAAAAGTTGAAGATAGCGTAACAAGAGCTAACAGAAAAGTTGATGATAGCACAGCAAAAGAAAACAGCTAACCAAGAAGTTGAAGATAACGAGGCAAGATAAAACAATTAAACAAAATGATGAAGATAGCGGAGCAAGGAAGACGCAGCGGAACAAGGGGGGAGATAACATTAACATATTGACGCAATATAGTTAATCGAAGTTACTAGAAGGGCAAGCGACTGAAATATGCATGCACAACAATGAGAGATGAATTGCGAATCAACAGACGGCAATGGAGAAGCATTTCTTTTTAGAAGGAGAATATTCTGGACATTCATCTTTATCATCACGTGCCATGCCAGCTGGCGTGGGTGTTTGTGCCTCTCCACAGATCTCGGTCTTTGGTGTTCTGGATCAACTCTGCTGATGATATTCCTCCATTCTACCGTCTCAGTCAATACCATATAATTTCTCTTCGTCGGCCTCTGTATCTCTTCCCCTCGATCTTTCCAGTCATCACGATATTCTCAAATGTCTCTCTTCTTATCTCATGTCCAAAGAAAGCTGTTTGTCTCTGTCTTATTGTTGTATATAATGTTCTAGTTTCATTAGCCTCTTTCAGGCAGTCGTTGTTAGTTACTCTGGCTGTCCAAGGAATTCGTAACATTCGTCTTAGGAACCACATCTCTCTTTCTTCCAATCTCTTCCTAATTTATTCATTTACATTCGGAGAGCCACTGCAATCCAGTAAAACAGATTATGTTTAGCAATCCAGCTCTTTCTTTCTTACATTCAATGATAGTGACTTATTGCATAAGATACTCTTCATTTTCTGAAATGCAGCTTTTGCTTGCCGTATGTAGCTCTTTTGAAGAAAACAAATTTCTAGGTAGTGACAGCTCCTAGTATTCATAGATCTCACAGGAAAGCCAGGAAGAAAATACATGAATATTGTGGTTGGTCATACTTTCACAATCCTGGCATACTAGACTTAGAAATCAGTCACAGACGATTTCGGAACAGCTTTATCTGCGCTGATTTTCACAATGGTATGAAGGTCGGCCGTTCAGGGAAAAAAAAGACAAACTATATTTTAACTACGTAACATTGCCTTGAAAATCGCAAACATCCAATAAATGCTGGAGCTGAGTGCGATATCTCATAAAAGAGCGTACAACTAACTTACTTTTAATTAGCAGACGCGAATGAATACTACACAGATTAGCGCCATTTTGGGGGGAAACGTAAAGAACATGATCCCTTTTCGTGACGTGGGGTCTATTGGTTATATGACACTAGACCCACATCTGTGTGGGTTTACGATGGGTAATGGGGTCAGTACCACCCCGACCGCCTTTATATTATATGAAATATCATGGTACACCTGCTGGGCCTGGGTCGACTCAAGCCGGTGAACTTTTAACTCAGTGCCTTCGCATGACGCCTGGAACTCCAATCGTTCCCGCCCTTGTCCTAAACAAGCATAGAACAATACCGGAGAGTTTGACAAATTCCACCAGAGCCTTAAGACACGATCAAAGGCAAATCCCAGCTGCACCTTCAGGTGTTAGTGAAAAGGTTTATGAAAGCTGAGGACACATTCAACATCCATGTGGCTGTGGACAGCAAGGTAAAGCTACCACATCAGGGAATTCCAAGGAAGTCAACATGACAGTCAAAAACGAATGTCAAAGATTGATGGTGAGGCCTCCATGTCAGGCAGATGGTTTGCGCGAAGGGAGGAGAAGAGACTGATGGCAGAAGGAGTAGGGTAGAAGAGACGGCGGTAGACGGCTGGACGGAATTTCTATAGAAAGCTCAGTCAAAGGGCTGAAGAGGAAATTAAGGACGGGAACATGGCAGAAGTATATACCAGGGAAATACTATCAACCAGACACGCAAAAAAAAATAAACCAAAATAAAAAAACCAAAAACAAAGCAACAACAAACAAACAAACAAACAAACGAAAAATCAGAAGTAGACGACAAACTAAACTTTACTAGAACACGATCATAAATATCTGTGTGTGTGTGTGTGTGTGTGTGTGTGTGTGTGTGTGTGCGTGCGTGCGTGCGTGCGTGTGTGTGTGTGTGTGTGTGTGTAGAGGTTACTCATCTGTTTCCATGTTGTAGACTGGACACCTGTGTTGTGGAATCCGAGTGTACGATTATAACAAAGCGGATGGACCGGAAATGTGCTATAACCTATAACAGAGAAAGCTTATCATGCTTGGAAGCAAATTAGCAGGCAAGAAATACACAAAAGTTTGTGACTATTAGGCTATTTCAGAATCCCTACAGTAGAAAATCGGGACTTTAGAACGTAATTACTTCAGGACAGTTCTAAGAATACCATGGAGTAAGAATAAGAAAAATACTGAAATTCTACAAGATCTTAACATACAAGAAAACAGGCTGATAAAATGCATCGTGTTTCGGAAACTGAAATACTATGGCCATATTAAATATTATGAGAAGAGAGGACCTGGAGAACATCGTGACAACTGGAATGATCAATGGGAAAAGAGGCCGAGGCAGACTAAGAGAAATGAAGCTGGATGGGTTCAGAAGGTGGCATGGAAGAACAGAGTTGATCCAGAACACCAAAGACAGAGATATGTGGAGAGATATGAACGTTTACGCCAGCTAGCCGGGCACATGATGATGATATTAAACGTCATAATTGCTTGGACTTCTGGTACCCGGAAGAAGAGGCAGGGGGCTAGTCAGCACGAAGATGGACACAGGTCATCGCAAGCATCCTGGTCAAGAGGATGCATGAGGCGGGATAACTAGAATGAGATCGAAACACATTTTCAGCCAGTTGTGGTAAGGGCAACGATCTGCAAATAGTAATCCTCTACAATATGATGATGCTGATGATGAATAGTATGATAATGATGAATAGTATGATGATGAATAGTATGATAATGATGAATATTATGATGATGATGAATAGTATGATAATGATGAAGAGTATAATAGATGATGAATAGTAAGATAATGATGCATAGTATGATAGATGATGAATAGTATGATAATGATGAATAGTATGATGATGATGATTAGTACAGAAACAGTCATATATCGAGCACCATTTGCTGAAATTACATTTCCAGTATCTTTACTTTGGAAAAATACTTCATCATTTCTTTGTCACTTTCTCCTTGCCATTTCCAATTTTACCTGTTGTTTAGTCGAACATTTCGTCTGGAAAACACATCGCGGTTGAAATTCCCGAACGGATCATCCCTAGCAAGCTATTCCAAGAGAGTTCATCGCTACACGTGAGGTCGGATCAGTTCTTTGCCGGCAGAAAGAGGTACCTAGAATACCACGTGAAGTTTCCAGTCTAGTCTTTCAAGCGTGACCGGGTGTGTGTTGGGGGGATTGCGTGTATATGATGGAGACGGTTCCACGTGAAAGGTTTAGTGACATGTTGTTTGTACAAGAAGACAGATGAGGTACATTACCATAAATTATTGTTTGTGGATTTATTAGTAAAATCAATACGGGCTAACTGGTTTTATTACATCTCTCTCTCTCTCTCTCTCTCTCTCTCTCTCTCTCTCTCTCTCTCTCTCTCTCTCTCTCTCTCTCTCTCTCTCTCTCTCTATCTCTCTCTAAGCTCATGTGCAGTAGTCGTTAAGTACGAGTCGTAATACCTGACAAGGACAAACTGCACACGTGCACTCGTGGTAATATGGTTCTCTCTCGTGCACTCTTAAAGTTGCCTCGCTTTCTCTCTCCCCCCCCCCCCCAGTGGCGTGCAGAGGTTCTTTGATGCCCGGGGCCAACCCCTTGATTGGATGCCCCTAAATTGTTCTTTACCTAATGCATCCCCCCCCCCCCCCGACTGCACTGTGCTGCCCCCTCTCCTTAACTGGATGCCCCTCTCCCAGCTGGATGCCCGGGGCCGTCGCACCCCCAGCACCCCCCTCTGCACGCCACTGCCCCCCCTCTCTCTCTCTCTTTCTCTCTCTCTCTCTCTCTCTCTCTCTCTCTCTCTCTCTCTCTCTCTCTCTCTCTCTCTTACAAACTAATAGCTGACAGTCAGTCAGGATTTCGGCCATAATATTCCTGTCATACGGCCCTAACAAACATGATAGAAAACTGGCATCAAAATATTAACAACAATACTCTATGTGGAACGATGTTTATAGACTTTAGAAAAGCATTCGATATGATAGATCATACTATCCAAAAAAAAAAACAAAAAAAAAAACACAAGAAACAATGAAAGTAAGCTTTAATATAGTGATATTAATAAACTCATTTTTATTAGACAGAAAACAAGTCGTATCACACAATAAATCTCTTTCCCAAGCCATTAACCATTAATACCGGAGTACCACAGGGGTCTATACTTGGCCCTCTGTTATTAGCCATTTATATAAATGATCTTCCCTTATATCTGTCATCGTCCTGTGATCTATTTGCAGATGCCTGCACAGTATATATAAACGCTGTTGATCATAATGTGCTAGAATTATCCTTGCAACAGGAAATAAATAGTGTAGTTAACTGGAGTCATGCAAACCGCATGCAAATTAACATTTCTAAAATAAAATCTATGTTAATAGGAACCAGGCAAAGACTTCACACTCTAAACTCGCAGAGAACTCTTCAGCTGCACATTGGTAGCACGCCTATTGAAAGTGTAACCGAGCACAAGGCACTGGGTCTTATCATAGATCAAAATCCATCCTTCAATTCCCATTGACATAAGCCTGGGTCATTGACAATGAGTTGAGTGACCGGGCATGAGAAAGAATGGGTGAGAGTGGGAGACAGTAAAGTGACTGACCTGGCTATGGGGAAAACAGCCAGTCCTGAGAAATAAAATAGTGAGGGTAGAGAAAAACCCCTAGGGTGGATGGGGCGAGAGATAGGGTATTTTTGTTGTGTGAAGTCAAGGGACTTCAGGGAGTTGAGTTTTAGATACCGAACGAGTCGGTAGTCGACGGAGAACTGTGTTGTGTGATTCTCCGAGCTGTGAATGCAGTCCTAAATCCCAGAGTGGGTTACATAGCGAGCAGAGGCTCCGACCCAGTGGGTGGGTCGTATTGTGGGAGATCCATCCGTGGATAGTAGCTGGACTAAATGTCTTGTGGATTTGAGATTCAGCAGGCTTGAGAAGCCAGTGATGTGTGTGGGTTAAATTGTGAGGAGGATATTTATAGTCTATGGATTACATTGTTTCTGGATATATACATATGTTCCGTGAGTCTATGTTATTTCTGTAATAAAGGATTATGTGCGCCAACTGAATCTTGTTTCATGACTGGTGAAGGTGCACTTCTGGGGTGAGTTGCATTAAGAGACAGTTAGATAGCTCAATTGACACACCATGAACATCGTTAGCTAGACAACGGCCATCACACGAAAACTTATCATCAAGAACATTGAACAGTATCATTAAGAACGTCGTGTGACATCTGGGGTCTCTCCTGGCAAGAACGACGGGGATATATTGATATCTGAGAGCTCGTCCGATCAAGAAGCCCATTGCATCATAGAAATGGTGTCATTCTGAGATATTTGTGGGCTCTTCGCTGAGAGAGGAGTTAGTATCTGTGACTTCGTTCCATCAATTTAGACAGTACTGCGTCAAGAGATTAACAGCAACTCTTTTAAGTGTGTAAGACGCCACATCGAAGAAAAACTGTCAGCGCGCGTGGAAAAATACGCGGCAGAAATCACAAACGAACAGTCAGTTCACGTCAAGTTCACTACAGGTGAATTGGATACCAACCATATCGCTGAAGCCAGCGGGGGTGTCAGAGATTTAACGCAGCACAGATCAACCGGCAGAGTCGACTACGGTGACAGGGGTAGTCACTAGTCAAAACAGCACAGGAAATGTCGCGTGGACATTGAGGTGTTTGCAACAAGAGCGGTCAGTCCCAGTGTGTGTGTGTTTGACAGGACAGGATTGAAGACAGCGAGCAATTTCGTCGCAACATCCTGTGCGTGGTGGGATATTTGTGTGTGTGTGTGTGTGTGTGCTGAGGCAACGCACTGTGTTGGTCGCGGGTCGACAAGTGAAGAAATTCACCACAGCTAACAAGGCCGGGTTGAGAGAGGGTCAGCGGTGTTTACGAGGACAGCTGGAAAAGGGGTATTAACGGTACCCCTACCACAGGTGCGGGGCAGAAGTGGAAAGTGTTTGTGTATGGCGGAAAAGTTCCGGGCAGTTTATAGACAGGTTAAGTGTGACTTTCCACGAAGTGAAAAAGAGCAGCCGGAGTGGGGCTGAGAAGGTTGTGTGGAAATATTTACGGAGGATTTTTCCACTGAGTGTGATAAAGATGTGCTGATGTACAGACGGAGGTACTGACTGAGGTTGACTGCGAAGGTCAAGGTCAGGGACAGTGGACATTTACTAAAAATTTTCCACAGGAGATCTGGATAAACAAGGTGTTTTGAAAGAAAGCCAGATTTTATGTTTCGTCTTTGTTGAACTGTTCTACTATTGTCATCATTATTCTGTTACGAGAAAACATTTTAACGTGGCGTCATCACCGCAGGCTGGGTGGCATACAGTTACCGAAAAAGAACTGACTCTACACAGTTAAAGCGGCGGACAGTTGAGGTCTTTTTGGTGATGAACTTTGGCTTTAAAAGTAAATCTATCACATAATTGATACAACTACGGACTGTGTCGAGACAGAACAGTTTGGATATCACTATCATCTTCAATTTTTGCGACAGTTGGAACTTATGCTCACCATGCGAATTCAGTAACCACTCAACAAATCAATCAGTCATTTTGAAATCTAGTGTCGTAGACTTTTCCAGCGGAGTGCGAATAACTATTAAAACGAACAAAATAAGGACTTTTATGAGATTTCACCATTGCATTGGTGTCGGCGATGTTTTTTGTTTTGTTTGTTTTCTCTTGCTCTCATCGTCCTAAGTATTGTTGTTGTGCGTTACGTAATTATTTGTATGTGGTCCAGTGGTCGTAATAAGTAGGATATTTTTGCATTGTTTCGCGACGTACGGGAGACAAAGCAAAGAGAAATTGTCTAGGTACACATTGTATGTTGTTGAGAGGCAGCTGACGAGTCAGTTTGTTTTGTGCGGTTGAGCATTGGGTCGTCTCGACTTTATACACCGTGTCCAAGTGTCTATCGTCAGATCTATGTACATTATTCATTTTATATTTGTTCTTTTTACTGTTTTCTTCTTTTCGTTATATTTACATATGATATTTGTTGTGGTCGGATATATGTTATTATTGTGATCTTTCGTCATGTCTACTGTCTAGTGGTCTTTATCATTTTATATTTATATATTACGCGCACTGTGGGTGTCCCTACACAAGCTTGTGGTTGTTACTGTAGTTTATGTCTTTGTGATCACCGTCTCCGTGTACTTGGCTTGTGAGTCTAACGTTTTTATAGAAAACACTTACTGTTATCATCCATTTGTTTGTATATGTATTTATATGTATGTTTAACAATATTTCCAGAAATGTTATACAACTATTTGTTATAGATATATGCGAGGGAGGATATTTTCCCTCACTATCTAGTGCTTATAGAGTGACTGGGTGAGTACAGAGTGATATTTTAGCACTACGAATTTACGTACACAGGGAGTGCTGGTGTACGTAGGGAAGTGACACAAAGACTAACAGCAGAGTCGTCACATTTATAGTTGGCTGATTGACAGCAACGTGTCCACAAGTACAAGATGCCTACTTTAATGGAATATATTGAAGCAGGTGAACGAATTGGCCTGAAAGGTAAAGAGTTACAGGAGTATGCAGAAGCAAAAGAACAAAAACAGACGGAAAGAGAGGAGAGGCATAATGAACGCGAGGCAAAGCGTCTACAGGAAGAGACACAAGTAAAACTAGCTGAAATGGAAAACAAACGTCTACAGGAAGTAAAGTTAGCTGAAATGGAAAACAAGCGTCTACAGGAAGAGAAAGAGACACAAGTAAAGTTAGCCGAAATAGAAAACAAGCGTCTACAGGAAGAGAGAGAGAGACACAAATGGAACTTGAAAAGTTAAAACACACAAATGCGGTGGAAATCGAGAAAGAGAAGATTAAGTGTCAGATGCAAACTGAAATTGAGTTGAAAAAACTAGAACTATCTTCGAAGGGTCAAAGTGAGGAAAGCAGAAGACCTTCGCAGTCGTCACAGAGATTAAAACTGCCATATTTTACAGACCGGGACCAACTTGAAAATTATTTGGCCAGGTTCAAGGCATCAGCCAAAGCGTTAGGTATTCCAGAGAAGGAGTATGCGATGCGACTTGGCGAGTTTCTTACGGGTAAGGCACTAGACACCATGTTCAATTTACCGGTAGAAGAAAGAAACAACTACACTATCTTACGTCAACATCTGCTGACAAAGTTCCAACTAACTGAACATGGATATAGAACAAAGTTTAAACAGTTAGTGCCAGAGACAAATCAAGATTTCACAGATTTTGTTAACACTGTAAAGAATACATTTAACAAATGGATGGAGCTTGCAGAGGTAGGGAAAGATTTTAATAAATTAGTAGATCTAATGTTAAGAGACAAGGTAGTATCTGCATGCAATTCAAACTTAGTGGCTTTCTTTGAGGAACGTAAGCCAAAGGACATAGACACAATGTCACAGTTAGGGCAAAACTACATGACTGCACATCCAAACAGTTCTATTTGTAAACTAATGAGTGAGGAAATAGTCTGTGCAGTGTACACTAAACAGGACCAGAATCCAGTCATCAGACCAAGGGCGAAAAGTGTGGATTCAGCACAGAAAGGTGAGCAGCAAGAACTTCAAGATAATGGTTTCCGAGGAAACAATGTTGGTAGAGTAGGACGGTACCCATATAGAAGAGGGAATTTCCAGAGACGTCCAAATTATGCCGGATGTTGGAATTGTGGGAGCTGGAGACACAAGGCAGCGGAGTGTGACGTGCAGCCAGCCAGTGAGCCAACAAGTAACGCAAGGAAGGAGATCATCTGTTTCAAATGTGGAAAGAAGGGGCATGTCAGTCATCAATGTAGGATGAGAGAAACAGAGCACTCAAATGCAGCGCAAGTAATTGAGACGCTGAATAATGAAGATTGTAGTGGGTGCAAACCTCTTTTTGAAAAAGACAGTCAGCCAGTCCTAATATGTGGTCATACAGTGAAAGCAGGATCAGCAGTGCATGAAGGAGGAAGCTTGAAGCTGCATCAGGGATTCGTCAATGATAGACCAGTGTTAACAATTAGGGATTCCGGATGTACGTCTATCGGAGTGAGGAAGAGTTTAATAGATCCCTCGGATTATACAGGGAAAAAGATTAGATGCATAACATTCAACGGCACAGTAGAGTTCTACCCATTAGCCAAAATAACAGTAAAAACACCATATATCACTGGAAGAGTGACAGCGTGTGTTTTGGACTCACCAGTGGCTGATTTTATCATAGGGAATGTTATAGGAGTTAAAGATTGTACAGAAGAGGAAGTAGTTTATTGGGACCAAAAATATAGTGTAAGCAGTAATGAGGTAGTTACCACAAGAGAACCTAAATTAGAGAGTATAGCTGAGGTAGAAGAGGCACTTGAAGTAGACACAGGAACTCAGGACAAGGATAGTACAGTTGAGCAGATGAGAATGGATCCCAAATATAGTGCTAGTGACTCCCAGAGACAAGATACTACTCTGAACAAATATTTCCAAGAGTGTAGTAGAGTAGAAAATAGTCAGTCAGGGAAGGGTAGATGGTGCTTCGAAAGGAAGAACAATGTTCTCACTCGCCGCTTTTCAGATAGTGGAACTGCACGGGGGCAAGGAGCAGTACCTTTAGCACATATAGACCGATATACTAGAACAGCTCAGGATAGTGCAGGTGCAGGGCACATAGGCATAAGGCGTATGCAGCAGAAAGCAAGGTGTCAGATATATGGGCCAAGATTGAATAAAGAGTTCAGACTAAACAGAGACTCAAGTGTAACGGTGCAATATGCAGATAGGAAAGTTGATTCAGGTCAAAAGAGTGTGCGCGACATTACTGACCCAGGGCTAGGGATAGCAAACAGATGTTGTAATTGTAGAGGTACCATGAGTCATGGGTACATGAAAGGTAGACACAGTATCGACAGGAATCAGAGGAGGGTTAATGCAAGAACAGAACCACCTGATATAGGGTCGGTACACAAATAGTATTGTGTAGTCGTGAAGTAGTAAGAGACCTGTGGGTACATAAGTATAATGCTTTCCTATGATGTATTATTATTATGTGATGTATTAGTTCATGCATTGGTACACAAGATAGAAAGATGGTTGTATGTATATGTGGGGAATATGGGAGTGTACTATGAGCATTTGATGTATTATGTAGTGTGGTAGCTAGAGTAAGGTGCAGCCATACTTAGGGCTACCCAGGCAATATGTCTGGGTCACATGTTTAGTAAGTTTTAGTCTCCCAATATTTGAAAACGAAGTTTTCTTTTAAGAGGGGGGTGATGGCATAAGCCTGGGTCATTGACAATGAGTTGAGTGACCGGGCATGAGAGAGAAGGGATGAAAGTGGGAGACAGTAAAGTGACTGACCTGGCTATGGGGAAAACAGCCAGTCCTGAGAAATAAAATAGTGAGGGTAGAGAAAAAAAACCTAGGGTGGATGGGGCGAGAGATAGGGTATTTTTGTTGTGTGAAGTCAAGGGACTTCAGGGAGTTGAGTTTTAGATACCGAACGAGTCGGTAGTCGATGGAGAACTGTGTTGTGTGATTCTCCGAGCTGTGAATACAGTCCTAAAACCCAGAGTGGGTTACATAGAGAGCAGAGGCTCCGACCCAGTGGGTGGGTCGTATTGTGGGAGATCCAGCCGTGGATAGTAGCTGGACTAAATGTCTTGTGGATTTAAGATTCAGCAGGCTTGAGAAGCCAGTGATGTGTGTGGGTTAAATTGTGAGGAGGATATTTATAGTCTATGGATTACATTGTTTCTGGATATATACATATGTTCCGTGAGTCTATGTTATTTCTGTAATAAAGGATTATGTGCGCCAACTGAATCTTGTTTCATGACTGGTGAAGGTGCACTTCTGGGGTGAGTTGGATTAAGAGACAGTTAGATAGCTCAATTGACACACCATGAACATCGTTAGCTAGACAACGACCATCACACGAAAACTTATCATCAAGAACATTGAACAGTATCATTAAGAACGTCGTGTGACACCCATGTTCATGCTCTAGTTAAACAAATAGCCAAAAAAGTATACCAACTTGCCAAAATTAAATATTTCCTCGACGAAAACACAAGAAAGATATTCTATACTTCCCACATACAAACACATATTGATTATTGCTCCACAATCTGGGATGGATACTCCAAATCAATAATAAAACGCCTTTATTATCTCCAGAAAAGGGCAGTGCGTCTAATCAATGGTGATAAGCTTACAGACAATTCTAACCTACATGAACGTCTTCAGTTACTGCCACTCCACAAACGCCTACTTTTTAATAAGGCTAAACTAATTCACAAAATCCTATTTCAAAATGCCCCAAGCTACCTTTGGCCATTGTTTAAATATAATGCAAGACATAGCGAACGACTAAATATACTCAATATCCCTAAACCTAGGATAGACTTATATAAAACAAGCTTAGCATACTCTGCCACTCAGTTGTGGAACAATCTTCCACAAGAAATCAAAGACACCACCAATCATTATACATACAGTCGCAACCTGTTTGAACACTACCTCAGGACAGACTACATACCCCCTCTACAAAAAAAAAAAAAAAACGGCAACAAAGACAATAATAATGGAAAATTATCTCGAGCGACAAATAGCAAAAAAAAAATAAAATAAAAAAAACACTCCCTTATGTATGGCACGTTACACCCACCTTGGGTATTCATGATGCCCATGTTAAACATTGCCTCAACGAGTCATGTATTATTGATTATTTTTCATGCGTTTTAATGCTTATTGTTCTTTTGTTGTCAAAGAATTGCTTCATAAGAGATGTTGAATGAAAGAATGTATGAGAGGAAATAGAGAAGAAGGGCAGAATGTCAGACGGGCCTGCGTGCCCAATTCTTAACCCTTTGAAAATAAAGTTTGTTCGTTCGTTCGTTCTCTCTCTCTCTCTCTCTCTCTCTCTCTCTCTCTCTCGTTCTCTCTCTCTCTCTCTCTCTCTCTCTCTCTCTCTATATATATATATATATATATATATATATATATATATATATATATATATATATATATATATGGAGGAAATATGAAAAGGGGGGGGGGGGGGGTGAATGACATTCTGAACATATAGTGAATGGGTGCATGGGCCAAAAAAGGTTGAGAACCACTGTTCTAGAACATTTATGGTACCCTGTATAGGCGGGGCTAACCTCAAAGTCCTAGTCAGTAGCAAACAAAATTCTCGATTTAGGAGAATTCGAACTCAAGACCACCAAGTCGATAGTAAGTGTGCTAGCCACTGCGATATTGCCTCTCCCCCACTGACGTAGAATATACATGATCTTCTTCAGGACATCTGTCAACATACAGGACGATAACATTAATAATTATGAGAATGTCAAAGGTAATAATATAGACATAGAGATGTGGATATCACATTCAGAACGCATTATGGCATACCTGGTTGTCATGTAAGAATTCAGCTAACACATTGTTACAAATTTTGTGTGGATTATCTTTCAGTATTACCAGTGTCCCTTGCCATCAAGTGAACCCACTTCGATTTCTGGGCTACTTGTAATTTACGTCTCCAAGTCAAGGACAAATGATGAATAATTTAGCCCAATTGACTGTGTAGGGGTTGAACCCCTTACCTCAGCATCAGCACACCGGAAGTTTAAGAACACGCGTTCTTATCCATTCGGCCACGATAACCGCCTTTGTGGGCATTATTACCAACAGTTGTTGACGTGGTCATTGCCATCAACGCCACCATGTTTATCAGCAGCACCATCGTCTCGTTGTGGTCTTCAACTGCAAACTCATCATCATCAGCATTGGAACGCCATTGCTGTCATCATCTATATCACAGTCATCGTGGTCATTACCATCATCATTATCATCATAATCATTGTAGTCGTAGCAGTTGTCGTCTTCGTCGACGATGTAATAATAATAATCATCATCATCAAGTGCCGTGCCGGCTGGCGTAGGCGTTCATGGCTCTCCATAGATCTCGGTCTTTGGTTTTCTGGATCAACTCTGCTGCTGATATTCCTCCATGCCACCGTCTCAATCCATCCAGCATCACTTCTCTTGGTCTACCTCTGCCTCTCTTCCCCTCGATCTTTCCAGTTGTTACGATGTTCTCCAATGCCTCTCTTCTCATCACATGACCGAGGAAAGCTGTTTGTCTCTGTCTTATTGTTGTATATAATGTTCTAGTTTCGTTAGCCTGTTTCAGGCAGTCGTCGTTAGTTACTCTGGCAGTCCAAGGAATTCGCAGCATTCGTCTCAGGAACCACATCTCTGTTGCTTCTAATTTCTTCTTAATTTGTTCATTTACATTCCAAGATTCACTGCCATACAGCAAAACTGGTTCTACATAGCATTTCAGCACTCTCTTTCTTACATTCAGTGATAGTGACTTATTGCATAAGATACTCTTCATTTTCTGAAATGCGGCTTTTGCCTGCCCTATTCTGTTCCTAATCTCTGTTGTACATCTTCCATCTGATGTTATAAATGCCCCTAGGTATCTAAAATTATCCACTTGGTTAAGGATTTTCCCTTCTATTTCTATGTCACATTTTGGTGTCACCATTTTCTTTGATATTACCATTGTTACTGTTTTCTTGATATTCAAGGAGAGTCCTTTCCTTGCACTCTCTGTTACTACAACGTCTAATAATTGTTGTAGGTCTGTTGAATTATCCGCCACCAATACTGTGTCATCTGCATAGCGTATATTATTTATATTATAACCTCCAACTAGTATTCCTGGCATCTCTTTGATCTCTCTCATTATTACTTCGCTATACAGGGAGAAAAGATCTGGTGACAAGACACACCCTTGTCGTACTCCTAGCTTTATCTGTTCGTAACTACCCTCTTTATTTCCCATTTTAATTGCTGCTACTTGGTTCCAGTAAATATTCTTTATTATTCTTAAATCTTTTCCATCAGTGTTGATATCTTCCAAGATTTTAATCAGTTCATCATGTTTTACTTTATCAAATGCCTTAGTATAATCTATGAAGCACAAATATATGTCTCTCTGTTTCTCTGTTTCTCTATTCTCTATAATAATAATAATAATAATAATAATAGTTTTTCTTAACATCCAATTATCATCATAATTTATTTTCAATATTACAAGCATTATAATTATCGCAACCAGAACGAACACTAATGTGATCATAATCATCATCATTAACAGGATGTAAATTGCTAAATTTCTAAGCTAAGAAAAAGACCAGCAAAAAAAATAAACCATGTTTATAGAAAACTATGATTCTCGCATGCACATCTTGTGAGGAGAATGCAAAAACAACATAGATTAACAGGAAAACATATGAGATATTTCTTCGAGAAACAATTAAAAACCGTTAATTGATTAGACACATTAGCCCTGGATATTTAATATTTTTGAGGCACATTATGAATAGAAAATAGATTGAAAACTTAGTGAACACAAGTAAAGTTAATGAGACAAGATCAAGGGGGAAGATAAGGAGATATATATGATATATACCTGGATGGCTTGGCGATTGGCACAATTGGAATGAGAACACAGAGCTGACCAAAAACTCTTTTGATCGAGTATTTGGCCTTGTAACCGCCCACGTTTATCGGTATGGCACACGATAATGATGAAGAAGATGATGATGATATTGACGATTCGTATATGGATCCTAACCGGTGTTAATGAGTTCGTGCATCGGGAGGAGATTCTCCTCCTTCACTTAAAACGGAACTGGAGCACTAATGAACAATACTAAGCACAGTTAGTTAGTCGCGGTTCCAACTTAACGGCAAAGGGTCGCCCCTTTATGCCCCGTTCCTGTTTCAGTGAATATCACATAAAATGCTCATCACTGCCGCATGTAAACAGTGGAACAGACAGGAGTTTCGATAAACCAACAGCCCGCACAGGTATATTATGCATAATGTCCCTGCCAGAATGCCAACACAAAAGTCCGCTATGAAAAATACAGTTCATCGTCGATGGAAGCGGCAGTCACTAACATTACTGCATAAGGTAACCTGGTTAGTTTAGCGACCGACTGGATGCCATTATTATGAACTTGCAGTTCACACTACAAAATAAAACCACAGACAGATGTAAAAGTACCCCACACGAAATTCACAGCTCACAGTGTCGCTCCACGCCATCAACTCAGTATCAGAGTGACGGAACCATGCTTCACCTGTCCAATATGAGTAAAATGCGTAAGCAGCCACAAGAATAAATACGCCAGAGGCCTTAACAGCTCAACCGCCTATCCCTCATGTTGGGAACCGGAACTCTAAGTGCAGTGAGGATGGTTACTCAATCCTATACAGCATAACACATCAGGGGCGATCGGAACAACAGTTGATGATTCCAAGTGCGTCACTGACAGACCTTGATCACCAGGAACTGAGTCAGTATTCTTCAATTCTTCCACTGCCGTTACTACTACCACCACCACCACCACCACCGTCATTATCGTTATCATCATCATTTCCGCCGCCCTAATCTTTATAACCATTATCATCATCGTCGTCACCATCATCATCACCACTACCACCACCATCATTATAATTTACATCATCATCATCATTATCGTCGTCTTCATCGTCATCATCATTATCAATTTCATCATCATCAAAATTCATCTTCATCACTGTCATCGCTATTATTATCATCAGCCTCATAATCAGCACCATTGCTATTATTAGCATCAGCATTATCGTCGGCAACATCGTTATCACCATCATTACCTTTATCATCATCGTTGTTATCATTATCCTAATAGTCGTTATCATGATCATCATCGACGGCATCACGGTTATCATCATCATAGTCCTTATGATCGTAGTCGTCGTCACCGTGACCATTATGATTATCGTCATCATCATCATCGTCGTCGCGTAGTGACATTACCATCATCACCATAATCATCATCATAAACATTATCAACCGCACTTCAAAATTCAACGGATTGACCATAGGTATATCTCATATCTCAGTCTGCGTGACATGTCTTATGCTACATGACATATTTAACACTAAATTACATATTCTACATGACATATTTCAAGCTACATGACATATCTCACGCTACATGACATATCTCACGCTACATGACATATGGTACATGATATATATCACGCTACATGACATATGTTACATGATATATCTCACGCTACATGATATATGCTAAATGACATATCTCAAGCTACATGACATAACTCAAACCACATGGCATATGGTGTATGTCATATTTCAAGCTATATGACATATCTGCAGCCGCATGACATATGCTACATGACATCTCAAGCTACATGACATATATCAAGTCATACGACATATGCTACATGACATATCTCAAGCTACATGTCATATTTCAAGCCAGGTGACAAATATAAAGTTGCATGACATGTTGCAAGCTATATGACAAATCTCAAGCCAGATAACATATCTCAAGCCACATGACATATCTCAAGCCACAAGACATATCTCACGCCACATGACATATCTCAAGCCACAAGACATATCTGAAGCTACAAGACATATCTCAAGCCACAAGACATATCTCAAGCCACAAGACATATCTCAAGCTACATGACATATCTCAAGCTACATGTCATATTTCAAGCTAAATGACATATTTCAAGCTACATGACATGTCTCAAGCCACAAGACATATCTCAAACTACAAGACATATCTCAAGCTACAAGACATATCTCAAGCCACATGACATATCTCAAGCTACATGACATATCTCAAGCCACAAGACATATCTCAAGCCACATGACATATCTCAAGCCACATGACATATCTCACGCCACGAGACATATCTCAAGCCACATGACACATCTCATAAGAAACTTACCTCAAAAACGTCTTAAATTACAAATCCGGACGTCCACGAAGTTATCTCCCCCTGCTACATCATTTCCAAAAGTGTTCCCTAACAGATCTTCAGCTGGAGCTTCTGGTGACAACCCCCTGCTTATCTTCACGGACTAACTTCAGCTGCTGGCAAATCTACCTGATCAAACCCACAACTGAACCGCTGGGCTCGGTGTCTGTATTACCTGCGTTTACCTGCAAATGTCAGGTGTCTTCGTTTGTTGGGTAAGACTTCCAGAAATGCATAAAGCAATGACTTGTATACACAATTGCAGTTCCTGGGAATGGCGCTTTTGTGCGTCTAAAAATGTTACAGCTTTACAAAAACCCCTAATTACGTCTGTCACTGTTAAAAATAAACATTGTTGTATCAGTTATGTATGAATACACAGCTATCAAAGATATGGCTATCCAACCTCAGGAGTGTTTAGCATAACTTGTAAGTGAATTCACCAATGGAATCTTATCTTCTGTCTGTGATTTTCTACAATTTGGGGAAAAAAAGGGGGGGGGGGGTATGTCCTGAAGAAGGAACCTATTATACGTTTGGGATGTTCTAGGACCCTTTTTTGCAGGACTGATTGATAACGCCAAATCGAATTGTATTTACGAATATACATGCAGGTGCGAAACCACCTACATAGGCAGAACAGATCGGCATTATACAGTAGGGTTGTTGAACACATTCCTAACTGAATCAACAAGATACTATACACAGGCGATGTAGCCTAGGTAGGCTGACACACCGGAACAGGCCCGCTTCATCAATCGCGAGGCATGTGCTAGATAGCGGTCATGTGATTGAGAGAGACAGTTCCTTCCGTGTGTTTTTCAACACACAAAATAGTCGCTGGTTAAAGTTTGCAGAAGCCATAATGATTAACCTACATAAGCCGGCTTTGTGCAGGCAGAAAGACATGTTAGTCAGTTTAAAATTACCGTGGTAGACAATTGACATTACTGTGCAAACATGTGTATATTTCAGCTTGAAGGAGTTATCTAGTTATTTCACCTTATATTGTGTGAATTCTGCTGTATGTACCTGACGATATGCAGCGAAATATGCCAGGCAATAAATCGTGGAATCAGTTGTTTGTGTCTTCGTTATTCAAATTCACTACGGGAAAACATTGTTTTGAATAACTATATATTGTTTCTTTTTAACTATTATATATCGTTTCTTTTTAACATTATTATGTTTTTTTTTTAAAATTTAAAACAAAAACAAACAACAAAAAGAAACTATATATTAATTCAAGTTACGTTAACCTTTCGTTGTTTTCATTTCACCTTTAACACTCTTTTGTTTTAATTTCCCTTTGAAAAATGTATTATTCCCTTTTCCTTTGGACGCAGACCACAGTCACGTGAACGTGGAAATCAATAGGGAAACTATCACATTATTACTTTCAAGACACCAAAAATAGCCACCCGAAAAGAATCTGTGGTAAGGGAACTGGCAAAAGGATCGAGAATATTTCCGGCGGGACGTTGTGAGTGCAACGTTCCGTAAAGTTGTGCGACATCTTGCTGAGAATGACAGTTTAGGACACTGCAAAATCAAGCACGGTTGATGTTTTACCAAAATGATAAGCAAGTGATAGGTAAGTACCAAGTGATCGGAAAGTGATAGGAAAATACCAAGTAATAGGTAAGTATCAAATGATAGATAAGTGATAAGTAAGTACAAAGTGATAAGCGATTGATAGGTAAGTACTAAGTAATAGGTAAGTAATAGGCAAGTACTATGTGATAGGCAAGTACCTGGTGATAGATAAGTACGAAGTGCTAGAAAAATACCAAATTATAGGTATGTACCAAGTTATAGGTAAGTACTAAGTGATATACAAGTAATATGTGATAGATAAGCACTAAGTGCTATGCAAGTACTAAGTACTACTAAGTAATAAGTAAGTACAAAAGGATAGGTAAGTACCAAGTGATAAGCAAGTGATAGGTAAGTATCAAGTGATAGGCAAGTGACAGGTAAATACCAAGCGTAAGGTAAGTACCAAGTAATAGATAAGTGATCGGAAAGTACCAAATGATAGGTAAGTGATAGGAAAGAACAAAGTGATAGGTAAGTGATAGGAAAGTATCAAATGTGAGGTAAATGACAGGAAAGTACCAAATAATAGGCAAGTGATAGTCAGTACCAAGTATTAGGTATGTGATAGGTAAGTACTAAGTGATAGGTAAGTAATAGACAAATGACAGGCAAGTGATTGGTAAGTACCAAGTGATAGGTAAGTATCAAGTGATAGGTAAATGACAGGTAAGTAATAGGCAAATGATAGGCAAATAATAAGTAAGTACCAAGTGACAGGTAAGTAAGTAATAGTCAGGTGAAAGGCAAGTGATACGTAAGTACCAAGTGGTAGGTAAGTATTAGGTAATAGGTAAGTACTAATTGAATGTAAGTTCTAAGTGATTGGCAAGTTCTAAGTGATAGGTAAGTTCTAAGTGATAAGTAAGTTCTAAGTGATAGGTAAGTTCTGAGTGATATGTAAGTTCTAGGTGAATATAAGTTCTAGGCAATATGTAAGTTCTAAGTAAAAGGTAAGTTCTAAGTGATAGGTAAGTTCTAGGTGAATGTAAGTTCTAGGTGATTTGTAAGTTCTAAGTGATATGTAAGTTCTCAGTGACAAGTAATTACTAAGTGATAGGTATCTACTAGGTGATAGGTAAGTTCTAAGTGGTAGGTAAGTTCTAAGTGATAGGTAAGTTCTAAGTGATAGGTAAGTACTAAGTGATAGGTAAGTTCTAAGTGATAGGTAAGTTCTAAGTGATAGGTAAGTTCTAAGTGATAGGTAAGTTCTAAGTGATAGGTAAGATCTAGGTGAATGTACGTTCTAGGTGATAGGTAAGTTCTAGGTGATAGGTGAGTTCTAAGTGACAGGTAAGTTCTAAGTGATACGTAAGTTCTATGTGATAGGTAAGTTCTTAGTGATAGGTAAGTTCTATGTGATAGGTAAGTTCTAAGTGATAGGTAAGTTCTAAGTGATAGGTAAGTACAATTGAATGTAAGTTCTAGGTGATTTCTACCTTCTAAGTGATAGGTAAGGTCTCTGTGACAGGTAAGTACCAAGTGATAGGTATGCTGTTCAAGTATGAATTTGAACTCGATGAATATAATTTATTTCAGTTTATTATTATTCACATTTTCAATTTCATATACGCAGAGTCAACAAATGGTTATTACAAAGAAACAAGAATACCCAAAGGTAACATCAAAGTGAATTGAACCTATCTGAAACAAGGCAATGTATTTAAATATTTGGGTACTTTATTAACAGGAGATGGAAAATGTATGTAAGGAGTTAAATGTAGAATAGACCAGGCAAAGGTAACATTTTACAAGATGAAGAATTTTTCTTTGACAATCGAGGTGTGGAAACGAGTTCTTAAGAGCTATATTGAGGCAATCCTGATGTGAGGAAGCGAATCGTGGACAATTTACAAACAAGTAAGGAAGTGTGTGGAAGCTTCGGAGACGTGGTTTCATAGAGTGGACGGATAGAAAGAGAAATGAAGGTATTTTGAAAGAAATAACACTGAAAGAAAACTGATTATTCTCATATACAGAGACAGTCAACATTCTTTAGGCGTGTCATGAGAAGGGGTAAGCTGGAGTATTTCGCCGCAATGGACAAGTTGGAGGGGAGGACAGGCAGGGTGAGACCAGGATAGAAGATGCTGGACAGTTTGATATTATAGTATGGAGGGACAC
Organism: Cepaea hortensis; assembly: GCA_963921405.1. Lineage (NCBI taxonomy): Eukaryota > Metazoa > Mollusca > Gastropoda > Stylommatophora > Helicidae > Cepaea > Cepaea hortensis. Next base: position 30,543,875 of record OY992897.1, read on the forward strand.
GAGTACCAGAAGTTATTGCCAGTACAGGAGACAGAAGGCCGTGGACAGACATGATCACCAACGCCACACGCCATGGAGTAGCAGAAGACGAAAAAAAAAAGAAGAAGAACGAAAGAATTTTTTTTTTTCACATGGTTAAGAATTAGTCAAGTCATTCAGATATTTTGTCCTACTTATCTCTCGGTTCTTATACACTTTTTCATTCATACATTACATCAGTTCATACGTTAATCTTAGACAACAACGACAACAACAGACAGTATATACATGGAAAGAAGAAGAAGAAGAAGATAAAGAAGAAGAAGAAGAAGAAGAAGAAGAAGAAGAAGAAGAAGAAGAAGCTGAAGAAGAAGAAGAAGAAGAAGAAGAAGAAGAAGAAGAAGAAAAAAGAAGAAGAAGAAGAAGAAGAAGAAGAAGAAGAAGAAGAAGAAGAAGAAGAAGAAGAAGAAGAAGAAGAAGAAGAAGAAGAAGAAGAAGAAGAAGGTGCACCAATATCTTTTAAGTTCTTAGGGCATCAAAATATGTTAACATGACCTTGTTCATAACGTGACTAACAAAGACGATTTTCTATATGCAAAATTAAAAATAAATAATTAAATAAATAAATAAATAAAGAACCATTTTACTTGCCATGGATTCGTTGGATTATCCGCCGTAGATTAATCGGATTACTGATTTCTATTTTCTTCTGTGACAATTAGTTGACTTTTTCTGTGCAGCAGATTTCATGCCTGTGACGTGAGCTAGGGGTTTGCCCAATGCGGTTTCCTTTCTATTTGTCTCTTCCTGCTATTACGTCTGTCAGTGAAAGCCCATTGCTCACCTGTTTTGAGTTGATGTAGTCTTTGGACGGACTCAGCTCTTGGTTCGGTGTCTTTATTCCATTTTGTACCTTTTCCCTGTGTCTCACTGCATCACGTGCATCAACATCGCAGCCATCTCTGGGGCGTCCTCAGGTTTCTCTGTCTGTGTGAAAACTGGCTTTTCTTTGAACTTGTTGGTCCACGGGAATGGATTTCTGGCTACAGCTTGAGGTTTATCGGTACTCTTTGGCGTGGCTTCTGCTGGCGTGTATTTAGTTAGCTCCCTCTTATGGCGAAGGTGTTACCGATGCAGTTCGTAATCACACATTCCACGTTCGAAACACAGCTGCAGCGATTTGGCAGCAGACCACGTTCAGGTCGTTCAGAAATCAATGGCAAACTACTAAGAGTAAACTTGCCCAGGAATCACGAACAGTCAAAACATGCTGGAGTTGACTGCTACGTCCTGTAAAGGATATGCAACTAATTCTTGTTCTTTAACTGTTCTCTTTCAATTTGTATTAGTTAGTTAGTTAGTCCTTCCTCTTGAGCCTAAGGCGGCACATAGGGCAGAAGTCATGGCTCTCCATGTCTGGCGGTTCGCTGCTACCTGTTGTAGATCCTGGATGTTTACTTGGCCGTTGTATAAGCCTTCTCTGATGATGGTTCTACGCAGGGTCTCTCTTGGTCTTCCCCGTTTTCTTTTCCCTACTGGTGACCGTAAGAGTTTGTATTGCGTTCAGTAATTCTACGTTGTCTTACTTTATTTGAAACAAATGGGGAGAACCGTTGAGGTCACTAAGACGATTACATTTGGCACTCACAAAGGAAGAAGGAAAAAGAGATTAGAAGACGCACTAGACAACATAAAATTTGATGTAATCAGCACCACCCGCCGCCTTCACTTCCCAAAACATTTCCTGTCATCTATTTTAGGCTGGCTCGACCTGGGAGCTCAGGTTCGGATCTGGCCGATGCGAATCAAACCCCTGACCACCTAGCTGGCAGGCGAGCGTTAAGCCGCTACACCACCTCGGCTCTCTTTGAAATGATGTGGATAATCATAAGACTTCCAGAACTGACCTCTTGCAGTACTTGGATCTGGTCTTCTAAAACTTCCATTGGGCCCTTTGCATTCTCTGTGCCCTCCAGTTTCTTTCTACTCCCTTTTTAGTGTGCCCTGGGCTTTTGACGTTTTGACCTTTAGTCCACTGACCCACCTTAATAATACATCCGATTCATTCAATCCACTGACAGTTATCAAACACGTTGATCGTTTAAGTTGTATTCAGCCACAACAAGGATACAGATAAGTACCTTTGTATTTTCATGTAGTGTTTTTCATGTAGTTGTGTCGGTTTGTGTTCGTTTGTTCTTTGTTGACGAAGGCTTTAGTCGCAACGTCCATCTTGTTTCTTGTAATAGTGTTCATGTAAAGCTCACAATCTACTTCCCTTTATCTATTTTCCCATAAAAGTGTCCGGTTGTAACAACATGTTGTAATTTTTATCTTTTCAAAATATGGTCGAAACCTATGAATGCTTCTTTCTGATGTTTGTGATAAGTTGTCTTTGTAAGCTGACCCCTTTCAAAAATTTACGTTACTCATGGTGGCTCTTCGAATGAATTGTTGGCATTTTTCTGTCAAACTACGAGAGTGTGTCAATAAGTAAGTCATACAGCTCTGTGCGATGGCAGGTAAATATAGTTGGTGTTTTCTACAGGTGTCATTAGGTGACAGCAACATCGAACTTTATATTCCCATTCGTCAGGTGGCACTAGGTATCTCATGCGCATGCGCAGCGCATAGAGAAAATGACGACTGTACTTACAGAGTGTAGAACCAAAGAGCGACCTGCTGTTGTGCGTTTTTTTTTTTTTAATTTGTGGACTGCCTGTAAAGGACATTCATAAGAAAATGCTTCCTGGTTATGCTGACAAATGTTTGTCCCGTAAAGCGGTGTATAGCTGGGTAAAAAAAAAATTCTCAATGATGCTCTAAAATTGTTGATGAAATCCAATCTGGTCGCCCTGTTGAGATTGTAACAGAAGCATCCGTGCAGCGGGCGAAGGAGTGCTTTTAACCAATTTCAGGAAGAAAGGTGAAAATGTGAATTTTAAATCGTACTGTGAAGTTCCATCGATGCTTCATGATGCAATTCGAAGAAAACGTCCAGGACTGCTGACTAGAGGAGTGTCGCTTCTTCATGGCAATGCCAGACCTCAAACGATTAACTCGGGATAAAATTAACCAACTAAGGTGGGAAGTTCTGGAACATCCACCTTACAGTCCCGACTTGGCCCCTGGCGATTTCCACCTTTTTGGTCCACTGAAAACCGACCTTGGCGGGAGACATTTCGCGAATGACACCGAAGTGAATGTGAAGTGAAAACGTGGTTTAGAAATGTGAATGTGAATGTGAAGTGAAAACGTGGTTTAGAGAACAGAGCACGCAGTTCTATGCAGCCAGTTTGGGAGGACTGATAAAACGATGGGATAAGTGTATCAGTGTTGGTGGAAACTATGTTGAGAAATAAAGGGACAATGTATGTATAAAAATAAACTTGTTTCAAGTTGTTATCATCTTTATTTTTTTTTTCTACAGCCATTTGTGACTTACTTATTGACTTCCCCTCGTGCAATCACGAAGCCTCTATAGATAAGTTACTTTATTTACTAATTGTCCAGGATTGGCAGCCTATGTTAAAATTGGGTCTATGTGTTAAAAAAAAATTTTGTTTGTTTGCTTATACCTTACAATGTGTTGCTATCAACCGCAGCATGTATTGGCTGTTTGTCATTACTTGTCAATTTTTACGTTCAGTACTTTGCTACTGTTGGCTCCGTGACGAAGGATTTACTGGCACAGTTCGTAATCCCGCATACCACGTTCGAAACACAGCTGCGGGCGATTTGGCAGCAGACCGCCTTACGTTTTGTTTTGTAAAATGGTATGGGTGCCGGTCGTTCAGAAAGCAATTGCACAATATTGAACGTAAACTTGCCAAGAGATTACAAACAGGCAACAAAGGCTAGGGTTGACTGCGACGTCCTGTAAAGGATATGCAACTAATTTTTTTTAGTTTGATACTACTTTTTGAACGTCCGACACCCCATACCATCGATATCAACGCAAAAGGGATCTTGTTCTATATCGCTCTCGGCTGATTTCGAACGCTGATGTCCTTATATCGGGGCAACTGTGAAACTGTGGTTCACTATCCCTGAAGCCAAAGACGCCAGTGGTTCTATGTAACATGTAAGGATTATACAGATTAGCGGACATATTGTATTATGATGAATATATGTAGTTAACAGAATTAACGAAGGGATTCTCTCTAATTCAGGGGCTAATTGGGACGTAAATTACAAGTAGTTCAGAAGTCGGAGAGGGTTCGCCTGATGGCATGGGACACTGGAATCAGGGAAAGCTAACCCTCTCGCTAAAATCGATACAGTGTACTCCCTAGTAGTTGCAACCGCTAGTACAGGGTTTACTTTTAATAACCGAGCAGTGTTTGAAAATATTTCCGGTCCAAGTTTTGTATTTACCTATTTATTATGTTGCATGAACTTTACAGAGGGTGAATACAAAACTTGGATCGGCAATATTTTCAAACACAGCACAGTCATTAAAAGCACGCGTGTGCACCACACTTGAGTTCAAAGCAAGAAAAGAAATAAAACATAAATAAATAATAATTATGAATTGATAGCTAACTCCTTATTTTAAATGGCTAGATAAAGTTAGCATCGCCTGAATTGCTTCACATATTGCATGCGTTAATAATGGTGAAAACATTAAGGTAATAAAGTACCTCGCTGACGTCACAAATCTAGGCTCAGACTGACACTAAACAAGAAGGAATTATCTTAATCCAAGCACAAAATAGGAAACTGATCTGTTTAGTAGCTGACTTCTGTTGCGCTTCGTGTAGATGCAGATCTACGGTATCTTTCCGACGGAATTCCGACAGAGGAGACACAGCGAGTCAAGGTAGAATGTGTGTGTATATGTGCATACAGTGTATTTGTACGCGAGTATGCGTGTGCCGGCACGCGCGTGCGTTTTCAACGCGATCACTTGTGTACACACTCTCCGAAACTAAGGGGAGAAGCCCGTGAGAATCAAACCCTAACCGCCCCTTGTCGTCCCCTCGTTCTTTCTCGCGAGCTGTGCACACACGTGCAGAGATCAGTCAGATCTGAGGGAGGGGGCAGCGAAAAGCTGCTCCCGCAAACCTGGGAGGTGAGATGACGCACGGATAATGTCTTTGGGTTGATGCTTTCCACAGAGCTCAGACAGGCGTTGGGCTGCTGCGCTCTCTTCCGTTTCTCATCACTCGGTGAAACGTCTGCAGTGTAAATAACATTTACAGACTTTGAATGCTTCCACGGGCCTCGCTTTTCTCTCTATTTCTCTCTCTTTTCTTTTCGTTCACTCTCCCACTCTGCCTGCCTGCCTGCCTGCCTGCCTGTCTGTCTGTCTGTCTTTCTGTCTGTCTGCCTGCCTGCCTGCCTGCCTGCCTGTCTGTCTGTCTGTCTGTCTGTCTGTCTGTCTGTCTGTCTGTCTGTCTGTCTGTCTGTCTGTCTGTCCGTTCATCCCACCTCACGCCCCACCACCCCTCCTCTCCCCGTCAATTTGTCGGTCCGTCTGCCTTCCTGTCTGTCTGAAGGCTTACCTTTCTACCCAAGCCTCAATCTTCCTCTCAAACCTACCTCCTTAATTGCCTGATCTACCCATTTACCTATCCCTCCCTCCCTCCATCCATCCATCCATCCATCTATCCATCCATCCATCCATCCATCCATCCATCCATTCATCTATCCATCCATCCATCCATCCATCCAATATCCACCCACCCACACACACTCACAATCTGCACCCCAACGCAGCTAAAATGCCCAACATTTACTTACTTTTATAACCAATATCTAGAACAGAAATCCAACATCTAGTACAGAAATCCAAAATCTAGTACAGAAATCCAAAATCTAGTACAGAAATCCAACATCTAGTACAGAAATCCAACAAGCCAATGCATCTACTTTCACAACCAACACGCAGTGCACAATTCCAAGAGGATTGGAATGTCAGCGTTTATCGAATGCACCCACACAGACAACAACATGGATATAGTGAGAACATCCAAGGAACAAGACAAAACGTTCAAATAACAGATAACGAGTCTGTATGGTAAGTATTCCGAAGGAATCACCTACAATACCAACTGAAATAGGGAAACCCACTTTGAATTCACCCGTGTGTACCTGGGACCATACTGGAAGCAAAGAATAATAACACTCCGGTATCTGTCCATCAAGTATAATGATGACCATTCATTTCATCCAGTGGGCTTGAAAGCTTTGAGCCTTGAGTTCTAAGATGGCCGGCAAGGCCTATGGTGGTTCGAAATGTTCCTTGGCAATGTGGACAAAAATGCTTAAAATTCCAGAAGGAGGATCTCCTGCAATGTTTTTTTTTCTTTGTCTAGTCTTATTTTCACAGCTCTTGCAGTCCTGTTTGCTTCACAAGTGACTACACCCTTGCGTGGTGATGTACGCCACGAATTTCGGTCTTTGGCAGCAGTCTCTCATACCATACCTACCATAGGTGGCGTAAGAGGCGATTATGGAGGGTTGGAATGAGACTGGCTGGCTACCTCAGTCTATATCCAACTTTAGTTGCCAGATACCTAGTCTTTCCTATCTGGCCTAATCTTATAAGTTCTGGTTAGTTTTCCTCATCTGGTCTAATCTATTCTAGTCCTGTCAAGTCTTTTCTCGTTTCATGTTTTTCCGGTATAGTTTTGCTACGTCTTTGCTAGTTTTGACACACAACAGGTAGTCTTTTCTCGCCTGGTCTAGTTTAGCCTAGTTTGGTCTAAACTTGCTTAGAACTGGACCAGATCCTGCCACACATTGTCTATTCTCTCCTCATCTTGCCTAGCTAAGCTGGAAAAGTCCGGTTTCTGAATCCAGGTAAGGACAATATTTACTGGACAACTTGTTTTCCCCGAGAGCTTTGATACTGTCATATACACACCTGTGCATGCGTGTGGGTGCGCACGCACACACACACACATACATATGGCTTTGTTAATGTGTGTGTGTTTGTACGTCACTTTTTGCATGAATGCTCCACATTGTATGTGTGTGTGCTCTTGTTAAATGTGTGTTTTGGCGTGTGTTTGTGTTTGTAACAAAAAGAAATAAATAAAAAGGAAAATGAAAGAAAGATAGAAAAAGAAGAAAAGCGAAAAAAGTAAACCATAAAGAAAAGAAATGAAACAATAAGGCAGGTGACGAATATAATCAAACAAACAGACATGTTCATAAAGAAGCAAAGATTAAAAAAAAAGAAATAACCAAAGAAAGAAAAACAAGGAAAAAAGAGGCCACTATTAACATTAACTGATTCAACCCAAACAAAAAAGCAGGTCTGAACCCAACCCGGCGCACAATTAAATAAACAAGAATTAAAATGTAAATGTCACTTCACCGAACAATAAAATTGCGGAAGATAACATGAAACAAAACAAATAACACGATGACTCTAGTATATCGATATATCGCCCTTCTATCCAAATGGAAGATCACATTTGGCGATATAATATCCTTCGGCCCTGAATTCGTTAACAAACAGAGACGGCAATTAATTTCCTCACTGTTTACATCCCTAAGCTTTCTAAAAATGCTTACATTTGTTAACGGAGACAACAATCCAAATTGAAAACTTCTGAACGAGCCATTAATGCCAACTGCATCGTTATCAACGGGGGAATTCATTCTTAACACGTTCATTTCAAGATGGGAGGAATTCAATTTACGACATTTCAAGTAAAGTTACGGAAACACTTGTACTCAACATACTTGCTACGTAGAGAAACTAAACCCAACGGTGGGTATTTGGAATCTGTATGTTTTAGTTAAGTTTCTGCCAAAGGGAAAAAAAGCATACGTTACACGAATAATTTAATTATCATTATTATCACATCTTGTTTCTCATGTACCTAGCAGTGTCGGGGTGAACATACGATCGAAAGAACTTTATTTTCAAAGGGTCACAAATTGGGCACTGTTGGTAGGCATGGTCGAATGGATAAGAACGCCTGCTCTTAAACATCCGGTGTGCTGATGCCGAGGTAAGGGGTTCAACCCCTACACCGGGCAGGAGGACTAGAATGTTGACCCATTGTCCGTGATAAATACATTTAGAATTACAAGTACCTCTGAAGTCGGAGTGGGTTCGCCTGATGGCGAGGGACACTGTTAATAGGGAAAGCTAATCCACATGCAAAATTCAGTCCAGCAATACTAGATGTGTGTATGCACTACGCTTGAGCGAGAAAAAAAAAATGGGCACGCAAGCCCTTCTTACATTCGGCCCTTTCAATCACTCATCTATCATACGTCTATTATCTATTGTGCGGTACCTTTGCATTAGAAAAAAAAAAAAAAACACACACACATTGTCAAATGAAAGTTGTAAACATAAACAATACATATTACCATGTTATGAGACAGGCAGGCAGCCAGCCACACATACATACACACGCACAGTCATAAACACATACATGCATACCCGCAATACATACTTACATCATTTACACAAACTCTCACAGTTATGCACCCACTCAATAACACACAAATACATATTCCCTTGCATACACGTATACTCGCTCGCAATCATAAACGCACTGACAAATGTTTACTTATACACACATACACACATACTCTCTCTCTCTCTCTCTCTCTCTCTCTCTCTCTCTCTCTCTCTCTCTCTCTCTATATATATATATATATATATATATATATATATATATATATATATATATATATATATATATATATATATATATATATCGCTCTCCAACTCTCCCTGAAGAATAAATAGCGCGAAAGTGCCCGGGCTTCATATATGAAGGTTAGAGAATATTTCAGTTCTCTAGATAACAAGGACTATCTCGCATATCGAGATTCCAACATATTCTTCGCATATCGAGAGTGATTGGAAGGGTCGAATATAAGACGGGCCTGGGTGCCCAATTTGCGACCCTTTAAAAAATAAAGTTCATTCATTCGTTCGGTCGAGATTCCGGTGGATTTTGTTATTCCCTCTATCCATCGTTTACATGGTCGCCCTCTTCGTCTGGTTCAATATGTTCTTGTTACATAATTGCTTGTTGTGGTATACTATCAGTTGGTAGTCTATTTTTGTGACCGAACCATTAACTTTCTTTCTTTAATGAAATCTTGCGCTGCTATTACCCTCACGTTAGTCCCGGTTTCATCAATTCTGATTTTCTCTCTTCTTTTAACAGTTAACTATGAACAAAAATATTAATTGGTGAGTGAATAGTTATAACGAATTCTGTCAGTATTCCATGGTTATGGGTTCATGTGGGTGACAAACCTGGTTTTGGAGAGCGTCATGTGTTGCAAAGTTGTCTTCAGTTGTCTTCATAAGAAACACGTAACAAAGAGGAAACAGATAACAATGAAAAATAGATAATAATTAGGAAATATATAACGAATATGAAACAGATAACGAAGAGGAAACATATGACGATGAGACAACAGATAAGGAAAATGAAACATAACAATGAGAAAACAGATAGTGCAGAGGAGTTAGATAACGAAGAGCAAATAGATAACAAAGAGGAAATAGATAACCATGAGGACAAGCTAATGAAGAGGAAACAGATAATGAACAGGAATCAGATAAGGAAAAAGGAAATAGATATCTTTGATGAAAGAGATAAAGGCAACAGAAGATGAACGGGGAAAAGATAACAAATAGGAAACAGATAACGTTGATGATAGAGATAAGTAGGAGGAAACATAAAGAAGATGAAGCTGGTAACAAAAAGGAAACACTTAACGAAGAAGAAAGAAATAACAAACATGAAACAGTTAACGAGAAGGCAGCAGACAACCAAAGGAAAAACAAAACCGGACAACAAAGTCGAAACAAACAAAGAGGAAACAGATAACAAAGAGGAAACATAGTTTTCGCAGAAAATTTCGCGTCCATCTGGTGTGTCTTCCACTCTTTTCATTAAAATCTGAGTTCTTGCAGGTGTCATAAAGTGCCTGGCGTAGATGTTTTAAATCAGTTGAACATGGAGTTGATCAAACAAAGATCAGGCCAATGGCAGGTGGGAATGAACGGATGTGCCATTAAAGTGAACCACATGTAGCTCCTGTTAATTCTTAAAACTAATATGCCACTTCAAGAGGCATATGCTGTGCTCCACAAATACCGGTAGCTGGTAGTGGTGAACCAATGTCCAAGTCAACGAGGCAAAGTTAGGGATTGATATTTTGACCAAACGACACTGGAGGGCTGGTGTGTCTTTTATTCCAATTGAGTACAGGCCTTCAATCATGTAATAGCTAGCTAGCAGTCGTCCTCTTTGCTGTCTCCTGTATTCCATTCTACGTTTTCTGATATTAATTATCACTTGGCGACATCGGCACTGTCATTGAATGATGAAAGCTGTGGCATTACTTGGACATTACTCTTGCTACAAGAGAATGTGGTACTTGGGGAATTGTGCCACAAGAGAATGTGATACTTGGGGAACGCTGCCACAAGAAAGAAATTTGTTCTCAAAACGGCTACTTTGATTTGTTTGCAGACTGTGGAGTTTACATTCCGATGACAGATGGTATCTGTTGATCAGCTGTTGGATACATGGGGCGGACATGCTGTAACCATCAGGCCGAAATAACGGCACTGTAAACGTAATTATGCAATGTTACACCTGTTTTCCAGGCATTATCTTTAAACCAGCAGTGCGTCACAACGCAACATCTGAACGAAGTGTTGGAGATCAAATGTAGACAATTTTCACTGTAGAGATTGTACGTGGTTGATTGGATGATGGCATTTGATTGATTGCTTAGTGACAGTTGTTTGGTTGATTGAAGGCGCTTGGATGAATGCGTTGAGTTGAGTTGAGTTAAGAACCGACATCACTGCACCCAGTCACAACTACTGATTGTTCCCATCGTTGTGTGATTGAAAGTTATCCCGATCTTCCTTCTTAGTTTTCAGAATTCTTCCTTAATCCCTGCCCATGCCCCGCAATCTCATTATTTCCACATACGGGTTCTCAGTCTGTTCCCCCACCTCCTCCATCTGGTCCCACGGGCGCACGACTATCTCTCCCTTGTTCATAAGTAATCTACCACCAAGAGGTGCATTCCCTGCCAGCCTATCAGCCTGTTCATTCGTCCGCACTCTCACATGGCCAGGGCAAACAATCCATACAGTTCTCACAATCTGTGACTTCTGAAGCGAGGAGAGCCATTCCACACGGAAAATTCCTTTCTCCACCTTACTAAGCAAACTCCTTTAGTCCGTAATGAATACAACGTGTGTTGCAGTGGTCTCCTCTAACCAACGGAATGCCGCTGTTGCTGCTTTCACCTCCATTCTTTGGATAAATGATTGTGGTACATTACCACAAGAGAATGTGGGATTTGGGGAACACTGCCACAAGAGAATGTGCCTTGCCACAAGAGAATGAGGTACTTGTGGTACTTGGATGAATGATTACTGGCACTTGCTTTTTTAATTAGTGGCACTTGGTTGACTGATTGATGATACTTGATTGATTGATGGAACAATGTTGATTGATTGTTGGGACTTTGTTAATGGCTCTGATTCAGGGCAATTAGTTGATTGCTGGATGACACTTGTGTTAGTGCTTGATTCATTGACGGCACCTGGCTGGTGTACTGGTGTATGAGCATTGGCTGAAAACATGGTTGTCCAAGCAGTACCGGAGACGTCCACTTCAATTCTGCAGTTCGAAGGGCTGTGCTGGAATGCCCGAATTCTGAAATATCATCGACCAATTGAAGTGTTATGCTGGGGCTGCTATTGCTATTACTCCTACGTTAGAGTGGTCGATATGTTTTGTCCTGTTGCGATTACAACTGAGGCGATTGGATTCTTGATGTCGCTGGCTGTTCTTGTAGATCAGGTAATCTTTAAGCAAAGGGTTTGCGGTATGTCTTGTATTTATGTTCCGATTACAACTGAGGTGACGGGAATCTTGATGTCGCTGGCTGCTCTTGTAGATCAGGCAATCTTTAAGCAAAGGGTTTGCGGTATGTCTTGTATTTATGTTGCGATTACAACTGAGGTGACGGGAATCTTGATGTCGCTGGCTGCTCTTGTAGATCAGGCAATCTTTAAGCAAAGGGTTTGCGGTATGTCTTGTATTTATGTTGCGATTACAACTGAGGTGACGGGAATCTTGATGTCGCTGGCTGCTCTTGTAGATCAGGCAATCTTTAAGCAAAGGGTTTGCGGTATGTCTTGTATTTATGTTCCGATTACAACTGAGGTGACGGGAATCTTGATGTCGCTGGCTGCTCTTGTAGATCCGGCAATCTGTAAGCAAAGGGTTTGCGGTATGTCTTGTATTTATGTTCCGATTACAACTGAGGTGACGGGAATCTTGATGTCGCTGGCTGCTCTTGTAGATCCGGCAATCTTTAAGCAAAGGGTTTGCGGTATGTCTTGTATTTATGTTGCGATTACAACTGAGGTGACGGGAATCTTGATATCGCTGTCTGCTCTTGTAGATCAGGCAATCTTTAAGCAAGAGTTTTGTCCTTGGTCGTGAGAGTGCGCGAGACGGAAGAACTGGCAAAAGGATAGAGACTTTCGGTGGGCAGTGACAAGGGGAAGGTTCAGTGGTACATGATGATGATGTTGATGGTTCTGTTGAGTATAATGATTTTGATCTCAACATGTGCTATATTTACTCTTTTAATTGTGACTACCGAAATCAGTAACTGTCTGTCATCTACTGCCTACAGTAAATTTCAGTGTGTGTGTGGGGGGGGGGGGGGGGGTGTCTTGAGACTGAAAAATTAAGGCCGCCTGGCTAGTGCAGTCGCCGCAAACTGTGCAGACTAGGATTTTAAGTTTGCTCCCGACATAAAACATCCACACCTTACCAAGGATTCGAACCCGGGTCTCCCGGAACACAACCCGGTCTTCTTAGCCACTCGGCCAGTTACTCCTCTGGAAATCAGTAACAACCTTAGCAATACCGAAAATGTCAATGAGGAGTTAAGGCCGCCTGTCTATTTCAGTCGTTGCGAACTGTGTAGGTTAGGAGTTACTTTCTGCCCGCGACAGAAAAAAAATCCACACACTATCGGGGATTCGAACCCGGGTCTCTCGGCCAGCCTCTCCTCTCGTTAGTAATATTTTATTTAAAAGAAAAAACATTAAAGAAACATCATTAACATCAGAAACATTAACAACAATATATGAAATCATTAAAAAAAAAATACAACCACCAGTAACATCAGAAACAACATTAATAATAAAAATAAATAAAAACATTAACAAAAACACCAGTGACATCAAAAACAACAATAGTAACAACATCAACAACAATAACAACATTAAAAATAACTACATTTGCAACAGCATTAACAACGTTATTTAAAACAATTGATTCTGTGACAAACAAAAAGTAAGTGTGGACCAAATGTGGTGCGCAATCAAAGGAACAAGTATTATAATGTCATTTCTCTTCACTGAGCATTGAAACTGTGGCAGATACCCGAAAACGAAACAATTAACGCGTTTCCATTAGTATGGCGATATGTCGTTCTTCTGTCCAAATTAAAAGTCATATGTGGCGATATATTATCCTTTGGCAAGGAATCTGTTACACATAACAATAACATATATTAACAATTTATTTTAAAAAATCAACATTACCAGTGACAACCAACAACTATATCACTAACAACGTCAGCGACAACATCAACATCAGCAACAACATTAACAGCAATAACTAAATATATTAACAATAGCAGTGCCATCAACAACATCAGCAGCAGCAACACTATTCAGCAACCTCAACAACAACAACAACAACAACAACAACAACAACAACAACAACAACAACAACAACAACAACAACAACAACAACAACAACAACAACAACAACAACAACAACAACAACAACAACAACAACAACAGCAGCAGCAGCAGCAGCAGCAGCAGCAACATCAACAACAGCAGCAGCTGCAGTAGCAACAACAACAACAACAACAACAACAACAACAACAACAACAACAACAACAACAACAACAACAACAACAACAGGTGTATTATTTGTGAAAGTTCACATTTAAATCACGTTTTTTAGGCAGTCTGGAACTGCACACATTTGCCGATCATATCCACAAATGCAACACTATTAATTGTTTTCTGACCTTTCGTCGTTTTCATAATAGCCGAGGACACGACGAGGGGCTTTAAAAATGTGTGCGCTTTTATGAAAGTATACAGAGACGCGTGAACCGATATAAATTAAGAATGTTTAAAACTACCGGAAGAACACAATGAATGTTTTATCACTGAACTCTTCGGAGATTAAAGCTTAATACATTAAGATAAAAGCACATGAAACATGACAAGTCTAGCATTAAAAAAATGATATACAGCTCTCTGGCTCAAGGAGTGGCTAGACATATAATGCAATAAATCTCTTGACCAACGAAGTGGCTAAGTTTGCAAGTCTGAAAAACCATTACCTATTGGATATATATATATATATATATATATATATATATATATATATATATATATATATATATATATATATATATATATATATATATATATATATATATATATATATAATTGGATGATTCATTTGTATAAGTGTCACAATTCACGGCCGCGGGGGAAAACGTATAGTTCTGTAGATCTCGTAGCTCCGTTAGCGGCTCGATCTGGCGAAAAACAAATCACTAGAACGGTGGTTCTCTCAACCGGTGGGGGTGGGATTTAGAGTTTCCAAAAGGGGGGGGGGGGGAAATTAAGATTATTTCAAGATCGCGTTAATACAAGAACCGATTACTTCTCGCTCTTCTGAAATTCGTTTTATAACATAAGTAGACCTGCAAATTACGTTTAATGTAGACGTCTAGACTTGTTCTAGTATGTGTTATTAAATTTAGTGTCCATTTTTACGTATACTGTGTAGGGGTGGGGGATTTATAGGGAGGAAATACGACATGGGGGGGGGGGGGGGAATGAGATTCTGAACATATGGCGAAGAGGTGCATAGGCCAAAAAAAGGTTGAGAACCACTGCACTAGAACATTGAAAAGCGCGAAATGCAGACAATTATAAACTGATGAATCTTATTAAAAAAACGGGAGCCATACGGTAGCGGAATTATACCTATTTACCTAACTACTAACCTACCAACTTATCTACCTACCTACCTACCAACACTGGCCGGCTCTTTGAAAAAGAATGCAATTCGTAATCCCGCAATTCGAAACCCAGCTGCGGGCGATTTAGAAGCAGACCACTTTGCGTTGGTTTCAATACAATGGTATGAGTAATGATCGTTCAGAAAGCAATGGCAAACTACAGAACGTAAAAACCTGCCCAGGCGTCACAAACAGCCACAAAAATAACCTTGCAGTTGGCTGCTACGTCCTGTAACCGATATGCAACAAAACCTACCTACCTACCTACCTACCTACCTA
Source organism: Cepaea hortensis (assembly GCA_963921405.1). NCBI lineage: Eukaryota > Metazoa > Mollusca > Gastropoda > Stylommatophora > Helicidae > Cepaea > Cepaea hortensis. The sequence goes on from OY992897.1 coordinate 30,559,229, forward strand.
CCTACCTACCTACCTACCTACCTACCTACCTAAGCCTACCAACCAACCAACCTACCTAGCTAGCTACCTACCTACATACCTAGCTAGCTACCTACATACCTAGCTAGCTACCTACCTAGCTAGCTAACTACCTACATAGCTAGCTACCTACCTACATACCTAGCTACCTACCAACATACCTAGCTAGCTACCTAGCTAGCTACCTACCTACATACCTAGCTAGCTACCTAGCTACCTACCTACCTACATACCTAGCTAGCTAGCTACCTACCTACATACCTAGCTACCTACCTACCCACCCACCTACCCACCTACCTACATATCTACATATACATTCGGCGTCTGTGCCTTGTGAATGCTGTTTCACAGTCGCCGGACCAATGGGGTAAGAGGTTCTAAATTAGCCGTGGCGATTTAGAAGCAGATCGCGTTGTGTTAGTTTCGATGGTATGAGCGTCGGCCGTTTATAAATCAACAGCAAACTATAAAATGAACAATAGTAAAAATGTAAATCACAAACAGCCAATAAATGCTGGTGTTTACCGCGACGTCCTGTAAAGCGCATAAAGAACAAGCAACTATCTTTATATGTATTTTCAAATTCCTAAATCAGGTCAGCATGGCCGAATTGATAAGAACGCGTGTTCTTAAATATCAGGTGTGCTGATGCCGAGGTAAGGGGTTCAACCCCTACACCGGACAGTTGGATTAAAATGTTGACCTATTGTCCTTGACATGGAGACGTAAATTACAATTGCCTCTGAAGCCGGAGTGTAATCGCCTGATGACGAGGGAAATTGGTAATAGGGAAAGCTAATCCACACGCACAATTCAGTCCAGCACTACTAGAGGTATTGTGTATGGACTACGCTTGAGTTCAAAGCGAGTGAGCGCAAACTAATAACACCCCCTCCCCCCCCCCCCCCCCCCCCCCCCCAAAAAAAAAAAAAAAAAAAAAAATTAAAAAATTAAAAATCCCTGAACACATTATTTGGTAAAGCGAACATTAACCTATGTGCCTAGTGACACATTCTATTATCAACTCAGGATCCTCGCCGGTGCTACGGAGTTCGTGCACTGAGCTGAGTTTCTCCAGACTCAGGTTTGAATTAGGAGGAGAACGGAGCTATTATGATTTACACCCGTGTGCCGTGATGTTGATCCATCGACTAAACTAAACTAGACTAAAAATTCTATCAACGATTACAAAATGCACACGTCTTTCCTTCCATCAGCTATCCTCATAAACATATCGGCGAACGTCGGCCCGCCATATACAAGGGGAAGTCAATAAGTAAGTCACAAATGGCTGTAGAAAAATAACTAAATATGATAACAACTTGAAACCAGTTTATTCTTATACATACATTGTCCCTTTATTTCTCAATATAATTTCCACCAACATTGATGCACTTATCCCATCGTTTTAACAGTCCTCCCGAAACTGGCTGCATAGAACTGCGTGCTCTGTTTTCCAAACCACGTTTTCACTTCAAATTCAACTTCGGCGTCATTCGCGAAATGTCTCCCGCCAAGGTGGGTTTTCAGTAGACCAAAAGAATGGAAATCGCTAGGGGCTAAGTCGAGACTGTAAGGTGGATGTTCGAGAACTTTCCATCTTAGTTGGTTAATTTTATCCTGATTTAATCCAGCCGTATGTGGTCTGGCATTGTCATGAAGAAGCAACCTGCTCGAGTCAGCATTGTGATGTACGCTAAACCATGTGAGCACCCTAGTGCAGATGCTACAGAGTCTATCGTTACTCGCCTGTCACCTCTAATCATCTCCTCCACCCGCTGCACGGATGCTTCTGTTGCAATCTCAACAAGACGACCAGATCGGATTTCATCAACAATTTTAGAGCGTCCTTGAGAACATTTTTCTACCCAGCTATGCACCGCTTTACGGGACAAACATTTGTCAGCATAAACAGGAAGCATTTCCCTGTGAATATCCTTTGCAGGCAGTCCTTTTGCCCACACAAAAACGCACATAAGCACGTTGGGCTTTGGTTGTACACTCCGTAAGTACAGTCGCCATTTTATTTATCCGCTGTGCTAGCGCACGAGACACCTAGCGCCACCTGACAAACGGGAATATAAAGTTCGATGTTGCTGTCACCTGATGACACCTGTAGAAAACACCAACTACATTTACCTGCCATCCCACAGAACTGTGTGTCTTACTTATTGACTCGCCCTCGTCGTAAAGTCTCTACCCTGTTTCTTCCGCCGGGGATTACGCAAATCCCCTGAAATATTAATGCCGCCTTGAAATCAATAAGCCGCCATATTGCATTTTGAAATCGTGGCAGCGCTGCAATGTACGAGAACTCTGGCTAATCGTCTGCTAGAGTAGCTTCCCCATGGGAATATGTTGTGGTCTAACAAGTTGTTATGAAGGTTGTTCCCGCCTTGGCATGTCCGCAACTGGATACAGGAAAGTGATTGCAGGGTTCATTTCCACACGCAAACTTGAATGCTGGCTTTGAGAGAGAGTGAGGGGAGGGAGGGAGAGAGAGAGAGAGAGAGAGAGAGAGAGAGAGAGAGAGAGAGAGAGAGAGAGAGAGAGACAGAGACAGAGACAGAGAGAAATTTGAGACAGAGGGAGAGACAGACAGAGAGAGAGAGAGAGGGAGAGAGGGACACACAGAGCGAGAACAGGATCAGGGTTCAATATCAGAAAGAAATAGAGAGAAAGAGAGAGATAAAGAGAGCGAGAAACATACATAGCGTGAGAGAGTGAGAGGACGAGAGAAAAGAGAGAAAAGAGAGAGGAGAGAGAGAGAGAGAGAGAGAGAGAGAGAGAGAGAGAGAGAGAGAGAGAGAGAGAGAGAGAGAGAGAGAGCAGGAAGTAGGGGTTTGATATCAGCCAGAGATCATCTGGAAGCCGAGCTCTTTGCGTTGATTTCGAATTTTCCCCCCCCCCCCAAAAAAAAAAAAAAAAAAAAAATCTTATATTGCTGAACGGAAACTTGTATAGTAAATCAAAAACATCAAACAAATATTAAGATTGACTGCACCGTCCTTACAGAACAAGCACATCAGTTGATAAGTACTACCAAGCTATACTGACAAATTCATATCCACATATTAAGATAAAGTGTTCCTCACACTAACTCAGCTCCGAGGCGACGCGGTCTCACCAAAACTTATTTCTTAACGCGTCTCTCCTTCCATCAACTATCATCATAGACATATTAGCGAGCTTCAGTCGTCCGTACAGCGAAAGTCTCTCCCCTGTTTCTTTCCCCAGGGATCGAGCAAATTCCCTGAAATATTAATGTAACCTTGAAATCACCACGCCGCCATATTGAATTAAGAAAATGTGTCAGTTCTGCATTGTCAGAGAACTCTAAATCTTCCGCTAGAGTAGGTTCCCCTTGGGAATACGCTGTGGTCTAACAAGTTGTTATGAAGGTTGTGCCCGCCATGGCATGTCCCCAACCGGATACAGATAAGCAAGTGATTGTGGCGTTAATTCACACAAGCATACTTAAAGCTGGGTTTGATAGACAGACCGACCGACAGCCCGCCACGCCCGACCGACTGACCGACAGAGACATAGAAAAAGAACGAACGAATAAATTGCATTTTCAAAGAGTCGCAAATTGGGTACACAGACCCGCCTTACATTCAGCCCTTCCAACCACTCATCTTTCGTACATCTGTAATATTTTATGCTAATTTCATTCATATAGAAAAAAAAATGCTGTGAAAATAAATATATAGCATATTACCATGTTACGAGACAGCTGGCAGCCAGACAGAAAACAAACAAACACACACACACACACACACACACACACACACACACACACACACACACACACACATGCTTACACATACATACATACTTACATACACACATTCTTACCTACTTACATCATGTACCACCATCTAACATGCACATAAAACATCTCGCATGGGATCATTATACACGACTTAGGGATAATGAACATATGGTGCAACACCCATTATTTAGGGGGCAAAGTGGACTCGAGGTATGGTGTCCGCCTCGAGTGCCTGAGGTTCCGGGTTCTAGCCCCGGTGAGGGCCGGGATTTTTTCACGTAGACTTTTAGTAACAAAATGTCCTCTGGTCTCTGGGTAGTGAGATCGGACGCCCGTGTGTATTGATGCGCACGTAAAAAATCCCTTAGCAGTTGGAAATCGAAAAAGAGTAGACTAACGGCGCTGCCCGGGCAAAATTTCTAGTTAAAAATCTACCCAAAATATTTCAGGATCCTCGCTGGTGCTACGGAGTTTGTAAACTGAGCTGAGTTTCTCCCGACTCAGGCTTGCGTTAGGAGTAGAACGGAGCACTTATGGGTTACACCCGTGTGCCGTGATGTTGATCCGTCGACTAAACTAAACTAAACTAAACTAAACTAAACTAAACTAAACTATTATTTTAACGGACCAGTCGACAACCGATGGGTCATGTGGTGGGCTTCAGGCAGGTCTCATTTATTTCCCAATTATTTCATTAGTGAGTTGCGTGTATTTTACAGGACGTCAGAAGCAACCCCAATATTTTTGGCTGTTTGAGATTTCCCGGGACATTTTTATGTTCAGTGGTTTGCCATTGCTTTCTGAACGACCGACTCTCACATCATTGAAGTCTTCGCAAGGCGGTTGGCTTCCAGACCGTCTACAGCTGACTTCGAGCCTCGACTCGGTGTGTCGGAGAGGTGTACAACGGCTTCACTACTCCAGGTCACAGCACCTGTAGGTTAGGTTTAAGTTAGTTGCATATCCCTTTTCAGGACGTCGCAGTCAACCCTAGTATTTATTGGCTGTTTTTGATTTCTTGGCAAGTTTACGTTCAGTAGTTTGCCATCGATTTCACATCGGCTTTCATACCATTGTATGAAAACCAAAGCAAGGCGGCCTGCAGCTTTGTTTCGAACGCAGCATACGAGATTACGAATTCGTTCGTCATCCCTTTGCCACAGAGCCCGTGTAGGTTAGGAAGAAAGAGTAAAATACCATACAATAAAGTAAACAGATAAACAAACTGAACCCTGAAAAGTAACAAGAAGCAACACAGCTCATCTCATCTCATCTTATCATCTCATTGTCTCCTCCCATTATCTAATTTCATCATCTCATCTTATCATCTCATGATCTCATCTTATCATCTCATCTAATCTTATCATCTCATCGTCTCATCCCATCATCTCATCTCATCGTCTCATCTTATCATCTCATGATCTCATCTCATCGTCTCATCTTATCATCTCATCTCATCTTATCATCTTATTGTCTCATCCCATCATCTCATATCATCTCTTCTCTTCTCAATTCAGCGCAACTCAACTCGCCTCATTTAATCTCTTCTCTTCTCGTCTCATCTCTTCTCATCCTAATCCTCATCTCAACTCAACTCATCTCATCAGGATTCTCTTGTACGTTGTGGTGTCGAAGTGAAGCATAAACAGCGGGAGAGTGCCCGTTTATGGGCTTCATGTATTGAGATTCCCGTGGACTGTTATTCCATTTGCCTATCGTTTACATGATCGGCCTCTTATTCTAGTTTCACTTAGTCTGTACATCATTGCTTGTTGTGGTATATTATCAGTTGGTAACCTAGGTATATGACCGAACCATTTAACTTACTGTTTTATAATGAAATCTAGCGCTGCTGCACCACCATCACCACCACCGCCGCCACCACCACCACCACCACCATCACCACCACCGCCGCCACCACCACCACCACCACCACCACCACCACCACCACCACCACCACCACCGCCACCACCACCACCATCACCACCACCACCACCACCACCACCGCCACCACCACCACCACCACCACCACCATCACCACCACCGCCGCCGCCACCACCACCACCACCACCACCACCACCGCCACCACCACCACCACCGCCACCACCACCACCACCGCCACCACCACCACCACCACCGCCACCACCACCGCCACCGCCACCACCACCACCACCACCACCACCACCACCACCACCACCACCACCACCATCACCACCACCACCGCCACCACCACCACCACCTCCACCATCACCACCACCGCCGCCACCACCACCACCACCACCGCCACCGCCACCACCGCCACCACCACCACCACCACCACCACCATCACCACCACCACCGCCACCGCCACCGCCGCCACCACCACCACCACCACCACCACCACCACCACCACCACCACCACCACCACCATCACCACCACCACCACCACCACCACCGCCGCCGCCACCACCACCACCACCACCACCACCACCACCACCGCCGCCGCCGCCGCAACCACCACCACCACCACCACCACCACCACCACCACCACCACCACCATCACCACCACCATCACCACCACCACCACCACCACCACCATCACCACCACCGCCACCACCACCGCCGCCGCCACCACCACCACCACCACCACCACCACCACCACCACCACCACCACCACCACCACCACCACCACCACCACCACCATCACCACCACCACCACCACCACCACCACCATCACCACCACCACCACCACCACCACCACCACCGCCGCCGCCACCACCACCACCACCACCACCACCACCACCACCGCCGCCGCCGCCGCAACCACCACCCACCCAACCACCAACACACACTCTCCCCCTCCCCCCCCCCCCCCCTACACACACACACTTTTGTCCTGATTTCATCATTTCTGATTTTCAAGAAGCAACTAAGCAAAACAAAGTGAAAATTAACAATACAGTACGTCAAAAACAATACATTATAGAACTGCCTCGAGAGTACACAAGTAACCAGCAGAAGTATGTCGTCTCTTTTGTGACGGCCATGAATGTGTTACAGATGCGTTTGAAGTGCGTAAATGTGCAGTAAATTATGGAATAGATCGCTGCGCATCAACTAGGCTGTCACAAAAAAACTTTATTGAAAACAAAATGCTAGAGGGAATTGGTCTGGGTGATCGGGTAGGCAGCCCGCTCTGTGCTGATACCCGGCAAGAAGAAATAGCAAAGAGAAGCAGAAGCAGAGACTCGGAGGTAGGGAAGAATAAAACAACGAATGTCGAGAAAAGAAAAGAAAATACTTATAAGGGAGGAGGAGTTCGAGGGGAGGAAATCATAAACATAAAGCTACGTTACATAACTTTGCTAATTTAATCCCTGCGGGTGGAGAATACCAATATTCATAATTTTGTTGTTGTTGTTGTTGCATATCCTATTTTGTTGTTGCTGTCAACACAAGCAATGACGTTGTTGATATCTTGGTAAGTTTACGCTCAGTAATTTGCCATTACTTTCAGAACGACTGGCTCCCGTCCGTAACGCCTTTGCCACGGAGGTCGGCTATTCTAGATTAGTTAATTCTTAATTTGAGTACGAACCGTGAAGCTGACGTCACAGTGATGGATGTCAGTGGCGGATGTCAGTGATGGATATCAGTGATGGATGTCAGTGATGGATGTCAGTGGCGGATGTCAGTGATGGATGTCAGTGGCAGATGTCAGTAATGGATGTCAGTGATGGATGTCAGTGGCGGATGTCAGTGGCGGATGTCAGTGGCAGATGTCAGTGATGGATGTCAGTGATTGATGTCAGTGGCGAATGTCAGTGATGGATGTCAGTGATGGATGTCAGTGATGGATGTCAGTGGTGGATGTCAGTGATGGATGTCAGTGGCAGATGTCAGTGATTGATGTCAGTGATGGATGTCAGTGACGGATGTCAGTGATGGATGTCAGTGGCGGATGTAAGTGATGGATATCAGTGGCGGATGTCAGTGAAGGATGTCAGTGAAGGATGTCAGTGGCGGATATCAGTGGCGGATGTCAGTGATGGATGTCAGTGGCGGATGTCAGTGATGGATGTCAGTGATGGATGTCAGTGGCGGATATCAGTGATGGATGTGAGTGGCGGATATCAGTGATGGATGTCAGTGATCGATGTCAGTGGCGGATATCAGTGATGGATGTCAGTGGTGGATATCAGTGATGGATGTGAGTGGCGGATGTGAATGGCGGATGTCAGTGACGGATGTAAGTGATGGATGTTAGTGATGGATGTCAGAGGCGGATGTCAGTGATGGATGTCAGTGGCGGATGTCAGTGATGGATGTCAGTGGCGGATGTCAGTGATGGATATCAGTGGCGGATGTCAGTGATGGATGTCAGTGGCGGATGTCAGTGAAGGATGTCAGTGAAGGATGTCAGTGGCGGATATCAGTGGCGGATGTCAGTGATGGATGTCAGTGGCGGATGTCAGTGATGGATGTCAGTGGCGGATATCAGTGATGGATGTGAGTTGCGGATATCAGTGATGGATGTCAGTGATGGATGTCAGTGGCGGATATCAGTGATGGATGTCAGTGACGGATGTCAGTGATGGATGTCAGTGGCGGATATCAGTGATGGATGTCAGTGGCGGATGTCATTGATGGATGTCAGTGGCGGATGTCAGTGATGGATGTCAGTGGCGGATGTCAGTGATAGTTGTCAGTGGCGGATGTCAGTGATGGATGTCAGTGGCGGATGTCAGTGGCGGATGTCAGTGATGGATGTCAGTGACGGAAATATCATCCAATGCAAAATGCTGTGCATGGTTACCGTGGATGGCTGTCGGTTTGGATGCTTGAACATGTGTATGCAACAAGTATTCAGGGAGAAGGCTGCAAACGTGTCTCCCGTTTCGTCTAAAATATGAAATACGAGATCGCTTCAAATAAAAGCCCTAAAAGTGTGATAGAAATTAAAAGAACCATGCTATTGTCTTGTAACCTGTCAATATTGTTGTTAAGGATGTCAAGAGTGTTCAGCACGTAACATCACGGCGCAGACAAACAAGGTGACGTCATAAGGACAGCTTCCGACACCCCACAGTGTGCCAATGACTTCGGGCGGAGGAGTGCATTTGGTAGTGTACAATCCTTATCCTAATGTTAGACCAGACCGGACCCACATCTTTTTGTCGGTAACTGTTCTATGATCAAATCTCCGACTGGCGGGCAGTTATAGCATTGCTTTACTGATCCTACAGCGTCTAATATATAAACGGTTCTCATCGTTTTTCATAGTGCTATGTAGTGTTTCATAGATACACCTTTGACAGTTTGAGAACACCTTGTACGAACTGTACCCAAGTTAAACAATTTCATTTCCTTCCGGTAATTCGGCGTAAAATTGCACAAGGTCATGGCCAGAATGCTGTAAAGATAAAACTTGGATTTATAAACACTGCCACGAAACAATTTATGTGTGGGAGGAAGATCATACACCAAGCGATCTTCGCAGACCTGTTTGCATCAGGGTGCGTTTAACAGGTTCTGTCCAAGACAAAACGTAGGTTTTAACCAAGCAAAAATGGATGGCGGACAATGGGAAGTAGGGGTTAGTTAGTTAGATAGTCGACAGATCATCCTCGTTGCACGTCGAACCATTCAGTCCATAAGTGCTCGGATCCCCTCCTCAGCAAATCCCGCAGCGTGTAGCGGCTAACGACGCCAGTTCTGTGTTGGTTTATCAATCTTCTTTGGCTTCCTGCGTAGTGTTCTTGTTTGGCCACCCCTCTTTTAATTTGCTGCTCTCGCAGTCTGGCCATTGTTGTAGATTCACAGTCATCACTTGGTTCTCGCAAAAGTCTCACTTCACGTAGAGCATTCAGAATGTCAGCCTGGTCCATGGCGCGTCCGCCCTCCACAGTAGCCTCACCTGCGAGCTTGTCAGCCCGCTCATTTCCTTGTACTCCCGCATGCTCTGGCACGAAGATGAAACTAATCTTTGCCAGCCGAGACCGCTTTAGAGGCAGCAACCATTCTCTTCGGATCGACCCCTCCTCTATCCTCTTGATCATGTTCATTGAGTCACTAAGGAAACAAGCCCTAGTGAATGTCTGTGTCTCGAGCCATGTTATTGCTTTACTTACTGCCATGACTTCCATGGTCAGGCTACTTGTGGTTTCAGTGAAAGCACCAGAGTCCTCCTTCACAATTCTCCCTCCGGCCCGAGCTGTAAAGGCCCATGAGCTTCTCACATGTCGGACGACCGACCCATCTGTGTAGATGACCGCGTCACCGTCTAGCGAATTCTCGAAAATCAACGCTTGTACTTCAGCCTCAACAGCAGCCGGATTTTCTTGTCTGCATTTTCTATCTAGTTGGATGCAAACTGAAAAGGATGTGCAGAAGTCTGTTGGCACTTGCACCCACTCCTCGCCAGGTTCTAAGTCCTCAAGTGAACACACCTGTTGAAGAATGTCTTCGGCTTGACCCATCCACGACCGTCCTCTTTTTAACCTGCTGCCCTTCACCTTCCTAATTTCATTATGCAGTGGATGTTGTGTGTTTGCGTTAATTCTGAGGTAGGCGCGTGCCCTGCAAACTTGTATTCTCTCTTCAATGGTTGGAAAATCAAGAATGTAGCGCATCGCCCTGCATGCTGTATCTCTTGTACATCCAAGAATAATGCGCATAGCTTCATTCTGTATCCTTTCCATCCTTTCTATCTGCTTATGGCTGAGAGTCAAGATTGCCATTGCATACTCCAAAACAGACATGACCAGCCCCTCGTACAGAAGACATAGATGGCGCTGCTCACAGTTTGCTGCCGCCATCACCCGCATCGCTGCCAAACCCCGCTTGGCCTTTGTTATCACCTGGTCTATGTGCACATTATAAGCAAGGCTTCGATCAAACCGTATCCCCAGGTAATTCATTGCCTGCGTTCTTTCCACCGTCTCTGAACACAGCATTACAGTTGGTGTTGGATTGTTGACAATATGATTATTCAACGAGAACCAAGTCACTGTTGCCTTTGTTGGGTTGACCATTGCCCCAGCTTCATCACACCAAGTACTTATGCGATTGAGTTCGGTTTGTAGTTCCACAGCAACCTCCTCTCTATCCTTACCCTGACGATACACTAAAACATCATCGGCATATGACAATGTCCTGCCAGGTCCAGTGATCTGCTCACTGGTGATTCTCACTGTGTAGGCGTTGAGCAGTACCGGAGATAATGGTGATCCCTGTGGTAGGCCAGGATATATTGTTGTTGGTTCCGAAGTCCAACTGCCACATCTAAAAACTACTTTCCGTTGGAAGAGGGCTGCAGCGATCCAACTAAGGAGGAATGGACTTACGTTTAGTTCAAGAAGCTGAAACATTAAAAAATCCAGTGGTACTCTGTTGTATGCGTCCTCAAGATCAATCGCTGCAGCAACGGTTTCAGTGCCTGAGTGGAAACCTTCATAGACATCATGGGTAAAGACTGCTGCATTGGTCCAGGTTTCTCTTTTTGGACGGTACCCACCCAGGGTAGGTGGGAAAACACCTTGCCTCTCTAGCTGGCTTGATATTTTCCTGGCAATTACCTTCTCCAGCAGCTTTCCTATTGTATTCTGCATGGTTATAATTCGATATCCCTGAATTTTTTTTGTGGTCTTTGTCAGGCTTCGGCAAGGGAATCAGATAGCTGTGTAACCATTCCTCCTTGATGCTAGCACTCCCTATACTGTTGTTGTACATGTCTGCTAGTTTCTCTAGCTCATTGTCGGTATACCTATTTATGTCGTTGTATCTTATGCCATCAGGACCTGGAGCACTGTTTTTTGATCGTCGAAGCACAGCCTTGATTTCTTTCACTGTCACTGTGTCTTCATCCGAAGTGTTCTGGGCCTTGCATCTGTCTGAGGTGACCTCCTTGGCCAGATTTCGGCCTCCCATGTCTGTTTGGTTGCTCTGCTCAAGGTAGCGTTCAAAGAGGGCTTTGCCCTTGTCCTCGTCAGTCCTCTGCCAGATGAGGTCAGCACCTTGGAAGTCAGAAATGCTCTTATTCTTGGCTACACCACTCATGCTTTTATGCAGTCGCCAGAACAATTTCAGTGACTTGTCTGTGCTTACTCTTTGACACACCTCTGCCCATTTTTCGCTTTTAACCACCGTGACCAGTTTTTTGAAATAGCTTACTTTTGTGTGCATCTCTCTTTCTAAGTGCAAGCAGGGACTAGGATGACCAGCTCTGTTCTTCTTGGCATTTTGCCATCTCCTTACAGCACTACGCTTATCCACCCAAGCCTTCTCCACCTCGAAACTCCACCACGGTGGCTGCTCCCAGCTTTTTTTCCTGCCCTGAAACGTTCTGCCCTTGTCACGTCTTATTTTACTCACCACATCTTGCCCTGTACTGTCATACTGGAACGTCTTTACCTTTAGCTTGTGCTGCCTGGTTCTGCCTTTCTCCACCAATATGCTGCAAGGGTGGTGGTCGCTGCCATGGTGTCCTAGGACACCCCATCTACACACTGTAGTGAGTAAAGGTGAAACTAGCGCCAGATCAATAGCACTGTCCTCATCGCCTGGACGGCTTGCTGTCCTGGTGACACAGCCACTGTTGATACAAACCAGGTCGATGGTTTCCAGTGCAGTCTCGAGCTCCTCCCCTTGTGTATTGGAGGAAGTTTTTCCCCATGATCTGCCTTTAGCGTTGAAGTCACCACAGAAAATAACATTTCTCTCGTGGCCTAATATGCCACTTAAGCACTGCCACTTCTGGGCGTCCACACTCGCATTGCGGGCATAAACATTAACCAACACGAATGGTATACTGGAATGAACTCTCAACGCCTGTATTTGTATATCGTCACTGTCCCAACTGGACATGTCTAGCTCTGACGCCACCATGCTGTCGCGAACGAGAATCGCCGTTCCCAGATGTCGTCTGTTGTAGAAACATTTGAAGCCGGCAATTCGGAGTGGCTGATCGCCCAGTCTCGTCTCCTGGAGTGCTACAATGTCGTTCCTGTACACTAGGGTTTCTAAAATAGAGCCCCGTTGTTTTACACTGGCACAGTTCCAATATAGAATACGGATGTTCCTGAGTCCTAGACGGTGACACTTGAGTCTAAAACGTCTCAAACCACCGCGCTTACCTTGCTTCTTCCTCCCTGCGCGGCTACCACGCCGCTTCGTTATGTTGACTGCTGACAGCTCGGAAAACACACGTTGTTCCGCCATGTTGAAAAAACGTAAACACAGACTGCTGAGAACCACACACGCTGCTGAAAATTCACTCAAGGAAGGCTTCGCTCGATGCACGAACTCCGTAGCACCCGCACAGATCTTGAGTAGAAACTCCTGGTTTTACATCCTGGCACACCAATTACACGCAAGAGATGAATAAATCCATCCCCTACGCGAAAAAGTTAACGAACACAAAACAACACGACCGTCCGTCGCCATCTTGAAACCGGAAAAAATTCTGAGACCACAGAATTTGAAAATTACTATTTCAAATCACTAATCACAAAATCACACTATATCCGCAACCGAAAGTTGTTCTACAAGTAAACCAAAGCCCTCGAAATTCCTCGGCGGTTGGCAATAGTCCAAGTGTGTCACAATAATGACTTTAAAAGTTGTTAATATGGTAGCAGACATATTATACGAGAAGGGGAAATTCTTAACCAAGTGGACTATTTTTAAATACCTAGGGGTAATTATAACGTTAGATCCAATATGGACAACAGAGATTAAGAACAGAAAAGGGCAAGCAAAAGCTGCATTTCAGAAAATAAAAGGTATCTTATGCAGTAAGTCACTATCATTGAATGTAAGATACAGAGTGCTGAAATGCTATATAGTTCTTGTTTTGCTGTATGGCAGTGAATCTGTAAATGTAAATGAACAAATTAGGAAGAGATTGGAGGCAACAGAGATGCAATTCCTGAGACGAATGTTGGGAATTCATTTGACTGCCAGAGTAAGTAACAACAATTGCCTGAAAGAGGCTAATGAAACTAAAACATTATATACAACAATAAGAATGAGACAGACAGTTTTCTTTGGTCATGTGATGAGAAGAGAGACATTGGAGAACATCGTGACGACTAGAAAAATTAATGGGAAGAGAGACAGGGCTAGACCAAGAGAAATGATGCTGGAAGGACTAAGGCTGTGGTATGGAGGAATATCATCAATAGAGATGATCCAGATCACCAAAGACCGAGATCTGTGGAGAGACATGAACGCCTACGCCAGTTGGCAGGGGACTTGATGATGATGATGATGATGATGATGACGACGATGATGATGATGATGATGATGATGATGATGATGATGATGATGATGATCATGATAATGCACCTGATGAGATACAGCGAAATATGTTAGCCAGTATATCGTCCATAATATTGGTTGTGTTTTCAGTTAAAAATGCATCGATGATGTCATCACTGCTGTATGTTGTTGGTACATAAACGTGCATAATGTTGAGATCAAAAGGCCCGCATAGGTCAACGTGGCCGAGTGGATAAGAACGCGTGTCCTTAAACATCAAGTGTGCTAATGCCGGGTTAAGGGGCTCAACCCCTACACCGGAAAGTTGGACTAAAATGTTGATCTGTCGTCCTTGACTTAGGATCTAAATTACAAGTACCTCTGAAGTCGGAGTGGGAGGAACACTGTTAAGAGGGAAAGCTAATCCACACGCAAAATTCAGTCCAGCACCACTAGAAGTAGTATGGATAGACTACGCTTGAGTTCAAAGCGAGCGAGAGCAACAACAAAAAAGTCTGCCACTCAACTTTACCAGTCATATTCTGTTTGACACGGCCCAGTATCCTTTGATAGATTTTGATCTCTCCAGATTCATTATAAGTGCTATTTATCACTTTTTTTTTTCTCTCCACCAGAATGGATTATGTTATATTACTCGGATGTTACCATGCTCATTTCTTTTCATATAATCGCAAATTATTCGAACACTATCTCAGTACGGATTACCTTCCCCCATAATAATATAAATAATAATAATAATAACAACAACACAACCCTAGTATAACAGCCAGTCCCCTTTTGGTAGGCCAGTAATTCCACATGGCTAATAAAAAGTGTCACACCATTAGCTAATATTACTGAGTCGTGTAGTATTGATGTTCGCATTTTGCCCATGCCTTTATAATGCATATCTTTTATATTGTTGCTGTTCTCCGTTAGCCTTGAATGAAGTGTGGATGAAATTATGTATGAAAGAGAGTGATAGAAGGACAGAATATTAGACGGGCCTGCGTGCCCAATTCTTAACCCTTTGAAAATAAAGTTTATTCGTTCGTTCGTTTTTTCGTTCATCTGGAATCACACTTACTTAAAATGTTCATATTCTGCCTTCTCATAAAGAGTGCTGAAATACTTCACAGAACTTATACTTCTGTATGGATGTGAAGCGCGGACAATGAACAGACAAGCTGAAAAACATCTAATGGCTGTGGAAATGTGGTTTCTGGGGAAAATACAAAGAATACCATGGACAGACATAAAAAGTAATGATCAAGTCCTACAAGAAGCAATAGAAAACAGTAAAATGATTAGGGAAATTATACGTAGACAGTCAACATTTTTTTTTTGGGCATGCTATGGGAAGAACAAAAATGGGAATATGATAAATACCAATGAGGAAATGTGCAACACATGGACAGATTATTTTGTTGAATTACTAAATTGTGAAGCTCCAAGTAACACTTTCCCACAGCAAGAGGTTCTAACGTGTGAACCATAAATTGAAGAACCTGCATTTGAAGAAATCCTATATGTAATCACACGACTTAAAAACAATAAGGCAACTGGGGCTGATGGAATTGCTGCTGAATTTATAAAGGCAGGTGGCCATGCATTACATCTAAAGCTATACGAACTAATAATAAAAATCTGGAGGACAGAAGAATTACCCCATGACTGGAAAGAGGCATTATTGATACCTATCTTTAAGAAAGGAGACAACTTCCAATGTGAAAATTATAGAGGAATATCACTACTGTCCTTAAGCTATAAGATACTATCCGCAGTACTACTAAATAGACTAAAACCATATTCAGAAGACATATTAGGTGACTACCAGGCGGGGTTTAGACAAAACAGATCAAATATGGATCAGATATTTATCTTATGACAAATAGCCGAGAAAAATGGGGAATATAAAAGAGATCTCCATAACATTTTTGTGGATTTTAAAAAGGCTTATAATAGTGTCCATAGGAATAGTCTATGGAATGCTATGCAGGAATTTGGAATACCAAGGAAGTTAATCAACATGACCAGACTATGCATGGAAAATACTTATAATATAGTAACATATAAAGGCAAGAAATCAGACCCTTTCCAAATCACCTCTGGCTTGAAATAAGGTGATGCACTATCGCCGCTACTCTTCAATCTGGCTCTAGAGAAAGTCGTAAGGAAGATAAAGGAGGAATGTGATATTGGAGGAACATCCAAGCTGCTTGGTTATGCAGATGATATAGATATTATAGGGGAAAATGAACAAAAGACATTGGAAATATTGACTCACTTAAAGGAAAAAGCCAAACAGATGGGGCTGGTTATCAACCAAGATAAGACAGAATTTTAATTTGAAGAGAAGGAATGGCTAAAAACTCTGGCCATATAGAAATAGATAATATGACCATTAAAAGAACGGAAACATACAAATACCTGGGTACAATCTTCAACTGCTCCAACATCATAAGGGAAGAAATACAAACTAGAATCAATTCTGGAAATAAGATATACTATGCACTACAACATCTACTAAAATCAAATGCGCTATCTCGTAACACCAAAATCACAATATACAAAACACTGATCAGACCAGTTGTGCTGTATGGCTCTGAAACCTGGAGTACAACGAAAGGAGACGAAGCCTTGTTACAAACCTTTGAGAACAAAGTTTTAAGACGCATCTTTGGACCCATTAGGGATACACAAAGTGGAGAGTGGAAAAGAAGAAGTAACAAAGACATTTATTATCTGTTTAAGTCCCCGCTAATCACTGGTATCATGAAGGCTAATAGACTACAATGGCTGGGGCATATAGAAAGAATGGAAGATAATAGGGAAACAAAACTCGCTTACACTCAGGAAATAAATGACCGTAGACCCCGAGGTAGACCAAGAAGACGGTGGAGAGATAATATACATACAGACCTACAAGCACTTGGAATCAGCGACTGGCAAGAGAAGGTCAACCAGAGAGACGAATGAAGACGGATTGTATCTGCAGCAAAGAACCTCAATGGCTCGGAACGCTGAAGAAGAAGAAGAAGAAGAAGAAGAAGAAGAAGAAGAAGAAGAAGAAGAAGAAGAAGAAGAAGAAGAAGAAGAAGAAGAAGAAGAAGAAGAAGAAGAAGAAGAAGAAGAAGAGGATGCTATGGGAAGAAATAAATTAGAGAACTTGGTGACAACAGGCAAGATTGAGAGGAAAAGACCAAGTGGAAGGTAGAGAGGTAAATATGAGGATGTCTTCACCTCGTGGCATGGTCGAGACAAGAACATGAAGTTGATCCACGACTCTGGCGATCGTGTGAGATGGCGAAACATGACCGCCCATGCGTTGCGGTATGACATAACATAATGATGTTTTCATTATACAAATAAGTAATTGTTATTGTTGTTTGCAGTTGTAGATTTCAGCTGTTCACTCAGATACAACTTGGAGAAATGGGGACTGGTGATGGTATGATTCCGTCCTGGTAGGCAATCGGCACACTCCTTCATCGTATGATCGTGAGTTATAGTGCGTTCACAAATATTTTCCGCCGTATAAAAATTCACAACTCAGTAGCCAACTGAGGGAAAATTATGCGATTTAGCACATAATCTTATCATTATGTACACCCAACAAAATATTTTTTATTTGTTTTGGAGTTTGTACAGCGGATCTCAATGTTCTTTTTATATATGCAGTATATAATTTACGGGTCAGAGATGAAGTGCACATTATGAAATGTATTACATCTTCACATGGAAACATCGGTGTTCAGTAATGAATATTGTCCATGGTGCAAGGGAATTTCCTTATGAGAAGCACGTCACATAGTGGAACATATGTACCTTGCCATTACCCAAATTGGCGTGCATTACCTTAAAACAAGTGTGTTAGTGTGAATTCAATACATTTTAGCCGAAACATCAAAAAATGTCTTCATGATATCAGATACCGTAGGACCTATCAAAGACACAATCCTTGGGTGGGAGTAAGATAACAGGATAAATGTTATAACGATGCAGCAGATACGTTTTAAAAAAAAACTGAACGTGAATAAGGGCAAACATTTGTGAACGCACTATATACAAGCGTTGGGTGCAAGACGTAGGTGCTGATTATCTACAGTTGTTGCGGAGGACGGCTGTATCTATGGTGCAGTCTCGCAGCGTCCACACTGAGCAGACTTCG
Source organism: Cepaea hortensis (assembly GCA_963921405.1). Classification (NCBI taxonomy): domain Eukaryota; kingdom Metazoa; phylum Mollusca; class Gastropoda; order Stylommatophora; family Helicidae; genus Cepaea; species Cepaea hortensis. The sequence continues at coordinate 30,577,432 of OY992897.1, forward strand.
AAAGGTTTCATCACAGCGAAGCCAATGATCAACTTACGTTTGCTGGACTAAGGTCTGCTCAGATTGTTTCACAGACTACGGTCTACCCAGGATATTCCACAGTCTAGTATCAACCCAGTATGTTCCACAGACTTGTATCTACCCAGGATGATCCACGGTCTAGTATCAAACCAGGATGTTCCACAGTCTAGTATCAAACCAGGATGATCCACGGTCTAGTATCAAACCAGGATGTACCACAGACTTGTATCTACCCAGGATGTTCCACAGACAAGTATCTACCCAGAATGTTACACAGATTAGTATCTACCCAGAATGTTCCACAGACTAGTATCTACCCAGAATGTTCCACAAACTAGTATTTACCCAAAATGTTCCACAGACTAGTATCTACCCAGAATGTTACACAGATTAGTATCTACCCAGAATGTTCCACAAACTAGTATCTACCCAGAATGTTCAACAAACTAGTATCTACCCAGAATGTTCCACTGACTAATATTTAACCAGAATGTTCCACAAACTAGTATCTACCCAGAATGTTCCACAAACTAGTATCTACCCAGAATGTTCAACAAACTAGTATCTACCCAGAATGTTCCACTGACTAATATTTAACCAGAATGTTCCACAAACTAGTATCTACCCAGAAAGTTCCACAGACTAGTATCTACCCAGAATGTTCCACAAACTAGTATCTACCCAGAATGTTCCACTGACTAATATTTAACCAGAATGTTCCACAAACTAGTATCTACCCAGAAAGTTCCACAGACTAGTATCTACCCAGAATGTTCCACAAACTAGTATCTACCCAGAATGTCCCACAAACTAGTATCTACCCAGAATGTTACACAGATTAGAATGTTACACAGATTAGTATCTACCCAGAATGTTACACAGATAAGTATCTACCCAGAATGTTCCACAAACTAGTATCTACCCAGAATGTTCCACAAACTAGTATCTACCCAGAATGTCCCACAAACTAGTATCTACCCAGAATGTTCCACAAACTAGTATCTACCCAGAATGTTCAACAAACTAGTATCTACCCAGAATGTTCCACTGACTAATATTTAACCAGAATGTTCCACAAACTAGTATCTACCCAGAAAGTTCCACAAACTAGTATCTACCCAGAATGTTCCACTGACTAGAATTTACCCAGAATGTTACAGAGACTAGTATCTACCCAGAATGTTACACAGATTAGTATCTACCCAGAATGTTCCACAGACTAGTATCTACCCAGAATTTTACTCAGATTAGTATCTACCCAGAATGTTCCACTGACTAGTATTTACCCAGAATGTTACACAGACTAGTATCTACCCAGAATGTTACACAGATTAGTATCTACCCAGAATGTTCCACAAACTAGTATCTACCCAGAATATTCCACAAACTAGTATCTACCCAGAATGTTCCACAGATTAGTATCTACCCAGAATGTTCCACAGACTAGTATCTACCCAGAATTTTACACATATTAGTATCTACCCAGAATGTTCCACAAACTAGTATCTACCCAGAATGTTCCACAAACTAGTATCTACCCAGAATGTTCCACAAACTAGTATCTACCCAGAATGTTACACAGATTAGTATCTACCCAGAATGTTCCACAAACTAGTATCTACCCAGAATGTTCCACAGAATAGTATCTACCCAGAATGTTCCAGAGACTAGTATCTACCCAGAATGTTCCACAGACTAGTATCTACCCAGAATGTTCCACAGACTAGTATCTACCCAGAATGTTCCACAAACTAGTATCTACCCAGAATGCTCCACAGACTAGTATCTACCCAGAATGTTCCACAGATTAGTATCTACCCAGAATGTTCCACAGATTAGTATCTACCCAGAATGTTCCACAGATTAGTATCTACCCAGAATGTTCAACAGACTGGTATCTACCCAGAATGTTCCACAGACTAGTATCTACCCAGAACGTTCCACAGATTAGTATCTACCCAGAATGTTCCACAGACTAGTATCTACCCAGAATTTTACACAGATTAGTATCTACCCAGAATGTTCCACAAACTAGTATCTACCCAGAATGTTCCACAAACTAGTATCTACCCAGAATGTTCCACAAACTAGTATCTACCCAGAATGTTCCACAAACTAGTATCTACCCAGAATGTTACACAGACTAGTATCTATCCAGAATGTTCCACAGATTAGTATCTACCCAGAATGTTCCACAAACTAGTATCTACCCAGAATGTTACACAGACTAGTATCTACCCAGAATGTTCCACAGATTAGTATCTACCCAGAATGTTCCACAGACTAGTATCTACCCAGAATGTTCCACAGACTAGTATCTACCCAGAATTTTACACAGATTAGTATCTACCCAGAATGTTCCACAAACTAGTATCTACCCAGAATGTTCCACAGACTAGTATCTACCCAGAATGTTCCACAGACTAGTATCTACCCAGAATTTTACACAGATTAGTATCTACCCAGAATGTTCCACAGACTAGTATCTACCCAAAATTTTACACAGATTAGTATCTACCCAGAATGTTCCACTAGACAAGGTGAGTTACTACGAACCCGGACATCCAGGATACCATCACCTGGGCAACCGATATTGTCAGAAAGCTTCAGCTTGTGAAGCAATCAATATATACAAATACGAACATGTTGATCATCATGAATGCCAACACCCGGGGAAATGAACAACAGTACACGGGAACTTCTGTGGATACATTTTATAGCTATTAGTTGATTTTTTTTTTTTGTCCGGGTACATTTTATGCTGAGGAGTATCAGAAAAACAAACCTCGGGTACAAAGCTGTTTGGTACACGGAGGAACACTTTTACCTGCAACAGAGGCGTGTCCTCCTCTTTTGTTTGTCAAAACATGGCCCAGAAGTTCTGGCCAGGTAAGATAGGTAAGGAACATATGGAGGGATGCAACAACAGCAGCGTACCTGCTTGTGTGTGCGTGTGTGTGTGTGTGTGTGTGCTGTGTATTTATGTGCCTTGCTGACTGCTTATGTATGTGTGTTGGTTTGTTTGATGTGCGTATGCGAGTATAGTTGTATATGTGTATGGTGTTTATGTGTGTGTGTATGTGTATGTATGTACACATGTGTGCTTGTCGATGAATTTATTAGCTTAGTATGTATGTATGGATGTTTTGACGTGCATATGTAAGTATAATTCTGTATGCGTAAGTGTGCAAGTGGCATGCATGCGTTTATTGACGTGTGTACATATATAAAGTGCGCGTATGTCAATGCGTGTTTATTAGACGATCAAAAAACATGCTAATAATATAAACAGAAAATTATTCTCACGAAACCCACAGGGCAAAATAAACAGAGGGAGATCCAAAATAACACATGGACGGAGAATAACAAACAAAACATGAATAAGTGAGGATATGGAAGGAACTGCAGTAGACAGCCAAGGAAAGAAGAGCTTTCGTGTGAGGTTGTTGAGGGACTATTTTTCTTTGGGAGATGAAATGCATTAGATGAAGAAGAAGATTTGTATGTGTATGAATGTGTAGATAGTAACGGTTTAACGGCGAGAAACAAAAGAAAAAGCAGGGGCTACAGCAGGATACAACAATATGAATTGCAAACAATTAAGTATATTTAGCTCCTGAACTAGCTCCTATTTAGCTCCAAAGAACTCCATGCACAGGTGAAAACAAAGTGGGACTTATCAGAAAAGATGTGACATGAAATATATTGGTGAAATTGGCAGACGCCTTGCCGACCGCTTTAGGGAACACCTTAGAGACATTAATCAAGGCGCTTACAAACCTGTCCCCAACCACTTTAATTCTTCTCATCACAATGGAGTTGACGATGTACGGGTCACTGCATTGAAACCTTGCTTCTCTAACAACTCCATTAGACTTAAAAATGAAAGCCAATTAATAAACTCTCTGAGCTGCATTCACCCAGCAGGAATCAATACTGTTGTTGATGCCACGGTGTAACAATGCTATTTTCCTTGCATTTTATTCATATCGGGCTGTTTGCACACCATTTGGCAACACAAACTTTTGTAGGCCAAGAGCACCGTTCCGCACCGGTGTAAACCATCATTTCTGTTTCCCTCTTATCAGCAAGAAGCTGTGTTCAATTTTATTTTCTTTTGTGTGCTTTACTTCGCTTTTTATCTGTTTGTGTTGTCCTGACCTTGACAATGGTTCTAGAACCGAAACGTCGGTAGTGTTTTATTGTCTTATATTGATTGTTTCTCATTTGGAAAGTGTGTGAGTGTATGAGTATATATATATATATATATATATATATATATATATATATATATATATATATATATATATATATATATATATATATATATATATGAAAGTGGACGCATGTATGTATGTATGTGTGTGTGTTTGTGTGTGTGTGTGTATATATACACACACACACACACCCACAGAGAGAGAGAGAGAGAGAGAGAGAGAGAGAGAGAGAGAGAGAGAGAGAGAGAGAGAGAGAGAGGTCAGAATAGAAAAAAAGACAGACAGACAGACAGACAGACAGAGAGACAGAGAGACAGACAGACAGACAGACAGACAGACAGACAGACAGACAGACAGACAGACAGACAGACAGACAGACAGACAGACAGACAGACAGACAGAAAATCTCCGATAATTTTTTTTTTTTGCTATTCCTTTACAGAACATCCCTGTCAACATCAGCATCTTTCAGCTGACTGTTGATATCTTGGCAAAATTACGCTCAGTAGATTGCCATTGCTTTCTGAGCGACCGGCTCAATACCCCGTAAGTTACCGACACGGAGAGAACCGCTACCAATTCTCACGCAACGTCACGTTACTTACGAGAGTATACGAGATTACGGAGAAAATCGTGTAACCTCTAGACCAAAGAGACCGGCTCCGATAAATTAGAGACTTAAATTAAACTGAGCTTTAAATTATCTTTATATTTGAGATAACCGCGGGGGATAACTAATGCTCCACATTGGAACAATATCGGTAATCGTGTTTTGCGTATTGTAGTCAAGTTAGTTAGTTAGTCAGTTAGTTATTTATGTCTACAGATCATTCTCATTGCACATCGAACAATTCAGTCAGCAAGTGCTGAGATCCTCTACTCAGTAAATCCCGCAACGTGTAGCGGCTAACGACACCAGTTCTGTGTCGGTTTATTAATTTCAGTCAAATTATGATTCACTGCATAAAATATACAACTCTACAGTATACACGTGACGAGATGCAGTGAAATATGCAACAGTTGCTGATGTCTGCCAGAATTAATTTGTTAATGACTTAATAAAAATAAAGATATAAATCAAATAGTCTCACGGACAGACAGAGGGACAGGAAAAACCAACAGAAAAAACACAGAAAACGTCTAAATATAGTCGCGTGCACGGTAATATTCATACCCGTGCCGAGGCGGCACGTGATTGACAAATGTCTACCCGACGAAGCTAAGACAAACTACACGAGAGTAAGTGTCTGTACGAGCAGCAAAATCCATTTCTTTCCGAGCCGAGAGGTGAGTGCTTACTGTGGAAGGTCTGCTGCCGAGTGCTTGGAGCGGCAGGAGAACAACCGCTATCATTAGCGAGTTAATTTATCATCGCCGGTGCATGCTGGGTGATTGTTGTCTAGCCGAGGTACACGAACCAGGTGGGTTCGCTGTTGACCTCGCGGTCTGTTAGATCCATCATCATCATTATCAACATGTAGCAGGTTCTTTGCAGAACGTCGCTTTCGCCACGACTCTCTTTAAATCTGAGATATCCGCGGTGGATAACTAATACTCCACATCGGCTCGAAGAGATTCTAGATCCTTAGCCACTTCTTCCGCGTTATACATTTGAAAGCGTAACGTGTCTGCAATGTCTTATTTTTATTTTCGTGCTAGTCGACCCGTGCCTTTTCTTCACGAACCCTCGCCTTTTCTTCCTGGACCCATGCCTTTTCTTCCTGGACCCGCGCCTTTTCTTCCCTGACCCATGCCTTTACTTCCGGGACCCGTGCCTTTTCTGTCCGTACCCGTGCCTTTTCTTCCTGAACCCGTGCCTTTTCTTCCCGAACCCGCGTCTTTTCTTCCTGGACCCACGCTAATCAAGACAAACAAGGAAACATCTGAAACAGAAGACATCAAGTATCAGACAGAAGTAGAAGAGGAGAAAGAAAACAAAGACGATAATGACCAAGACTATACGGTGGCTAGGAGAAGAGATTACTCTCCAGCAAGATCAAGCTACCAAGCCGTCCACGACATAAGATACCAAAGAAGTCCAAGGGGATACGAAAACAGACCAAGACGAGAAATATTATGGAGGAATGATGGCGACTAATAATCATCCCTGAACGAAAAAAAAACAAACAAACCATAAGACGGGGCGGGAACACAATTACACCAGGCCTTATAAATGTGCGAAACGAATCCAAAAGATTAAATTAACACAAAGAAATCAAATCAGACAGTTCCAAGGAAGCGAAAATACACATCTCTATCTACGACAGAAAAGTACGAGATACGCCATAAGGGCCACAACATCAAGAATTCCACGGTTGAACGGGACCGGAGCATCATTCTTGCCCAATCCATGCCTTACATTGCTGTTATTTCCTCTACTTCTTCTTCGTCCTCTTTGAAAGGGGAGGGAGGGGGAAGGGATCCATCACGCCTAGTAATCTATCTCGGAGATTAGTATAGGGAGGGGGAGAGAACCCATGGCACCTAGTAATCTATCTCGGAGGTCAGTACAGGGAGGGGAAGGGGACCCATGGCACCTAGTAATCTATCTCCGAGGTCAGTATAGGGAGGAGAGGGGACCCATGGCACCTAGTAATCTATCTCCGAGGTCAGTATAGGGAGGAGAGGGGACCCATGGCACCTAGTAATCTATCTCCGAGGTCAGTATAGGGAGGAGAGGGGACCCATGGCACCTAGTAATCTATCTCGGAGGTCAGTATAGGGAGGGGGAGGGGAACCATGGCACCTAGTAATCTATCTCGGAGGTCAGTATAGGGAGGGGGAGGGGAACCATGGCACCTAGTAATCTATCTCGGAGGTCAGTATAGGGAGGGGGAGAGAACCCATGGCACCTAGTAATCTATCTCGGAGGTCAGTATAGGGAGGAGAGGGGACCCATGGCACCTAGTAATCTATCTCGGAGGTCAGTATAGGGAGGGGGAGAGAACCCATGGCACCTAGTAATCTATCTCGGAGGTCAGTATAGGGAGGGGGAGAGAACCCATGGCACCTAGTAATCTATCTCGAAGGTCAGTATAGGGAGGAGAGGGGACCCATGGCACCTAGTAATCTATCTCGGAGGTCAGTATAGGGAGGGGGAGGGGACCCATGGCACCTAGTAATCTATCTCGGAGGTCAGTATAGGGAGGGGGAGGGGAACCATGGCACCTAGTAATCTATCTCGGAAGTCAGTATATCCGACTTCAGCACGCATTTGAGGAAGGTGTAATTTCTTTAGACAGATTCCATCGAAGATACCTGGCTCTATCTGCCCGTGAGTATGTTTACGTCTTCTAACAACTTTGCCAGGGAAGCGTAGTTACTGCCTACGCTTTGCATTATCTAATTGCCGTGAGATGTTTTTTACCCTGGGAGTAGCAGAGTCCATGGGAATATCGATACATGAAGCCCATAATCGGGCACTCTCACGATGTTTATACTTCACCTCGACACCGCACGGTACAAGAGGAACATGATGAGATGAGATGAGACAATTTGTTCACGATTACAAGTAGTCAGAAGTCGGAGTGTAATAGGATAAGCTAATCCTAATCTACGTGCAAAAATATGTCCAGTGCACTAAGTGAAGTAGCACATGTATAGACTACGCTTGAGTTCAAACCGAACGAACAAAAAAAAAAAATACTCACTACAAGACACAAACACGCGCACACAATCACGCATCCACCCTCACACACTTACTTACTATCAAACCTGGTACCACTCATTCAAATCCAAAATTTACTACCCCATACTCTGCAAGCATCATCAAAAACCCCCACCGCGCCCCAAAACAATCCCCCCCCCCCCCCAAATCCTTCAGAAAACAATCACCTAAGAATCACAGAATCTCACCACTAAATGCCACTGATTTATCACTTTCTCAAATCCCGCACCCGGGAATTTGAAACTGATGGCTAAATTTATAGTCGACACCGGCGCGGTCCTGCTGCATTTAAACCAAGCCAGCGGCGGCGGTGTTAAAATCTATTTATCCCCTCAACATTTTAGCAAACGGAAATACGAGAAACGTCTTTCGTGTTTTGGCTTACGAGATATGAAATTTATAGGACATGTCATTTTCGTGTATATAAACAATTTACAGGGGTTATTTGTGCGGCTAAGAATGCGGCAGAAAAATGACATAACGCACTTTTGTGAAAAATTGATATTATTTTAACGGGATGCTGGCTCATTTTTTTTTTATTTTTTAAAGTGGTGGAGTGGATTAGAAATACGGCTTCAGAATATAATTCTAGCAATTTTTTTCGAATCATGAAAGAAGAAAGGGTTACTGGCATAGGGTCAGCAAAGTGTGTACCTTCAGAAAAGTGTGTACCTGTTTATCCCTCCAATGAGGGTAATGTGAAACTATAGGGGTATGAGGTGTGCTGGCTGTATGATCTACCCGCAGAGTAAGCGCGACAGGTGGCTTCATGTCGTCAGAAGCTGGCCCTTTCCCTCCTTGTCACTGTCAGGGGGTGGGGGACACCCATGTCATGTCTTGACTCTCAGATGTCTTTCTCCTGCCGTAAATTTCCCCATTCAGCTTTGAAAGATTTTAATTTTTTAATGAACGCAATGCTATGTATGTGTACACTCAGACCATTGCATCAACTTGACCTGCCATCAATACCACAACACCTTCTATTCGCCTGAGCGTAAGCCAGCTCCTTTCCCCCGATTATTTCGCCTGTGTTTCTGCGTCCACGCTTATGGCTGTCTGAGCCCCAATAGACGTAAATGCCGCTATGTTGCCTTCTTCGTGCTCCGTTCACATCTTAAGGAACAGTCCCCCAGTACGGGCCTAGCGGAAGCCAGCTATTTCTTTGGGTCAGCTATATTACGGGGTTCCTAAATGTGGTTGTTGGTAGCGAAGTTGATAACGAACTCCGCCAGTAATGTCATGAGTACAGGTCTGACACCTGAGCTCGTCGCTTGCCAAGATGAGGGACAGATTGGCCACGTATTCTTTCTTTCTCTCGGCCTACAAGCATGTGATGGCGCTGTCACACCAGAGACTCAAAGAAGGAAACTGTTAGTTAGTTAGTTAGTCGAGGTTCCAACTTCACGGTAACGGGTCGTCCCCATTATGCTCCGTTCCTGTGCCAGTGAATATCACACAATGCCCCCCACTGTCCAATGTGAAAAGTGGAATAGGCATGATTCTCGACAATCGAACAGCCCGCACAAGTACATTGTGCATAATGCCAGTGCCAGAATGCCAAGAAACTGCTTTTAGACAATTGATTTAAGTCTCTCTCTCTCTCTCTCTCTCTCTCTCTCTCTCTCTCTCTCTCTCTCTCTCTCTCTCTCTCTCACTCTCACTCTCTCTCTCTCTCTCGCTCTCTCTTTCTCTCTCACTCTCACTCTCTCTCTCTCTCGCTCTCTCTCTCTCTCTGACTGTTTGTGCCTGTCGGTCTGTTGATCGTCGATCAGTACGTACATCCGTAAATATGGCTGTCAATAGTTGCTGGTCTTATACTTTTGGTAGAATTTTAACTCGAAAATTACCCTGAAGCGCCGTTAGGCTACTCTTTTTCGATTTCCAACTGCCAAGGGATTTGTTTACGTGCGCAACAATACAAACGGGCGTCCGATCTCAGTGATCTCACTACCCATAGAGCAGAGGAAAGTTTGTTACTAGAAGTCCACGTGAAGAAATCCGGGCCCATGGGACGCAGAGGTGTTTCCATGGCACCAGGGCCAGGTTCTATACTGGCCAAGACCTACTAACACGTCCTAGTCGTGCGTCCTGGGCAACAGGTTCCTTCGGGGTCCTGGCTAACGTAGCAGGATTGCTAATTCTTCCGAAATCGGAAAGTATCTGTCTGCACGGCGAGGAACCACCAGTCTGCACACCAATAAGCCAGACATGGGACAACGGATACTCACGCAAACCTCAGTCCGGTATGACATCACACTGATGTTGGACAACAGGATGTCTTCATCCGACATACAGGATTTCACGCTGGAGTTCACAGCCAGCGAACGCAAGCAAGCAAAGAAAACCCGGCCCTCTCCGGGGCTTGAATCCGGGACCTCCAGCACTTGAGGCGGACTTATTGGGTGGACTTTCGGTCCCGACCATGGAGGATAGACATTTAAACGGTTAAGACCTCTGGAGTGTTTATGCTCGTGGCTACCGTTTCTTTAGCATTTTCCTCATGTTGGACTGAAATTGTATCGCCCTGCTACTGAGTTGAGAGCATGGCGCGACACTGTGAGCTGTGAATTTCGTTTGAAATGCTTTTACATCTATCCGCGGTTGTTTGTAGCGTGAACTGCATGTTCGGAGAAATTTCGGCTGGCTTTGTCGCAGAACTGACTGGTTTTTCCTTATGCAGAAATGTGTGGCTGCTTGTGTTCTAGTGACTGCTGCTTCCATGGACGATGAACTGTATTTTTCGTGGAGGACTTTTGTATTGGCATTCTTGTGGCGGCATTATGCACAGTAAAATGCTTTTACAACTGTCCGCGGTTGTTTGCAGTGTGAACTGCATGTTCGGAATAATGGCGGCCAGCGTCTCAGAACTGACTGGTTTGCCTCATGCAGTAATGTGTGGCTGCTGGTTTTCTGGTGACAACCGCTTCCATCCAAGATAAACTGTATTTTTCGTGGAGGACTTTTGTGTTGACATTCTGGTGGCGGCATTATGCACAGTGTACCTGTGCGGGCTGTTGGTTTGTCGAAACTTCTGTCTGTTCCACTTTTCACATGGAGCAGTGAGGAGTATTTTGTGTGATATTCACTGGCACAGGAATGGAGCATAATGGGAACGACCCGTTGCTGGGAAGTTGGAACCGCGACTAACTAACTAACTGACTGACTGACTGACTGACTGACTGACTGACTGACTGACTAACTGACTGACTGACTGACTCACTGACTGACTAACTAACTAACTAGCTAACTAGCTAACTAACTTTTGTATGTCTTTCTGTGTATCTGTCCATCCGTCCGTCCACGGGATGGGTCGGTTGATCAGTTGTTTGATCATTCCTTCCCTCCTCTCCCACTTCCTTCCTCCCCTTCCTCCCTCGCACCAGTAAGAAATAAAGTGACGTACACCGTGTACATAATTATCCATGTTCCCTTCTTGTCTTATTACCGATGAGTCAAGATGTCGGTGCTAGGGACATCCTTCGTAATTTTCTTAAAAGCTTTTCCTAATACTCGCCAGCACGGAGATGTCTATGACATCAGGTCCAGGCCACTGAACTAAATACAGCCTTAATTGCTAGCTAGTCAAGGGATGTTTATGACTGGCAAGGGTTCCATGTTTGAGATTATACAAGTCTCTATGGCTTTTTTCCAGCTCATTTCAGTTTGAAGTTTATTAAATGGCCTATTTTAGAATGCCGGCTCGGTGGCGAAGGTGTTACAAATGCAATTCGTAATCCCGCACACAACGTTCGAAAGACAGCTGCGGGCGATTTGGAAGCAGACCTCCTTGCGTTGGTTTCCATACAATGGTTTGAGTGCCGGTCGTTCAGAAAGCAATGGCAAACTACTGAACGTAAATTTTCGCAGGAATCACAACAGCCAACATATTATGGAGTTGACTGCTATGTTGAAATGCACATTTCTTTTACGGTACTTAAACTATCTATTCTTTGCTTCTTCGTGTTAATCTTCTGCCTCTATTATGAGTGTTCCTATGTCATCACTATCGTCTTTTCTTAGATGGTCATCTTTGTCATCATTACCTGCTTTTTGCGTTCTCGATTTGCCTTGTTGTTGTCATCTATATTGTCGTAATCTGCATATTACACACTATTACTACTGGTCTACCTTTTCACTCATTTTCTTCGTCTTCTCATTCTCCATCTTTTCCCTCTTCTTCTCTCTCGCTGTCGTCTTTATCTCATCTTCCTTCACCACCACCACCACTACATCCGCCTCTTTCTTCTCCTTTTCTTCCTCTTTTTTTCTCCCCCTCCTCTTCTTTGTTCTCCTCCTGCACTTCTTTTTCCTCTCCCCCCTGCTTTCTTCTCTTCCTCCTGTTCTTTCTTCTCTTCCTTCTCTTCTTTTTTCTCCCCCTCCTTTTCTTTGCTTTCGTTTCCTACTCATTCCTCTTCTTCTTGTCTTCCTCCTTATACTCTTTCTCATATTCTGTCTCCTTCTCTTTCTATTTCTTCTCTTTTTCTCAGTTATTTTTTTTTCACCCCATTTTTCTCTTCTTTTTCTCCTTCTCCTTCCAATTAAGGTTTGGCCTTCTCCCCGTCTTCGCCATCTCCATTGACTGCTGCTGTCGCAGCTTCCTCTTCGTCATCTTCTTCTTCTTCTTCTTCTTCTTCTTCTTCTTCTTCTTCTTCTCCTTCTTTTTCTCTTTCTTTATCTTCACCACCACCTCCTCCTTCTTCTGTTTTATTATGCCTTTAAGCATCCTTGAAATCATACTCCATTTCACCAGATCTCTTTATGTTAATATTAAATGTAGCCATCTTATCAAGTAAATTTAAACAACAGTTCATTATTTATGTAAGGTACCCATATGTCAGGATTTGGCGGGATTTTGTCGGATTTGTCCGGATTTTCACATCAAAATTTGGCGTCCGGCCATCTTGTTTTTAAAATTTCCGATTTGCCCCTAGCAAAATTTGACAAAGAAAGAAAATAATTTAAAATGAAAAGACACATGGAAAAACAAAGAAAGTATGCTAATCTTTATATGTGATGAGGCATATGTCATTGTATCTGCCATGAGTAAATCAACAAACACGGAAAGAAGAACTGGTCGATTGTACAAGGATAACATTACAAGTGAGAATATACAATTTGCCTTATAAGAAACAAAGAGACATTGATACAGATAAAATAAAACAATATAAAAATGGCACTCAAGAGAGCTTCTGAAGACTAGGACAACAAAAGGAAACTGCTCGTCACGATGGGTAGTGACATAGTTGGTAAAGTGTAAGATAATGTGTAATACACGTAGGGAGAAGGCTGGAATTAAGGTCAAGATACAGATGGGATGTGTTTACATAAAATAGAAGTAGTGAAAACACAAAAAGAGAAATGCAAACATCAGACGAGTGGGGGACAAAGAGGTGGCGAAAGGAGGGGATGGGTGGTTGTTAGATTTAAACAAAACGGAATTTTGGTTGAATTAACTACACCTTGCAGTATTAGATCTGTGACGGGGCACCTCGGAGAATGCCTTCTGTCCATGTTAACTGACCCGTGTAGAGGTTGAACCCGATACTTCGGCATCAGCACACCGGAAGTTTAAAAACGAACGTTCTTATCCTTTGGCCAAGCTGACCTCGTCTACAACATAATATATACTGGCATCAGTCTAGTTCTGGCCATTAGTCCCATAGTTGTGTAGTCCAGTTGGCAGTCCAGGAGTGTTGTGGTCCGCTGGCACTCTAGGAGTGATGTATAGGCCAGTTGGCACTCTAGGAGTGATGTATAGACCAGCTGACACTCCAGGAGTGATGTATAGGCCAGTTGGCACTCTAGGAGTGATGTATAGTTCAGTTGGCACTCCTGGACTGATGTATAGGCCAGTTGGCACTCCTGGACTGATGTATAGGCCAGTTGGCATTCTAGGAGTGATGTATAGTTCAGCTGACACTCCAGGAGTGATGTATAGTCCAGTTGGTACTCCAGGAGTGATGTATAGTTCAGTTGGTACTCCAGGAGTGATGTATAGTTCAGTTGATACTCCAGGAGTGATTATAGGCCAGTTGGAACTCTAGGAGTGATGTATAGAACAGTTGATACTCCAGTAGTGATGTATAGGCCAGTTGGCACTCTAGGAGTGATGTATAGGCCAGTTGGCACTCCTGGATTGATGTATAGGCCAGTTGGCACTCTAGGAGTGATGTATAGGCCAGTTGGCACTCTAGGAGTGATGTATAGGCCAGTTGGCACTCCAGGAGTGATGTATAGAACAGTTGATACTCAAGGAGTGATGTATAGAACAGTTGATACTCCAGGCGTGATGTATAGAACAGTTGGCACTCCAGGAGTGATGTATAGAACAGTTGATACTCCAGGAGTGATGTATAGGCCAGTTGGCACTCAAGGAGTGATGTATAGAACAGTTGGCACTCCTGGACTGATGTATAGACCAGTTGGCACTCCTGGACTGATGTATAGGCCAGTTGGCACTCCTGGACTGATGTATAGTTCAGATGATACTCCAGGAGTGATTTATAGGTCAGCTGGCACTCCAGGAGTGATGTATAGGTCAGTTGGTACTCCAGGAGTGATGTATAGGCCAGTTGGCACTCCAGGAGTGATGAATAGACCAGTTAACACTCGAGGGGTGATGTATAGGCATGTTGACACTCGAGGGGTGATATATAGGCCATTTAGCACTCGAAGAATGATGTAATCAGTATCATGCGGCCACTTTTGCTTCCCAAATCATTCCTGGCACCCATTTAGGTTGGGTCGACCTGGAGGAGCCCAGGTCAATTTTAAAATTCCGCTTCCATTCGAATTCGAACCCTTGACCACCGAGCCGACAGGCAAGAATGTCAGAATGAGGTGGGCTGACCAGTTTCCTTCCACCCTGCTGCTCCATTCTAGACAACCCCCATAAAATTATGGAAATTATCAGCTACCCGGTATGAGGAAGAGAAACATAATGTGAGGCAGGGTATCACGATTTGAGGCAGGGTACTCGGTATGATGTAGGGTACCGGTATGATGTAGGGTACCGGTATGATGTAGGGTACCGGTATGATGTAGGGTACCGGTATGATGTAGGGTACCGGTATGATGTAGGGTACCGGTATGATGTAGGATACCGGTATGATGTAGGGTACCGGTATGATGTAGGGTACCGGTATGATGTAGGGTACCGGTATGATGTAGGGTACCGGTATGATGTAGGGTACCGGTATGATGTAGGATACCGGTATGATGTAGGGTACCGGTATGATGTAGGGTACCGGTATGATGTAGGGTACCGGTATGATGTAGGGTACCGGTATGATGTAGGGTACCGGTATGATGTAGGGTACCGGTATGATGTAGGGTACCGGTATGATGTAGGGTACCGGTATGATGTAGGGTACCGGTATGATGTAGGATACCGGTATGATGTAGGGTACCGGTATGATGTAGGGTACCGGTATGATGTAGGGTACCGGTATGATGTAGGGTACCCGATTTGAGGCAGGGTACCCGGTATGATGTAGGGTATCCGGTGTAAGGCAGGGTACACGATTTGAGGCAGGGTACCCGAAATGAGGCACGATATTCGATTTGAGACAGGGTACCCGATATGATGTAGGATACTCGGTTTGAGACAGGGTACTTGGTTTGAGGTAGAGTACCAGGCTTCAGGTAGTATACCCGGTATGAGGCAGGGTACACCATTTAAGCTGGGTCAACCCCGGAGCCCTACTGGTCAGAGGAAATAACCCTGCCACAACCGAGGATTGAACCCCGAAAACCAGGGCCACATCTTGCTGAGAAAGATCACTAATCACTATTATGTCCTGGGTTCATCCAGGCCAGGGTCGTCGTAGACGATTGTACCAATTGTAGACAACTGGACAAACTGTACCAACTGTAGACAACTGGACAAACTGTACCGATTTTAGACAACTGGACAAACTGTACCGATTGTAGACAACTGGACAAACTGTACCAATTGTAGACAACTGGAAAAATTGTACCGATTGTAGACAACTGGACAAACTGTATCAACTGCAGAGAACTGGACAAATTGTACCAATTGTAGATAACTGGACAAACTGTACCAATTGTAGACAACTGGACAATCTGTATCAATTGAGACAACTGGACAGATTGTACCAATTGAGACAACTGGGCAAACTGTACCAATTGAGACAACCGGACAAGCTGTACCAATTATAGACAACTGGACAAGCTGTACCAATTATAGACAACTGGACAAACTGTACCGATTGTAGACAACTGGACAAACTGTACCAATTGTAGACAACTGGACAATCTGTATCAATTGAGACAACTGGACAAATTGTACCAATTGAGACAACTGGGCAAACTGTACCAATTGAGACAACCGGACAAGCTGTACCAATTATAGACAACTGGACAAGCTGTACCAATTATAGACAACTGGACAAACTGTACCAATTGAGACAACTGGACAAATTGTACCAATTGAGACAACTGGGAAAACTGTACCAATTGAGACAACCGGACAAGCTGTACCAATTATAGACAACTGGACAAACTGTACCAATTGAGACAACTGGACAAATTGTACCAATTGAGACAACTGGGAAAACTGTACCAATTGAGACAACCGGACAAGCTGTACCAATTATAGACAACTGGACAAACTGTACCAATTGAGACAACTGGACAAATTGTACCAATTGAGACAACTGGGCAAACTGTACCAATTATAGACAACTGGACAACCTGTACCAGTTGTAGACAACTGGACAAGCTGTACCAATTGTAGACACCTGGACAAGCTGTACCAATTGTAGACAACTGGACAAACTGTACCAATTGTAGACAACTGGACAAGCTGTACCAATTGTAGACAACTGGACAAACTGTACCAATTGTAGACAACTGGACAAACTGTACCAATTGTAGACAACTGGACAAACTGTACCAATTGTAGACAACTGGACAAACTGTACCAATTGTAGACAACTGGACAAGCTGTACCAATTGTAGACAACTGGACAAACTGTACCAATTGTAGACAACTGGACAAGCTGTACCAGTTGTAGACAACTGGACAAGCTGTACCAATTGTAGACAACTGGACAAGCTGTACCAATTGTAGACAACTGGACAAACTGTACCAATTGTAGACAACTGGACAAGCTGTACCAATTGTAGACAACTGGACAAACTGTACCAATTGTAGACAACTGGACAAGCTGTACCAGTTGTAGACAACTGGACAAGCTGTACCAATTGTAGACAACTGGACAAGCTGTACCAATTGTAGACAACTGGACAAACTGTACCAATTGTAGACAACAGTACACAATGTACCAGTTGTAGACAACTGTAAAAACTGAATGCCTGAATGCACATAGTAAGACCGAGCATCTTCTAATTTGTCCGAACTCTGTGACATCCGTTCCCGGTGACCAAAACCGAGAAAAACAAAATCTCTTGTGAGCTGAAATCTAAGTCAGAAGTTGAACCGCTGTTTTTCTCCTTGAAACAGCCGCAATAAGACAAGTGCCAAGCTCGCCGATATTACTGTTTACATAAAACAGATAATAGCGATATCACAATGTACATAAAACAGATAATGGATTCGATAACAGGGGGATAGGTTATCTCAGGTAATAATGATAGCCGTTGGCACACTCTGCAATAGATTCATCGGATGTATCACGTAGAGAGACTGATGTCTTCTGGAGGACCGCGGTGGGAAACATACGAGGCGCTACGGTATTTTTCTTTATCTACACTTTCAAGAATTATCGTCTTTGGGCATTATTATAATTTAAAGAAGATTTTCGTGATGTCTATCTGAGAGTGTGTTTGTTTCTTTCTTGTGTTTTTGTCTGTTTGTCTGTCTGCCTGCCTGCCTGCCTGCCTGCCTGCCTGTTTGTCTGTCTGTCTGAAAGTGCTTAACTGCAGTCATCTCCGAGGTCGTCCCTGTCCGTTTTGTAAGACTGCAACTGTCTCGGGTAGAACCAACTTGTGTGATCATATCACCACGCTAAACTGTCCTTGTCACAACTCCACTCCGGGCTGTAACTGTGTGAGCATTGCATTCAATTGGTAACCTGAGTCACGCTTTGTTGGTTTATACTTCATTCAGTTAATACAAGTTAGTTGCATATCCTTTACAGGACATCGCAGTCAACACCAGCATTTTTTGCTGTTGTGATCTCTTGGCAAGTTTACGTTCAGCAGTTTGCCATTGCTTTCTGAACGACCGACACCCATACCATTTCTTAAAAAACTAACGCAAGACGGTCTGCTGCCAAATCAACCGCAGCTTGTTTCGACCGTGGGTATGTGGGATTACAAACTGCGTCTGTAACTCCCTATCCACTAAGCTAATGCACACTTAAAAATCAGTCCAATACACTAGAAACAGTACATGGTGTATTTTTAATGACTGTGCAGTGTTTAAAAATAGTCCAAGTGTTGTATTTACCTAGTATGTTGCATGAAATTTATAGAAGGCAAATAAAAACTTGGGCCGGCAATATTTTCAAACACTGCATCATAATTAAAAATACACCCTGCAGCACGATATGGACTATACATAAGTTAAAAAAGAACGAACGTATAAGAAAAAGATGGTGAGGAAAAGACACCGGCACTGGAAAGGACATTTATGCAGTAATCATGAGAATAGTAAGACAGAGTAAATCTGGAACTAGCATAAGTAGAAAGTCATGTATCTGGAGCTCATAAGGTTACAGAAATAGTGGATGACAGGGATAAGAAAGTTAGGGACAGGGGTGAACAATATGAGGATGCCAGGGAAAATAGTGGATGCCAGGGAAAATAATGGATGCCAGGTGAAATAGTGGATGCCAGGGAAAAGAAAGTTAGGGACAGGAGTGAACAATATGAGGATGCCAGGGAAAATAGTGGATGCCAGGAAAATAGTGGATGCCAGGGAATTGAATTGAATTAAATTCAATTTCTCTTTATTTTCAAAGGGTAACAAATTGGGCGTGTAGGCCCGTCTTACATTTGGCCCTTCCAATAACTCATCTTTCGTTCATCAACAGTCCATGATTCATTCACATAGGAAAAAAAAAACATTGTCAAAAGAATGTTGTAAGCATAAACAATGCATGTTCTCATGTTATGTGACACATCCCCCTCCCACACACACATCCCGCACCAACCCACACACACATCCCTCACCTACTCACACATCACCCACCCATACCGACACATCCCCCACCCACCACGCATCCCCCACTCGTCCCTCCACCCACTCATAGATCCCACCACCAACCCAAACATCTCGCACCCACCCACATACATATCCCTCAACCACCAACACGCATCTTTCCACCCACTCACACATACCCCAATACACTCAAGACCACCCACACACACATGATCTACCCACCCACACACCCTCCATCCACACACACACATACCCCTCACACACGCACATCCCGCACCAACACACACATATCCCTCACCCACTCACACATCAACCACCCATACCCACACATCTTTCCATCCACACACACATTTCTCCGCCCACCCACACATTTCACAACCACTCACATAACCCAACAACCACACACACATCCCCACCGACACACATTCCCCCACCAACACACACATCTCCCACGCAAACACACATCCCCAAACACACATTCCCCACCTACCAACACTCACATATCCCCCACCCGCCAACACCAACTCATCCCACTACCCACCAACATCCAGGCAAACACACATCCTCCTCCCAAACATCTCTCACCCACCCACACGCCCCATCCATACTCACATCCTTCCACTCACCAACCCACTCATCTCCTCACCTACCTACACATCCCCCACAAACCCACACATCCCACACTTCTCCACCCACCCACTCACATCCCCGCCCACACACTTCTCTCATACTCCAACACACCTCTCCCACCCATCCACACACCTCCACAACGGGAGGGAAAAGAAAGTTAGGGGCACGAGTGAACAAAATGAAGATGACAGAGAAAATAGTTGATGCCAGGAGGGGGGGGGGGGAAGGTTAGGGACAGGAGTGAAAACTATGAGTATACCAAGGAGAATAGTGGATGCCAGGGAAAATAGTGGATGCCATGGGAAATAGTGGATGCCAGGGAAAACAGTGAATGCCAGGGAAAAGAAAGTCAGGGACAGGAGTTGACAATATGAGGATGACTTGACTATGGACGGAGCTGAATTGGATAGGCAAAGATAGGAAATGCTTTGTGTCAGTTGGTTGAGGGACGATGCCCCAGTTGGGGCAAAAAGAAAGAACAAGGAAGAGTATATGCCCAATACGATCAAGGCATGTGTAAATGGTTCATTGCTTTACAAAATTATCACTGCACACCACAACCAATATATGAAGCCCATAAATGGGCACTCTCCCGCTGTTTATGTTTAGTTTAGTTTAATTTAGTTTAGTTTAGTTTAATCGACGGATCAACATCACGGCACACGGGTGTAACCCATAAATGCTTCGTTTTACTCCTAACTCAAACCTGAGTCTGGAGAATCTCAGCTCAGTGCACGAACTCCGTAATATCGGCGAGGATCCTGAAATACTTTGGGTAGATTTTTATCTCGAAATTATGCCCGGGCAGCGCCGTTAGGCTACACTTTTTTTTTCGATTTTCAACTGCCAAGGGATTTTTTACGTGCGCAACAATACACACGGGCGTCAGATCTTACTACCCAAAGACCAGGGGAAATTTTGTTACTAGAAGTCCACGTGAAAAAATTCCAGCCCTTACCGGGACTTGAACCCGGGATCTCCAGCACTCGAGGCGGACACCATACCTCGAGACCACTCAGCTGTTTATGCTTCGATTCGACACCCGCAAGGTATACGAGGAGCAAGTTAAGATGATGATGATGTTGATGATGTGTATAACGAAAGCCCTTACACCAGTAACTAAATGAATCTACTTATCAGACAGCCCGCAGACTAGGGAAACAATGAAAAAAACTAGTAACATAACGGGAATATCAGAACAGAGGCAACCACTACAACATAAAATGCTGGGGGAATCAAATATTCCCAGGTAGTGCCAAAAACAACACCTCGCCTCGTGCTGGCATATAATACGCGGTGACAAGAATAGACGCTGCATTTATGATTGTTTAGAATATCAGCAAATACAGCGTAAACTCGGGCGCTGCGATACGACAACATATGGTGCAAATAACAAAACTGCTGGGTTACCACAGTAGCTTTCGGGAACTGGGGAGTTTTTTTGCTGTGCTTAAGCGAGACATATGGCGGGGATGGAAGGGAATTTTTGTAGCGTTCGGGGAAATTAGGATCCCATTTAGCGCACGGTTTGAAGGTATAGATCAGTGTTTCCCAACCTTTTTTGTGCTATGCCCCACCTAAGCCGTTCTAAAATTCTTATGCCCCCCCCCCCCCCCCAACATATGCATCATTTTTAATATTCAAAAATTGAAATGTTCACTAAAGAAACTTGAATTTTTTTTAGAAGGGCTCATGGTTCCCAGAGGGGCCAGAGGCAACCCCCCCCCCCCCCAGGTCCCGCGTCCCTCTGTGTCGGTTGTGTTGGGTGCATTTATTTTTTTTTTAGCGGTTACCCCAGACAAGCTGGTTCCTCCGCCTCCCCCTTTTTTTGTGTGAACACTTAGTCTCACTGTGAGCTATTGCCCACAGTGGTCCACTAGGCCCACATCTAAGGTGAAGATATGTGACGGGTTTTTATTTGATCATCCCGGTCCCCGACCAGACCAGGCGCACTACGGGGGGGGGGGGAAGAGCAGCAAATGCACCCGATCCTAGCCAAAGGACCGATAGGTTTTAGGAAGAAATCACTAGGAAATTAATGAGCAAACACAGTAAGTAAATTTTCAAAACATAAAATGGAGCACTGAAATTCAAGTACAAAATAATTTTAATGAAAGATTTTTCTATATTATTTTAATTATTAGTAATTATTTAAATTTAGTGAGATCCTTGCGCTTGATGCTTGCTGCACAGAGATTTTATGTCAGGTTCCAGTTTACTTAACTTCAGTCTCAAAGTCTCAAGTCTCCCCGTTTTGTTATATCTGGCCGATTTCTTCCATTTTCGAATTGCCCCCCTTAACAATCGAATTGCCCCCCTGTGGGGCGTGGGCCCCACGTTGGGAAACACTGGTATAGATGTTACAGAATTCTTGTAATGTACTGGTGTTGCGTTTGGTAGCTTCGTTCTTTGTTGCTGAACCTTTAGCGAGGCCGAAATGATGAAAAGGCACGGGATGTGGAGCAGCGTTCAGGGAATTGGCCTGTTTGGCTGAGATGTAAATGTATAGGAAGAGCAGGCAAAGAAATAAGAGAGATGTAGTAAAGGGTTGCCGGTCTCCCAGGCTTAGGGGTTAACGACTTTCTCCGTAATCCCGTATATCCACGTGAAGAACGCAACGAGATTCGGCAGCGGATCGCGCTGCGTTGGTTGCTTATCGGGTATGTGAGCCGGTCGCTCAGAAAGTAATAGCAAACTACTGAGCGTAATCTTGCCAAGGCATCAACATCAGATAAAATTCGCTGGTGTTGAGTGCAGTGTCCTGTAAAGGTATGCGAAAAAAAAGTATAGGGTTGTTCCAAGTTTGCAGCGGGTGATTTGGGAGCGTATCACTAGATGTTGATTTAACAATGCTATAAGATTCCAAGAAAATGAGATAGAGAAAATATTATCTAAGTGAATTTAGAAATATAAGTTATAGAGGTTGTTAGAGATGTAGACAGACTTAGAGAAGACAGAATCATGATAGGAGAACGATTATGAGATAGCGAGACTGAGATTGTGCCTGTGGTTCCGGGGTCCATAAGGGAAGCAAAGAATAGTAGCACTGTAGCTTACTGTGCAAGCCGTAAGAGGCGTCTAATGGGGTTGCAATGAAACTGGCTGTCTCAGTCTGTTGAAAACTTTAGATAGATAATCTAACCAAACATACTACAATCTACGAAGGGCTTGGGGTAATTTGGCTGAGGGACTATACTTTATTGGGAGATGAAAGATGGAATAATAATAATAATAATCATAATAATAATAATAATATTAATAGGAAGAAAGAAAGAAAGAAAGAAAGAAAGAGAAGAGAAGAGAAGAGAAGAGAAAAGAAGAAGAGAAGAGAAGAGAAGAGAAGAGAAGAGAAGAGAAGAGAAGAGAAGAGAAGAGAAGAGAAGAGACTAAGAATCATGTGCACAATCTTAGAGAAGGGATGGATAATCTAAATGAATGAAAGAGTGAGAAATAGACGGACAGTGAGACAGTTAAGACGGCTATGAAAACGAGCGAAGACCGAGAAAGGCGTAGAGCGAGTAACAACAAAGAATCTAACAACGGAGTGAAAAACTAAACAAGGACATACAAAGTAAAAACTACCAGGTTTCTCGTGGTGAAGTTCATTTAACGCACGTTGCAAATACCGACTGCGCTGTTTTACGGCCAGTTTTATAAGAAGATTATGGTGATGTGACGTTAAACGAGGAGATAAGAGCAGGATATACACAGAGATAACGGGCTGTTCTGCGGGGAATAAATGAGATGAAAGACGCTATTGTGAGTGTCGAGGGTGTTAAGGAAGCGATATAAATAAGAACAGGGGTAAGTAATAGATTAGTGCAACATCTGGAAATGAAGGAACAGAGGAGGTCGCAAAAGAAGAAGGTTGATGCCGCCTCGTAAACTCCATTGGGCTAAAGATATAAAGAGACACCTGAAATAACATTTGAAAATGAAGTGAGGAAAGCGAATTGAAGATTATAGAGTACGCTGTCATAAACAAGGTAAGCTAAACGCTACAAAGTATGATTTGCTTGCTATGATCTCAGAATATATGATTACCGAATCGTCTCTGAGCATTGCAACTGTGGATTACTCTAAAAAAAAAATAGTACACATCTTTCAGACTACAGAGAACTACACGTGAAGATTATTCCAATAAACACCAGGACATAACTTACAAAGTTGAGAGGAATACTTCAGTAAACAAATCCTACAGTTTCAGAGATCTGCAACTAAGGATCACTCCAGCAAACACATCCTACAAGCAAAGAGAACTGAGGGTTGTTACAGCAAACAGAACACATCCTACAGGTTCTGAGAACTGGAAATGTGGATCAATCCATCAAACAGATCCTATAAGCATAGATGCCCTCAGCTGTGTATCATTCAAAGAAACACCAGGAAACATCCTAGAAGCTCAGGGACCTAAAAACGTAAACCACTCTAGAAAACAGGACACATCCTACAAGCACAGAGACCTACAAACTTGGATCACTCGAGCAAACAGGTCACATCCTATAAGCACAGAGATCTTCAAATGTGGACCATTCCAGCAAACACATCCTACAAGCACAGAGACCTTAACACGTAGATCACTCCAGCAAACAGGACACATCTTATAAGCACAGAGACCTTCACATGAAGATCAGTCCAGCAAACACATCCTACAAGCACAGAGACTCCTAAACGTGGATCTCTCCAGCAAAATAAATCCTACAAGCAGAGAGACCTTAACACGTAGAATAACCCGGAAAACACATCCTACAAGCACAGAGACCTTAACACGTATATAACTCCAGAAAACAGGAAGCATCCCAGAAGCACAGAGACCTCCAAACGTGGATAACTACAGCAAACAGGGCACATCTTATAAGCACAGATACCTTCACAGTAGATCATTCCAGCAAACACATCCCACTGGATCTCTCCACCAAACACATCCCATAAGCAAGGAGATCTACACACGTGGATCTCTCCAGCAAACATCCGACAAGCACTGAGACCTACAAACAAAGATCACGCAAGGAAATACCAGCACACACCCCAGACGCTGGGAGATTTGCAGGTATAGCTCACTCCAGCAAACACTAAGACACATCCTAAGCGCCCAGGGATCTGCAGATGTATATTACTCCACCGCGCACCAATACACATCATACTACTTTTGCAGGCAAGATATCCAGGGATCTTTTGGGGTAGATATATTCAGACCTTTCTCTAAGTATTCGGGCCATGTGTTCTTTTGATCTTTATTTTAATTTATTTTTGCGTTCGCTTGCTTTAAACTCAAGCGTAGTGCATATACTTGCTACTATTTCCAGTGCACTGGACTGATTTTTGCTTGTGGATTAACTTTCCTTAATACTTACAGGACACATTCTATACGCACCCGTTTCATCTTGGATTAGCTTTCCCGATTACCGGTGCCCATCGCCATCAGGCGAACCCACTCCGACTTCAGGGGTATCAACATTTTAGCCCGAGTGACCGGTGTAGGGGTTGAACCCGTTACCTCGGCATGAGCACGGCGGATGTCTAAGAACGTGTACTGTTATCTTCTCGGCAACGCTGACACCCGTTTAATCTTTAATCTTGATGAGAATTCTTTTGTTACATCCACTTAATTGTTTATATTATAAATGTCTTTAAGGTATCCTTTCGGCGCTGCTGTGGAATCTGAATATAGTCTTTTGTTCGCATTAACTTTCTTGTTAGATTCTCTGCATCTTTCATAATCTATGACTTTCAAAGCTTTGATTTTGCTATTATTTATAACTGGATTTAAAAAATTTCCTTTCTCCTATTTGTCTGAATAGTTTCAGGTATTATCCATGCTTTATGTTCAGTTATTATTTGTTTCATACAAGGATTTCTAAACACAGTTCAATACAAATATTTTTAAGATGCTCCTAGCAGTCTTACAGACTCACTTCGTCAACTGACGGTTGTAGGGCCTGTTAGTGATTTGAGTACTGACTGTTGTAGAACTCATTCAAACTACAATAACTCACTATTCTACAACTCAGTAAAGCTGAAATACCTCACTAATCTATAACTCAATAAAGCTGAAATAAACGACAGTACTTCACTATTCTACAATTATGTAAATATGAAATACTTCACTATTCTACAACTCAGTAAAGCTTAAAGACCTCATTATTCTACAAATCAGTCAAAGCTGAAATACCTCACTATTCTAAAACAAAGTAAAGCTGAAATACTTCATTATTGTACAGCTCAGTAAACCTGAAATATATTATTATTGTATACCTGGTAACTCCATAAGATCTGGAGTACGACAAGGTTGTGTCCTGTCCCCTCTCTTGTTCATAACATATATAGACAACATATGTAAAGAAACCAGCCAAGCAGAGACAGCAAGAATACCGCATTACGACAACACAGAAGAGGAAACATCTGCATATCTAACCATTAGAGAACTCCTGTTTGCGGACAACCAAGCTCTAATAGCAAAATCAGAAGCTGAATTACAAGACAACATGAATAGTCTAAACGAAATATGTAGGGAACATAACATGAAAATTAGCACAAGCAAAACAGAGGTAATGACAATAACTAAAGAAGAAAAAACAACAACAATTCACCTAAACGAACGAACATCCCTTGAAAAAAGTAAAGAGTTTCAAGTACCTAGGAATTATAATATCATCAAATGGCAGATCAGAAGACGAGATCGAAAATAGATGCAATAAGGCAAACCAACTCATTGGACAAATGGCACCAATACTAAAGAACAAACATGTATCAATAACTACTAAGAAAGCACTTTACAATACAATTTTCCTATCAAATCTATGCTACCAATGCCAAACCTGGGCAATGACAGAAAAAGAGAAAAGAAAAAACACAACAACAGAAATGAGATTCCTGAGAAGAATACTCAACGTATCAAGAAGAGATAAGATCAGAAATGAAGAAATCAGGACTAAAGTGGAGGTTAAAGCAGCACTAGATTTTATTAGAAAGCAACAAGTCAAATGGTTTGGCCGTGCAAGTAGGTTACCAGTCAACAGCATCCCACAACAAGCAATGATGTACAGACCAGATGGAAACAGAGGAAGAGGTCGACCACGTAAACGTTGGACGGAGGGAATAACAGAGTCCATGGGAATATCGATACATGAAGCCCATAAGCGGGCACTCTCACGATGTTTATACTTCACCTCGACACCGCAAGGTACAAGAGGAACATGATGAGATGAGATGTTATACAACTCAGTAAAACTGAAATACCTCATTATTGTACAACTCAGTAAAACTGAAATACCACATTATTGTACAACTCAGTAAAACTGAAATACCACATTATTGTACAACTCAGTAAAACTGAAATACCTCATTATTGTACAACTCAGTAAAACTGAAATACCTCATTATTGTACAACTCAGTAAAACTGAAATACCTCATTATTCTACAACTCAGTAAAACTGAAATACCTCATTATTCTACAACTCAGTAAAACTGAAATACCTCATTATTGTACAACACAGTAAAACTGAAATACCTCATTATTGTACAACTCAGTAAAGCTGAAATACCTCATTATTCTACAACTCAGTAAAACTGAAATACCTCATTATTCTACAACTCAGTAAAACTGAAATACCTCATTATTGTACAACTCAGTAAAACTGAAATACCACATTATTGTACAACTCAGTAAAACTGAAATACCACTTTATTGTACAACTCAGTAAAACTAAAATACCTCATTATAGTACAACTCAGTAAAGCTGAAATACCTCATTATAGTACAACCCAGTAAAACTGAAATACCTCATTATTGTACAACTCAGTAAAGCTGAAATACCTCATTATTGTACAACTCAGTAAAGCTGAAATACCTCATTACAGTACAACTCAGTAAAGCTGAAATACCTCATTATTCTACAACTCAGTGAAGTTGAAATACCTCATTGTTCGATAACTCACTCCTCTGTGTTGTGTATTTATCATGAGCTATGCCTCAAGGGATATGCCGACGGTAGCCCAGCTACTGTTAGGGCCTCCATTGTGGCACAAGTCAAGGGA